>CM042473.1:49706096-50391096 GCA_023621385.1 Quercus gilva | reverse complement strand
TCGATCGATCGAGCCAGGCCGAAATGCACCAATGCATCTGCAGTCACACGATTCCAACTTTACAATATTTTACCAACTTTGAGCAAGCCTAAACTAGACTAAATACATTGTTTTGATCATGGTTTGCCAACATTACAAATTAGAGTTCTAAATACATAAAATCCTAAGACCTTAGAACCTAACAAACTCCCTCTTTGGCAATCCGTGACAAAACACAAATTAAAAGCTCAAAGTTTACAATTGAAAAGCCCTTTACAAAAATAATGCTCATAAAGACTAGAATTCAATCTTACCTACTATCCATCGGTTGCAAGTGTAGACAGCAGCTCAATTGAACCAACCTGTATATTCCTGAAATACTCAACAAACGCATAAACGCATGTGTGACAGAAAATAGTATATAAACAGGTATAATATTCTTGTAAGATTCACACAACACAAAATAAAGATATATATCAATGAACAACTCATAAATATAAATCAATAAGCAGTAAATCAAGAGACAACAAGAATCAAATAAAAAACATGTATATCAATATATCAATGTTACTCCCCCTAACATGAATATCCCCAAAAATGATATACAAAGTGAAGCACCTAGATATAATCTAATAAACTCCACAAAAAAATATCTCATGCTAAAAAAATATATATCTCCCTAACTACAAAATCTCCTCAAAAAGTCAAAACTCCTCTATAAGTCAAAAAATCCACTCCCCCTTTTTGTGACGGAATGCCAAAAGGCAATCAAGAGTCGCCATCAAAAGGTGGTGGTGAAGGTGAATGAAGATGCGCAAGGTCAGCTCGCAGAGCACGTATCTCATCTAGCAGGTCCACCAAAATCTAACCATGAGCCACCTGAACGGTCATGACAGTCTCCAAAGTACGACGAACATCGAAGTCGGCCGAAGGAGGTGGAGGAACATCAGCAGCAGCAGCATCATCACCAACTGGATCAGGAATATCCTCACCAGCAGGACCTGTAGAAGACGAAGGAGGAGGAGGAGCGCTACTAGATGGCTCAGACCTAGGGTGTTTAGAATCAGCTCGAAGATGAGCGGCCTTCTGTCTAAGAAAAGACGCACCTATAGGACCAATAACATATACAGGCTCAGATGAAGGGAAGTCACTAAGAGCAAGATAAAGTAAAATCCTATGAATGAAAATAGGATGAACAAGAGCATGAGCAGTAGATGAACTCCTATAAACTTCGTTCAAAGAACGAAGAAAAAGATGAGGAAAACTAATAGGAGCATCGGTGACTAAAGCGTACAAAAATACACACCTCTCGAGAGGAATGGTGTGAACATGAGAGATGGGCCAGATGGAATGACAGGCTATCCTAAAGAAAAGATAGTGTAACCCGGAGAGCTCAGCAGAAGTGATCCTAGGATCAGAACCCCACTGGACAGTAGTCCCAGTGATGTAAGACAAAATGTCTCTTAGCTCGGGAGACTCAGAATAAGGATAGATAGGCTCACGAACCAACGGTACCCCTAAAGCATCAGCCACTACCTGAGGAGTAATGGAGTACTCTACGCCTCGTATCCAACTCCTAACTAGAATGTTGGAATCATAGACGCGGATAGAGATGTTCGAGAAGAACTCTCTAATCAAGGTAGCCGGAGGAGGAGGGTCAGACACATCTAACAAAGGCAACCACCCTCTACGCTCAAAGTTTGCCCTAATGGCAGGATCTAGCTCATTTAGAATGACAGAACGCTCAGCCCAAATCTTCCTCTGAAGATTGAGCTTCTCATAGGTCTCTTGGTTTTTCTCGCTCGGAAACCTCTCTCGGTCAAAGGAAGGGGGGGAAGGAGAACGAGAGGGAATAATAGTCCTACGAGCTCTAGTCTTCCTAAGCATGGTGCTAAGGAAAGGACAAGGACACAAAGACAAAACCAAAAACAAAAAAACCAAGGGCAAACTGCAAGTTAGCACAAAAACAATAGAATGAAAAATCTATATGATGCATGAACAATAACAATGTTATGATGCATGAACTAAATGCAGTAAACAAGTTCAAATTAAGTTCAATTTCACAAAATTGGCTCGAACATAGAGTTTCTTAACAAAAACCCTAAAAATTTGAAAACCACTTGAAAAATTTTGCACCAAATTGATGAATTAAGCATTACAAAACACAATACAATGATTATAATGCCTGATTACATCAATACACAAAGCCAATTTCATCAAATTCAACTCAATTTCACAAAAGCCCCAATTCGGATCAAATAGGAACCCTAGGATTTTCAATTTTTCATCAAACACAAAATTGATCAAATTAACCATCAAGGAACTAGTATATGATGTGTCCCCACAAAAACCTAATGATCAATTGCAAGAAAAAGAGCTTAAATCAACCCAAATCCCAATATATGCAAAGTCCAAAAATCACCCTTAAAATGCATGAAAAATGCATGAAAACCTGAAAATGAAAGCAAAAGGAAGGGCAAAAGAGTCTTACCGGCTTGAGGAAAGAGAGAATTTGCAAAAAATTTAGAGGAAAACGACAAAAAATTGACCAAGTGAGCTTGCCTCGTCGGAGAGAGAAAAGGAAAAGTTTGAAAAGTTTGAAATAGTTCTTTGAAAAAGTCAGATCTGAACTTTTAAAAAAGCTTTTCCACGATCTTCGATCGATCGAAAATTACATTCGATCGATCGAATGTGACAGTCATTTTGACACATTCTGGGACACTTTTTCGATCGATCGAAAATCACACTGGATCGATCGAAATGGGCAAAGCCTCACAAAAATTTTGAGAAAAATCACTGTTTTGAAAAATGCAAGCCCAATTTTAAAAACAACTCCTCAAAGCATTTGATCAATGAAAACAAAATGCATGAGTAGGAAATGGAATGCTTTTTCAAAAACCCAAATTTTTTTTTTTAAACCCAATTTCCTCAATAAACAAGTTTCAATCATCTTCCATTTATTTTCCTTAAGCATCAAATATGTTTTGCACAAATCTCAAGATATCTTCAAACTTGGTTGGTCAGATCAAAAACACACACACTAGCATGTACAGTGTTTAACAAAGAGTAACTTGTGAAGTGTGTGATACTAGCACAAACTTGAGATACATGTAAGGTGATATGTGAATAGCAGTCAAACACAAAGTCTACACAATTCATCACATAGAATTTAAAAGAGACTATCACCTAAAGAGTTACATCCTATAACTCCCACATCTCCTAGAACAAAAGCTTGCAATCATGTAAGTTTCTTGCATTATTGCCTCTTATTTATATATGAATTGGCATTCAGCCTAATAGTATACACCGGTTTGAATTAAGTGAATTGGCATCAAGCCTAATAGTACACACCAGTTTTAATTTTAAATGAGGCTACACCTTATGTTCTTTTTGTGCATGTACTGCACTTTCTCGAGCACAAAATCTTATGATATGCACTAAGGTGTTCATGATTGGCTAGTGAACAGTGGTGAGATGGTTATTTATGCCTTTCTCAAAAGGATCAAGTCCGACAGTCAAAGAACATGTGACTTCATGATTAAGGCAAAGTGATTCAAAACTACACACATCTTTCCCACACAACATGCACTACAAACTTTCAACTAGTAAAGTGTAATAAATAAGCTCATCCAAGTTAAACAAGGTACACAGGACATGACATGTGTAAAAAGATTGACCAACCTTGTTTTCAAAAATCAAGAAAAATGGTGTCAAACATAGTTTTTGCTTTCTCCCTTTTTTTATTATTTATTATTATTATTAAAAGAGAAAACAAATAAATCCTAGAATGAAATGCATGAATGTAATGCAATGCAAGTCCTAGAACAAAAAGACACAAAAACCAAAGAACAATGGTCACAAAGGATAGAGCAATGAAGCATAAGGACCATGTCAGAAAGACTCAGTTAGTTCGAGTCTTTTGCATCCAAAACTTTTTAGATGCACCACGAGCATTGGAGTTCTTATTCACATTAGAGTGATTCCCAACTCCAGGATTGGAATAAAGGTTTAACGCCTTTACCAATTCACCAATTAGTGCCATAGGATCTTGTGCTTAAGGCACAGGCACTTTTGGTTTCTTCGCTCTTTTATCAGCTTGAAGCTTGAAACAGTTAGGACGAATGTGTC
Source organism: Quercus gilva (assembly GCA_023621385.1). Classification (NCBI taxonomy): domain Eukaryota; kingdom Viridiplantae; phylum Streptophyta; class Magnoliopsida; order Fagales; family Fagaceae; genus Quercus; species Quercus gilva. The sequence continues at coordinate 50,386,989 of CM042473.1, read as the reverse complement.
CAGATTTTCCACAGTAATGACAAACCCAATCAGGTTTACCATGCATCTTGTCCTTGGATTTGGTAGGCTCCTTAGGTTTAGATTCCCTTAAGTCTACCCTAATCTTCTTAGGTGGTGAAACTTCTACAGGTTTAACAACCTCACTCACAGGGGGTTTAACAGTTTCACTCACAACCTCACTCACATAAGGTACAGAAGAAGAAGCAGGAACAAAGACAGTGGAATGGGGTGCAGAATCAAAGATGCTTTCAACATATCCTATCCCAGATTTATCAGAAGAACACTTTTAAACATTCAGCATGTGATCAAGTTTAGAACTAGCAGATCTAGCAACAGATAAATCATGTTCCAAAGCTCTAACTTTATCAAGCAAAAGCATGTTTTCAGATTTAACATTATTCCAAAGCTCATTAGCATCAAACAATTTGACAAGCAAGTTCTTCTTTTCAAGCTCAAGAGCATCAATTTTCTTCAGGCCTAGATCAACTTTCGTAGCATCCTTTGCAACAATTTTGCAAAGTTTGTTGTAGGCCTCTTGAAGATCTGCATCTTCAGAGAGTTCCCCATCAGCAGGGTTCTCCTCAGCAGATATGCTTTCATTGACTATAGTAGTAGCAGTGAAAGCAATGAAGTTTCCATCCTCGTCACAACCGGACTCATCATCAGAAACCTCATTATCACTAAGGGTTACAGCCATAGCTTTACCCTTATTTTTCAAGAAAGTAGGACATTCAAATTTGACATGACTATACCCTTGACACCCAAAACACTGAGGACCCAAAGAATTATTTGAAGATTGACCTACTTGTTCTCTAGGTTTTTCAAAATTATTAACCTTAGTGGGATCATTCTTCCTAAAGTTTCTAGGTTCAACAGTGTTGGTATTCCTTGCCTTCCTATTAGTGTTTCTAAGGAAATTTCTAAAATTCTTGGCAAGGTAAGCTATCTCAGTAGGAGAGAGCTCATCATCAAATCCACCAGCCTCAACATCATCAACAAACTTAAAAGCCATTGATTTGGATTTGGTAGTCTTGGGTAGGTCAGACTCATAGGACTGAAGAGATCCTACAAGCTCATCCACAGGGATGGAGTCAACATCCTTACTCTCAGTAATGGCTGTCACTTTGGGTCTAAAGTCTTCGGTTAAGGATCTAAGTATCTTCCTAACAACTTTAGGTTGATCATAGACTTCACCCAAATTATAAGCAGAATTAACAATATCATTAAGTTTAGCATAAAACTCATCAAAGGTTTTATCATTAAACATTCTAATGCTTTCAAACCTAGAAGTTAATTGCTGCAATTTGTTTATCTTAACAGCCTTTGTGCCTTCATGCATAGTTTGGAGGATTTTCCAAGCAGTATGAGCAACCTCAATGATAGGCCACAAACTGAATGACCCCTTGTGATTTAAACTAATTAATTAATTTAGCCAAGTTATTAATTAATTAATTTAACATGCAAATACGTGGCAGCACAAACAAATCACCGAATAACTAAATATGCAGCGGAAAAAATAAATGACACGGTGATTTGTTCACGAATGGGGAAAAACCCTAACGGCAAAAACCCCACCGGGTGATTTTCAGGTCACCACTCCCGAAACTCCACTATTATCAAATCAAGCAGTTACAAATAAGGAATCCCAAGTACCTTACCAACCTACAGTTGAACTCTTACCCCAATACCCAATCGGACTTGATCTGTAGTGACAGTTTCCCCTTTTGATGCACGGCTCCCAAGTACGTGACTAACCAGATGCGCGGATCCCAGTACGCGACTTCAAACACCAACTTTAGGAAGAGAGGTTGGCTGCAAAGTTCTTCAGATCATCCTATGCAATGAAGATCAGGAAGATGCTTGGTCACAAAACCCTACGGTGCAAAGTACACAGCAACTTCTTGAAGAAGATGAACTAGGTCAAGAACTTCGTCTTAGATCACAATTTGCTTGAACAAGGATTGCTCAATGCTTATGCAACTTGTGTCTATGTTGACGGCTCTTAAAACACTCCTTAAATATGTTTAGGGTTAGAAGAAAAGAAGGCCCAAAAACACATTCACGGATCCCAAGAAAATCAGATTGGAATTCTGACTTTTTTAATTCTCGACAGATAGCAGGTGTCGAGGTAGCTATCGAGCAGGTGTCGAGATTTAAAAATTATGCACTTCAACTTGCTTTTTCTTGGACAGACTTGATGACTTCAACACTTGATCTTGAAACCTTGTTTCTTGAAGTATTAAAAACACTTAGAACTACCCAATTACAAGTATAGTGCATTTTGTCAAAGGATTAGCCAATTTACATAAACATTATGACATATGTTCTTAATCATGTGAACACATATGTCCTAACACTCAATATTAGAGATCCTTTTAAATTCCTCCATTGAAACAGCATTAAAAATGGCATTCATAGCTTTGCTATTAAATGCAGCTGCTTCTTTCTGAGAAGTTTGCCACTCACTCACAAGAGTAGTGGGCTTCTCCCATCCATATTCAATAGAGTTCCAAACTCTCTTATCAATGGATTTTAGGAATGCTTTCATCCTTACTTTCCAGTAAGCATAGTTGTTCCCATCAAAGTGAGGAGGAACAAACAGAGAGTGTCCATGCTCCATGACAACCGGGGTCAAGGATCAGCTCAGAGAAAAAAAATTTTAAACAAAAGAGCAACCTGCTCTGATACCACTTGAGCGGTTTAGACCCCTTAAACAAACAACCAGATTTCGTAGCCTAGATTAATTAGCCAAGTTGTTACTTAGTCAAATTAAACAATTCTAGGTTAAAACAATCAAATAATCATATCATGCATATAAAACATATAAAGCAGCGGAATAATAAAAGAACACAAGATATGATCACCCAGGAAACCACACAGAAAAACCTGGGGAGGATTTTACCCACCGATCCTCAAGGCAAAACGGAATCCACTAAGAAAAAATTGAAGTTCTTACAAAAGGACTTACAAGCTCCCCGCTTGACTTCCTAATGCTACCCACCAGTAAAACTTCCTAACACGACCACGTGCAGGCTCCGAGTCCACAGACTATTTCTTTCTTTGTATTCCTTCAATCAGCTACAAGCTCCCCGCTTGTTTATCTTTAAGCTTCAATGGCAGCAACCAAGTTGATCATCAAGATGTTGAAGTAATCTCAATCTTAAAAACCCTAAGCTTTGTGTAAAGGAAAACTCCTCTAGATCTCACAAAATATTTACACAAAACCGCAATGTATGAGCAACAATACAACTTGTGCAACTCTAAAAACGTGGCTAGGGTTTTGCCTTATATACCTAGGGCAAAAACATAAAACCCTAAACGTTTTAAAAGAGTTAGGGCTGAGCTGGAATTTCTGCAGAAACGCATCTGGGCCGATTTTTGATCGATCGAGAATTACATTCGATCGATCGAGCCAGGCCGAAATGCACCAATGCGTCTGCAGTCACTCGATTCCAACTTTACAATATTTTACCAACTTTGAGCAAGCCTAAACTAGAATAAATACATTGTTTTGATCATGGTTTGCCAACATTACAAATTAGAGTTCTAAATACATAAAATCCTAAGACCTTAGAACCTAACAAAAGGAATTGAGGTGGATGCAGAAAAGGTGAAGGCTATCAAGGAATGGTCCACGCCAAAGTCAATCACTGAGGTAAGAAGTTTTCATGGTTTGGCTAGTTTTTATCGCTGATTTGTCAAAGATTTCAGTACACTAGCTGCACCACTCACTGAAATTGTTAAAAAATCTATAGGTTTTAAATGGGGTAGTGAGCAAGATCATGCATTTATTGAAATTAAAGAAAGGTTATATGGTGCTTCTTTATTAGCATTATCTAATTTTTCTAAAAATTTTGAGATTGAGTGTGATGCCTCAGGAATAGGTATTGGAGCTGTTTTGATGTAGGAGAAGTGGCCAATAGCCTATTTTAATGAAAAGCTAAATGGGGCTACTTTGAACTACCCAACATATGACAAGGAGCTTTATGCACTGGTGAGAGCATTGGAGACTTGGCAACACTACCTTTGGCCGAAAGAGACAACTGCCCAACAGCTTTTTGATTGATCGAGAAACAATCTTGCTAGCTCGACAGCTGCTCGATCGCTGCTCGATTGATCGAGAAATCTCTTGTTTGCTCAATCGATTCTTGACAGCTTCTCAATCGATCAAGCTTCTAAATCACCATGCTCGATTGATGCTCGATAGCTACTCGATTGATCGAGCTTCGCAAATTTTGAATTTCCAGAATTTTTCTAAGGCAGTTTTTTAACGTTTTTCATGAACAAACAACCATCATATGAACATGATAGACAAAGATTGATATCAAAACTAAATTCCATTGATGCTATAGCATTAAAATTCAATTTAACATACTTAAATTCAAATTTAAACAACATTATAACATCAATATCAATCTTTATCAAATTATAGTTTCAATAACCATGTAGAAAATTAAATAAAAGTATAATCTTCTAGCATTATGAAACTATTATTTCTAATTCTAAAACTCATAAAACATGTTATACATATTGGAATTAAAGACTGCTCTAATACCAATTGTTGGAAAAGTAAATGTGCGTAGCGGAAAAATTAACGGATCTACTTCATTTACAATTGATAACATGCACTATGTAAGTTTCAGAATATAGAATAAGAGAGTGTATCTTGGTGTGGTGAATTTCAAAACAAAGATCAGAAGTTCTCAGGAACACTTTCAATCTTCACCCCAATTCCACTAACGGCCAAGATGTGTGGTCTCTCAATCAGTTATATGTGTATGTTCTAGAGAGAATGAGAGTGTCCAACACTCACATACAAAACGTTTCATGTACTTGTGATTGATTACAAAAATTCTGTATGTTTCTCTCCTATAACTGATTATCTAATTGGACCAACCTTTTGGGCCTTTCTAAATGGGCTTTAATACGTGGCTTGAAGTGGAACTAAAAGGGAACAAATAAGACACTAGCTCCAATGGGCCTTAGGCTTTTCTGTCAACTCTTTACAAGTCCAAAGTTACCATTAATTATATTTAATACCACTATATAAATATAATGTATTAAATATAATTGCACTCTAGACCTTATTAATAAACTATATCCCAAGACTTTATTGTACATGCAACCCCTTCATAAAATATTCGTAGTAACACAAAGTCATTAATGAAAATTGCCACTTTGTGCATTACTACGTCTTAATCCTTGAGTACCCAGTTTAATCCTTTAAGTTATTCATTATATATTTATGAAATCCAATTTCATAAATATATACTTTAGTAACTATTTACCAAAGTAGTTAGGCCTAACTTTCTGAATAACAAACCCATTGAACTTATCTTAAGGGAATATTTTGTATCTCCATTAAGGGAATATGAATTCCATCTTGAAAATATATGTTCCATCAACACTAAATGTGGCAGCCTCACAACTAGATCTCGCGACTAGCTCGCAGTCGGAAAGTCGCCAAAAGAGGCATATATGTGAAGCATACAGAGGAGTTGAAAAGTCACGCCAGCTGGAGTACTACAGGATAAAACTTTCAATCTGGCCATTTTCTTAGCTTATGACTCAGACTCGCGACTCAGTCAAGTCGCGAGGCCAAGTCACCAGACCACTATGTTTTGGAAAAACTGACCTTTCGCATTCCAAACACACACCAGTATAAATACCCCTTATACCCACATATTGTAGAGAGCTTCCAAAGAGAATTTTAAGAGAGAAACCCAAGAGAAAAACAAGATTGACTCATCCACAATCTTCATCATTGTTTCTCCAAATTCCTCTACTCTCACCCTCTCCATGGATACGCCCTTAAGAGGTACATTTAGCCAAATCCTTTTCTCACCATACCCATATGTATGAGAAGGTTATTCGGCGCTTAGGAAGCAGTTAGGAAGGGACCAATTGATATTGGGTTATGCTATAGGCTATAGCAGAATTCGGTAAGTTAGAGAAGACAAAGATTCGGCATAACCTCATTGGAGCAAGAAGCTTAGAGGGCTTAGGTACACTGGGTAGATTAGGCTTGGAGGGTCTTCTGCTGTTCATGTATCCCAACTTCATTCTCTAGTGGATTATTGACAGCTTGGAAGGTGGCGGAGAGATATTACGCTGAGGACTTTGGTTTACTCTTTGGTAACACATCGCTGTGTTGTCTTTGTGTTTGCATCTCTCTTCCATTAATCTTTTCCATTTAATTTCTACTGTGGTTGTGATTTTATTTGGTTTAGATTGTTTTATCAATTTTGTTTTAGCTCATCTTCATATTCTACACATACATTGTTTGATAGTAAGCTTGAAATGGTAATTTGTAATTTGGGGGTCTAAACAATTAAGGTGTTTTACACACTATTTGAACATGCAACTTGGTAATTTAAATATAGGAAATTGGCTAAGACAATAGTTTAAGTAGAGAATAATAGAACGAAAGACAAAGATTCTTATTCAAGTTCTTTCTCTGACTAGTCGAGGAGCCACAGTTCTTTGGGATATATACTTCTCAGTTACACAGTTCTTAATTTCTCTCTATTTTTTCTATTTCTTCCTCCTTTTATCCCGTGATCTCCCTTTCAGGAGGATCTTCCTTACTATATATAGTTGCTGGGATTACATCCTAGCCCTCTACTTGGATGGTCATTGATCCTTTCTTGGATACTTGTCCCATCATTGCTTTGCTAGTGGTGGTAGAGTAGGATGCAGGCTGTAGGGGTATTGTACAGGGGTAATTCTATCATTAATGCGGTAGGCTGAGTTGGTACAGTGCATTATGTTAGGACATATATGGATCATGTTAGGAACATATGTCAATATTTTATGTATTTGGCTAATCCTTTGACAAAACGCACTTTACTTGTATTTAGGTAGATCTAGGATGTATTTAATATTTCAAGGAACAAGAGTTCAAGTCCAATATTGAAGCCATGCAAATCTATTCAAGAAACAAGTGAAGAAGTGCTGATTTTTTAAAGCTCAATAGCTGCTCGACACCTCTCGACAGCTAGGCTATCTATCGAGCTCTTCAGTTGCTTTTTATCGCAATCTCAACAACTTTCGATAGCTAAGTCGATCGATCAAGCAACTTTCTGTCCCCTCGATAGCTCTTGATAGATAGGCTCGACACCTCTAGATCGATCAAGAATTACGAAATTCAAATTTTCAGATCTGATTTTCGGCCCGTGATGACATGTATGTGTAGGGTTTCTTTTCTCACAACCCTAGACATATATAAGGCTTATTTTAGAGGCCGTCACATAAGAGAATACAAGGAGAACATATGCAAAAGGTGACTGATGCCTTATTCTTTCTGAAAGAAGCTATTGCGTCTTTACGCCTTAGGGTTTTGTAACCAAGTGCTTCTTGATCTTCATTGTTAATGAAGTGAAGAACTTTGTAGCCAACATTTTCTTCAAGTTGGTGAGTTAGTCATGTACTGGGAGCTGTGCATCTTTTGGTGAGTCATGTACTGGGATTCGTGTAAAAAGGGTGGCGTTCATATATTAAAGAGTTTAGAGGTTCTGAAACGGTAGAAGATTTCTACTATAAGTTCATCTACAGAGATTGTAGAGTCTAGGGACAAAGGTTTCGTACTAGATTTGAAACTTCTCTTTACTATAGTGAATTTCTTTTTAGGAAGGTTTCCCCTTAGCCCTCAGGTTTTTTACTGTGAAACTAGTTTGTTTCATTGGTTTTCCTGAGTCATCATATCTTGTCCTATTTATTTTTTCACTGCATGATTTTGACATGATATTGATGTTTGTTTATTTTAACAAGTTTTATTCATAATATATCTAATTAACAACTTGGGTTTAAAACTTGTTAATTATATTAACCGGGGTCTAAATTTCCGAACAAGTGGTATCAGAGTGGGTACACTCTAATTGGATTAATTTCCTGAGTGTGATCCTTGACCCCTATTGTTATAGATTGTGGACAATCTCTTTTGATTCCTCCTTTATTTGATGGAACTAATTATCTGTACTGGAAAGTTCGTATGAAAGTTTTTTTGCAGGCTTTAGGTGAACAGGTATGGCAAGCTATTGAAATTGGCTAGATTAAGCCAAAGGAAGCGCCGGTGGATTGGGATGATGCAACAATCATGCGGAAAATTTAAACAGTAGGGCCTTGAATGCTTTATTTTGTGGGGTGACCAATGAGGAATTCAAGAAAATATCATCCATGGAAGTTGCCAAGGAAGCATGGACCATTCTTGAGACCACCTATGAAAGCTCATTCGATGATGACCAAAGCTTGCATCAATGAGTTAATTGATCCTCGGGACCGGAAAGGGAACTTTTAGGCAGGCCTTATTAAGGTCGATAAAGTCCACACACACTCTCCACTTGCCTATTTTCTTCCTGACCACAACAATATTGGCCAGGCATTCAAGATAAAAGACTTCTTTAATAGTATCACCGAGGTTGTTACTTCCTCGGTATTGCTCCTGGGTTCTCATTAAGGTGATGGCATATAAAATCTTATCAACCCTGGGGCTTTATACGTGCTCCATGCAAAATCATCCAAGTTATTCCTTAGGAAGGCCAACAGTTAAGCCTTCTCGGCTAATGGTAGTTGTGCCCCTACTTGGAAATATTTCTCTTCATCTGCTTCGAGGACCACTCTCTCCAACTCTTTGCACTGTATATTGGCTTCCACTGCCTCATCTAGAGCCCCAGTCTTAACTGTTTTTGATTTCTATGAAGTGGGGCTTGGGCCCAGATGATTGATTTGTAGCGCCTGATGTCTCACAACAACAACCATTCATTTCCTTGCAACAATTTGACATCCCAATAACTCCCCAATGCACCCTTCAGTTGGGTACTTTACCTTCACATGTAGTGTGGAGGACACCGTTCCCATGGATATATAATCATGACCCCAGTTCCCTGATCCACCGTCATTCTTTTCACGTCGAAACCCCCAATTCGAAGTGTGACCACAAGAGCGTCATCATGTGGCTAATAGGTTTCCACTTTATCAACCTTGGAGAAGCCCAAGATGGGCCCTTTTCGCTCTTGCTCCTCTTGGACTCCTTATGCTCATCTCTAACTGCTACCTATGGAGAAGTGGTCTCTATGCTAGATAAGGGGCCAACCTCCCTTCTTAAAGCAACAAAAAATAATATTGATGGTCCCCAAAAGTGGGTATGGTGCTAAATCCCTTTAGAGATTATATCCTGACTGCTTTCCTCGTCTAGATGGTTATTGCATGAACTGCTTTAGCTTTCCAAATTTAACCAACAAATCCAAAAAATCATGCAGTGTCCTACAATCTTCAGTTGTATGACCTCGGTCTTGATGATATTAGCAATATATGCTCTGGTATTACTTAGTGGGGTCCCCCCCATCTTGTCCAGCCATTTGAAATACGACTTGCTTTTTTATCTTCTCCAGGACCTAGCACACAAGCTCCTTGAATACGGAATTCACTGCTTGTGTATTATTCTAGGGTGCTTGATTGAAAAACTCCCTCCTTGTCCTGTTAGGGCCGAAACGATCAGGTCGAGGGTCTCTTCACTTGGCCGTGAAGACCTTCGCCTTTCCTTTACCCTAAAATTGGTCATCTTCCACCCTCTTATGCTCCTCCACTCTATCCATTAATTGGTGTATATCTTGAGTAGGCTTCATAGTAAGGAATTTTCTAAGGTCTAGATTTGTGGGGAGCCCTATTTTAAAGGTTGGACTGCCACATCATCAAAATCTCCATCAATCTTTTCGAAGAGTTCCTAATATCTATCTGAATATGTTTTCAAGGACTTTCCCTCCCTTATTGCCATTGAAAGCGGGGAGTCCAAAGGTTTGTGGACCTTATTGCACATAACAAATCTGGCACCGAACACCCTTGTTAACTCTTCATATGACCTTATGGACCCCTCCTCCAGCCCATCAAACCATCTCATGGCCATGAGGCTGAGGCTCAACCGGAAGACCTTGCACATGAAGGCCTCGTTTCATGAGTGAATAGTCTTCCTCTAATTGAAATGGCTTACATGTTCCATGTGGTCTATTTTTTCATTATAAATGATGAATGTTAGCTATGGAAAATGATGGGGCAACTTGGCACCTTCAATACAGTCAGAAAAGGGAGACCGAGAAATCTGTTGCTGGGCCCTACTCATGGCATCACCCCAAAGTTTTATGGGGGAGGCATTCTATACCTTCTATAAGGATGCCTCTCTCCCCCCACCGAATGAGAGGGTGTTACATGAACCCCACTTTGCGGGCACCTTGTTCTCTATAGCACCGCTCATCTCTAGAGCTTGAGCTTAGGCTTGGTGAGAGGCTTCTAGGCTCCCTTATATGTGCCCTTTGACGAAGCCACTACTGCAAGTGACCGACTTCCACTTTGTATCATGCATCTCCTGGTCCTTTGGGACATGCCTCAAGGACACAAAATGGCTTCAACTTATATGACTTGAGTGAACAGGCATAGCCTTTATGCTTGGAGATTGAGCTCGAGCTTGGTCCCTTCTATGCTCCAAATTCACAAACTCATCCCTATGCTTAAATCCTACTAACTATTGTCCTTCACTTTGAGGAATAGTTCCACTTCTTCTTGAGTTTGCCATTTCTTAATCACTCGAAACTATGAGTAAGGATTTAATGTGACCTTCCCATAGACAATGCCAATTATAGGGGACGAAACACACGATCTGGGCCCAACTAAGTTAAGATTGGCTGGAATGGATGTCCAATACAATTAATTTGTAGAGGTTGATTATCAGGGCCAACCCTTTAAGCCTCAATAGCTTTGCTTGGTAATTGGAAGAAAGGAAATTGGATAAGACAATAGTTTTAGTAGAGAATAATCGAAAGAAAGGCAAAGATTCTTATTCAAGTTCTTCCTCGGTTTATTCTCAAAAAAAAAAAAAAAAAGTTCTTCCTTAGTTTGGCTGAGGAGCAACAATTCTTTGGGATATATATAGTTCTCGGTTACATAGTTCTTAATTTTTCTATCTCTTTTATATTTCTTCCTCTTTTTATCCCTTAATCCTCCTTTCAAGAGGATCTTCCTTATTATATATAGTTGCTGAGACTGCATCCAAGCCCTCTACTTGGATGGTCGTTGATCCTTCCTTGGATATTTGTCCCATCGGTCCTTTGCTAATGGTGGTAAAGTAGTATGCGGGTTGTATGGGCACTATTCAGGGGTCATTCTACCATTAATGTAGCAATCTGAGTTGGTACAGTGCATTAAATGTGGAGGTGATAGGTGCTTTATCTGGAAGCTTCCTCCTCTCATTGCTTTCACGTCTCTACTTCCTTCCTCGACCTTCAACCCTATGGCCATGGTGGTTTGTCTCTAGTCTCCTGAGGAATGTCTACCCCTCAGGCTCCTCAAGTAGTCTGTTTTCCTCAAATTCACTGTCTGGACTATCTTAATTGTGTTGGGCCTGATTTGATGAATAGTTGGGCCCAGCTACTCCTCAGGTTGAACCCATTTGATGATCATCCTGTTGGAAAAAACTGGTTTTGTATCTCATACAAAACATACAGCGGAAGCAACAAACATGGATCTATTTCATTCATGATTGATAACTTGCATTATGTAAATTTCAGAATTTAAGAACAAGATAGCGTACCTTAATGTAGTGAAATTCAAAACAAAATATTAGAAGCACTTAGGAACACTTTTAACCTTCACTACAATTCCACTTTACGCCCGAAAAGTGTGGTCTCTCAATCAATTTCTAAGGGAAAATAACAAGTGGCTTCACTCACACATACACACCATTTCACAATAGTGTCTCTCTTTTTTCTAATGAAAAAATTCTGTATGTTTCTCCCTTTATAACTAACTAATTATCTAATTGGGCTGGCCTATTGGGCCTTTCCAATTGGGCTTTAGTGTGTGGCTTGGAGTGGGACCAAAAGGGACCAATAAGACACTAGCTCCAATGGGCTTTGTGCTTTTCTATCAACTCTTGACAAGTCCAAAGTTGCCATTAATTATATTTAATATCACTATATAAATATAATTGCACTCTAAGCCTTATTAATAAATTATATCCCAAGACTTTATTGTACATGCAACCCCTTCATAAAATATTCGTAGTAATTCAAAGTAATGAATATAAACTGCCACTTTGAAGATTACTACATCTTAATCATTGAGTACCCAGTTTCATCCTTTTAAGTTATTCATCATATATTTATGAAATCTAATTTCATAAATATATACTTTAGTAATTTCTTACCAAAGTGGTTAGGCCTAACTCTCTGAATAACAAACCCATTAAACTTATCTCAAAGGAATATTTTGTATCTCCGTTAAGAGACTATGAATTCCATCTTGAAAATATATATTCCATCAACACTAAATGTGACTGCCCAACATTTGGAGGTTTTGACCGTTTCTTTAGATCTCACTCCTGATATATCAAAGCAACCTACATTTCATGATCAAGTCCATTATTCTCTCAGGATTAAGAGTTCATGCAAATATAAATCGTGAGATTTATTATTCAATTGACAGTCGTTAGGAGAATAATATATCTCACAGCAGTCTAGTTCAATATGTCTTAACTCTTAAAACATATCAACTAGAAGTCACCACTTCCATGATCAAGACAAATCATCTTAGTTAATATGTTATAGTTTTCACAGATGAAATGCCCAATTTCATCACTGACTACGAACCAAATTCTGAGTTTACAAAGAACTTGTGACTTATATCTTTTGTGACTAAATCACATAAATCACATACTATGCATCTCATGGACTATATGATAATATCCAAATATTCATGTTACCATTATTTCAGATAATAATAAAACAACCTTATTAATTTCAATATTAAGTCATACATTATGTCATACATAATGTCATACATAATAAAATACATAACATCATACAATAGGATTCTAGAGCACAAATCCCAACACTTCCTTCTTCGAGTTTCCCCCTCCCATATTTATATATACCCAAAAAAAAAAAAACTAAAAATACAAAATTGAATAACAGAATTTCGTTGAATGTTCATCCTATCAAAAATATTACAAATGGCAGAAAATTTCATCGCTTTAGTCCTGATTACAATCTAAGTAAAAAATTACAAAGCTTTGGGCTTAATGCATTTTTTGATAATGAAAACGATAAAGCATTAATATACGAAGATTCGAGGGCTAGGTTATAAAGGGGGAAAGTGTTAGGCACCCATTTTGCCTAGAAAAAATTTAATCTGCTAGACTACATATGACCATTTATGTGTCCGCAAACAATCAAACAATGTGTTAATGCTAAACAAAAATGCAAAGATACAATTTTATAGTTTCCCTAGATCTAAGATTAAATCTTAGCCTAGATTTAGATCTATTTCTTGAAAGAGGATTTTAGAAAAATCTTAAATGTCAAAGTGGATTTAAAAGACAAAATAATAGATCTATAACACACACATATATATATATATATATGAGAGAAATATATTTTATATATAAAAAAATATTAGATCTTATTTTTAATATGGAAAATGTAAAGGTTTTGAAAAGGAAATTTCAAACCTGATTTTTAATATGAAAAATCTAATGCTTCTGAAAAAAAAAAATTCAGATTTGATTTTTTATAAGAAAATTTCAATGCTTTTACAAAGAAAATCTCAGATATGGTTTTAATATAGAAAACTAGAATGTTTTTACAAAGAGTTTTTAGATTTGATTTTTAATATGGAAAATAGAATGCTTTTACATAGATCTGATTTTTAATATGGAAAATAGTATACTCTTACAAAAGAGATTTCAGATCAGATTGTTGATGTGAAGATTTGAATGCTTTTGGAAAAAGAGATTTCATATCTGATTTTTGGTATGGAAAATAGAATGCTTTTACAGAGAAAATTCCATATCTGATTTTATAATATTAAAATCGAATTCTTTTAAAAAGACATGACATATCTGAGTTTTGGTATGAAAGATATAACACTTTTTTGAAAAGAGATTTCAAATATGATTGTTAATACGGCAAAATAAATAGATTTTGAAAAGGGGTTTCAGATCTGATTTTTGATTTAGAAAAATAGAAAATATAACAGGGTAATTCTACGGTACCCCCCAAAAATAATAGGTAACCTGCTATATCAGGTTACTTTTTTATCGCATTTGACGATTTCATCCTCACATTGTGCAGTTCCAACATCACATGTGAGAGTTCTTTTCTCACATTCGGTGGTTCCCTTACTTTTTCTTTACATTTAACGGTTTCATCCTTACATTGTGCAGTTCTAACATCACATGTGACAGTTCTTTTGTCACATTCAGTGGTTCCTTTTTTTTTTTTTTTTTTTTTTCTCATATTTGACGATACCATCGTCACATTGTGCAAATCCAACATAACATGTGATAGTTCTTTAGTCATATTTAGTGCTTCCCTCACCATTTTCTAACATTTGATGGTTCCATCTTCACATTGTGCAGTTCCAACATCGCATGTAACAGTTTTTTTCTCACATTTGGTAGTTTCCTTACTTTTTTTCTCAAATTTGACAATTTCATCCTCACATTGTGCCGTTTCAATGATAGATCTATTGTCACATTCGGTGGTTCCCTTTTTTTTTCTCACATTAGAGGATTCTATCGTTACATTGTGCAAGTCCAACATCACATGTGACAATTCTTTTGTAACATTTAGGGGCTCCCTTACTTTTTTTCTCATATTTGATGGTTCCATCATCACATCGTACAATTCCAACATCACATGCGATAGTTCTTTTCTCACATTTTGTGATTCTATTACTTTTTTTCTCACATTTGACGGTTTCATCCTCACATAGTGTAGTTTCAATATCACATATGACAGTTCTTTTGTCACATTTGGTGGTTCCCTTATTTTTTTTTTCTCACATTTCATGGTTCTATCGTCACATTGTGCAATTTCAACATCACATGTGACAGTTCTTTTGTCACATTTAGTGGTTCTCTTACTTTTTTCTCACATTTCACAGTTCCATCTTCACATTGTGCAGTTCCAACGTCACATATGACAATTCTTTTCTCACATTTCGTTGTTCTCTTACTTTTTTCTCATATTTGACAGTTTCATCCTCACATTGTGTAGTTCTAACATCACATATGAAAGTTCTTTTGTCACATTCAATAGTTCCCTTTTTTTTTCCTCACATTTCACAGTTCTTTTGTCACATTGTGCAATTCCAACATCACATATAACAGTTCATTTGTCACATTTAGTGGTACCCTTAATTTTTTTCTCACATTTGATAGTTCCATCCTCACATTGCGCAGTTCTAGCATCACATGTAACAGTTCTTTTGTCACATTTGTTGGTTCCCTTACTTTTTTTTTTCACATTTGATGTTCTATCTTTACATTGCGCAGTTCTAACATCACATTTAACAGTTCTTTTGTCACATTTGTTGGTTCCCTTACTTTTTTTTTTCACATTTGATGTTCTATCTTTACATTGTGTAGTTCCAACATCACATGTGACAATTCTTTTCTCACATCTAATGGTTCCTTTTTTTTTTTTTTCCTCATATTTAACAGTTCCATTATCACATTATGCAGTTCCAACATCACGTTTGATAGTTCTTTTGTCACATATAGTGGTTCCTTTATTTATTTATTTATTTTCTCATATTTGATGGTTCTATTGTCATATTTAGCACTACCAACATCACATCTGCTCTATTTTTGTTACATGTGATAGTTCTTTTGTCACATTAGGTGGTTTCCTTACATTTTTCTCACAATTGACGATTCCATCCTCACACAGTGCCGTTCCAACATCAGATGTGATAGTTCTTTTGCCACATTTAGTGGTTCGCTTATTTTGTTTCTCACATTTGACAGCTCCATTGTCACATTGTACAGGTCCAACATCAAATGTGACAGTTCTTTTATCACATTTGGTGGTTACCTTACTTTTTTCTCACATTTGACAATTCTAACTTCATATCCTGTAGTTCCAACATCACATGTGACAGTTCTTTTCTCACATTTGGTGGTTCCCTTACTTTTTTTCTCACATTTGACAGTTCCATCCTCAGATTGTGTAGTTTCAACATCACATACGACAGTTTTTTTGTCACATTCAGTGGCTCCCTTTTCTTTTTTTTCTTTTTTTTTTCTCACATTTCACAATTCTATCGTCACATTGTGCAGATCCAACATTACATGTGACCATTCTTTTGTTACATTTAGTGGTTCTCTTACCTTTTTTTTTTCCCACATTTAACGTTTTGATCTTCACATTACGCAGTTTCAACATCAAATGTGACAGTTCTTTTCTCACATTACATATGACAGTTCTTTTGTCACATTCGGTGGTTCCCTTACTCTTTTTTTTTCACATTTGATGGTTTCATCCATACATTGTATAGTTCCAACATTACATATGACAGTTCTTTTGTCACATTCGGTAGTTCCCTTATTTTTTTTTCTCACATTTGATGGTTCTATCGTCACATTGTGTTTTTCCAACATCATATGTGACAGTTCTTTTGTCACATTTAGTGGTTCCCTTACTTTTTTTCACACATTTGATAGTTCCATCTTCACATTTTGCAGTGTCAACACCACATGTAACAGTTCTTTTCATACATTTGGTTGTTCCCTTACTTTTTTCTAACATTTAATGATTTCATCCTTATATTGTGCAGTTCCAACATCAAATATGACAGTTCTTTTGTCACATTTAGTAGTTCCCTTATTTTGTTTTCCTCACATTTGACTGTTCTAGCGTCACATTGTGCAGTTACAACATTACATGGGACAGTTCTTTTGTCACATATAGTGGTTCCCTTACTTTTTTTCTCACATTTGATAGTTCCATCCTAACATTGCGCAGTTCTAATATCACATGTGACAGTTCTTTCATTGTTCTAACATCACATGTGACAGTTCTAGCGTCACATTGTGCAGTTCCAACATTACATGTGACAGTTCTTTTATCCATTATAGTGGTTCCCTTACTTTTTCTCACATTTGGTAGTTCCATCCTCACATTGCGTAGTTCTAACATCACATGTGACAGTTCTTTTATCATATTTGTTGGTTCTCTTACTTTTTTTCTTTTTTCACACTTGACGGTTCCATCTTCACATTGTGCAATTCTAACATCACATGTGACAGTTCTTTTCTCACATTTGGTGGTTCCCTTTTTTTTTCCTCACATTTAACGGTTCCATTATCACATTATGCAGTTACAACATCACGTTTGATAGTTCTTTTGTCACATATAGTGGTTCCTTTATTTATTTATTTATTTTCTCATATTTGATGGTTCTATTGTCATATTTAGCACTACCGACATCACATCTGCTCTATTTTTGTTACATGTGACAGTTCTTTTGTCACATTGGGTGGTTCCCTTACGTTTTTTTTACATTTGACGATTCCATCCTCATACTGTGCCGTTCCAACATCACTTGTGATAGTTCTTTTGTCACGTTTAGTGGTTCGCTTAATTTGTTTCTCACATTTGACAGTTCCATCGTCACATTATGCAGGTCCAACATCAAATGTAGCAGTTCTTTTGTCACATTTGGTGGTTACCTTACTATTTTCTCATATTTGACAATTCCATCTTTACATCGTGTAGTTCCAACATCACATGTGACAGTTCTTTTCTCACGTTTAGTGGTTCTCTTACTTTTTTTCTCACAATTGACGGTTCCATCCTCAGAATGTGAAGTTTCAACATCATATATGATAGTTCTTTTGTCACTTTCAGTGGTTCCCTTTTTTTTTTTTTTTCCTCACATTTCACAATTCTATCGTCACATTGTGCAGGTCCAACATTACATGTGACCGTTCTTTTGTTACATTTTGTGGTTCTCTTACCCTTTTTTTTTTCTCACATTTAACGTTTTGATCTTCACATTACGCAGTTTCAACATCAAATGTGACAGTTCTTTTCTTACATTACAAATGACAGTTCTTTTGTCACATTTGGTAGTTCCTTTACTTTTTTTCTCACATTTGACGGTTCCGTCCATACATTGTATAGTTCCAACATCACATATGACAAATCTTTTGTCACATTCGGTAGTTTCCTTATTTTTTTTCTCACATTTGATGGTTCTATCGTAACATTGTGCTTTTCCAACATCACATGTGACAGTTCTTTTGTCATATTTAGTGGTTTCCTTACTTTTTTTCACACATTTGATAGTTTCATCCTCACATTTTGCAGTTCCAACACCATATGTAATAGTTCTTTTCATACATTTGGTTGTTCCCATTACTTTTTTCTGACATTTAACGGTTCCATCCTTACATTGTGCAATTCCAACATTAAATATGACAGTTCTTTTGTCACATTTAGCAATTCCCTTATTTTGTTTTCCTCACATTTGACTGTTCTAGCGTCACATTATACAGTTCCAACATTACATGTGGTTCCAACATTACATGTGACAGTTCTTTTATCATATATAGCGGTTCCCTTACTTTATTCTCACATTTAATAGTTCCATCCTCACATTACGCAGTTCTAACATCACATGTGATAGTTCTTGTGTCACATTTGTTGGTTCCCTTACTTTTTCTTTTTTTTTTCACCTTTGATGGTTCTATCTTCACATTGTGTAGTTCCAACATCACATGTGACAGTTCTTTTCTCACATTTGGTAGTTCCATTTTCTTTTTTTTTTTCTCTCACATTTAACAGTTCCATTATCAGATTATGCAGTTCCAACATCACGTTTGATAGTTCTTTTGTCACATATATTGGTTCCTTTATTTATTTATTTATTTTCTCATATTTGATGGTTCTATTGTCATATTTAGCACTACCAACATCACATCTGCTCTATTTTTGTTACATGTAACAGTTCTTTTGTCACATTGGGTGGTTTCATTACGTTTTTTTCACATTTGACGGTTCCATCCTCACACTGTGTCGTTCCAACATCATATGTGATAGTTCTTTTGCCACATTTAGTGGTTCACTTATTTTGTTTCTCACATTTGACAGTTCCATCATCGCATTGTGTAGGCCCAACATCAAATGTGACAGTTCTTTTGTCACATTTGGTGGTTAACTTACTTTTTTCTCACATTTGACAATTCCATCTTCACATCGTGTAGTTCCAACATTACATGTGACAGTTCTTTTCTCACCTTTGGTGGTTCCCTTACTTTTTTCTTCACATTTGATGGTTCCATCCTCAGATTGTGTAGTTTCAACATCACATATGACAGTTCCAACATTACATATGACAGTTCGTTTGTCACATTCGATATTTCCCTTTTTTTTTTTCTCACATTTGATGGTTCTATCGTCACATTGTACTTTTCCAACATCACATGTGACAGTTCTTTTGTCACATTTAGTGGTTCCCTTACTTTTTTTCAAACATTTGGTAGTTCCATCTTCACATTTTGCAGTTCCAACACCACATGTAACAGTTCTTTTCATACATTTGGTTGTTCCCTTACTTTTTTATAACATTTAACGATTTCATCCTTACATTGTACAGTTCCAACATCAAATATGACAATTCTTTTGTCACATTTAGTAGTTCCCTTATTTTTTTTTTTCCTCACATTTGACTGTTCTAGCGACACATTGTGCAGTTCCAACATTACATGTGACATTTCTTTTGTCACATATAATGGTTCCCTTACTTTTTTTCTCACATTTGATAGTTCCATCCTCACATTGCGTAGTTCTAACATCACATGTGACAGTTCTTTTGTCACATTTGATGGTTCCCTTACTTTTTTTTTCACATTTGACGGTTCTATCTTTACATTGTGCAGTTCCAACATCACGTGTGACAGTGCTTTTCTCATATTTGGTGGTTCTCTTTTATTTATTTATTTTTTCTCACATTTAATGGTTCCATTATCACATTACGCAGTTCCAACATCACGTTTGATAGTTCTTTTGTTACATGTAGTGGTTCCTTTATTTATTTATTTATTTTCTCATTTCACGATTATATCATCATATTGTGCAATTTGAACATCACATGCGATAGTTCTTTTGCCACATTTTGTGGTTCTTTTACTCTTTTCCCGCATTTCTCGATTTCATCTTCATATTGTGCAGTTCCAACGTTGCATGTGACAGTTTTTTTCTCACATTTCGTTGTTCCGTTATTTTTTTCTCACATTTTACGGTTTCATCCTCACATTGTATAGTTCTAACATCGCATATGAAAGTTCTTTTCTCATATTTAGTAGTTCCCTTATTTTATTTTTCCCACATTTGAAAGTTCTTATGTCACATTGTGCAGTGACAAAAGAACATCACATGTAATAGTTCTTTTATCGCATTTAGTGGTTCCCTTACTTTTTTCTCACATTTGATACTCTCATCCTCAAATTGCATAGTTCTGACATCACATGTGATAGTTCTTTTCTCACATTTGGTGGTTTCCTTACTTTTTTCTCAAATTTGATGGTTCTATCTTTACATTGTGCAGTTTCAACATCACATGTGACAATTCTTTTCTCACATTTTGTGGCTCTTTTTTTTTTTTTCTCACATTTAACAATTCTATTATGACATTGTTTAGTTCCAACATCACGTTAAATAGTTCTTTTGTCACATATAGTAGTTCCTTTATTTATTTATTTATTTTCTCACATTTAAGGGTTCCATCCTCACACTGTGACGTTCCAACATCACGTGTGACAGTTCTTTTGTCACATTTGGTGGTTCGCTTATTTTGTTTCTCACATTTGACAGTTCCATCATCACATTGTATAGGTCTAACATCACATGTGACAGTTCTTTTATCACATTTGGTGGTTCCTTTACTTTTTTCTCACATTTGACGATTCCATCTTCACATCATGAAGTTCCAACATCACATGTGACAGTTCTTTTCTCACATTTGGTAGTTCTCTTACTTTTTTTCTCACATTTGACAGTTCCATCCTCACATTGTGTAGTTTCAACATCACATATGACAGTTCTTTTATCACATTCAGTGGTTTCCTTATATTTTCTTTCACATTTCACAATTCTATCGTCATATTGAGCAGGTCCGACATCACATGTGACCGTTCTTTTGTTACATTTAATGGTTCTCTTACTTTTTTTTTTCTCACATTTAACATTTTGATTTTCACATTGAACAGTTCCAACATCAAATGTGACAGTTCTTTTCTCACATTACATATGACAGTTCTTTTCTCACATTCGGTGGTTCCCTTACTTTTTTTTCACATTTGACGGTTCCATCCTTATATTGTATAATTCCAACATTACATATGACAGTTCTTTTGTCACGTTCGGAAGTTCCCTTATTTTTTTCTCACATTTATGGTTCTATCGTCAGATTCTGCTATTCCAACATCATATGTGGTAGTTCTTTTGTCACATTTAGTGGTTCCCTTAATTTTTTTTCTCACATTTGATAGTTCCATCTTCACATTTTCCAGTTCCAACACCACATGTATCAGTTCTTTTCACATATTTGGTTGTTCCCTTACTTTTTTCTTATATATAAGGATTCCATCCTCTCATTGTACAGTTCCAACATCATAAATGACTGTTCTTTTGTCACATTTAGTAGTTCCCTTATTTTGTTTTCCTCACATTTGACTGTTCCAGCATCACATTGTGCAATTCCAACATTATATGTAAGAGTTCTTTTATCACATATTCTATATCCCTTACTTTTTTCTCACATTTGATAGTTTCATCCCTCATATTATGCAGTTCTAACATTACGTGTGACAGTTTTTTTCTCACATTTAGTGGTTCCCTTACTTTTTTCTCACATTTGACGGTTCTATCTTCACATTGTGCAGTTCTAACAACACATGTGATAGTTCTTTTCTTACATTTGATGGTTCCTTTACTTTTTTTCTCACATTTGACAATTCCATCCTCACGTTGTGTAGTTTCAACATCACATATGACAATTCTTTTGTCAAATTCGGTGGTTCCCTTATTTTTTTTCTCACATTTCACGGTTCCATCTTTACATTGTGCAGTTTCATCGTCACATGTGACAATTCTTTCCTCACATTTCATTGTTTTCTTACATTTTTCTCACATTTGACGGTTCCATCCTCACATTGTATAATTCTAACATCACATATAAAATTCTTTTGTCACCTTCAGTAGTTCCTTTTTTTTTCTTTTCTCACATTTGACAATTCTTTTGTCACATTATGCAGTTCTAACATCACATGTGACAGTTCTTTTGTAACATATAGTGATTCTTTTACTTTTTTCTCGCATTTGATAGTTCCATCCTTACATTGTGCAGTTCTAAAATTACATGTGACAATTCTTTTCTCACATTTGGTGGTTCCCTTACTTTTTTCTCACATTTGACGGTTCTATCTTTACATTTTGTAGTTCCAACATCACATGTAACGGTTCTTTTCTCACATTTGGTAGTTCCCTTTTCTTTTTTCCTCACATTTAAGGGTTCTATTATCACATTGTGCAGTTACAACATCACGTTTGATAGTTCTTTTGTCACATATAGTGGTTCCTTTATTTATTTATGTTTTTCTCATATTTGATGGTTCTATTATCATATTTAGCACTACCAACATCACATCTGCTCTATTTTTTTTTCACATGTGACAGTTCTTTTGTCACATTGGGTGGTTTCCTTACCTTTTTCTTACATTTAATGGTTCCATCCTCGCATTGTTCCATTCCAACATCACATGTGATAGTTCTTTTGTCACATTCGGCAATGCGCTTATTTTATTTCTCACATTTGACAGTTCCATTGTCACATTGTGCTGGTCCAACATCACATGTGACAGTTCTTTTGTCACATTTGGTGGTTTCCTTAATTTTTTCCCACATTTAACGGTTCCATCTTCACATCGTGCAATTCCAACATCACATGTAACTGTTCTTTTCTCACATTTGGTGGTTCCTTTACTTTTTTTCTCATATTTGACGGTTCCATCTTTACATTGTGTAGTTTTAACATCACATATGACAGTTCTTTTTTCACATTCAGTGGTTCCCTTATTTTTTTTTCTCATATTTCACGATTCTATCGACACATTGTGCAGGTCCAATATCACATGTAACCGTTCTTTTGTTATATTTAGTAGTTCCTTTACTTTTTTTTTTTTCTCGCATTTTATTGTTTGATCTTTACATTATGCAGTTCCAACATCAAATGTGGGAGTTCTTTTCTCACATTACATATGACAGTTCTTTTGTCACATTCGATGGTTCCCTTACTTTTTTTTCACATTTGACGGCTCCATCCTTACATTCTATTGTTCCAACATTACATATGATAGTTCTTTTTTCACAGTCAGTAGTTCCCTTATTTTTTTTCTCACATTTGATGGGTCTATCGTCACATTGTGCAGTTACAACATCACTTGTGACAGTTCTTTTATCACATTTTGTAGTTCCCTTACTTTTTTTCTCATATTTGATAGTTTTATCTTCACATTTTGCAGTTCCAACACCACATGTAACAGTTCTTTTCACACATTAGGTTGTTCTCTTACTTTTTTCTTATATTTGTCGGTTCCATCCTCACAATGTGCAGTTCCAACATCACATATGACAGTACTTTTGTCACATTTAGTAGTTGCCTTATTTTGTTTTCCTCACATTTGACTGTTCTAGCGTCACGTTGTGTAGTTCCAACATTATATGTGACAGTTCTTTTGTCACATATGGTGGTTCCCTTACTTTTTTCTCACATTTGATAGTTCCATCCTCACATTATGCTGTTCTAACATCACGTGTGACAGTTCTTTTCACACATTTAGTTGTTCCTTTACTTTTTTCCCACATTTGACTGTTCTATCTTCACATTGTGCGGTTCCAACAATACATGTGACTGCTCTTTTCTCACATTTGGTTGTTCCTTTACTTTTTTTCTCACATTTGAGGGTTCCATCCTCACGTTGTGTAGTTTCATCTTCACATATGACAGTTCTTTTGTCAAATTCGGTGGTTCCTTTATTTTTTTTCTCACATTTCACGGTTCCATCTTTACATTATGCAGTTTCATCGCTACATGTGACAATTCTTTTCTCACATTTCGTTGTTCCCTTACTTTTTTCTCACAGTTGACGGTTTCTTCCTCACATTGTATAGTTCTAACATCACATATGAAAATTATTTTGTCACATTCAGTAGTTCCTTTTTTTCTTTTTTTCTCACATTTGACAATTCTTTTGTCACATTGTGCAGTTTTAACATCACATGTGACAGTTCTTTTGCAACATTTAGTGTTTCCTTTACTTTTTTCTCACATTTGATAGTTCCATCCTTACATTGCGCAGTTCTAACATTACATCTGACAGTTCTTTTCTCACATTTGGTGGTTCCCTTAATTTTTTCTCACATTTGACGGTTCTATCTTCACATTGTGCAGTTCCAACATCACATGTAATGGTTCTTTTCTCACATTTGGTAGTTCACTTTTTTTTTTTCTCACATTTTACAGTTCTATTATCACATTGTGCAGTTACAATATCACGTTTGATAGTTCTTTCGTCACATATAGTGGTTCCTTTATATATTTTTTTTCCTCATATTTGATGGTTCTATTTTCATATTTAGCACTATTAATATCATATCTGCTCTATTTTTTTCACATGTGATAGTTCTTTTGTCACAGTGCGTGGTTTCCTTACTTTTTTCTTACATTTAACGATTCCATCCTCGCACTATGCTGTTCCAACATTACATGTGACAGTTCTTTTGTCACATTCGGCGGTTCACTTATTTTGTTTCTCACATTTGATAGTTCCATCGTCACATTATATTGGTCCAATATCATATGTGATAGTTCTTTTGTCACATGTGATTCTCTTACTTTTTTCTCACATTTGACGGTTTCATCTTCACATTGTGCAGTTCCAACATCACATGTGACTGTTCTTTTCTTACATTTGGTGGTTCCCTTACTTTTTTTCTCACATTTGACAGTTCCATTCTTACATTGTGTGGTTTCAACATCACATATGGCAGTTCTTTTATCACATCCAGTGGTTTCCTTTTTTTTTTTTCTCTCACATTTCACAATTCATCGTCATATTGAGCAGGTTCGACATCATATGTGACTGTTCTTTTGTTACATTTAGTGGTTCTCTTATCTTTTTTTTTTTTTTTTTTTTTCTCACATTTAACATTTTGATTTTCACATTGCATAGTTCCAACATCAAATGTGACAGTTCTTTTCTCACATTACATATGACAGTTCTTTTGTAACATTCGGTGGTTTCCTTACATTTTTTTCATGCTTGACGGTTTCATCCTTACATTGTCTAGTTCCAACATTACATATAACAGTTCTTTTGTCATATTCAGAAGTTTCCTTATTTTTTTTTCTCACATTTAATGGTTCTGTCGTCACATTCTGCTGTTCCAACATCACATGTGGCAATTCTTTTGTCACATTTAGTGGTTCCCTTAATTTTTTTTCTCACATTTGATAGTTCCATCTTCACATTTTGCAGTTCCAACACCACATGTATCAGTTCTTTTCACACATTTGGTTGTTCCCTTACTTTTTTCTAACATATAAGGATTTCATCCTCACATTGTGCAATTCCAACATCATAAATGACCGTTCTTTTTGTCACATTTAGTAGTTCCCTTATTTCGTTTTCCCCATATTTGAATGTTCTAGCATCACATTGTGTAGTTCCAACATTATATGTGAGAGTTCTTTTATCACATATTGTGTATCCCTTACTTTTTTCTCACATTTAATAGTTCCATCCTCATATTGTGCAGTTCTAATATCACGTGTGACAATTCTTTTCTCACATTTAGTGGTTCTCTTTTTTTTTTTTTTCCCACATTTGACGGTTCTATTTTCACATTGTGTGGTTCTAACAACACATATGACAGTTCTTTTCTCACATTTGGTGGTTCTTTTATTTTTTTTTTCTCACATTTGTTGGTTCCATCTTCACGTTATGTAGTTTCAACATCACATATGACAGTTTTTTTGTCAAATTCGGTGGTTCCCTTATTTTTTTTCTCACATTTCACAATTCCATCTTTACATTGTTCAGTTCCATCGCCACATGTGACAATTCTTTTCTCACATTTCGTTGTTCCCTTACTTTTTTCTCACATTTGACAATTCCATCATCACATTGTATAGTTCTAACATCACATATGAAAATTCTTTTGTCACATTCAGTAGTTCCTTTTTTATTTTTTTATTTTTCCCCACATTTGAAAATTCTTTTGTCACATTAAGCAGTTCCAACATCATATGTGACAGTTCTTTTGCAACATTTAGTGTTTCCTTTACTTTTTTCTCTCATTTGATAGTTTCATCCTTACATTGCATAGTTCTAACATTACATGTAACAGTTCTTTTCTCACATATGGTGGTTCCCTTACTTTTTTCTCACATTTGACAGTTCTATCTTCTCATTGTGCTGTTTCAACATCACATGTAACGGTTCTTTTCTCACATTTGGTAGTTCCTTTTTTTTTTTTTTTTTCTCACATTTAACGGTTCTATTATCACATTGTGCAGTTACAACATCACGTTTAATAGTTCTTTTGTCACATATAGTGGTTCCTTTATTTATTTATTTTTTTTCTCATATTTGATAGTTCTATTATCATATTTAGCACTACCAACATCACATCTTCTCTATTTTTTTCACATGTGATAGTTCTTTGTCACATTGAGTGGTTTTCTTACTTTCTTCTTATATTTAACGGTTCTATCCTTGCATTGTGTCGTTCCAACATCACATGTGACAGTTTTTTTGTCACATTCTGCAATTCACTTATTTTGTTTCTCACATTTGACAGTTCCATCGTCACATTGTGTTGGTCCAATATCACATGTGACAGTTCTTTTGTCACATTTGGTGGTTCTCTTACTTTTTTCCCACATTTGACAGTTCTATCTTCACATTGTGCAGTTCTAACAACAGATGTGACAGTTCTTTTCTCACATTTGGTGGTTACTTTATTTTTTTTTTCTCACATTTGACGGTTCCATCCTCACATTGTGTAGTTTCAACATCACATATGACAGTTCTTTTGTCAAATTCGATGGTTCCCTTATTTTTTTTCTCACATTTCCGGGTTCCATCTTTACATTGTTCAGTTCCATCGCCACATGTGACAATTCTTTTCTCACATTTCGTTGTTCCCTTACTTTTTTCTCACATTTGACGATTCCATCCTCACATTGTATAGTTCTAACATCACATACATTTGATAATTCTTTTGTCACATTATGCAGTTCCAACATCACATGTGACAGTTCTTTTGCAACATTTAGTGTTTCCTTTACTTTTTTCTCACATTTGATAGTTTCATCCTTACATTGCGCAGTTCTAACATTACATGTAACAGTTCTCTTCTCACATTTGGTGGTTCCCTCACGGTTCCATCCTTACATTGTGTGGTTTCAACATCACATATGACAGTTCTTTTCTCACATTCAGTGTTTCCCCTTTTTTTTTTCCTCATATTTCACGATTCTATCGTCACATTGTGCATGTCCAACATCACATGTGACCGTTCTTTTGTTATATTTAGTGGTTCCCTTACTTTTTTTTTTTTCACATTTAACTATTTGATCTTCACATTATGCAGTTCCAACGTCAAATGTGACAGTTCTTTTCTCACATTACATATCACAGTTCTTTTGTTACATTCGATGGTTCTCTTACTCTTTTTTTTTTCACATTTGTCGGCTCCATCCTTACATTGTATAGTTCCAACATTACATATGACAGTTCTTTTTTCACATTCGGTAGTTATCTTATTTTTTTTCTCACATTTGATGGGTCTATCATCACATTGTGCAGTTACAACATCACTTGTGACAGTTCTTTTGTCACATTTCGTAGTTCCCTTACTTTGTTTCTCACATTTAATAGTTCCATCTTCATATTTTGCAATTCCAACACCACATGTAATAGTTCTTTTCACACATTTGGTTGTTCTCTTACTTTTTTCTTAAATTTGACGGTTCCATCCTCACATTGTGCAGTTCCAACATCACATATGACAGTTCTTTTGTCACATTTAATAGTTGCCTTATTTTGTTTTCCTCACATTTGACTGCTCTAGCGTCACATTGTGCAGTTCCAACATTACATGTGACTGTTCTTTTGTCACATATAGTGGTTCCCTTACTTTTTTCTCACATTTGATAGTTCCATCCTCACATTATGCTGTTCTAACATCACGTGTGACAGTTCTTTTCTCACATTTAGTGATTCCCTTACTTTTTTCCCACTTTTGACGGTTCTATCTTCACATTGTGTAGTTCCGACATCGCATGTGACAGTTTTTTTCACACATTTTGTGGTTCCCCTTTTTTTTTTCTCACATTTGTTGATTCCATCATGACATTGTGCCGTTCCAACATCACATTTGATAGTTCTTTTGTCACATATAGTGGTTCCTTTTTTTTTTCTCAAATTTGATGATTCCATTATCATATTAAGTAGTACCAACATCACATTTCCTCTATTTTTGTCGCATGTGACAGTTCTTTTGTCGCATTGTGTGGTTCCCTAACTTTTTTCTCACATTTGACAATTTCATCCTCACATTGTGTAATTCCAACATCCCATATGACAGTTCTTTTGTCACTTTTGGTGATTCCCTTATTTTTTCTCACATTTGATAGCTCCATCTTCATAATTTGCCGTTCCAATATTACATGTTATAGTTCTTTTCTCACATTTGGTAGTTCCCTTACTTTTTTCTCGCATTTGACATTTCCATCTTTACATTGTGTAGTTCCAACATTACATTTGACAATTCTTTCGTTACATTTGGTGGTTGCCTTATTTGTTTCTTACATTTGACGGTTTCATTGTCGCATTGTACAGTTCCAACATCATATTTGATAGTTCTTTTGTTACATTTAGTTGTTCATTTATTTGTATCTCAAATTCAATGGTTCCATTATTATATTGTGCAATTCCAATATCAAATTTGACCGTACTTTTCTCATATTTTGTGGTACTTTAATATTTACTCACATTTGATAGTTTCATCGTCACATTAGGCAGTACCAACATTCCATGTGACCGAAATGACCTCAAAAACTTTGGAAAGGACTAAAATACCCTTGAAACCTAAAAAATAACCAAAATACCCCAAATTCCCTTTAAAGTTACCGAAATATCCTTAGAACCTAAAAAATGACCAAAATGAACTTCAAACCTAAATAATGACTAAAATACCCTTAGAACAAAAAATAAAAATAAAAAATGAGCGTAATGCCCTCATTATCTAGAGAATGTTTGAAATACCCTTAGAAACTTAAAAAATAACCAAAATACAGCAAAAAAAGAATTACTGAAATCATCTTGAAACTAAGAAAGGACCGAAATACCCTTGAAACATAAAAATGTCCAAAATACCCCTAAATTTTCTCTAAAATGACCAAACTACCCCCAATTAAACAAAATTATCTTCCAGTTAACAATATTAATATTTTTGTTTAAAATCTAATAAAAGTTTGATTATTTACTTCTACTTATTTTTATTTTTACTATTTCACACTTTTTTGCCAAGCATCTGGTATGAGTTGCGTGACCTATCATCATTAATAACACGATTACATTATGCTTCCAAAATAAAATGCCCTACTTGGATACCTAAATTTGGATTTGGATTTGAATTTAAAATCAATAAAATGTTTTTTCCAATTATTATTTTTCTTAAACCTTATTCCTTTTAATTTTAGTAACATTTTTTAATAAATACATGAGGTAATGAAAAAGCTATTGATAATTAATTGACAAGATGATGATTAAAAATTTGTCATCATAGCCAACTAAAAAATGTCTTGCCAACTATTGACAACTAAAATGTACTATATCAACAAAAAGAGAGAACCCAAATGCATGAATTTTTTCACAACATTTAAAATCTCAAATTAAAAAACTGTTTTGAAGTTCTTAATGGCTAAAAGGTTGTACATCAAGAGAGACGATAAAGTATCCAAAATCTATGTCTTTTACACAAAATTCAAAAGAACAAACTAGCACTCAAATTTTTTTTTTTCAATAATTATTTTTTTAAAACCTTTTGCATTTTAATTTTAGTAATATTTTTAATACATATATGCAATAAACAAAAAAGCCATTATTTGACTCCTCATATTTTGCAACATAAGCTTTGGAACCTCAATGAATTTCCACATCACCAATATTATTTATTTAAGTTTTATCAACCAAAAAAAAAAAAAAAAAAAAAAAACCACCTCTCTCTTTCTTTCATTTTCGCATAGCTCAAACGCAAAACCTTCACCTCCCACCTTTCTCCCTGACGTAAAGGCCTTCACCTCTCACCTTTCTCTTCTTGTCAGTCACCTCAAACCCTTCTCTCTCCATTGTTTTCATAAGCAGTAGTTTGTGGACAAATAATCACAAACAAGATTCACATTGCAAATCCTTCCATTCATAAGCAGGTTTGAATTTATTTTCATTAAACTTAACCAAACAAGATACAATTTTAAGTACACTTTGTACTTTTGAAAGTATAACCATCACAAAAA
This sequence comes from Quercus gilva, assembly GCA_023621385.1. Classification (NCBI taxonomy): domain Eukaryota; kingdom Viridiplantae; phylum Streptophyta; class Magnoliopsida; order Fagales; family Fagaceae; genus Quercus; species Quercus gilva. The sequence continues at coordinate 50,356,575 of CM042473.1, read as the reverse complement.
GGATTGTTGTCCTTACTTAATTGATTTGCATTTCTCCCAAGTCTTTTCTACCATCTTTCTTTACAACTCTAGCTATTTTGGAGAATACAAGTCTTACTATTCCAACTGAATGTCAAGGCTACAACTTATAACACACATGATCTCACAAATCTGTTTAAAAAAAAAAAAAAATAGAACTCCGAAGAAAGGTTCATTAGAAATACATACCAATTATGTTCATGAGAAATCAAGTGTGAGTCACTTTCCCAAGCATATAACAATAATAGAGGAATTGTTCTTAAAAGACAACATTCATCCATAGTTCTTCAAACTGCACATGTTCACGTTCTTATAGGCTCCACCTTATTCTATTTCATGTCCTCTTGGTTACAACTTCCCAAGTTGGCAATACAAATTACAGAGAAGCTTACTTGGCCTTGATTTAGCCAACAATATATAATGTGAAAAATGATGCAGGGGATTGGATTCATAATGAAAGGGAGATTGTGGAGTTCATTAGGTAGGGGTTTGACAGGCTTTTCACTTCAAGTTTGGATAGTGCTCCCATAACTCCTCTTCAACCCTCTCAATGGCAATCTGCCCTCACCGAGGAGGAGAAGAATTCCTTTAGCACGCCTTTTTCTGATTCTAAAATTAAAGATGGTCTTTGGGCGATGAAACCTTGGAAATCTCCAGTTCCTGATGGATTACACACCGGTTTTTTTCAGAGATTTTGGTCTGTAGTTGGTGAGACGGTCAAAAAGGAAGTTAAGCTAGCTTTTGGGGAGAGAAAAATCCCTAGCTACCTATACGAGACCAACATTACCCTGATTCCTAAGATTTCGGGTCCGGAAACTCTAGGAAACTACCACCCTATTAGCTTGTGTAATACGGTGTACAAGCTTGTGACAAAAATTATTGTGTGCAAATTAAGGCCTTTTCTTGACAAGCTTATCTCTCCATTCCAATAATGTCATTATTGTGCAAGAACTCATACATACTATCAGCTCCAAGAAAGGTCGAGTGGGTTATATGGCAATAAAGTTTGACTTAGAGAAGGCATATGACAAGTTAGAGTGGAGTTTTATTCAGGAAGTTCTGATCTACTCGAACTTTCCTAATCATTTGGTGGCTCTTATTATAAGTTGCGTTTCCTCAGTGTCCACCTCTATTCTTTTTAATGGTGGCAGTGATGATCCTATTCTCCTGACCAGAGGCATTAGGCAAGGGGATCTGCTTTCTCCTTACCTTTTCATTCTGTGTATGGAAGTCCTTGGGCATCTTGTTGAAGAAAAATGCAATGAGAAAAGCTGGATTCTTGTTACAAGTTCTAAAAGTGGGTTAGTAATCTCACATTTGTTCTTCGCTGACAACTTAGTTCTCTTTGCCAAAGCAGATCACGTAAATTGCTCTACCATAAGAGATGTGCTTGATGAGTTTTGCATCCGACCAAGTCAGACCATCAGTGACAGTAAATCCAGGGTGTTTTTCTCCCCTAATATGGACATTGACACTAGGGCACCTTTGTGTGACATCTTGGGATTTAAGTCAATGCCTAACCTAGGCAAGTATTTAGGTTTCCCTATTAAGCATCAGGGCACTAGTAGTCGAGATTACAACTTTGTGCTGGATAGGATTAAGCAAAAATTGGTTGGGTGGAAGGCCAATCTTCTCTCAATGGCAGGAAGAGTTGTTCTTATTCAAGCCTCAACATCCGCGGTTCCCGCTTACACTATGCAGTGTGCTGCCTTGCCAAGAAAATTGCTTGAAAACATTGATAAAGTTAACTGAAACTTTTTATAGGGCTCCACTGATATAACCAAAGGACTCATTGGTTGGGATGGCACAAAGTCACTAGATCTAAGGAAGAGGGAGGCTTAGGTCTCCAATCGACTAAAGGGAAGAACTTAGCTTTGCTTGCTAAACTTAATTGGAGATTCCACATGGAAAAGGACTCTATTTGGGCCAAAGTGCTCAAAAGCAAGTATTGCTCGAGCCGAAGGATAAATTCTAGGAACATCGATAAACTTCCTTGTTCTAGGGTGTGGAAGGTAATGAAAAAGGGTCTGGCAGTTTTTAAAAAAGGCATGAGATGGATTCTTGGAGGAAGTAGTAAGCTTAGTTTTTGGCATGATAATTGGACCATGAGTGGCCCTTTGAGATTAGCTATCCAAGGTCCACTATTGGAGGAAGAAGAGAATTTGCTTGTAAAGGATTTTAATGGGCCTGGTAGGTGGGATTGGTCTAAATTGTCCTTCCTTCTCCCTCATTCTATTCTTATGGAGCTGAAGTCCATTCCTTATTCCACTTTGGTCTCAAGTATGGAAGATAGGTTGATTTGGAGTGGCATGAGTCATGGGGACTTTGACCTCAAATCAGCTTATGATTTGGCTATGAACTATCAAGATTCTCCTAGTCCTTTCTCCGGTCAGTGGGTCTGAAAAATGGAGACATTGCCGCGCATTAAGTTCTTCATTTGGATGTGCCTCCATGATAGCATTAGAGTGGGAGTGTGTCTAGCTAAAAGGGGTTTAAGGGAGTTGGAAACCTGTCAAATCTGCCAAAGGGAGCCAGAAACTATACTGCATGGGCTTCGTGACTGTGTGGTGGCAAAAAACATTTGGGCTCAGCTGGGAATTAAAGCTAATGACAAGTTTTTTAAGGAAGATATGCTTCAGTGGCTTAGCAAAAATTGTAAAGATTCATTGTGCCGTGTGGGAAGTCATACTCCTTGGAGAATTATATTTGCTTTTGCGGTTTGGATGATATGGAAACAGAGGAATGGCATGGTTTTTAATAATTGCCCCTATAAAGCTAACCTCCACAAGGATATTCTCTTTTGTGCATCGGAGTTTCAATATTGTGCCTTAAATCCTAAGCAAGGTGGTGCGTGAAGGGTGACGCAAATTCGTTGGGAAAGGCCGCAGCAAGGATGTACTTGCCTCAACACTGATGGTGCTTCCAGTGGTAACCCGGGCTTGGCTGGGTGTGGAAGTATTTTGAGGAATGAGCGTGGCGAATGGATTAAGGGCTTCTTAAGAAACATAGGGAGAGCAACCAGCTTTACCGCGGAGCTTTGTGGCCTTAGAGATGGCCTAACCCTCTGCGAAGACCTTAACTTGTGTGCTATTGATATTCAAATCGATGCTAAAGCTGTAATTGAGCTCCTTGCTAACCCCTTCTGCTCTAAGAATGTTGTTACTCCTATTGTTGATGATTGTAGGCGCTTGCTTAGTCAAATCCCCCAAGTTAGGCTCGGTCATTGCTATCGTGAAGCAAATGGTAGTGGAGATTTTCTTGCCAAGAAAGGGATTACTCAAGATAGAGATTTTATTGTTTATGTTAATCCTCCTATGGAATTGCTTGAGCTTATACACTCGGACTGCTCTGGAATGTATCATAACAGGCTTTGTCCTGATACTTTGATTTCCCTTTAGTTTTTGCTGCTTAATGAATTCCAGTTTATCAACAAAATAATAATAATAATAATAATTTTGAGACCATAAAATATTTGAATCAATAGTAAAGCTCTATGCACATTAAAACCCAAAAACAGACCATAATGCCCTGAAAACTTAAAAATGACAATAAAAATGTTATACAACCACTCTATTTGCTTGATTTGAAACTCATTGATTTTAAAATTAATAGATCTAAAAAAGCCTTGATTTGAAATCCATTGATTTTTTAATTCCTTATTTGGGTCTTTTTATACAATAAAGGATTTGAAATTTCACTGTTTTGATACCTAAAATTGGATTTGGATTTGGATTTAAGATCAATAAAATAATTTTCTCAATTATTATTTTTCTTAGACTTTCTACATTTTAATTTCAGTAACATTTTTTAATAAATACATGAGGTAATGAAGAAGCCATTGATAATTGTTAGGTTCTAAAGACTTAAGATTTTATTTATATAGAACTCTAATGTGTAATGTTGGCAAACCATGATCAAAATAGGTTGTTTAGTCTTGTTTAGACTTGCTCAAAGTTGTGTCATTTAATGCAAAGTTGGAATCAAGCAGATGCAAAAGTTACTGTGCATTTCGGTCTGGCTCGATCGATCCAATCTTAGGCTCGATCAATCGAATCTCGGGTAGAATGCGTTTTCTGTATAATTCCAACTCAGCCCTAGTTCACTTAAAACATTTTAGGATTTTATGTTTTTACCCTAGGTATATAAGGGAAACCCTAGCCATGTTTTATGTGTTGCTCTTGTTGCTCATATTGCTGTTTATGTGAATCACTTGTGAGATCTTTTGAGGAGCTTTCCTTCACATAGACTTAGGGTTATCAAGAAGAAGATTACTTCAACATCTTGATGATCATTCAGTTGCTGCCATAGGAGCTTAAAGATACACAAGTAAGTTTGGTGAAGATACACATTAAACGTAAGTATTATCTCATTAGAGAGATTTGAGTACGTGAAAAGTAGTAGTAGAAAAGATAATTTACGCAATAAATCTGGCTGAAACTTGTTTCCAAACCTTGCCTTAGAGTGACTATGAATTACTCTAGAGGAAGATAAGTGTCGGATATATGATAAATTGTCTTTAAGGGCAAGTGGGAGATTGTTGGGGTTTATGCCCTAAAATCCAATTTATTGGCATGTTATAAATAATTAAATTGTTTAATTATATGAGACTATCTATGAATGAACAAATAGGACATTATCTTAGTCCATGAGATGCATAGTATATGATTTATGTAGTCATAGAAGATATAAATCGCAAATTCTTTGTAAACTCAGAATTTTAGTTCGTAGTCAATGATGAAATTAGGCATTTCATCTGCAAAGACTATAACATATCAACTAAGATGATTTGTCTTGATCATGGAAGTGGAGACTGTTGGTATGTTGATATGTTTTAAGAGTTAAGACATATTGAACTAGACCGTTGTGAGATTTATTATTTTCCTAATGACTGTCAAATGAATAATAAATCTCCCGACTTCTATTTACATTAATTCTAAATCCTGAGAGAATAATGGACCTGATCATGAGGTGTAGGTTATTTTGATATATCAAGAGTGAGATCTATAAGTTACAGTCAAAACCTTAGTATGTTGGGCAGCCACATTTAGTGTTGATGGAACATATATTCTCAAGATAGAATTCATAATCTCTTAATAGAGATATAAAATATTCCCCTAAGATAAGTTTAATGGGTTTGGTTATTCAGAGTGTTAGGCCCAACCACTTTAGTAAGGAGTTACTAAAGTATATATTTATGGAATTGGATTTCATAAATATATGATAAAGAACATAAAGGATTAAACTAGGTACTCAAGAATTAAGATGTAGTAATCTTCAAAGTGGCAGTCTACATTCATGACTTTGTATTACTTGAATATTTTAATGAAGGAGTTGTATCTATAATAAAGTCTTGGGATATAATTTATTAATAAGGCCTATAATGCAATTTTATTTTTATAGTGGTATTGAATATAATTAATGATAACTTTGGACTTGTCAAGAGTTGACAGAAAAGCCCAAGGCCCATTGGAGCTAGAGTCTTATTTATTCCCTTTGGTCCTATCTCAAGCCATAAACTAAAACCCAAAATGCTAACCCAATTAGATAATTAGTTTTTATTTACTAAGAGTTATTAAATAAAGGAAATATCAAGGTAGTTATAACGTATGTATGGTGAAAAGAAAAGAAATAAGTTTTTCTCTACAAGGAGAAGAAGAAGAATTTTCTTTGAGAATCTATGTACAAAAAGACTGATTGAGAGACCACACATCTTGCGCACCATGTGGAATTGAGATAAAGATTAAAGGTATTCTCAAGTCATGGTTTTGAAATTCATTGCATCAAGGTACGCTTTCTGTTCTTTATTCTAGAATTCAAGGTTACATGTTATCTTTTATGATTGAAGTAGATCCGTATTTGTTGCTTCCGCTGTGTGTTTTGTATGAGATACAAAACCAATTTTTCCAACAAATGGTCAACATACATTAAGAAATTTATTATTCTATATAGCTTTACACGCATAAGGCCTTTTAATACTTGATCAAAATCAAACAATTTGATTGCTTGATCAAAATCAAACAATAGATGATATTTTATGATTTAGATGCTTGCTTTAGTCCATAAATGGACTTTAAGCAACTTGCATACTAAACACTAATAGCTCTTTGCTATGAACAAGTCTAGTTACATCATATAGATATCTTCCTCAAGATTGCTACTAAAAGAAGCTTTCTTGATATCCATTGCCATATTTCATCCAAATGAAATATAATAGATAAGAGAATCTAGATAGAGTCAAACTTGAGTATTGGTGAAAAAATCTTTTCATAATCGAACCATTTCTTTTGAATAAATCTTTTCGCCACTAGTCTTGACTTTGAAGGTTTGCACCTTTAAATCTATCAATCTCATTTACTTGTAGACCTATTTGAAAACAATGGGTTTAATGCCATTAGGCGCCTCTACAAGTTCTAGACTTTAAATAGAATCTAATTCTTTTCACATAACCTTGATTCAGTAATTCATATTCGTATCATCTATTGCCTTTACATAGTACCAAGGATCAAATTCATATCCTTTTGGAATGACTTCAAAAGTTTATCACAAAAGTATGAATTTATTTGGTAATCCTCCCACTACGATATTGTACCCATGTACTAGCTATATATCTAGAATAATGCCTTGTGGTGTATCTAATATAACCATATCATTTCTAAATGTATTTTATAGTTGTCCTATAACAAATTTTGACATTTTTCTTCTAGAACAATCTACCCTTTTTTTTTTTTCTTTTTTTCTTTTTTGAAGAGTAGAACAATCTACCTTTAAAAGAGCCTTACTCCTCCTTTATGTATGTCTCATAAGGATAGTTGATGGCTTTGAACTCCCATCTCTTTTTGATGAAGCACCCATAGGGCTTGAAAGAGATTAAAATTTAATTAAGAGGGACTTCCAAAAAAAAAAAAAAATTTAATGAACCTTACAATGTTTCAACTCTTTATTTTATTGCCATTTAAATTCCAACATTTTACTTTATTGCCATTTAAATTTCAGCACTTTATTTTATTGTTATTTAAATTCCAGCTTTTATTGTTATTTAAATTTCAGCACCTTATTTTACTTGTCTTTAAGTTCATAGCACTCTTATTATTGTTGGCCTTTACTTTTCTCATCTATAATGTTGCCATAGATTAACATTACTTGGGTAAACAATTTATTTACATGCTTTCTAAAGAAATGTCTTTCCCAAAAAAAAAAAAAAAAAAAAGTTCTTTTTCCTTTCCAAAAGTTGTTTGCCAAATTGAAGTCTTTTCAAAAAACAATGCTTTTCCCTTAAACCTTACTCTCTTTCAAAAAATGTATTTTTTTTCCCCAAAAACTACTCTTTTCTTAAAATGCTAAAAAAATGTTTTCTTTTCCATTAAATCTAAAAAAAACCAAGTTTAAAAAAAGAAGATGACATTTACAAAAAAAAAAAAAAAATTCTTTTATCACGTTGGACTTTCTTTCAAAAAAAATCTTTTGAATGAGCAAAGTTTCTAAAAAAAATACGCCCTTTCATAAAAATTATGGGATTTTTCGGAACCCAAAAATTTTTTTTTTTTAATTAATAAAGCCCATGAGCTTTGTTTTGATCAAAATCCATAATGCAAACTCCTTTTTCTCCAACAAAAATTATGGGATTTTTACAAAAAAAAAAATAATAATTCCAAGTCAAAGCTCTTTTCTTCAAATCATTTCATCAAAAAATCATAGGGTTTTTCAAAGTTAAAGCTTCTTTTCTAAAAAATAAACCCATGAATCTCTTTCTTTTATCTTTCCAAAACTAACATGTTTTTACCAAAAATTATTTTTCTTTAGAAACTTTAAGTCCTCCAAATTTTCAGCTTCCCCCTAAAAAAAATGGCAATTTCAAAAGAACTCTTTTTAAAAATATATATAATAAGTGAAAACTCTTTTTTTTTTCATTGTTGACTATGGGCACCCAAGGAACAAGAAAAGAGGCCAGGGGGCTGAGCTAAGGGGCTGAGGCCCTAGGAGGAATAGGAAGGGCCCTGCATTAGGCCGAGCATGGAACTGGCAGGGGCCTAAGGAATGATAGTTCCCAAGGAAAGAGCCAGACTTTACGGAGCGCCGCGCCAAGCACCAAAGGAGAAGCCCCCTCGGCTAAGGGAGGCACAAGTCAGTGGCAGACAAGCAACCGTCAGGGCAGTAGCCCCCTGTCACATCAGTAATAAATGGCGCACAACCGCTCTGTCAACCGCAATAAATGAAGAAGTGACCTGAAATGATGCCCGTCACAGCTACACCAGCTACTGCTGCCGCCTGCTCCAGGGAGAGAAAATAGGTGACAAGTGTCAAAGGAGGAACAAAGGACAGCTAAAGATGGACGGAGCAGATAAAAAGGCAACGGACTATATAAAGAGGAAGACTGGGGCTCTTGAGAGGCAGGGGCTTGTTGTTCTATCCCATTTCTTACAAATTCTATTGTATTGGATCTAAGGAAGGGGGAAGGTTGTCTCATTATTCACAGAAAACTTTGTATCACTCTCTTTTTGATCTTTACAATTGGCGCCGTCTGTGGGAAACAACAAGCCCCTACGGATTTATCTCGTGCGGGGATGGCAAATGAGGGTAGAAGTGAGGAGGGGTCGATTGGATTACAGGGCGAGGACCCTTTTCTTAACATGGAGTGCAGAAGGGATAGGCGACGGGCCCTCAGCACACTAGGAGGGCCGCACCGCTTAAGGCAAGCAGGGCAGAATCGCCCTCGCCATGAGAGTCGAGCCAACACAGGCAAGACACACTAGCGTTAGAACGGGAAATTGATTGCCTACGCAGGAAGTTGAGATGAAGAGAGAGTGATAGGAGGAGCCCGTCAGCGGCATCGAGCGAGGGTTCACGGGGAAGCCTAGACCCGTTGTACCAGCGCAGGTCCAGGACCCCGCCTAGTGAAACATATTCAGACTCCTCGGACGAAGGCAACCACAGGCATGAAAGGCTACCCTCTCGTCACGATAGGAGAAACGATGCTATGAGTAAGGCCCTGAGGCAAATCTCCAAATCACCTTTTGTCAGAAGGATTAACAAGGCCAGGCTCCCTCATCGTTTCTCCCAGCCAACGTTCACCATATACAACGGGAGAACGGATCCGGTGGAGCATGTCAGCCACTTCAATCAGAAGATGGCCGTATACGCTGGCAATGAGGCACTCATGTGTATAGTCTTCCCTTCCAGCCTTGGGCCTGTGGCCATGCGCTGGTTCGACGCATTGGGCGAGGGGTCTATAGGATCCTTTCAGGAGTTGACTAGAGCATTCGGCACGAGGTTCATCACCTGTAGCAGGACACCTAAACCGTTGGACGCCTTGCTATCCATGACAATGAGGGAAGGGGAAACCCTCAAAACCTACGCGGATCACGACTGGGAGATGTATAATGAAGTGGACGATGATTTCGAGGACGTCGCGGTCAGGACCTTCAAGGTCGGCCTACCGACTAAACACGACCTTAGAAAGTCGTTGACAATGAAATTTTCCGCCAACATGCGCCAACTCATGGGGTGCATAGAAACCTACAAAAGGTTGGAAGAAGACCAAATCCAAGGGAAAGGCAAGGCCAGGATGTACGCCGAGAAGAGAGATCCTCGGGGAGGAGGATGCCATAACGACAGATCGTGAAGGGAATTCCCCGGCCGGCAGACCCCAGAGGGGGTCCACATGGTCAACTCACTGTTCAAAGAATCGATGCACCAGATACTGGAAAAAATAAAGGATGAGCTGTTCTTCAGTTGGCCAAATAGGATGGGCGGGGATCCAACCAAGAGAAACCAAAACCTCTATTGCCACTATCATCGAGACAAGGGCCACAAAACAGAAGACTGTAGGACACTGAGAAATCACTTAGGCCGACTAGCGAAGGCAGGGAAGCTTGGCCGCTTCTTGCATCAGCCTACGAGGTAGAGTAGGCACTCGGGGATGGGGTTGCATGAAGGTGACCATTCTCGCGCGGCCTTGGGCACCATTAACATGATTCTGGCCGAATCAGCAGAGGGCGCCAGGCCGAGCCCCCAGATCCTGTCTGTGGTGGGAGGCCCGAACCCAAGGGAGGAAGAGCGACATAACAAAAGACCGAGGACGACGATCCCCGATCTAAATTTCTCCGAGGAAGATAAGAGGGGAACCCAACAACTGCACGAGGACGCTCTGGTAGTCACTATTAGAATCGGGGGCTACAACGTCAAAAGGGTACTAATTGACCAAGGAAGCCAAGCTGACGTGATGTACCCCAACTTGTACAGGGGACTTGGTCTTAAGCCCGAGGACCTAGATGGGTGTCACTCCCCACTCATGGGTTTCGACAGCAAAATGGTGGTTCCCCAAGGAAGAATTAAGCTTCCCGTGCAGATTGACGGCATGGAAGTCCGGGTAAACTTTATAGCAGTAGAGGCTTTCTCCCCTTACACAGCCATCCTCGACAGACCATGGCTGCACTCCATTGGGGCTGTCCCTTCAACCTTGCATCTTAAGGTCAAGTACCCCATTCACAGGAGAGTAGGAGAACTGGTGGGGGATCAGGCGATGGCCCGACAATGCCTGGTGACTACAGTTACGCGACACTCGCTTGGCCCGACCCTTAGTTACAGAAGTGCGGCCCAATAGCAATCAAAGGGGGTTGCCCCCGAGCAGCCAGCTAAGGCGTCACAGCAATCATCAGAGGGATTGATGAAGGTATTGATTGGAACATGCGAAGAACGGTATTTTCAAATAGGGTCGCAATTGCAGCCTAGGGAAAAATCGGAGTTGGTGGAGTTCTTAAAAGCAAACATGGATGTGTTCACCTGGGATGCAAGCGACATCCCCGGGATCAGCCCCGAGCTGGCATGCCATCACTTGAACGTGAATCCCGAGGTGGCCCCACGTAAACAACCTCCTCGGCGATCATCTGACACTCACGCCGAGGCAGTTAGAGCGGAAGTGAGTAGGTTGAAACAGGCCGGAGAAATCAAGGAAATCTTCTAACCCGAGTGGCTGGCCAACACTATTGTAGTGCAAAAGAAGAGTGGGAAGTGGCGGGTATGCGTGGATTTTACAGACCTTAATAAGGCCTGCCCGAAGGACCCTTTCCCAATTCCCAAGATAGATCAATTAGTGAACGCCACAGTGGGGCATCCTCGGATGAGTTTTCTGGACACATTCCAGGGATACCATCAGATACCCCTGTCCTTAGCCGACCAGGAGAAAACGGCTTTCCGTTCTCCCATTGGCAATGTGATGCCCTTTGGCCTCAAAAACGTCGGTTCGACTTATTAGAGAATGATCACTCGCATGTTTGAAAAGCAGCTTGGGAGAAACATGGAAGCATACATAGATGATATGGTGATCAAAAGTAAGAGAGCCGAGGACCACCTTGTCGATTTATCAGAGATCTTTGCGGTGCTCAGGGAGCACAGGTTACGGCTCAATGCATCAAAATGCTCTTTCGGGGTAAGCTCGGGCAAATTCCTTGGGTACATGATCACTCATCGGGGGATCAAGGTTAACCCGAAGCAGATTAGGGCTATTAACAGCCTACATCCCCCTCGAAACCCGAAGGAGGTACAAAAGCTGGCCGGAATGACGGCCGCACTAAGCAGGTTCATCTCCCGGTCTGCAGATAGGTGTCGCCCTTTCTTCCAACTACTGCATAAATGGAAGGACTTCAAGTGGACCGAAGAATGCACCCGAGCGTTCGAGGATCTCAAAGCGTATTTGTCCAACCCACCAATCCTCTTCCGACCTGACAAGGAGGAAGTACTTTATGCCTATCTGGTAGTTACGAGGCACTCTGTTAGCTTTGTATTAGTCAAAAACCAGGACGGGATCCAGAGGCCAGTCTACTACGTCAGCAAGTCCTTGCAAGAGGTGGAAACGTGCTATCTCCCGCTGGAGAAAGCGGTCTTAGCTATTGTACATGCGACCAAGAAGCTCCCTCATTATTTCCAAGCCCATACGGTGGCCGTACTAACTCAGCTGCCACTACAGGCCTTGCTGAGAAAGTCCGACTACACGGGCAGGATTGCCAAGTGGGCCACAAAGTTGGGGGCTTATGATGTTAAGTACCTGCCTCGCACGGCCATAAAGGGCCAAGTCTTAGCAGATTTCATAGAAGAGTTTGCCGAGGGTGCTTATGAAGAGGCGAGCGCGGTTGCGAGCCTGATGGTCTCGACGACTATCACTGCCCCCGTATGGAAGGTTTACACGGATGGGCCCTCCAATCGAAAGGGGCTAGTGTAGGAATAGTAATAATTATGCCCGAGAAGTTGATAATCGAAAAATCACTACGACTAGGCTTCCTGGCCACCAACAACGAGGCCGAATACGAAGCACTGCTGGCAGGAGTAAACCTGGTTAGACTACTCGGGGGAAAGACTGTGGAGGTATATTTGGATTCTAGGCTAATTGTTGGCCAGATTAATGGGGAGTTTGAGGCCCGAGATGAAAGGATGCAAAAGTATCTCGCTAGGGTACGAAGCGCACGGAGTCATTTCGATGATTTCAGGGTGGAACAAGTCCCGAGGGGGCAGAACTCGCATGCAGACTCCCTAGCCATGCTAGCCACCTCATTAGAATCAAACCTGCCTCAGGTCGTTTTGATAGAGGAAGTTAACACGCCCACCCTCATGGAGACACCTGTGGTGGGGGTGTGTAGTGTTCATGTAGGCCCAAGCTAGATGGATCCTATTGTGACCTTCTTGAAGGGGGGACCGTTGCCAGAAAACAAAGGCGAGGCGGAAAAGATACGGAGAACTGCCCTACACTACTGGTTGTCCAAGCAACATAAGCTATACAAGCACTCGTACTCGAGACCATATCTGCTATGCATACACCCAGAGGCCGTGGAGCCTCTGCTTGAGGAACTACATGAGGGTATCTGTGGAAGCCACACTGGCGGGAGATCCCTCGCGCACAGAGCCCTATCACAGGGATACTGGTGGCCTAACATGCGCTAAACCTCCCAGGACTATGCCAAGCGATGCGATCAATGCCAGAGGTTCGCCCCCAACATACACCAGCCGGGAGGAATCCTGAACCCTTTGTCCAGCCCTTGGCCCTTCGCCCAGTGGGGCCTGGACATAGTAGGTCCTTTCCCTTGGGCCTCGAGCAATCGATGGTGGCTCCTCTTTGGTACAGACTACTTCACCAAATGGGTTGAAGCCGAGCCCCTTGTCAACATTAGAGATGTCAATGCTAAGAAGTTCATATGGAAAAATATCGTCACCAGATTCGGGGTACCGCACACCCTAATTTCGGACAATAGGCTTTAATTTGACAGCAAATCTTTCAGAAGATATTGTGGAGAGTTGGGAATCAGGAATGGGTACTCCACGCCAGCTTACCCTCAGGGCAATGGGCAGGTCGAGGCCACCAACAAGACCATAGTTGCCGGGCTTAAAAAGAGGCTAGACGATGCCAAAGGAAGGTGGGTTGACGAGTTGCCCCATGTACTATGGACATACCGCACCACGCCACGGAAGTCCACGAGGGAAACCCCATTTTCATTAACTTACAGTTTAGAGGCAGTGATCCCCCTAGAAGCCGGATTTCCAACTTTAAGGACAGACTAGTTCAACACCGAGGGAAACCGACAGTTGCTCTTAGACAGCCTAGACCTGATCGAGGAAAGACGAGATGTGGCCATGGTAAAATTGCCCATTACCAACAGAAGCTTAAGCAGGAATATGATAAAGGGATCAAGTACAGGCCCCTGTCCCCGGGAGACTTGGTTCTGAGGAAGATAGTGGGGACGGCCAAGCTCCCATCCTGGGGTAAACTAGGTCCTAATTGGGAAGGACCATTTAAAGTCACCTCTGTCACAGGAACTAAAGCCTATCGGCTGGAGGACCTAGATGGAAATGTAATCCTTCACCCGTGGAATGTAAACAATTTGCGACGATATTACTTTTAAAGGAAATGTTCTATCTTTGTGTTTTGATTCTGTCTCGCCAAAAATTCTGAGTGTTAAAAAGAACCTAGGGCTTGCCTGGCTCTTCGACCACAAGCTCATGGAAAACTAACATTGCAAGAAAAATTGTAAATGTTAAAAAGAACCTAGGACTTGCCTGGCTCCTCGGCCACAAGCTTAGGGAAAATTAACATTGCAAGAAAAATTCTAAGTGTTAAGCAGAACCTAGGGCTTGCCTGGCTCTTCGGCCACAAGCTTAGTGAAAATTAACATTGCAAGAAAAATTCTAAGTATTAAAAAGAACCTAGGACTTGCCTGACTCCTTAGCCACAAGCTTAGGGAAAATTAACATTGCAAGAAAAATTCTAAGTGTTAAGCAGAACCTAAGACTTGCCTGGCTTCTTGGCCACAAGCTCATGGAAAACTAACATTGCAACAAAAATTCTAAGTGTTAAAAAGAACCTAGGACTTGCCTAGCTCCTCGGCCACAAGCTTAGGGAAAATTAACATTGCAAGAAAAATTCTAAGTGTTAAGTAGAACCTAGGGCTTGCCTGGCTCCTCGGCCACAAGCTCATGGAAAACTAACATTGCAAGAAAAATTCTAAATGTTAAAAAGAACCTATGACTTGCCTGGCTCCTCGGCCACAAGCTTAGGGAAAATTAACATTGCAAGAAAAATTCTAAGTGTTAAGCAGAACCTAGGGCTTGCCTGGCTCCTCGGCCACAAGCTCATGGAAAACTAACATTGCAGGAGAAATTCTAATGGAAAACTAACATTGCAGGAGAAATTCTAAGTGTTAAGTAGAACCTAGAACTTGCCTGGCTCCTCGACCACAAGCTCATGGAAAACTAACATTGCAAGAGAAATTCTAAGTGTTAAGTGGAGCCTAGAACTTTCCTGGCTCCTCGACCACAAGCTCATGGAAAACTAACATTGTAAGAAAAATTCTAAATGTTAAAAAGAACCTAGGACTTGCTTGGCTCCTCGGCCACAAGCTTAGGGAAAATTAACATTGCAAGAAAAATTCTAAGTGTTAAGCAGAACCTAGGGCTTGCCTGGCTCCTCAGCCACAAGCTCATGGAAAACTAACATTGCAAGAGAAATTCTAAGTGTTAAGCGGAGCCTAGAACTTGCCTGGCTCCTCAGCCACAAGCTTAGGGAAAACTAACATCGCAAAAAATTCTAAGTGTTGAGAAGAACGGTTTAAACTAACATGCCACGGTGAGAAAATTAGCAATAGTCGAATAAGCCCTGAGCTGGCTAGATGAAGCTATAGAAGACCAGCCTAAGTATCGTAAAAGAGGCGCTGGCAGTCAAAAAAAAAAAAAGGGGGGGGGGGGGAAGGAGGGGAAGCTGCAAATATATGTTAACAAGACTACTAAACAAAAGGACTTAAGTGTTCATTGCAAAAACTGATTACAGAACAGGGAGGCATTACATGGATAAGGCCCTGGCCATAATGCCCCAGCTACAAAAAAAAAAAAAAAAAAAAAAAGAAAGTACTACATATAGGCTGCCCTACTACAAAAATTCCACAAGGGAAGAGCATACATAAAAAGAAAAAAAGCTAAGTCTGGGGCTCCTTGTCCTTAGCCTTCTTTTCCTTCTTATCCTTCTTCTTCTTCGAAGGCACCCGCTCGGGCACCCCCTTCTCAGCTTCCAAATCCACTTAGTCTTCTGGAGGAGGTAACCCCTTGGACGAGACAGGAGCTGGGCAGTAAAAGATGCGGTGGTCTTGTTCATACCTGTATCATAGGCCTCCTGCTGGGCCCGAGCTTTCTCGGCGTCCTTATCCGCCAGCTACTGGTTCGCCTGCTTCAACTCCACCATTGTGAGAGCCGGGCACTTTCGGCCTTCCTCTAGGCTTCCAAGGCATCAGAAGCCTGCTTCTCATAGCCCTTTAGGGCAGATTCAGCATTGCGGAAGGCTCTCTCCGCTTCAGACAGCTGGGAGAAGGTGTCCTTCAATTTTTTCTCTGCCTTGGCTCTAGCCTTCTCAGTAGCTTCATAGGCCTTCTCAAATTTCCTGGCCGCATCCAGGGAATAATCGACCCAGTCTTCTGCCATTAAGGCAGCTTGAACGCCCTGCAAGAATGGGAAACAAAAAAGGGGGAATAAGCAGTTAAAGTAAAAATACTTGACAGATGAAGAAGTGGGCAAAGACGGCCGAGGTACCTTAGCTAAATCCTGCTTCAGGGAAAGGAAGACCTCCCTTTTCCTGAAGGATTTCAACTCTGTTCGGACATATGTGGTTCAAATGTTAAGAACGTATGTCATACTTATTTATGTAAATTGGCTAATCCTTTGACAAAACGCACTCTACTTGTAATTGGGTAGTTCTAGGTGTTTTTAACACTTCAAGAAATAAGGTTTCAAGATCAAGTGTTGAAGTCATCAAGTCTGTCCAAGAAAAACAAGCTGAAGTGCAAAATCATTAAAGCTCAACACCTGCTCGATAGCTCTTCGACACCTGGCTATCTGTCGAGCTCTTTAGCTGATTCTTATCGCAATCTCGATAGCTTCTCGATAGCTGGTCGATTGTTCGAGAAAGTTTCTGTCCCCTCGACACCTTCTCGACACCTCCTCACCTTCTCGACACCTCCTCGATAGCTGCTATCTGTCAAGATTCATTAAATCTTGACACCTACTCGACACCTCCTCGATAGCTGCTATTTGTCGAGGTTATAGAAATTCAGCTTTTTGATTTTTGGGCCAGGCTTATGTATTTGTGTAGGGTTTCTTTTCTCACAACCCTAGACCTATATAAGGCTTATTTTAGAGGACGTCACATAAGAGAATAAGAGAATACAATGAGGACATATGCAAAAGGTGACCGATGCCTTATTCTCTCTGAAAGAAGCTACTGCGTCTTTTGTGCCTTAGGGTTTTGTAACCAAGTGCTTCTTGATCTTCATTCTTGATGAAGTGAAGAACTTTGCAGCCAACAATCTTTTTCTAGTTGGTGATTGAAGTCACGTACTGGGATTTGTGCATTAACAAAAAGGGTGGCGTTCATATATTGAAAAGTTCAGAGGTTCTGAAGCAGTAGAAGGTTTCTGCTGTGAGTTTATCTACAGGGATTGTAAAGTCTAGGGACAAAGGTTTTGTACTAGATCTGAAACTTCTCTTTACTATAGTGGATTGCTTTTCGGGAAGGCTTCCCCCCAGGTTTTTTACTGTGAAACTGGTTGGTTTAATTGGTTTTCCTGGGTCATCATATCTTGTCTTATTTATTTTTTCCGCTGCATGATTTTGACATGATATTGATGTTTGTGTGTTTTAACAAGTTTTAATTAATAATAAATCTAATTAACAACTTGGGTTTAAAACTTGTTAATTCTATCAACTGGGGTCTAAATTTCCCAACAGGTGGTATCAGAACGGGTTCACTCTGACTAGATTAATTTCCTGAGTGTGATCCATTAACCCCTGTTGTCATGGATAGAGGACAATCTTTATATATACCTCCTTTATTTGATGGCACTAATTATGTGTACTGGAAGGTTCGTATGAAAGTGTTTTTACAGGCTTTAGGTGAACTGGTATGGCAAGCTGTTGAAGTTGGCTGGACTAAGTCAAAGGAAGCGCTTGTGGATTGGGATGATGCAACAATCATTGTGGCAAATTTTAACAATAGGGCATTGAATGCGTTATTTTGTGGGGTGACCAATGAAGAATTCAAGAAAATATCATCCACAAAAGTTGCCAAGGAAGCATGGACCATTCTTGAGACCACCTATGAAGGTACCAAGGCAGTAAAGACTATGAAGCTTCAACAACTCACTAGAAGTTTTGAAGAAATAAGGATGGAGGAGGATGAGACCTCTGATGAGTTTTATGCCAAACTCAAGGATATTGTGAATTCTACCTTCAATCTTGGAGAATCTATTGTAGAATCCAAAATTGTTAGAAAAATCCTTAGGTCCTTACCTGAAAGATTCCATGCCAAGATCACTGCCATTGAAGAAGCAAAGGACATTGATCAAATTCCTTTGATGGAGCTTGTAGGGAACCTTCAAACCTATGAGATGGGATTAGGTTTAATGGGAAAAGGTGGAAAGGGTAAAAACTTGGCTCTCAAGGGTATAAAGGAAGAGATTAAGGACTCTGAAGATGAAGATGAAAGTGAAGATGAGGATGAAGATCTAACCTTCATAACTGATGAGATTATCAAGCTTCTTCAGTTTAGGAAAAAGGATGAGGGCAAACCTCCTAGGAAATCTAAATCCTCTAGGAAGGGCAAGAATGAGAAACCTCCTATCAAATGCCATGAGTGCAAAGGTTTTGGTCATATAAGGATAGAGTGTCCAAACTACCTCATGAAGGAAAAGATTGAGAAGCCAAAAGAGAAAGGGTTGATTTGCTACTTGGAGTGATACTGAGGATGACTCTTCTGATGAGTTTGTGGATGAATGTCGTCATGTTATGGCCTTTGCTGCCACAACCGATAAGGTGATTGTGGAGAGTGCTAGTGATAGCGAGGATTCTTCTGATGATGAAGTACCCAAGAAGATGACCCTTCAGGAAGCCTATGATAAGCTCTACACTGAGTTTATAAAATCTGAAAAGACTTCTCATCTTTATAGAAAAGAGCTTAATGAGATAAAAATTGAAAAAGCTGATCTATTAGTCAAGCTAGATGAGACTACAAGGTTAGTTGAGACTCTTGTTGTGGAGAACACCTCATTAGAAGAGAAGGTCAAGAATCTTGAGGTTGAGCTTAGTTAAGCTAGAACTCAAATAGAGAGGATGTCTAGTGCAAAGCTTGATGAGGTATTAAGTGCTCAAAAGCCTAGTTCTGACAAAACTGGCTTAGGATATGCTGTCTCCTCCGGCCCCTCCTCTTCCACGACTTCTGGATCAAGAACTGTCTTTGTGCCAGAATCTGAGAAAGGTAATAAAGGTATGAAATCCAAAACTGATCTAGTTAATTCTAAATCCTTTGTTAACCCTCATGTTTGTCACCATTGTGGTGTTGCTAGACACATTCGTCCTAATTGCTTTAAGTTGTATCCTTATAAGCAATTGTCCAAACGGTCACAGGTTTCTTCTCAAGGACCTACACCTTTGTTTGGAGAGTTATTAAAAGCTTTGAGCTTCTTAACTCAATTTCAGGAGAATTCTAATTCTTCTATGTCCTTTAGTAGGCATACTAGGACACGTGCCTTTTCATCTTCACGGCCAAAGACTCATGCTGTGTGGATGAGAAAGGAGCCTAAGACTTAATTGTCTTTTCTTTTTGTCCTCTACTTTAATTCTTTCTATCTAAAGTAGGACTTTCTTACTTGATTTCTTATCTGTTTTTGAAATCATATTTTCATGCATCTGCATTTTTCTATCATGCCTTCTTGCATATGCATATTTCTTTTTGCTTTCATGTTGTTTGTCTGTTTTTGTTTGGTTGTTTAGCTTATTTTGTTTTGTTTTCAAAATAAAAATAAAAAGAAAAAAATCAGAAAAATACAAAAACAGTGTGTGTTTTGTATACATTGGTACTTGTGTACCTTGGATGGCCAATGAAACAAAGTTTTCTAAACTTTGTATCTCTTGTAGCTTAGATGAGCATCTTTATGCACAACTAAGCAAGTGAGCTTTATGGCTCTTGTTTGTGATGAGTAAGATTAAGTTATCTCTTAAAACTTAACACTCATATCACTCTTTTTGACGGGTAGGACTAGAAAATCCTAAGAGAAAGGCATAAATAACCATCTCACCACTGTTACCCGCCAATCATTAATAACATCTGTATGTTTCGGCATAGCAAAAGTGTGATGTTAATAACATTTGTGTGCTTAGGCATAGCAAAATTGAAATGTCAAATATCAATGGGTATTTCTTTTCTTTCTCATAAGCCCATGCATGATATGCTTAAAAAGAAAATATGCAAAGAAAATAAAAAGCAAAAAGATCAAAAATGCTTTAAAAATGGTTGCAAGTGTGTATTCTAGGAGATGTGGGAGTTATAGGATGTACCTCGAAGGTGATAGTCCCCATCAAACAGTTATGATTGTGTGTAAGTTATAAGTTATTTTCTCATATCTCAGATCGTCATAACATGTATACACATATGCAATCTTGCGATGTTTTTCACACATAACACACAATATTCTTTGCTACTTTTGATACATGTACAGGTACAATGTGATTTGGCCATCACTAAAGTTTTACATGTGCTTTTGTATGCTCACTAAACTGTCTTGACTTATTTTTGAAAAATAAAATTGGTTAGACTTGTTTAGTGTGTGTGTGTGTTTTGGGATCCATGAGCTTAACATTTTTCTTGTTGAGAGATTTGTCTTTCACATGTTTTGCATTTTTCTATTGTCATCCATAGCATCTTGTTTCATTACATTCATGCATTTATATGGATTTTTTGTACCCCCATAATCATCCTTGATCATCTTTATGTTTCTTGGGTGAAGCGCTCTAGCTTCTTGTACCCTTTGTCAATCATGACAAAAAGGGGGAGAAATTGGGGAGAATTTATGGAGTTTGAGATTCTACAAGTTAGGGGGAGAAATACATGCCTCTGTAAGGGGGAGATGTGTTTCATCTTGTTAGAGGGAATGCTTACTTCCTTCTTCTTGTACCTTGGGTCTTGTGACCATTTTTACATAAATTGTGCTTATCTTCTTTATATGTTGATGTATGTTTTCTTTCACCTCTCTCTTCATGTGTTGTTTCTTTTCTATCTTTATACACATGTTCTTTATACTTGTACGCAATCTAATTATTTCTGTTTCACACAAGATGCCTTGATGAGTTTTGTTTTAAAGTGTTTCAGAAATACAGGTTGTCAAAGTCTACTTGCCATAAACTCTCTTTTTGCAAAGTTTTTCAAGAGTTTGTGTTAGGATAGATTTTATTGTATTCAACAAGTGAATATGAGTTGAGTGATTTATGACTTCTCTCATATGTTCATTTGTTTATTGTGGTTTTCTCACGGATTGCCAAAGGGGGAGATTGTTAGGACATATGTGGTTCAAATGTTAAGAACATATGTCATACTTATTTATGTAAATTAGCTAATCCTTTGACAAAATGCACTCTACTTGTAATTGGGTAATTCTAGGTGTTTTTAATACTTCAAGAAACAAGGTTTCAAGATCAAGTGTTGAAGTCATCAAGTTTGTCCAAGAAAAACAAGCTGAAGTGCAAAATCATTAAAGCTCGACACCTGCTCGATAGCTCCTCGACACCTGGCTATCGGTCGAGCTCTTCAGCTGATTCTTATCGCAATCTCGATAGCTTCTCGATAGTTGGTCGATCGAGCGAGAAAGTTTCTGTCCCCTCGACACCTTCTTGACACCTCCTTGATAGCTGCTATCTGTCAAGATTCATTAAATCTCGACACCTGCTCGACACCTCCTCGATAGCTGCTATCTGTCGAGGTTACGGAAATTCAGCTTTTTGATTTTTGGGCCAAGCTTATGTATTTCTGTAGGGTTTTTTTTCTCACAACCCTAGACCTATATAAGGCTTATTTTAGAGGCTGTCACATAAGAGAATAAGAGAATACAATGAGAACATATGCAAAAGGTGACTGATGCCTTATTCTCTCTGAAAGAAGCTACTGCGTCTTTTATGCCTTAGGGTTTTGTAACCAAGTGCTTCTTGATCTTCATTCTTGATGAAGTGAAGAACTTTGCAGCCAACAATCTTCTTCTAGTTGGTGATTGAAGTCACGTACTGGATTTGTGCATCAACAAAAAGGGTGGCGTTCATATATTGAAGAGTTCAGAGGTTCTGAAGCAGTAGAAGGTTTCTGTTATGAGTTTATCTACGGGGATTGTAGAGTCTAGGGACAAAAGTTTTATACTAGATCTGAAACTTCTCTTTACTATAGTGGATTGCTTTTTGGGACGGTTTCCCCCCAGGTTTTTTACTGTGAAATTGGTTGGTTTCATTGGTTTTCCTAGGTCATCATATCTTGTCTTATTTATTTTTTCCGCTGCATGATTTTGACATGATATTGATGTTTGTGTGTTTTAACAAGTTTTAATTAATAATAAATCTAATTAACAACTTGGGTTTAAAACTTGTTAATTCTATCAACTGGGGTCTAAATTTCCCAACAAACTCCCCCATGTCCTCGGGGAGGCACAAAGCCCTCTCTAAGCATTCCGCCACCAGGCCTAAGCTGCCCTTGGAGGGGTCTCTCAGATTGGCGTCGTCCAACACAGGAGCTCCCGAGCTGAAAGTGAAGGTGGGCCTCCAGACGGAAGCTTTCTTGGGCTGGTCACCGCCACTCTCCCTCGAGGACACAACGGGGTCGGGCTTCTTCCTCGTCTGACCCTTGCCAGCCCGGGCCTCCTTGACTAGGGGCTTGGATACCTCCCCCTCCTCGGACGTGGCTACCCCTTTTCCATTAGTACCACGTTTTCGCTTTTTGTCAGCTGCATCAGCTGCAGTTGTGTGGGTAACAGCTGCAGTTGGCGGACAAGGTGGCACCACCGCCGCCGAAGAGGACCCTCCGGCGTGGGCCGACAGTAACGCCAGGAGGTCGGGTGTCTTCTCTTCGAATCCCATAGCCGACGATGATCGGGCTTGAGAGGCACTTGGAGCGACGGGGTGGTAAAAGACTTCAAAGTCTCTCTCGCAGATCACGGGCGCGGGGAGTTGGGCGTCTTGCGTCCCCTCGGGAGGCAATCATGCCAACAAAAATCCCGGAACAGCAACGTCTATCCTAGCCAATCGCGGATCACGGGCCTTGATGACGTTCTTCGGGCTCTGGAAGCGCTTTGTTGAAGGAGTTTAGCCAAGGATGACGTGCGTGGCTCGGAGTTGCCCATCCTGATGAAGAAAAATCTCAGACTGAAGAATCCGATTCAGGTCGGGAAAATTTACCAAGTGTTTGGCAGGGGCTGTGTGATACTCGTCTACCATAAAAGAACACGGTTATCGTTAGCAAAGAGATAAAAGGAAACAAGGGCACAACAAAAAAAAAAAACTACTGCCTAGAAAGAAGCTCCTTTAAAAAGCCTAAAACGATAACCCAGGCCCTCAGGAATGTTACCAGGTTCCCCTTCTTGGGTGGGACAGTGCCGCCCATCGTGCCACCCGCCCGAGACGAGAAGGAAGTCTTCATCCATGCCCTTGCTCGAATCGGGCAAGCAGGAGATTAACCTAATTGCGAGCACCCTACTCTTCATGTAGTACTTGGTTTTTTCCCCCTTTTGACAATTGTACACCCAGTTCACATCATACCATATAAGACGGGTCCCCATCCTACGGTTGATGGCCTCTACACACCCAAGGATCCTAAAAATATTTGGGGAACACTAGGTCGGGGTCAGCCTAAAGTTTATTAGATAATTCGTGGTCACTGAGCCCATGGGGATTTCCATCCCACCTTCGATGAAGGCGATCACAGGAATAACTACTGACTCAGGAAGGCGATCTATGACCAGCCATTCACCCTCCTCGTAATGCCTAAATTCCACATTGTCGGGAATCCTATACTGGGCCCTAAAGGCCATCCTGGCCTCCTTGGTGTCTACCAGCCTAGCGTACCTACCCATGGAGAGAAATAGGAACAAGACAAAAAGAGAAACCAATACACCTACTGTGAAAAATAAAGGACGCTCCTCGAGAATAATTCTCTCTTCGCCAAAGTAAAAACGCCAAAATGCAAGAAATGAGCCACTGCCGGCCTTGATTACTCCTTTTATAGGAGGCAAAAATGAGTGGTAAAACTCCCGCCCATAAATGAGAATGGACGAGGGCCGCACGATCCCAATCATACCGTAGGACGTGGGGAGACAAGCAGCCGCCTGACGCCATAAATGATAGCTCGCGGATTTCGAAGCGTCAGGGGCGTGTGAATGACAGTTGAGAAGACGTTGACTCATGTGAATGCATGCGACACGTACGATTCATTCGCGGAGCTAAAACTTCACTTATGCCTCAAGCAAAATATGTGAAAGTTTTAGGGGGCTATTGTGGGCACCCGAGGAAAGAGAAAGGAGGCCAGGGGGCTGAGCTAAAGGGCCGAGGCCCTAGGAGGAATAGGAAAGGCCCTGCATTGGGCTGAGCACGGAACTGGCAGGGGCCCGAGGAATGATAGTTCCCGAGGAAAGAGCCAGACCTTACGGAGCGCCACGCCAAGCACCAAAGGAGAAGCCCTCTCAGCTGAGGGAGGCGCAGGTCAGTGGCAGACAAGCGGTCGTCAGGACAGTAGCCCCCAGTCACATCAGTAATAAATGGAGCACACTAGCTCTGTCAGCCGCATTAAATGAATAAGTGACCTGAAATGATGCCCGTCACAGCTGCACCAGCTACTGCTACTGCCTTCTCCAGGGAGAGAAAATAGGTGACAGGTGTCAAAGGAGGAACAAAGGACAGCTAAAGATGGACGGAGCAGATAAGAAAGCAACGGACTATATAAAGAGGAAGACTGGGGCTCTTGAGAGGCAGGGGCTTGTTGTTCTATCCCATCTCTTACAAATTCTATTGTATTGGATCTAAGGAAGGGGGAAGGTTGTCTCATTATTCACAAAAAACTTTGTATCACTCTCTTTTTGGTCCTTACATTGACTTTGCTTGTTCAAAAGAGATTTTTCTTTTTAAAAAATGTTTAAAAAAAAAACTTCTTTTAAAAATAATAAAAAAATTAAAAAAAAAAAGTATCTTTTCCAAACTTTTGGTTCAAAAATAAAATAGAGTTAACATTATAAAATTTACTCATGCATTGTAATTTAAAACTTTTCCTTAGAATAGCATGTTTATGGATTTGTGTCTATCGTTCAATCTCCATTGAACTCGCAGGCACCCATCAAGCTTACATAGCCCATTTCTTTGCTTTGGCACTAACATATTTTTTCATTGTCATTTTTATTTGCATGGTAAAAATGAGAAATTGTGGATGACAGCAAGGTGCTACCCTTCCAACTCCCTTTCTTAGTCTTGCAATTTATTTTGTGCATAGTATCTAGTATTTACATGCTATCTACCTAGTAAATACTCACACGCTATTATATATTATATCTTTCATTGCATGCTTCCTCACATGCTACCTATGTATATATCTCAGATTCTTTGATTGTAAATACTCTTTGACATTAATATGCACATGGTATTTTATAAGTAAATAAATACTCACATGTATATACATATGGATTGTTTGCAAAAAATTTCAAAAATAAAAATCCCAAGTATCTCATTTCTTCATTTAAAAAGATGATGTTTATCATATCAACAAAAAAGAAAAAAAGAAAAAAAAGAAGATGATGTTTGAATTAAATTAAAATAAGGTACTATCTTCAGATAGTCCTTGGGGGGTGCCTAACACCTTCTCTGCACGTAACCAAACTTCCAAGTCCAAAATTTTTCATTCGAGACTTTTGGTTTGCCTTAATTAATAAACCCTTAAAATTTTGGTTTAGTTAATTAGGCAAATTAAAATGAATTAGACCCATGAGTGACCAATCACACCTAACACAAAACCAATAGTTGGTTGCGACTCCTAAAATAAAAATAAGAAAAAAGGATTCACATACCCACAAGAGTTACGTCACTAAAGACCTTATGTGCGATCAAACCCTAAGAACGAAGCTAATCTTAGATGTAAGGTTAAATTTATGTTAATGCATTGGCAATATTAGACTTGTTCATGTAATTATCATGTGAGCAATTTAATCATGACAATATGAACATATGATAATAAGCATGACAATTATAAACATGTGAAAACAATCAAGGTAACTATGAACATATGAAAATAATCATGGCAATTGTACATTTTTAGACCACTTAAAACACAAGTCGTTTAACCTAATATTAAGCCAAGTTGATTAACAAGTTCATTAATAAGATCTAGGTTAAACACAATCAAATCATATCATGTGAACAATGCGTAAAAGTAAACAACACAACGATATGATAACTCAGGAAAACCAAACCGATAAAAAACTTAGGGAGGATTTAACCTAGCTATCTTCAAGATAAAACAGATCCACTATGAAAGAATTGAAGTTTTACAATAGTGACTTAGACCACTAACATCCTATTCCTATCTCGAGTAGAAAACTTACTACCACGACCACGTGACAGCTCCGAGTCCACGGACTACTTCTTTTTCGATTCACAACAACCACAAGTACTCCTACTTGTGTTTTCTTTAAGCTCTTTGTGTAGCAACTGAAGCGATCACCAAGCTCTTGACATTAATCTTGATCTTAATAACCCTAAATATGTATGAAGGCAAACACCTCTAGATCCCATAAGAGATTTATACACACAGCATAAAACAACAACACAAAAACGTGGCTAGGGTTTTTCCTTTTATACTTAAGGCAAAACATAAAACCCTACACGTCATATGGGCTTGGTCTTGAGTTTGAAAATTCTGTAGAAAAACAATCTGCACGAGCTTCGATTGATCGAGTCTAATTTTAAATTGTTAGGTTCTAAGGTCTTAGGATTTTGTGTATTTAGAACTCTAATTTGTAATGTTGGCAAACCATGATCAAAACAATGTATTTAGTCTTGTTTAGGCTTGCTCAAAGTTGGTTTAATATTATAAAGTTGGAATCGAGAGACTGCAGAAGCATTGGGGCTTCTCGGCCTGGCTCGATCGATCGAATGTAATTCTCGATCGATCGAAAATCGGCCCAGATGCGATTCTGCAGAAAATTTCAGCTCAGCCCAAACTCTTTTAAACGTTTAGGGTTTTCTGTTTTTGCCCTAGGTATATAAGGCAAAACCCTAGCCACGTTTTTAGGGTTGCACAAGTTGTATTGTTGCTCATACATTGTGGTTTTGTGTAAATCTCTTGTGAGATCTAGAGGAGCTTTCCTTTACACAAAGCTTAGGGTTTTCAAGATTGAGATTCTTCTACATCTTGATGATCAACTTGGTTGCTGCCACTGAAGCTTAAAGATAAACAAGCGGGGAGCTTGTACCTGATTGAAGGAAGACAAAGAAAGAAGTAGTCCGTGGACTCAGAGCCTGCGCGTGGTCGTGTTAGGAAGTTTTACTGGTGGGTAGCATTAGGAAGTCAAGCGGGGAGCTTGTAAGTCCTTTTGTAAGAACTTCAATTCTTTCTTAGTGGATTCCGTTTTGGCTTGAGGATCGGTGGGTAAAATCCTCCCCAGGTTTTTCCGTGTGGTTTCCTGGGTGATCATATCTTGTGTTATTTATTTTCCGCTGCTTTATTATTTTGATATGATTATTTGATTGTTTTAACCTAGAATTGTTTAATTTGACTAAGTAAAAACTTGCCTAATTAATCTAGGTTACGCAATCTTTTTGTGGTTTAAAGGGGTCTAAACCCTACATAAATCAATCGAGTCTAATTTACACAATAAATCCTACAATACACTCGATTCCAACTTTACACATAAACACACTTTGAGCAGCCTAAATCTTGATTAAATGTTTTGATCATGGTTTGCCAACATTTACACATTAAAGTTCTAATACATTAGTTCCTAATTTCTTAGAACCTAGCAAACTCTCCATTTGGCAATCCGTGACAAAACACATACCAAAACAAAATGCTCAAAGTTTCAAAACAGCTCATTACAATAAAAAACCCAATAAACAATTCAACCTAACTACTATCTTTCTGTTGCAAGTGTAGACAATAGCACGATTGAATCAACCGGTATATTCCTGTAACTCTTAACAAACACATAAACGCGTGTGTGGAAAATACAAGTAAAACAAAATAACTTCTTGATTTCACAAAACATAAAATAAAAGACATATATCATGAATAACCTCATAATATAAATCAATAATCAATGTAGCACAAGTGAAAAAAAAAAAAAAAAAACAAAAAAAAAAACATAATGTCTCCCCCTAACATATACATCCCATTAAAATAAATGAATACATCATGAGCCAAAAACATAAATACATCATGAAGCACCTAGATAAAATCTAAAGCTCCAAAGCTGCAAAAACTCAAAAATCTCCCCCTATCTCCATCCATATGTACTCCCCCTTTTTGTGACGAATTGCCAAAGTGCAATCAAGACTCATCATCAAAAGAAGGCAGTGGAGAACGTCTAGAACTTGCCAAATTAGCATGCAAAGCCTAAAGCTCCATGAGTACATCCACCAAAATCTGTCCTTAAGCCGCCTGAATGGTCATGACAGTTTCCAACATACTCCGTAAAGAAGCATCGCTTGAAGAAGAGGTTGGTGGAGGATCAACAGCGGCTATGGGATCGACATACTCCTCAGCTGTAGGGTCACTTGAAGAAGGAGGTGCACCAGAGGAAGACTCTACTCTAGGGTGTTTAAAGCTAGCTCTCTTTTAAGCAGCTCTTTGCCTAAGGAAGGTGGCACCTATGGGAGCTATAATATGTACGAGCTCAGATCTAGGAAAATCCTCTAAACCTAGATGTAACAAAATCCAATGTATAAAAATAGGGAATAAAAGACCATGTGATTTAGAACTACTCCTATGAACCTCAACCAAAGAATGAATGAAGAGGGTAGGAAAACTCATTAGAGTATCAGTCAAAAGGGCATACAAAAATGCTCATCTCTCAATAGGAATAGTCTACAAGTGAGAAATGGACCAAAGAGAATGACAAGTAATCTGGAAAAACAGATAGTTGAGCTCAGAAAGCTCATAAGTAGTGATACGAGGATCAGAACCCCATCGAATGGAAGTACCAATAATGTAAGACATGATCTCATCAAGAGGAGGGTCCTTATCATAATGATAGACAGGCTGTTGTATTAAAGGTACACTAAGAGCAGAGGCCACTACCTGAGGAGTAATGACATTCTCTTCTCCCCTATCCAACTCTTCATAAACTGAATGTTGGATGAAGTGGAGTGGACAGAGAGGTTCGAGTAGAACTCTCTGATTAATACAGCTGGAAGGGGACGAGAAATGTCTAAAAGAGGTAACCAACCCCGACTCTCAAAATTCCTACGTATCTTAGGATCTAACTCATCAGGGATCATTTTACGCTTAGCCCACATCGATCTAAAGATGTAAAGTTTCTCATAATTCTCTTGGTGTTCTCAGTTCTAAACCTATCGCTCTCAAAGGCAAAAGAAGAGGAAGAGGAGGTTTTCATGTTGGCTCTAGTTTTCTTAACCATGATGCTAGAGGGTTAAAAGAAAAACAAAAACAGAGACCAAAGAAGCAAAACAAAGAAAACTAAGGGTAGATTGCATCAGAAAGACTTAGAGCACAAAAATATAGAAAAGAACAATCTATATGATGCATGAACAGAATGAACAGATGATGCATGCACTAATGCATTAAGAAGAGTTCAATTACACTTTAGAAACCAACAATTGACTTGGACATAGAGTTTTAGTACAAAAACCCTAAATTTGAAAATACCCAATTTCAAAAGTCCAACCAAATTGACCAATTAATCATTATACTAGTTAGATAACAATATATAATGACATAATTAATCAATTACACAAGTCAATTTTATCAAATTAAGCCCAATTGAACAAAATCCCTAATTTCATGTAGTTTCAAGCAAAAGAATTTCAAAATTTTCCCAAATCACAAATGTAATCAAATTAAAGCATGGGATTCGTGTTTACATCATCTAAAAACAAAAACTCAGTGATTAAATTTGAAAGTAAACAACCTAAAACTCAAAAACCCTAAAATCCAATAGGTCCAAAAATTACACCTAAAATGCATGAAATATGTGAATAAAAAGAAAAATAATGGGTAAAATGGACATACCAACACCTGAAGACAAAAACCTTTGAGAAAAATTAGGAAGAAAACGACAAAAATAGGTTTAAGGTGGATCGGTAGAAGAGTGAGAGAAAAAAGCTTTTTGAAAAGTTGAATAAAGTGAATAACACGTGAGAGGAAAAGCTTTTTAAAAAACCTTCAGACCAAATTTTGATCGGTCGAAAATTAGGTTCGATCAATCAAAAATCAATTTCAATTGATCCAGCACCAATCGAGCACCGATCGAGCCAGGTAGATTGTAACCAAAACTTTTATCATATTTTCGATCGGTCGAGCAACAGGTTCGATCGATCGAAAATCTCGAAAAAGCAGTTTTTTGAAAAATAAAGCATTTTAATGCAAAAACTTCTCAAAGCACAATATTTTATGAATGAATAGAATGCATGAGTATGAGATGAAAAGTTTTTCAAAAACCCTTGAATTTAACCCAGATCTTCCAAAAACAAGATTTTCAATCAATTTGTCCTCAAACCTCAAACATTAAAACATATTTTGCATCAAAATCAAGGAAATTTTAATCTTAGATGGCTACAACAAGTTCACACACAATATAATGTACTAAGTTTAGTAAAGAATAACTTGTGTAGTGTGTGCATCTAGAATAGCTTGAGATACATGTGAGGTGATAACTAAATAGTGATTGATCACAATTTTTATAAAATTCATCACATAAGTTTGAAAGTGACTATCACCTAGAGAGTTACATCATATAACTCTCACATCTCCTAGAAAACAAGCTTGCAATCATGTAAGTTTCTTGATTTGCCTCATAATGTACACACCAATTTTATTTAATTTTGAATTTATTATAGCCCAATAATGTACACAACAATTGTATTATTTAAACCGAGGCTACATCTTATGTTCTTTTTGTGCATGTGTTACACTTTCTCAAGCATAAAATCTTATCATATGCACTAAGGTGTTCATTATTGGCTAGTAAACAATAGTGATATGGTTATTTATGCCTTTCTCTAAGGATTTTTTAGTCCTTGCAATCAAAAGCATATGACTTTAAGATCAAGATCACATGATCAAAAACTATAAACAGCTCCCACACAACATGCACTACAAAGCTAAAACTAGCAAGGTACAATAAAATAAGCTCATTCAAGCTAAACAAGGTACATAAACCTGTTATGTAAAGATAATATGACCAACCTTGATTATAAATCCAAGAAAAATAATGCAAAACACATTTTTCCTTCCTTTTCCTCTTTTTAATTTTTTTTTTAATTTTTTTATTTTTGAAAGAATAAAAAAAACAACCTTGCATGAAATGCATGAATATAATGCAATGCAAATCCTAAAAAAACAAAAACAGAAAAAAAAAAAAAAAAAAAACAAAAAAACAAAAAAAAACAAAAACAAAAAAAAACAAAAAAAAACAAAAACAAAAACAAAAACAAAAACAACAAGGAATAAAGGTCATAAAGAATAGAGAAATGAAACTCAAGGACCATGTCAGAAAGACTCAATTAGATTGAGCCTTTTGTATTTAAAACTTTTTAGATACAACTCTTGCACTGGAGTTATTTTTCATATTAGAATGATGAGCAACTCCAGGATTGGAAAAAAGGTTTAAAGCCTTTACCAACTCACCAATAAGTACCATAGGATCTTGTGCTTGAGGCACAGGTACTCTTGGCTTATTTGCTCGCTTAGCAGCTTACAACTTGAAACAGTTTGGATGAATGTCCCCAAACTTTCCACAAATATGACAAACTCACACAAGTCTATCATGCAACTTGTCCTTATGAGGGTTAGGATTCTTAGGCTTAAACTCTTTAAGATCAATTCTAATCTTCCTAGGAGGTGTAACTTCTACTAGTTTGACAATCTCACTCACGGGAGGCTTAGAAGAAGAAACAAAGTTTGTGAAATGATTCTTAGGCACGAAGATGCTATCTTTCAAACCTAGACCAGTTTTGTTTAAGGGAGACTTCTGAATACTCAACATGTGTTCAAGTTTAGAACTAGCAAACCTATTTGTTTGTTCTCTAGTAACAGATAATTCAAGTCCCAAATTCTTAACATTATCAAGCAACAACATGTTCTCAGTTTTCACCTTATCAAGCAATTCATTAGCATCAAACAATTTCAAGAGAAAATTTTTCTTATCAACTTCAAGAGTAGCAATTTTCTGTAAACCTAAATCAACATCCATAGCGTCCTTTGCAACAACCTTGCAAAGCTTATTATAGGCTTCTTGCAAATCAGCATTCTCAAAGAGTTCCCCATCAGAAGAGTTCTCATCAACCACAACACATTCATCAACTACAGCAGTAGCTGTGAAAGCAATGAAATTTCCATCCTCATCACTACCGGGCTCATGATCAGAAACTTCATCATCACTAAGGGTTATAACTATAACTTAACCTTTTGATCTCAAGAATGTAAGACATTCTGATTTCACATGACCATATCTTGACAACCAAAACATTGCTAACCCATAGAATTATTAGAGGTTTGACCTATTTTCTTTTTAGATTTTTCAGTATTGTTCACTTTAGTGGGATCATTTCTCCTAAAATTTCTAGATTCAACATTGTTTTTACCTCTTGCCATTCTGTTATTGTTCCTAAGAAAATTTATAAAGTTCTTGGCAAGATATGCAATCTCTATAGCAGAGAGTTCATCATCAAATTCATTCTCATCAACATCATCAACTGACTTAAGAGCCATTGATTTGGATTTTTTTGTCTTGAGTAGGTCTAACTTATAGGACTAGAGAGATCTTACAAGTTCATCAACGGGGATGGAGTCCACATCCTTGCTTTCAATTATGGCAGTCACTTTGGGTCTAAAGTCCTTAGCCAAAGATCTAAAAATCTTCCTAACAATCTTAGGTTGATCATAGATTTCACCCAAATTATAAGCAAAATTAATAATATCATTAATCTTAGCATAGAATTCATCAAAATTTTCATCATCAAACATTCTAATACTTTCAAATCTAGTTGTTAATTGCTACAGTTTGTTGATCTTAACTGCCTTTGTGCCTTCATGCACAGTTTGGAGAATATTCCAAGTAGTATGAGCAACCTCAACATTTGAGATGCTCTTGAATTCCTCCATAGAAACAACATTAAAAATAGCATTCATGGTTTTGCTATTAAAAGTGGCTACTTCTTTCTGAGAAGTTTGCCACTCGCTTACAAGAGTAGTTGGCTTCTCCCATCCGTATTCAACAGAATTCCAAACTGTCTTATCAATAGATTTAAGGAATGCTTTCATCCTTACTTTCCAGTAGGCATAGTTGTTCCCATCAAAGTGAGGTGGGATCATAAAAGAGTAACCGTGTTCCATGACAACAAGGGTTAAGGATCAACTCTTAGATCAAAAGATCTAAATGTTAGAGCTAACCTGCTCTGATACCACTTGTACGTTTTTAAACTTCTTAAAACACAAGTTGTTTAACTTAATATTAAGCCAAGTTGATTAACAAGTTCATTAATAAGATTTAGGTTAAACACAATCAAATCATATCATGTGAACAATTGCGGAAAAGTAAATAACACAACGATATGATAACACAGGAAAACCAAACCGATAAAAAACTTGGGGAGGATTTAACCTAGCTATCCTTAAGGTAAAAAAGATCCACTATGAAAGAATTGAAGTTTTACAATAGTGACCTAGGCCACTAACATCCTATTGCTACCCCAAGTAGAAAACTTACTGCCACGACCACGCGACAGCTCCGAGTCCACAGACTACTTCTTTCTTGAATTCACAGCAACCACAAGTACTCCCACTTGTGTTTTCTTTAAGCTCTCTGTGCAGCAACTGAAGCGATTGCCAAGCTCTTGACATCAATCTTGATCTTGATAACCTTAAGTATGTATGAAGGCAAAAACTTCTAGATTTCACAAGAGATTCATACACACAGCATAAAACAACAACATAAAAACGTGGTTAGAGTTTTTCCTTTTATACTTAAGGCAAAACATAAAACCCTACACGTCATATGAGCTTGGGCTTGAGTTGGAAAATTTTGCAAAAAAACAATCTACACAAGTTTCGATTGATCGAGTTTAATTTTCAATCGATCAAGCTTTGCAGATTTACACTCGATTCCAACTTTACACATAAACACACTTTGAGCAGCCTAAATCTAAAATAAATATTTTGATAATGGCTTGCCAACATTTACATATTGAAGTTCTAATACATTAGTTCCTAATTCCTTAGAACTTAATAGCAATGACAAAGACAAATATATTATATAACAAAAATGCAAAAATAAACTACTATACCTGCATGAATTAATGAAGAAATGAAAAGGGAATCTCCTTAGAAATGGAAGAGAAGGGATCTCTTCAATCTCTAAGGAGGGCGCAATAACAAAGGAGAAAAGCTTGAAGAGGAATGTCTTCTGAAAATTCTAATCTAAAGAAGGTCAGAAATTTTGGTAGAGCTTCAAGAGTCTCTACGACATTAAAGGGAATTAAGGGTGCTGAAATAATGAGAGTTTCCCTCGATTTATAGAGGAGTTTGGGACTTAAAAAAATAAGTATCTCTGCCTAGAAAAGAAGTAAACACGAATTGGGTAGATTCTATCTTCAAAAAATGGATTTAGATTAGAAAAAAGGACCAAAAAATAATATTCTAAAGATTGTGCCAAAAGTGCGGATTGGCACTCCTGGAGTGTTGAATTGGCACTTCGGCACTCTTTCTTAGTATTTTTTTTGGTCGATTTTGACACCTTTTCAACGTTTTTCTGGGTTTGAAAATTTATTGGGATGTGTTTTGAGCTTGTTTTCATGATATACCTTTTTTTTCGAAGTGATAATTAGGCTTTTAATATAATTATCTTCATGATAATTACTTTAAAAATCAAATTATCAGTCCAAAATTAATATTTATCACTTACTTATTTTAATCTCATGCATCAAATCACATTTTAAGAAAAAGACTTAACCAATCACAAAAATTCATTTAATTATTTTTAATTAATAACTAATTAAATTTCAATTAATCAAGTGTGATACATCTCAGCCAATTAAATGCATGTAGAACATTGAAAATTGATATAGCGATAGTTTTCAATCCAACCATCTGATTAAGAAACCAAACATATTGTTGTGATCAATAAAACCTCAAGATCATTTCTAAGCCATGTGATGAATGAGTTATTGACTAAAATACAACCATAATTTTTGGGTAAACAAAATGACCATTTTGCTCTCTTCTAGGATTAAATTATCGGTGCAAAATGAGGCGCCTACAACATTCACACATAAACACATCACTAAAGCACCCAATGTGAAAACTGGAAGAAGAAGAATTGAGAAGAAATGAGTATTCACAGCTTGACATACTTCTCCTTTGGTCTTTTTTGAGCGTCCACAGAGCCTGGATTCCTTAATAAAAGAAGACATTAAGGTTTAAGCCTAAAATGTGAAGCATTAGAGATATGGGCCATGAACAAGATTTGAGCCTTCAGCTTATTATGTGAAGTACCAAAATAGTGTGCCATGAGCCAATTCTTGATTGAGAAAGTTGAAACCTTCGGCCCAATTCGTGAGGTTGAGAAATGATGTGGGCTTTGAGTCCATTTCATGACATAGAAAAAGTGATGATATGGATTCTTTGTAAGGTTTTTTTTTTTTTTTTTTTTGAGAAGATAGTAAGAAAGTTCAATCCGCGTAGTTGTATAAAATTGGGACCATTTTGAGCTTGAAAGATGTCAAACCAAAAATATATTATTTCTTGCTTAATAATAGACGTGTCATTAATTTCCTAATAAAATTATGCCCCGTGGCATTAAAAAAAAAAAAAAAAAAAAAAAAAAAAAAAAAAAAAAAAAACCTATGTAACTTTGTTGGAAAATATCATGAGAACATCAATATCACCATCATTACCACTTAATTCAACATAAACTAATGTTTTTTGAAATATATGACAAACAAAGTTAAATCTACACATTAATTATCAATAAAACAATACATATTAGTCCATCAAATTTATAAAACCCCATCAACTTGGAGGGGCAAATGTAGTAGCTTACTCCTTTGAAAACTTTTATCAATATAGTTATAAATTCATGACACGTGATGATATAAGATGTAAGAGCATTCACATCAAGGCTCTTAAAACTATTAAATTACTATTTTAGCACCAAAAACTCTAAAAGACCCACTACATCAAAGTTGCTAAATCAAAAAAAATTTAGCTTCTAGCTACAGTAAACTGTCGTGTTAAGGTCATATTTACTATGTATTGACTTATCTTTTGATAAAATGCACTTTACTTGTTTTGGGTAGATCTATGTTAGGTTTAATGTATCAATAAGTATGTGAAGTTTACTTTACAAGTGGCATCATTAAAAATATGAAAATTGATCCAAGAAAAAAGTGCAGAAAAATTGTTTTTGTAAAGTTGTAATTTACAACTATGTGTTTTGTTGGCTTTAGTTCCGTGCCAAATTTAATTGTACTTATGTTCAATCTTTTGTACCTTGTATTTAATGTGGGATTTAATTATAAGGGTTGTGAGTGAGAGAGAGTGTGTGAAGACTCAAGGCAAATTGAAGACTGAAGTGTTTTCACGGGTAGCTCGTGACTAAGCATCCCGCGAAATGATGCATGTGCCCTGCACATGACTGGAATGCGAAAAGTCAGGACAGGATGGAGACAGCTGTGTTTCGCGAATAGCTCACGAGTAAGGCCTTCCCGCAAGACACTCGCGAAACATTCTATTTTGCTAAATTGTCCTATCTGATACACACTTTCTGTACCCACACTATATATACCCACATTACCCACATATGTCGATGAGTGCTTCAGAGAGAAAACCCTAGCCACAAACCTTGAGAGTTAGAGATTGTTATACCCACAATTCTCTACACAATTACTTGTGGATTTTCCTCAACTCCTACCTCTCCATTTCCATACAATTTAGAGGTTGATAGCCTAAACACTTACCACACCATTTCAAAATGTCAAGTGAGGTTTTAGTGCTGCTAGGAAGTATTGGAAGAAGCCAGGCTTTGGCAGATGCAATCGAG
This sequence comes from Quercus gilva, assembly GCA_023621385.1. Taxonomy (NCBI): domain Eukaryota; kingdom Viridiplantae; phylum Streptophyta; class Magnoliopsida; order Fagales; family Fagaceae; genus Quercus; species Quercus gilva. The sequence continues at coordinate 50,319,970 of CM042473.1, read as the reverse complement.
CATATTGTGGGATTCGGAGAGCTAAACAAGACATGGTTCCGAGAAGCCTTGTTGGAGTAGGAACTTGGAGGGCTTAGGTTCATCGGGTCGATTAGGCTTGGAAGGTCTATTGCTAATCCATGTATCCCAACTGATTGTCTAGTTGATTGATTACCGCTTGGAGGGCGGCGAAGAGGTTTTTCGCCGAGTTCTTTGGTTTCCTCTTCGATAACACATCGGCATGTTATCTTGTGTTTGCATTCTTCTTCCCTACTCTTTTACCTTTCATTTTACTGTTGTGTTATAATGATTATGGATTAGAGTAGCTTGTTTGTTTATCCGCTTACATTTACTCTATTCTGCGCTTAGTATTAAGTTATAGTAAAATCAATCGAGCCGTAACTTTAATTGGGGAGTCTAAATAGCTATTGTGTTTTCACACATTTTCGAGCATTCAATTGGTATCAGAGCAGGTACACTTGATTTGGTTTTAATACCTAAGTGTGATCCTTAACCTTTTATGATGGACCAGTCACAATCTCTTAATGCCCCACTATTCTTTGATGGGAGCAATTATGCCTTTTGGAAGGTCAGTATGAGGGCTTTCTTGTGTGTTATAGATGAGTCCGTATGGGATTCCATTGAAAATGGGTATGTTAAACCCACAACAGCCAAGTCCGAATGGGACAAGGCAGCTCTTGCTTTGGCTAATGCAAATAGTAAAGTCATTAATACTATATTCTGTGGTGTGTCTACTGATGAATTTCATAGGATATCACATGTGGAGACAGCCAAGGAAGCTTGGAAGATTCCTCAGACTACCTATGAGGGTACCAAGAAAGCCAAGTACACAAAACTCCAAATGCTTACCACCAAATTTGAAAAGCTTAAGATGGGTGATGATAAGGCTTTCGACTCATTCTATGGCAAGCTCAACGAAATTGTAATTGCTAAGCTCAATCTCGGTGAGAAGATTGAGGATGCTAAGGTGGTGAGAAAGATTTTGACGTCCTTACCGGAGAGCTTCCGAGCAAAAGTCACAGCTATAAAAGAGAGTAAAGACTTGGATAAGATCAAAATCCAAGAGCTCATTGGATCTCTCCAAACATATGAGCTGGGACTGCCTTCTCATAAGTCGAGCAAATCACTTGCTCTCAAAACCATCACCAAAAGAATGGATGACTCCTCCGAATAAGATGATGTGGAGAAGGAGGTAGCATTCCTGGCAAAGAACTTCTAAAAATTTCTAAAGATGAAGAACAATGAGAAACCGTTCAGCAGAGGGAAGTTTTCATCCTCTAAAGGTGATAGGAAGAAGAATGTGACAGTGAAGGGAATTATAGGGCTTTTATGGCTATTGCCTCAGTTGATTCAAATGATGATTTAAGCAATTTGGTTGATGAACTTGGTAACATTTCTGAGGATGAGGCAATTAAAGAATCCGAAGATGAAGACATGTACCAAAATGAAGGTGAGCACATTCTTCAAGAAGCATATGATTCTCTATTGGAAGATTGTGGCAAATATGCCAAAGTTGCACACCTTGCTGTGAAAAAGATGAAAAATGTTGAAGAAGAGCATAAGGGTATACTTGTGCAACTCAAGAAAGCAAAGTATGAAGTAGAAGGACTCAAGGGAGAGTTGGTTGAAGCTTACTCTAAGATCAAGTTTCTTGAACTTGAAATTATTCAAGCAAATGTCAAGGTTGAGCGCATCTCCACCAAGAAACTTGACAATGTGTTGTCTTCTCAAAAATCTTCACATGATAAGACTAGTTTGGGCTATACCAGAGAAGGAAGTTCGAGTAGCTAACTCAAGAAGGAAGTGAAGTTCATTTCAACCAAGAATGTTGAGAAACTTAAAGAAGTGAAGCCTAAGATTGAGACCCCTGCTATAGTAAAGAGAACCATTGGTGCAAAGCTAAAGCAAAAAGGGAAGTCATTACCCAAAAATCAAAGGGGGCCTCAAGTAAAGCACTTGTTTCATCATTGTGCAACACAAGGACGCACAAGGCCGAACTATTTCAAGCTTCATACACTCAAAAAGGCTGATTCTCTGCGTGGCTAAGAAATGTCAAAAAGACAACCAAGGGGAGCACAAGCTAAGGGAGATAGTGAAAGACATCTCATTGGAGACGTGATGGAAATGCTTAAAAACATATCACTATGCCTTGCTAGCTTCACTCTAAGGTTTGAAAGTTATGTTGGTCGTATCCCTCCATCTAAGGCTCTCACCCAAAACACTCGTAAAGTGTGGGTGCAAAAGGGTACTTATGCATGATTACTTCCTATGTCCATGCATTAATACTTCCAATGTTTAAGGTCATAGGTTCATGCATCATGACATGCATTGCTTCCAATTTATAGCTTGTTTCTTTTACAAGTTTATTTTGTACTTGTTTTTGTTGATCTTTTCTTTCCTTGTTTTGTTTTTGAGTGTGTTCAAAATTTCAAAAACCCATAAAAATTGAAAAATCTTCAAAAAGTTTGATCGCTTGTATTGTGTATATCACATGTGAGTTTGGCCTAGTACATGCGTACTAATGGCGTAGTGCATTTATGAGCTTAGCTAGTTATGTATGCACATATATCTTTGTGGGAGAAATCTTGAAAACTATGTGTGATTGTTGTAAATAAATTTTCAAGCTTGTCATGAATGATTGGTCAATAGTCTTGATAGTCTTGATACTTGCATAGACTTGTGCCTATATCTCTTCCCACCTTTATTTTTATATTTTTGCTTAAAAAGCTCAACAAATGTAAATCTCAAAATGAAAAGAGATAATGAGCTGCAAAAGCCGTCACACATATTAGTATTTGACTAGGAAAATGGGAAAGCGACATTTTAATTTGAAATGTATGGTGCTCAAAAAGCCAAAGGCTAACTTTCAATGTTGAAATATCAAAATTTTCAATCACCGATCTCAAAAATGAGATGTATTGTTCAAAAAGATCAAATGTTATGATTTGTGCAGAAGCCAAATGAAAAGCTTCTAAGATTTGTAATCATTCTCTTATGGGAGGTCATATATGTTCATTTCTATAATTGAGATAAACCACTTGACTTAGTACCAATTGTGTATGACTTGGTTGAATTGATCATTGAAGTTTCACTCTAGTCTAAGGATTTTTCCACATTTGATACTCACCCACAACATACAAGACTTTGTTCAAATAATGCTTATTTCATTTGTGTGATTGTACATGTTCAAACGTGATATGCATGCTCAAGTGCTTGCCGATCAAACTTAAAAATATTTTTGAGTGTTTTATATGTTTTTGAAAGGGATTTTATAATTTCGTGCTTTTACTTTTTATTCAAAATGCTTTTTGTGTTTTTCTTCAAAAACTGGTTTAGAGGCAGTTTCGCAAGAAGCTCGCAACTTAGAGCTTCTCACAAAAACAGCTTAAGGGAAATAAAAAATTTTCCAATTTCATACAAAGAGTCTCGTGACTGTCTCACGAGTATTTCATGATTAAACCTTTCTCACGAAATGTTTTTAGGCAAAAACTGGAATTTTTTCAATTCATACAGAGGCTATCGTGACTGTCTCGTGACTGTTTCGCGACTAAAAGCTTCTCGCGAAAGCTTTTGTGCTTCAGTGGTGTTTTTTGTGACTCCCTAACCTATGAAAAATGCATGTTTTCAGTTTTATAAGGTAGATGTGACTGGTTTTCAAAAATACTATCATTTCCCTTGCCTTGCCTCTCTAGAACCCCTCTCAACCCAAAACTATTTTTCACTCAAAACCCCATCACTTTCAAGCAAATCTCTGCAAAATCAATCTCAAAGGTATGTTCTTAACATTCTTTTCATCTTTTCCACTTTGATTATGCATAAATTATCTTAGGTTTTTAAAATTGGGGATTTTTTGAAAAATGGTTGGGTTTCTTGACATTCCCATTTGGTTTGTGTGTATCTGTGTTGGACCCTTGTGGTATTTTTATCATGTATTAAGGCATTTTTACATGTGTTCATGCATTGTCCACTGGTGTTTTGTAGTGTTGCATGCTTTATGTTTGACAAAATGCTCAAGTGGCATTTTTGTGTTGAATTGTACTCAAATGAGTTCCATTGTTTGGGTTTACTCTTGATTAAACATGCTTGACATGTTTTGGTCAATGGGTGTGTGTTTTATACACTTTGCCCAATTTATGCCTCAATAACATGCCATGCATCACCTAGGCACAAACTAGGCACCCACTAGGCACACACCATGCATCACCTCATGCACACACATGCACAGCACATACACACACATGCACAGTTGCTATTTTCCTGCATTTTACTAATGTTCACATGTTCTAGCACTTTAAGCATGTTGTTTAAACTGTGTTTTGTCCTATTTTAAGTTTATTGTGCTTTGTTTTAAGCATTTCTACTTTTGTTTTGGACTAACTTGAATCTAATCAAGTTTTGTGGTCTGTTTTGTGTTATTGCACTTGTTTTTCTCTTGCTTGGTAATTATGTGTGCAGATGTCTCCATTCAAGACCTCAGCCATGAAAGGAGGCAGTAACAAAGGAAAAAAGCCTGTAATTGATGTTGATGATCTTTCACCAAGGACAAAAAGGACTCTATCATCAATAGCAGTTTTTGAACCTGATAAGTTCAGATCCTATGCTTCATTTTAGAATTATGCAACCTATTTTCGAGAGGCTCCATTGTTGGTTGAAAGGGCCATTATTCAACCATCTCTCCTTGACCCGAATATTCCCAAATGGTTTGCCACCAAGGATTGGAACTTTCTCCTCTCCAATCTTGATGATGCATACGAGAACTTGGTGAAAGAGTTCCTTACCAATGCCATTGTTGAAGGAAAGAAGCTGAAATGTTAGGTTAGAGGAAAGAGTTTCTCAGTAACACCGATTTATCTGGTAGAGATCCTACATATTAACCGGCCAATATTCCTTACACCACCGGTATATGATGAGATGAATCTGGATGAAGAGGTTCTTAGAGAAGCTTTAGGAGATAATTTGGAGTTCGCATCCAATGGGAAGTCAATAAGTGTGGCATCTCTATCTCCTGAATTAAGGCTACTCACGATGATCATGTTTAGTAATCTCTATCCTTTACCAAGCACAAGGTACATGAATCTCAGTTAAGCATTATTCTTGCATGATCTAATCACTGACGAGGAGATTGATGTGTGTTCTCATATTTTTCACATCTTGGCAAAAACAGTTGAACGAACTACTTCAAGGAAATCTCTTCCTTTTTGCCACCTTATCTCGAAGATTTTGAAGCTCAAAGGCGTGCATCCCTCAGAAGATGAGCATCCATATCCTTGGCCAAGTCCTATTAACATCCACACACTCCATGCCAATATGAGTCACACCAAAAAGAGTACCAAGCAAGAAAGTCATGCTGCTCCGAGAAGTTCAAGCTCTACCTCACATGCCTATGATGAACAACTAAACAACATCGTGGCTTCAAGAGATTAATACCAAAATCTCTAGATTAGCTACCATCATGCACTCCCAACACATTCGCTTCGACACAAAGTTCACATCTCTCCAAACTCAGTTGGACCAAATTCAAAGGAAACTAGAATTTGGTGTCATTGATAGGGGGAGTGAAGTGATAGGGGGAGGAAAAGCTAGAAGCTGCAGTTTGTTTACAGTTTTTTATTGCTTTTCTTTAAAGCTTAAGTACTATGTTTTTATATTTCTATTTATATTCAGTACTTGTGTTTATCCCAATGCTTTGTAGCATTTTTTTAGTACTTTTAGATGTTGATTATATATCTTTAGTACTTCACACTTGTACCCTTGTAGGATCTTGTATCCTAGATGCATATACTTTGTGTATTTTGCATTAGTTGTGTGTTGGACATGCAATTGATCATTGCGAGTGTGCTTTATTGCTTTGCATGTCCGAGTGAGCATTTACTAGTTAAATGTTCATTGTAGTCATTCTTTAATGACTAACCTTGTTTTATCAAGATATGTTTATATGTTTTATAGTGTTTATGAACTTGATTGCACTTTACTTGCTCATGTACATACCATGTATTCAACTTGTCATAAGTTTAATGAAAGTTTTGTTTGTGTGTGAGTGTTTCAAGTTATAGGTATATACATGCAAGTGCTTCACAGCTTCTAGATTAGGTGTGAGTGAGTTTTGCCACTGTTTCAAAAATCACATTTAAGTCTAGAGTCTGTTTTAGGGGTTTTGTCACGGAATAGCCAAAGGGGAAGATTGTAAAGTTGTAATTTACAACTATACATTTTGTTGGCTTTAATTCTGTGCCAAATTTGATTATAATTATGTTCAATCTTTTGTACCATGTATTTAATGTGGGATTTAATTGTAAGAGTTATGTGTGAGAGAGAAAATGTGAAGACTCAAGGCAAATTGAAGATTGAAGTGTTTTCACAGGTAGCTCGTGACTAAGCATCCCGCAAAATGATGCATGTGCCCAGCACATGATTAGAATGCGAAGAGTCAAAACAGGATGGAGACAGCTATGTTTCGCGAGTAGCTCGCAGGTAAGGCCTTCCTGCAAGGCACTCGCAAAACATTCTGTTTTGCCAGATTGTCCTATCTAATATACACTTTCTGTACCCACACTACCCACATATGTTGAGGAGTGCTTCAAAGAGAAAACCCTAGCCACAAACCTTGAGAGTTAGAGATTGTTATGCCCACAATTCTCTACACAATTGCTTATGGATTTTCCTCAACTCCTACCTCTCCATTTCCATACCATTGAGAGGTTGATAACCCAAACACTTACCACACCCTTTTAGAGTGTCAAGTGAGGTTTTGGTGCTGCTAGGAAGCATTGGAAGAAGCCAGGCTTTGGTAGATGCAATTGGGTGTATTGCGGGATTCAGAGAGTTAGACAAGACACTGTTCCAAGAAGCCTTGTTGGAGTAGGAGCTTGGAGGGCTTAGGTGCATCAGGTAGATTAGGCTTGGAGGGTTTCTTGCTAACCTATATATCCCAACTAATTTTCTAATGGATCAATTACTGCTTAGAGGGCGGTGGAGAGGTTTTTCGCCAAGTTCTTTGATTTCTTCTTCGATAACACATTGGCATGTTATCTTGTGTTTGCATTCTTCTTCCCTACTCTTTTACCTTTCATTTTACTACTATGTTATAATGATTATGGGTTAGAGTAGTTTGTTTGTTTATCCCCTTGCATTTACTCTATTCCGCACTTAGTATTAAGTTAGAGTAAAATCAATCGAGCCGTATTTTTAATTTGGGAGTCTAAATAGCTCTTGTGTTTTCACACATTTTCGACATTTAGTTTCATTAAAACTCGACACTAGCATGTATGGTTTTAAAAACTGGTACAGTGAAAGAACTAGAAAAGGAGCTAATTACCAGTTTATGGTAGGACCAGGGTCTGACTGATGGTCAAACCGATGACGTCATAAATAATTTAATTATTATTTATTTAAATTATATAAATAATTAATGATTTTTTAATATACTAAAACTAACAAACCAATAGTAATAAATATGTTTCCTTTAAAAAAAAATACAAGTATATAAGTATATGACATCTTTTTAAAGAATTTAACAAAATAACATTACGAAACAATCATCTTTAACATAAAAAAACTTTCAACAGAACCAAATAAATAAGTTCATTAGTCATTACATTTACATCCAAATGGCAAATAGCAAATAAGTTCATTACATCCAAATAACAAATAAGTTTTAAAGTTTCAAATAAACAACTACTAAGTTTTAAGACCAAAGCCTCATTTGTTATGAAGAAAATTGAAATCAATATCATCATGTGAACCAAATGCTCCACCACTAACATCATTATCATCATCCTCATTCTCATCTTCTTCATCTTCAACTTGAATAGGATGAAGTCAAGAACATGAATGGAGAATCTGAGATGAAACCGAGAGAAATGCAAAAAAAAAAAAAAAAAAAATGATCAAAATCAAAATCAAAATCATGTAATCAAAATCAGAAGAAAAGAATGTCACCTATTGAAAATGAGAAGCAAAAAGCTAAGCACTTTAGAGGGTGAGGGCGAAACCGAGACGAGAAGGAAAAAAGAAGAAAAAAAAAAACCCAGCACTTCAAAGTTAAGACTCGTGAAGATGAGAAGGAAAAAAAATATTTGAGGGGCATGGCATGCATCATGAGTATTGCGAGAGAGTGAGAGTGAGGCAGAGAGGCGAGAGCTGAAATGAGAGTGTGAGAGTGTTAGGCGTGAGAACTGAACTAAGATTAGGGTTAGTTTTTAGGCCAAAACGTCGTAGTTTTAGGCTAGGAAGAGGACAAAAAATCCCAACCGGTCAGTAACCGGTTCAACCATGCCGGTTCTTGGTACTCAATTGAACCGGTTGGTTTCCAAATTTTTCCTGTTTTTAAGTTATTTCCAATTTTTGCCTATAACCAGACCAGATTGAAGGCCTATTCCCAGTTGAACCGATCGAACGATTGGTCTAGTCCGTTTTTAAAACCATGCTAGCATCTAATGAGGATTAATGAAGAAACTCGACACAAGATCGATCTATCGAGATTTACGAATTCAAAATTCTCAGATCTGAATTTCTACCCATGATGACTTGGATGATTAGAGTTTCTCTTTCTACAACCCTAAACCATATAAAAGGCTTATTTTAAAGTCTTGAAAAACACAGAGATTTAATTAGAGAACTTATACACTCTCTGAGAAGCTAACGTGTTTTGTGCGCCTTAGGGTTTTGTAACCAAGTGCTTCTTGATCTTAACCGTGCTTTTGAGTGAAGAACTTTGCAACCAATAATAATCAATCAGCTGATTCAAGTTAGTCACATACTATGATCCATGCAAAGGAGTTAGCCACAGATTAGAGATTTATGTGAAGTAGAAGAAGTCTCTACAAGATCAACTCTAATTGGGGATTGGAGCAAAGGTTTAACTATAGGTGGGTATTTTGGGATAGCTTTGGGTAATGGTAAGATTCCTTATACTTGTAACCGCTTTTTCTTGATTAGCGGATTCTTAGGAGTAGTGACAAGAAATTCGCTCGGTGGAGACACAGCATTTTGTACCCCTTATGACTCGGACCCCTATTCCCTAATGATGCTCGAACTCTAAGACCCAAAACCAGTTTAGAGCCTAATCAAATATTAAATTGACTTGAGAAGTGTTAAAATGGAAAATATAGTCTTTTAAATGGGAAACAATCTACTTTTGGAAATAAAATGACCAAAGAGGCCCTTGGCCTACATACGTGGGTTGAGGCCTACGTACGCAAGCTAAAGCATGCGTACGCATGCACATTCCTTTGTACGTAGCTAGGGTTTCAGAAGTATAAGAAAGGAAATTTTTCTGCAATAATGGTTAAGGTTTGGAATGAATACCACCTCGTTTGGGAGCTGTTCCAAACCTCTTTTTTCAACTATAAAAAGTCTTATGATAGGCCAAGAATGTATTAACCCCTTTGGTAACTTAATCAATTAGTTCAGCCAAGTGATATTAATTAGATTCAATTACATGCAATGAGTGTGGTAGCACAAACAAATCACCAAATAACTAAATGTAGCAAAAATTAAATTTGACACGGGTGATTTGTATACGAATTGGGAAAACCACCGAGGCAAAACCCCACTGGGTGAATTTAAAGTCACTATTCCCGAGAATCCACTTTTATCATAACAAGCGGTTACAAGTAAAAAGAATCTCAGTACCTAATACCAACCTACAGTTGAACCCCTTACCCCAATACCCAATTGAACTTGCAATGTAGTAATAATATCTCCTTTCAATGCATAGCTCTAAGTACGTGACTAACACAACAACTTGAGAAAGATTTTGGCTACAAAGTTCTTTAGTTCATCTTCTTGGTCACAAAATCCTTGGCACAAAGATGCAGCAGCTTCTACAAAGAATATGATGAACTAGGGCAATTTTGTCTCCGGTCACAATATGTGTGCAACAATAATTGCAACAACCTTTGCATCACTTTTGATGGCCCTTAAAATAATCCTTATATATGTCTAGGGTTATGAGAAAAGGAACCTTACACACACTTGGATATGCATGAAAATAGATCTGGAAATCTGAATTTCATAATTCTCGATAGATATTGTTTTTGTCAAGTAACTGTCAAGCATCAGCATTAAACCTCGATAGATATTATCAGTCAAGATATCTGTTGAGCTTTAATGAATAGCACTTTTTCGCTTGTTTCTTGGATAGACTTGCATGGCTTCAATACTAGACTTGAACTCTTGTTCCTTGAAGTACTAAACTCATCCTAGATCAACCCAATTACAAGTAAAGTGTGTTTAGTCAAAGGATTAGCCAATATACAATAACATATGTTCTAACAAGTTCCACATATGTCCTAACACCATACATGGTACATTTTAAAGAGAAATAGAAATCCCACAAGAAAATCCTAAGATTCACTAGAAAATAGTGAATCAAAAAGGAGTTTTTCACAAAACACCCTCAAGTCAATTTTATTTGATTGAGACCTTTTCTAGCCCCAATCCTTTTAGTTTAATGTTGCTAATTACTTTCTTATTGATTTGTGAATAGATTTGACTAAGGGGAATGGTCAAAATCAAGCTTGGAAAGCTTTTGTGTGTGGTATCTAGTCTAAACTTTTCTTTTTCCCTTTCTTTTATTTTTCGAATTAAAATCCTCCTGTTTGATTTTTTTTTTTTTTTTTTTTGGTTAAGATATGTTCTAATATGCCTTCCTATGTTATGTTTAAGTTTTTGTAAACTTAAAATGCATGTTAGGGTGTTAGAATCGTTGCTTTGAAGTTCTGCTCTGTTTGTTTTTAGGGTTTTCTAGGTAAGGATCTGCATACGCATGATCTAACCTGCGCACGCAAACTTGATTATGCATAGGCAGACCTGTTCTAGCGTTCATGATGCCGTTGCCCAAAAATCCTAAATTTTTGTTTGTTTTGTTTTTGCTTTCACATGTTTATTCGGTTTGGCCCTTTTTCATATGTTTTAGGCCCTATAAGTTCCTGTCAACCTTTTCACATGCTTGTTTATTATCACATGTTTAGATTAGGTTTTGTCTTAGGGCTTCTTAGTTTTAATACCATCCATTCACATGTTCATGCATGAATGCCATGGGTGCTGTGTTACTATAAGGTAAATGAAAGGTAAATCATGCCTTGGAAATGTTCAAGCATTTGTGATATGATCTTATGTTGATGTTAGAGATGAATATGAAGGCTTGGATCTTTCCTTATGCTTATGTTTCTACCTTGATTTGATTGTATATGTTGTTGCCTTGAATTTGCTTTGATGCCATGATAGACGTATGCTAAGGTTTGTGATGAGATGCTGTGATAGATGTAGGCCAGGGTTTGTGTTAGGATTAATACCTTTAAATCCTATTGTATGATGCTCTGTATGATATTATATATGACATTATGTATGACATGATGTATAACTTAATATTGTAATTAATAAAGTTGTTTTATTATTATTTGAAATAATGGTAACATGAATATTCAGACATTATCATAGAGTCCATGAGATGCATAGTATGCGATTTATGTGAAAAGTCACAGAAGATATAAATCACAAATTCTTTGTAAACTGAAAATTTAGTTTGTAATTAGTGATGAAATTGAGTGTTTCATCTGCGAAGACTAACATATTAACTAAGATGATTTATCTTGATCATGGAAGTGATGACTTCTAATTGATATGTTGATATGTTTTAAGAGTTAAAACATATTGAACTGGACCGCTATGAGATTTATTATTCTCCTAACGACTGTCAATTGAATAATAAATCTCACGACTTATATGTTTACATGAACTCTTAATCCTGAGAGAATAATGGACTTGATCATGAAGTGTAGGTTGCTTTGATATATCAGGAGTGAAATCTAAAGTAACAGTCAAAACCTCAGTATGTTGGGCAGCCACATTTAGTGTTGATGGAACATATATTCTTAAGATGGAATTCATAGTCTCTTAATAGAGATACAAAATATTCCCTTGAGATAAGTTTAATAGGTTTGTTATTCAGAACGTTAGGCCTAACTATTTTGGTAAATAGTTACTAAAGTATATATTTATGAAGTTGAATTTCATAAATATATGATGAATAACTTAAAGGATTAAACCGGGTACTCAAGGATTAAGATGTAGTAATTTACAAAGTGGCAATCTACATCCAGGATTTTGTATTACTACGAATATTTTATGAAGAGGTTGCATGTATAATAAAGTCTTGGGATATAATTTATTAATAAGGCCTAGAGTGCAATTATATTTATATAGTGGTATTGAATATAATTAAAGGTAACTTTGGATTTGTCAAGAGTTGACAGAAAAGCCCAAGGCCCATTGGAGCTAGTGTTATATTGGTCCCTTTTGGTCCCACTCCAAGTCACACACTAAAGCCCAATTGGAAAGGCCCAATAGGCCAGCCCAATCAAATAATCAATTAGTTATAAAAGGAGAAACATACATAATTTTTTCATTAGTGAAAAGAAAAAGAGAGACATCATTGTGAAATGGTGTGTATGTGTGAGTGAAGCCACTCAATTATTCTCCCTTGGAAACTGATTGAGAGACCACACTTCTTGGGCGTAAAGTGGAATTGAAGTGAAGATTAAAAGTGTTCCCAAGAACTTATAATCTTTTGTTTTGAATTTCACTACACCAAGGTACGCTATCTTGTTCTTAAATTCTGAAATTTACATAGTGCATGTTATCAATCATGAATGAAATAGATCCATGTTTGTTGCTTCCGCTATGTATTTTGTATGAGATTCAAAACTAGATTCTCTAACAATTGGTATCAGAGCCAGGTTTTCATCTCATGATTGCATAGCATGTGATTGGATTTTAGAATAAAAAGGAAAACGGTTTCTTGATGCTGTTAATGCACTTGACACCGTTGTTTTTTTATATATGATATTAATATTGCTTTAGTGAATTCGTTCATATGATGATGTTCAACATTGTTTCATTGATTGTGTTTATTAATATATATGTGGATTCATGTAAGTATATGAGTCTAATATATATGTGGATTACTTCTTTTCAGACATGCAAAACTCCAAGAAAGGTTTACTTCTTTTCAGACATAGAGTTCTTCTATCTGACGACCAAAGGCCTAAGACTTAAGAGGATGAAAATATGATGAGACAAGTTCCTTATGCTTCTGCAGTAGGAAGTCTCATGTATGCAATGCTTTGTACTAGACTAGATATCTGTTATTCAGTTGGCATGGTTAGCCGATATCAATCAAACCCAAGACTAAAACATTGGCAAGCTGTAAAGCATATTCTCAAGTATCTTTGAAGAACGAGAGATTATATGCTTGTTTACTATAGTAAGGATTTGATTCCCATTGGCTATACAGATTCAGACTTTTAATCGGATCTAGATTTCAGAAAGTCCACACCAGGATGTGTTTTCACCTTGGGAGGTGGAGCCATAACATGGACGAGTGTCAAGCAATCTTGTATTGCGAACTCCACCATGGAAGCAGAATATGTTGCTGCTTGTGAAGCAGCAAAAGAAGCTGTATGGCTTAAGAAATTCCTTTCTGACCTTGGTGTAGTAAGAATTGAGCAAGTTCCCATTACTTTTTTGCGACAATAGTGAAGCAGTTGCACAATCAAAAGATCCAAGGAATCACAAGAAATGAAAGCACATTGAGAGAAAGTACCAAATCATTAAAGATATTATTGCTCGTGGAGATGTGGTGGTAGCAAAGATTGAAAGTGAAAATAATCTAGCAGATCCCTTTACCAAAACCTTGCCTCAAAGGACCTTCGAGTCACATTTGGAGCGAATAGGAGTTAGATTAGTGCACAATAGTCTTTAGGGCAAGTGGGAGATATTGTTAGGATTAATGCCCTTAAATCCTATTGTATAATGCTATGTATGACATTATGTATGATATGATGTATGACTTAATATTGTAATTAATAAAGTTGTTTTATTATTATTTGAAGTAATGGTAACATGAATATTCGGACATTATCACAAAGTCCATGAGATGCATAGTATGCAATTTATGTGTAAAGTCATAGAAGATATAAATCACAAGTTCTTTGTAAACTCAAAATTTAGTTTGTAGTTGGTAATGAAATTAGGCGTTTCATCTGCGAAGACTATAACATATTAACTAAGATGATTTATCTTGATCATCGAAGTGGTGACTTCTAGTCGATATGTTTTAAGAGTTAAAACATATTGAACTAGACCACTGTGAGATTTATTATTCTCCTAACGACTGTCAATTGAATAATAAATCTCACTACTTATATATTTACACGAACTCTTAATCCTGAGAGAATAATAGACCTGATCATGAAGTGTAGGTTTCTTTGATATATCAAGAGTGAGATCTAAAGTAACGGTCAAAACCTCAGTATGTTGGACAGCCATATTTAGTGTTGATGGAACATATATTCTTAAGATGGAATTTATATTTTCTTAACGGAGATACAAAATATTCCCTTGAGATAAGTTTAATGGGTTTGTTATTCAGAATATTAGGCCTAACTATTTTGGTAAATAGTTACTAAAGTATATATTTATGAAGTTGAATTTCATAAATATATGATGAATAACTTAAAGGATTAAACCGGGTACTCAAGGATTAAGATGTAGTAATTTACAAAATGGCAGTCTACATTCATGACTTTGTATTACTACGAATATTTTATGAAGGGGTTGCATGTATAATAAAGTCTTGGGATATAATTTATTAATAAGGCCTAGAGTGCAATTATATTTATATAGTGGTATTAAATATAATTAATGGTAACTTTGGACTTGTTAAGAGTTGACAGAAAAGCCCAAGGCCCATTAGAGCTAGTGTCTTATTGGTCCCTTTTGGTCCCACTCCATGCCACACACTAAAGCCCAATTGGAAAGGCCCAATAGGCCAGCCCAATTGGAAAGGCCCAATAGGCCAGCCCAATTGGAAAGGCCCAATAGGCCAGCCCAATTAAATAATCAGTTAGTTATAAAGGGAGAAACATATAGAATTTTTTCATTAGTGAAAAGAAAAAGAGAGACATCATTGTGAAATGGTGTGTATGTGTGAGTGAAGCCATGCAATTATTCTCCCTTGGAAACTAATTGAGAGACTACACTTCTTGGGCGTAAAGTGGAATTGGAGTGAAGATTAAAAGTGTTCTTAAGAACTTATAATCTTTTGTTTTAAATTTCACTACACCAAGGTACGCTATCTTGTTCTTAAATTCTGAAATTTACATAATGCATGTTATCAATCATGAATGAAATAAATCCATGTTTGTTGCTTCCACTATGTGTGTTTTGTATGAGATATAAAACCAGATTTTCTAACAGTTTGTGATGAGATGCCATAATTAGATGTATGGTTAGGGTTTGTGATGAACGATGCCATGTTAAATGTCTAGATGTATGCTAATGTGTGTGTGAGTTAGAATACAAGCATTGAACATGCTGTTAATATGGTTAAGATATAAGACACAATGATGGGAGGCCAACCTTAGGGTTGGGCGATCTTTGATACCTAACACCTTTCCAAGAGCGTACCTAAACTCTGAACCCATATCTCTTGTAGTAAGATCAAAAAGTTCTTCCTCGAAGGGACGCTATATATATGATTCCTAGACCATTGAAAAAACTAGGTGGCGACTCCCCCCTTGTGTCCATACTCAGTGGGGTTTTTTCCTTACAAGAGATTTTTTCCATTCGTCAACAAATCACCATATTATTTATTTTCTGCTACATATTAGTTCATCATACATCATCATGTCATCTTGTGTTATCATCACACCATCCCATTATCAAGCGATCAAATGCATGATCATGTTATTGTGCATGTTCATAGTTAGAAGTCTACCCTAATCAAAACTCTAAGCTCCTCCTTCCAAATCAAAATCTGTGTAATCCTAAATCTCTAAAGCAAAATCATTAGCGGCTCCACCGTCACTCCACCACCACAATGAGATTTTTGCACCCACCATCGCAATGTAATTCCTATGTCCCCAAATCAAAATTTGTTCAAAGTTTTGAACATATTTAATACCTTACCACTATGGAGCGCCTTTTTTTCTTTTTTGAATAAGTAGCAGCAAAGTGATGCCCATTTTCAATCTAAACCCTTTATTGCTAGAAAAAAGTTAATTTATATGTTGTAATATATGTATAGTAGGTGAATGAAAAATATTTTATTTGATGGACATAAAACACAGATTAAATAGTTTACTTAAAATTAATTCTTGAAGTGAATTGAACAACTATAATATAATATCTCTAGAGATTACAATACAACAACTTAAACTTTCCTTAAATTTAACTTTTGGGTCCTTTATCAGTATCTTCTTGATCAGATATTAATGATGACTAAAATTTTCAGTTCGTTATTCGTCCAACGAAGCCAACTTCTTCAAATTCCTGCAAAAGGAAAGAGATATTTTTGTGGAGAAAACACTAGTGGGGTGTTTTCTTAAAACCCTCCGATGATAAAGTCAGAATCAGCCCATATTTTTTTATATAAATAGTGTCTTTGTAGTAGTTTTTGACGTACCTTAGCAAGTGAGACGAATTGTCCCTTTTATAGGTGATTTGGATAGGTGTTGTGCACATAAATGTCTTCATGTACATAATTGCAGGTAATTATTTCCCTGTGTGTAACAGTCTCTATCTTAATGGGAGTTTAAGGCCGATGAGTAAAGGTTGTCATTAATTAGGCTTTATTGTTTTTGTAACGTATTAGATGCTTAGGCTCATCATCTTTAATAATCAGCAGTTACTAAACTTTTTGAAGGTTCTGCTCATTTACTATTGTTTAGACGATACATTTTCTGGTTCATTAGTTACCCCTTTATTCCGAAATTGTTCGTTTAGAGGACAACTTCTAGGAGTAAACTGTGTTCATCCATATCGCTTCGGATTCCATTCTTTTCTAGGCAATTTGGTTTACGATCGTTGTTGGGCAATCATCTTTAGATGAAATGATCGTTGCATGTTGCTGGGCGATCAATGCATCTATTTTTCGATTGCTGTGTGTTGCTGGGCAATCGTCTTTAGATGGCATGATTGTTGTGTGTTGTTGGACGATCATTGCATCTGTTTTATTTGTGATTGCTGCGCATTGCTGGGCAATCATCTTTTGATGGCATGATTGTTGCGTGTCGCTAGACAATCAATGCATTTTTTTTTTTTTTTTTGCAATTGTTGCATTTCGTAGTACAATTTGTCTTTTTTTGATGGCATGATCATTGCGTGTCACAGGATGATTAATGCATATTTTTTGTTTACAATTGCTGCGATTTCAAGGCAATTCGTCTTTTGATTTGCGATTGCTGCGTTTCGCAGGGAAATACGTCCTCTGGTTTACGATTGCTGCATTTTGTAGGGCAATTCATTTTTGGGTTTACGATTGCTGCATTTCGCAGGACAATTTGTCTTTTTTTATGGCATGATCATTTTGTGTCGCAAGACAATCAATGCATCTTTTTTGTTTGCAATTGCTGCATTTCGCAAGGCAATTTGTCTTTTGATTTGCGATGGCTACGTTTTGTAGGTCAAATCATCTTTTGGTTTGCAATTGCTATGTTTTGTAAGGCAATTTGTCTTTTGGTTTGCAATTACTACGTGTCGCTGGACGATCAATACATCTTTTGAGAGAGGAATCCTAAGATCACTTCATTTTTTGAAAGAGAAATCTTAGGGTCTTGTATTCGGGGTCTTTTACCCGAGGGCCACCTTTATTCTATAATGAAAAACAAAAAAGGATTATAAAAAACAGAAAAGTAGGAAAAACAAGAAAACATTTGCTAGTTGTATTTTCTTAGGTGCTCAACATTTCAGGGAGGAGGTAGATCTATCCCATCCATGTTTGTTAGGCGATAACTTCCTTCTTATGTGTGGCTTTTCATTATCATTTTAGAGGCTAAAACATCCTCTACATTCATGTACTTTTGTGCTTTAAACAATAGGTCAACCATGGTTGCTGATGGGTTCTTTGTTATTGAAAACAAGAAATCTTCTGATCTTAGTCCTGCCTGGAAGGCCGTAAGCAACACCTAATCCTCTGCTTCATCCACTTACAGGACTTCTTTGTTAAATCTTGTCACATACATTCTTAAGGATTCTCCTACTTCCTGTTTCACACTTAACAAATGTGAAGTAGGCTGTCTATACCTTTGGCCGCCAATGAAGTGACGAACGAAAGACTCACCTAGTTAGTCAAAACTTCCGATTGTTGAAGGGGCAATCTTGCTAAACCATACTCTGGCAAGTCCCTTTAGAGTAGATGGGAAAGCTCTGCACATGATCTTGTCTGGGGTTTTTTGCAGGTTCATTAGACTTTTGAAAGATTCAATATGGGCAAGTGGGTCTTTCAAACCGTCAAATGAGTCAAGTTGTGGGCGCCTAAACTACTATGGCAGTGGCAAGTCTAGCACAGCTGCGATAAAGGGTGACACAGTTTGTTTGATCATTCTGTCTAGGTTCCTTTGACCTTTTCCTTTCACTGCATTATTCAACACGTCCATCCATTTCTTCATGTTTTGGAGTTCTTCTTCCATCTTGCCTAGATGCTCAGTTCCATCAGAATAGTCTTTCCTTTGGCTGTTCTCTTTATTATTGCTTTGTTGTTCCTTATTCTCTTTCTGGGTGGGGCATTGTTGCTTCTCTGCCTCAGCTACTCATTTTGCCTCGTCAACTCTTCTACAGTCATAACAAGGGTTCAAATCTACTCTTCCATTGGTTTGAAGAGTTAGGATCCATTAGAAGGACGAAAAACTTTTGCAGCAAGTTAGAGCACTGGTTTGTTATTCAGTTTGTTATTCCCATTGTTATTCAGTTTGTTATTCAGCAGGTTAGAGCACTGGTTTGAAGAATTATGTCTTTCCCACAGACGAGGCCAAACTAATGATGCCTGAAATCTTCAGTTTGTTATTCATCCAATGGAGCCAACTCCTTCAAATGCCTGCAAAAGGAAAGAGAGATTTTTGTGGAGAAAACACCAGTGGAATGTTTTCTTAAAATCCTCCAATGATAAAGTCAGAATTGGCCCATACATTTTGTATATAGATAGTGTTTTGTAGTAGTTTTTGACGTACCTTAGCAAGTGAGATGAATTGTCCCTTTTATAGGTGATTTGGATAGTTGTTGTACACACAAATGTCTTCATGTACATAATTGCAAGTAATTATTTCCTTGTGTGTAACGGTCTTTGTCTTAATGGGATCTTAAGGTCGATGAGTACCGGTCGTCATTAACTAGGTTTTATTGCTTTTGTAACGTATTAGATGATTGGGCTCATCATCTTTAATGATTAGCAGTTATAGAACCTGTTGAAGGTTCTGCTCATTTACTATTGTTTTGACGATACATTTTTGGGTTCATCAAATATATTTCAATCTTTGAAATCAATGGACATGGTTCACTTACAAAGTCAATTTCTCCCCACAATACGACTTTAAACAAATTTTGATTTAGGGGCTGTAAACACAAAATTTCTCAAGTTTGAAAATTTTACAACTGAAAGTGCTTCACAAATAAAATTTGTATTAATTGAATAGTGAATGCAGTTCTCTGTTTTTTATCATTTTACAAAAGAATAATTCTCTAATTCTATCTTCTTTGTAATCTTGACTCGCAATGAAATTTTCTTCACTTTGGTTGGATGATGGATCGAACGATCTACACAACGAATCTCTAACTTTAACCTTGTTAGAGATTTGTTATTCTTCAAGTTCTTTGAAGATTCTTTGAATTTAAAGGATTTCAAGTTGAAATTCTTTGGGGTTTTAGTGGCTTGATCCATTGAACTTCAATGATTTAGGACTTTTTGAAGTTTATGGAGGCTCTTGAGCTTGATTCCAATTCAACTTCAAGTCTTGGAAGAAGGATTCAAATGAATTTCTTTGAATTTTCTTCGAGCGCTCTTGAGGCAAAATTCCTCTATAGCTTAGGCGTCTTACAAAGTTTATGGCAAATGAGGAGAGGGTGTCCTCTATTTATAGTGGCTTCAAAGGATAAGTCCCACTTTGGATTAATCTCCATGAAGATAGTAGTAGACTCTGATTGACCAAAATTTGCTTATAGATAATATCTCTATTTATCTATTCTGATAAATATTCTATTTTGACAAATATAATAATCAACAAAGAGTCCTATAATTTGTCAATTATGAATAGGAAATTTATCTTTATTTTGTGGGCCAAATGACACGTGGTAAATTTTAATTTGCCAATGTGATATCATCTTCGAAGATACATGTCATCATTTGATTTAATTAATTTAATGACACATAAATTTAGAATTTGTTGCTAAATTTTGACGTGGCATATTGTAATTGTCTTAATTAATTTTTTTCCACCTATAGGAACTTTGGATTTCATCCCAGTGGTGGAGCTGCTATGCATGAGTATGAGAGAGAGAGGGGGGGGGGGGGGGGGGGAGAGAGAGAGATGGTAAAAAATAAAGAAATTTTTGGTTTCTAATTGATTAGGAAGAGGAGTTTTTGGTCTTTTAATGTTGTGTCACTTAAGCAAAATTAATGTGCAAGTCAAATGCTAGAGATTTCCATCCAACATAATAGTAAAATTAACATTAGGGTGCAAAGTGTAATAAGGGTTATAGTTTAGGGTGCAAAACATGTATTTGAATAATTTAGAGTACAAAGTGTAATTTAGGGTATAGTTTAGGGTGGTAAAGTGTAATTTTCCCTATTTTATTGGAGGTCATAGGTATGTTTCTCATACATCACGGAATCCTAAACATGTTATGAAGTAGCAAATAAGAGCTTGTTTGGATGGGATGAAAACTGAGTGATATTACTCAGTTTTCATGATCCATCATCCAAACCGAGTGGGTCTCACGAATGAGCATCTGTTTGGAGGAGTTTTGGATCACTATTTTCATGACTCAAATACTAAAAAAAAAAAAAAAAAAATGGATGTGGGTGATGGAAAGTGAAAACAAGTTTCAAGTGTTTTCAAAACTTGAAAATTGAAACTCAATGGCAAGTAGCGTAAATAAGATGAGATTATGGGCCCCAAAGCTAGTGCATTGTCACATCCATCTCAGGCTTTAGGTTATTACCGTTGGAGCTCCCCTATTCCATTTCATTTCTCCCCAAAATTTTTGCTGAAATTTTTCCCTCTTCTCACTTCCCTCTCTCAGCCTCTTCTCATTTTCACTTCCCTCTTCATCCCTAGCAAGCTAGCTCCATGGCACCATAGTCCATGATTGAAGCACTAAACCAAGCCTGAATCTTCACCAACGAGTCTACCGACCTTTGTCACCGTGTCCATACCTCTCTCTCCCTCTCACAAGTGAAATATATATCTCTCTCTGCCTCTCCATTTTCCATGTCCATGGTCTAATTTGGGTTTTTGGTTGGATGTGAAAGGGAATTTTTGATTTAAAGTACTGATGTTGGTTGTGGCTTGTGAGACAGCATTCCTCATAATCTTTTGAAATATTATGAATTTCATAAGTTCTACCTTCGTTTTGAACCTGAAGTGTTAAATCCTTTGGCACTTTGAAACATTTTATATTTTAGTATTGGACTATTGGATGCATTGATAGATTACTACATAAAATGATGGCTTGATAATCTAGAAATCCTACGTTTAACTTTGGCATTTTTTTATGGTTTTCATTCAAACTGATTGTAGCTTTGACTCCTAGTTTATTGAGATATTTTGCTTAAGCACCAAGCTTGATGAGCTAAGTCACATGTAAATTGTTTCCTTGCACCTTGGTCGTGTGGTGGCATGTCTTATTGGTAATTATTCTTCTCCTCACATGGAGGTCATGCCATTATGAACAAATGCACTTTTTTTTTGCTAGGTTAGTTGAGCACTTGAGCTTTATCAAATTTTGATGTTCGTGGATTTGTGGTCGAAATATCCTACTGGTTATATTTACCTTGTTGTGAGAAGGCATGCCAATAACCTTCTTGATAATGTCTTGAATTTCTCAAAATTTAACATCTTTGGACAAATGGCCTTGTTAATGAGAGATGCGATGCAAAAGAAAGCTTCTTGATATAGTTGGAAAAAATTTATCATATCATTGAACTCATGTCTATAAAAATAAAAAATAAAAAGATGAAGAACATTGTGTTAGAATTAAGATGGAACAATATCAGATTGTTGCTTCAATTTGTGTCCAAGAATAACTATAGTCCAATTTATGAACTAGCAGTACTACAATATTTTTTTCCCCTTTCAAGGTTAATAGTTAGATTTTAGTGACCCAAAAAGTGATGTGATATCTTTCCAAATGGTAATGGGTGCATGAGTCACAGTCTCTCACATATACATGGAATAACCATTGTTGCTTGTACCACTACAATGTGGCTTTACCAAAATATACTAGGTAACACGTTCACTAATATGATATACTTGCTAGTATTCAACACAGGGAATGTGACAAATTCCCATATGAGTCCTATGCTTCAAATGTAAAGAACCAAAAATGAAATTTGGAAATAAGAAATCATTGGGAAAAAAGCCATAGCCAGAACAACATACCCTATAATAGAGCATCGAGGAATAGGGCTAATAAGGTCTAATGTTATGGCAAATGAGTTCTATGTTAATCACTTGAATGACTATTAATTAAAGTAGGATTGATCTGTTTCTTTATTGCTTGACATTTTCTTCCATATAGCATTTTCTTACATGTGTTATTAGAAACCTTTCATTCTTATATGTGATTTTATATTCGTGGGGTTGTTTGTGAGTCTTTTATATTTAAGTTTACCATTTTGCCTTGAAGAGAAATATGTGGTTTTTATTTTTTTACTCTATTCTAATTAGTTGGTATGTTTTGGTTTATTTTCTCTGCAAATTATGTCACTAGCAGTAGGTAGTATCTTTTCCTTTGATTTCTTTACATCTTAGTATTGTAGCTGATTGTGAAATTGGCACCTGAAGAATTATGAAATAAATTTCTTTCTAAATAGGTTTTCTTGTCATCTTCACTTAAGTTGAGTGGTTGGTTAGAGATTCAAGTGGCCTATTCATAGAACTATTAATATACATACATACATACATATATATATATATATATATATGTATTTACATATGAAATTGTGTTGGGAAATTTGTATTAGATGGCACAAGAAACTCAAGATGTTGACGACAAAATGTGGCCTCCCCACATTGAACAAATTTTCATTGACATTATGGTCAATGAACAACAAAAGGGGAATATGGAACATGGTGTCTTTAAGGCTAAAACTTGGCTATCAATTACGAAAACCCTAAATGAGCAAATTGGGAAGAGTTTCCTCCCTAAGCAAGTGAAAGATAAGCATAATAGGCTTAGGCAAAAACAAAGAAAGTGGGGCTAGCTTTTGAGGCATTTCGAGTTGGGGTGGGATGAGACAACCCAAACGGTTACTACTTCTGAGGAGGTATGGGCTAACGTGGTTGAGGTATGTTATATTTACTACCCTAATTCTTTGTATATTTTTTTGTAATTTTCTATTTCATAGTAGCAGGATTTTGATGTATATATTGTCATTTCAGGGGGATTCTAAGGCAGTTGCATTACGGAAGAAAGGGTGTCCTAATCATGACAAGCTGAAGGAGGAGGAACACGTCAGCCCCAAATAGTGATGAAGAGCATGCCCTGGAGGAGGAACTTGCCAATGAGGCACATCATACCCAGTTGGGTGATGATGATTGCTACAATCCCAACATGGAGGGCATAACCTAAGACGATCCCCCTGTTGATGAGCAAACCCAACATGCTGATAAACGTCCCATGGAAGATCCTACTACCAAGGGGAAAAAGGTTTCCAAGAAAGTGGATAGGGCTAGTGAGATGACCATGGCTCTTCAAGAGTACACTACCTTGGCAAGGGAAAGGTTTTCCAACAAAAAAGGAAAGTCTAGCGATAACTCTGATCATGTTGCACAATCTGCCGGTGGTGGCAATCCTTGCTCACTTGGGAGAGCTTTAGAAGTGCTAAACCAGTATGACGATCTTGATGATGACATCTATGTTAACATCGCCAGGGCTCTCCAAAAGAAAGAGAAGAGGGTATTGTTCATAGGCATGCCAAAGCATAGGAGGAAGAGGTGGATGAAGCGCCATGCTCAACAACTGGATAATTAATAAGGATTGCTTTTATGATGTTTTGTTATGTGATTTTGATGTGAATCACTTGGTTTAGTTTTTAAGTACTATTTAAGGACTTTATGTGTGTGTGCTTGGACAATGTTCGACGTTTGGTTTTATTTCTCTTATTCAGTTGAACACTTTTATTTAATGTAGTTTTATTGTAATGTTAAAGTGTTGTGAACTATTCCCGTGAATTTGATGTTATTTAAATTAGTATGTGGGCTTTTTTATGTACTTGGTGTTTTTTTATAGTATTATTTTTTTTATAATCTTTGTTATTTAGTTCATGTTACTTGCATTGTAAGGTAAGTTCAACTGACATTATTGCAATTCCCTTAGTACTTTATATTAATTTGTCCGTTTATATATTGCAATATCTTTGGTTCTAATGCTTTGGTTTTTGGAGGGTATAGGGTAAAATGGTCTCCCTTAGTGATCCTTTCTGGCAGTATGATTTTGATGATGCTTATTTTAACTTCGATGATGATGACATGGACATTGGTGGTTGTGGTGATGACATGGACACTAGTTTCAGTGATGATGACATGGATTTCAATGACTGTGATGATGACATGACCACTGGTGCAAACACAGACTTGGAGTACGACAGCGAAGGGGAGGAGTTTTGGTATGTATTTTCATATAATGACGAG
This sequence comes from Quercus gilva, assembly GCA_023621385.1. NCBI lineage: Eukaryota > Viridiplantae > Streptophyta > Magnoliopsida > Fagales > Fagaceae > Quercus > Quercus gilva. Next base: position 50,295,281 of record CM042473.1, on the reverse strand, counting down.
ATGGTGGCATATTTCTAGCGGCATTATGACAAGTGCTGGGAAATTTATACCCCAGTTGATAGAATTAACAAGTTTTAAACCCAAGTTATTAATTAGATTTATTATAAATAAAACTTGTTAAAATAAACAAACATCAATATCATGCACAATGGAAAAGTAAATAAGACAAGATATGATGACCCAATAAAATCAATGAAACCAACTAGTTTCACAGTAAAAAACCTAGGGGAAAACCTTCCTGAAAAGCAATCCACTATAGTAAAAAGAAGTTTCAGATTTAGAACAAAACCTTTGTGCCTAAACTCTACAATCCTCGTAGATGAACTTACAGTAGAAACCTTCTACCGCTTCAGAACTTCTGAACTCTTCAATATATGAACGCCACCCTTTTGCACGGATCTCAATACGTGACTAACCAATGATGCACGGCTCCCAGTATGTGACTAACACACCAACTTGAAGAAGATATTGGCTGCAAAGCTCTTCACTTCATCAACAATGAAGATCAAGAAGCACTTGGTTACAAAACCCTAAGGCACAAAGATACAGTGGCTTCTTTCAGAGAGAATAAGGCACTCGATCACTTTTTGCCTGTGTTCTCCTTGTATTCTCTTATGTAACAGCCTCTAAAATAATCTTTATATATGTCTAGGGTTGTGAGAAAAGAAACCCTACACAAATACATAAGCATGGGCCGAAAATCAGATCTGAAAAACTGATTTTTGTATTTCTCGATAGATACCTCGATAGATAGTATCTGTCAAGCCTCATTAAACCTCGATAGAGAGCTATCTGTCAAGTAGCTATCGAGCTTTAATAAATCAGCACTTCTTCATTTGTTTCTTGGACAGATTTGCATGGCTTCAACCATAAAACCAGCATCTATTCCCTACAACCATAAAACCTCCTACCAAAGTTATGGGGTGACAATAATGTCCTAACCACATAGTGATCCATGTCGCATAGATGGCCATTACAGCTAGAATAGTAGTTACTTCCTTCAGACATTAATTCAAACACCACAGCCTCTGCACATAGCACAAAATAAACAATTATAGTAAAAACAAACAAATACCACAGAGGCAGAATCACATGAGAACAATCTATACAAACTCAGAGCATACTTGCAAGTGAAACCAATACCCACAATCTTGACCTCAAAGCATAGTCACAAGAAACCAATTACCCACATTCCTGACCTCAAAGCATAGACACAAGAAACCAAATACCCACATTCCTGACCTCAAAGCGTAGTCACCAAAAGCTAAACAAACTCAAAATTATAACACAATTTTCAGTTGTCATGAAGTCATACATCAGGTAAAAAGAGATGTGGGGAAATAATAAAGCAAGTAGAGATATGAGTTTTGGAACTCATTCATGAATTTTGGTGTTCCTTTCAGGGTAGAGAAAGAAAACAAAATGAAGATCAACAGAGCAAGAGAAACAGAGCACTACAACTGAGAAACGAAAACAAAAGCTCACCGATAATCTTTGATTTTTGCTAGAGATGGTCTTAGACTTTTGCTGGAGAAGAGAAGCTTCGAATTTTGCTCTTGATAGGTCCGTGCACAACTTCACGAGATGGGTCTCTCTGTTTTCTGGAGATAGGAATTTAGGGAGATGGGTATTAGAGATATGAGATGGAATCTGCAGTGTGTTGGAGATGGGTATTTGTTGGCATAGGTTAGAGATGGAAATTGGAGAGCTTGGGATTAGTTCAAAGAGTGTTGAGATTTAGGAAGAAGGGTATTTGCTGAAATTGGGAAGAAGGGAGCCAGTGTGTGTTAAAGAAGAAGGAAGGAGTTTTTAAACATTTTTTATATAGGCTGAGGTTACCGTTCGACTCCTATGGCAGGTGTGGTCTCCACTAAAAAGGGGAAAAAATGAGTGATATCAAAATTTGAATGATGAACCAAACAAATTATTTTGAGTTTTGGGTTGTTGGTGAGTAATGAGTTTTGAGTGATGGATAATGAGTTTGAGTTATGATTTTTAAGTGATGAATGTTGAGTAATGAGTTAGCCCCAAACCAAACAAGCTCTAAAGAATCAAAGCATAAGAAACTAGTTAAATAGAGGTTTATGGGTGCGACTGCATGCACATGACTAAGTCTACACATGCAGGCTCATCGAGCTACGTACTCAAAATTAAGATTGCACATGCACCCTGAGATAGAAACCCAAATTCTATATTACACTACTCTAAGAACATGCTTCAACACTACTAACTAAACTACAAAACTAGAAAGTTGAAAACAACTAAAACTAAAACAAGAACATAAATTTAATCAAAGTTAAAAAATAAAAAAATAAAAAAAGACTAACCTCAAAGAAAGCTTAAACTTGGATCTTGATTTCTCCCTTTGGTTAATCTAACAAAACTAACACAACTACAAAGAATCAATAAACTTTAACTAGAAGGCCCAAACTTGGAGAGGTCTTAGACAAATAAAAATTTCAAACAAAAGTAGAGGTCTTAAACAAATAAAAATTTCAAACAAAAGTTGTTTTAGAAGAAAATCTCCATTTTGAATCATTTTTGTGGTAATTTTAGTGTGTTTTGAAAAGTGTGTCTGAGGGGCTTTAATATAGTGCTCAAGTGGGGGTTCAGGGTTGCTTCTAGACAACATTGAATTAGCTTTGCATCATTTTCCGAAATAAAATTTCCACTACAACAAATTTGACTTTTCTCAAGGGTTAAAACCCTTAAAAAAAAGTATTGAAAAATCTTGAAAAAAATTATTTTAAGAGTCCAATTGACCCTTGATAACCTTCGAAACATATACCGTCGAAAAGGAAATTTTAAAGGCCTTTGTGGCCTTTAAAACAAGTGCTCTAATCTTATTTTGAGGGTCAATAAACCCTTAAATAACCTTTTACCAAGGTTTAAAAGATTTATATTTACAACCCTTGATAAATAAAGTTATTTATGGGGGTCTCTTAACCCTCAAAATAAGATTTTATTTTATTTTAAAAAAAAAAAAAACCACAATCATGCACAAAATATATATATATATATATATAATATATATATACACACACTAAAATTCACAATTGTTGAGATAATATGCTATGATATTGATGTATAGCAAAAGTGGTATATTGCTACAATTACACTTTCTTTGATCTCTAAACTCAAACCTACAAATTAATAGATTAGAGGCCGCATACAAACTGCCGATATGTCAATTATTGTTTAAGAGAAAAGATATCAACAACCACGCTTTGTACAAAGACCAAGTCTATCCAAGAGTTAAAAGTTTTGATATATTTTATTCTTCATCATCATCTCCAAAGCAAGAAGTTATCAGCTACTACAATTGAACATTTCAGCCATTATGGGTGCCCTCAAGTTTCTGAAAAAGAGAGAATGATACCAAAAGTTTGTTAATTTCCAAGCAAATATATCTACACCTTTCCACAATATCAAATTCAAGATAACCAGAATTTCAAAAAGAACAAAAAAGGCACAACAGAGTTCATATATCTAAATAAAACATGTTGATTAAAGAAACATCATTCCCCAAAAAGAAGAAAACTTGGAAGAGAAGAATACCAATACTCCATGGAAAAGGATATTCCAATCCCACACCCAATAGAAACCTCAAAAGAAAAGAATTTTGACATGGTTCTTTGAACAATCTGATAATCTGACATGGTATCCATTTCAACAGGGGCAAGAGTTTTAAATTGTAAAAACAAGGTACTTTGCACAATCTGACAATCTGACATGGTATCCATTTCAACAGAAGCAAGAGTTTTAAATTGTAAAAACAAATCCTAATACATCCTATACAAGGCCAAAGGTAATGAAAGGAAATAAAAATCGATTACATGCACAGCTTTATATACGTGTCCCTTCCCAAGCAAATCACTCTTCACTGCTAGACACTGAGTTTTTCAGTTACATTTGAGTTATCGTTTTTCAGTTACAAATAAAGTTAGATCTCAGTTTCCAGAGAGCCACACCAATTACCGAGACAACATATGAATTTGGGACTAAGGATACTTTCAAAGATTTTTCAAGATAAGGATTGCAAAAGCAAACTAGTACCAACAGCTCAACAAGTCATTTCAAATTTATCCAATAGTACTAAAACAGTGACTAGCTTGAGTTGATTTTCATACCTTAGTGATCACTACTAGATTGGGCTATTTGCAAGGTGATACAACTCAACCTTTGCATCATCATCTTGTCATAATGTGCTCTTTGTTCTGCCATTTGACTTGCTTGTTGTTCCTCAAAATGTCTTCTTTGTTCTGCCATTTGAATAGCTTGTTGTTCGAGCATACTTTTGAGGTGCTTTACTTCTTCTTTCAACTCTGTATCATCCTCTATTCATTTTTGTTCAGATTCTAAGTGTTTTTGTTCAGATTCTTGGAGTCGCTTCTCAAGATCATACATTCTAGATGAGGAAGAACCCCATAACTTGGTAGGAGTGACTCCAGCCCCATAGCCACGAACTCGTCCACGACGCTCAGGTCCAAACACCTCCACAAACATTTGATCTTGAGATATTTGCAATGTCCCCTCATTCACTTGAGTAGTAAGATTCCTCAATGCCAACTAAAAAGAAAAGTAACTTGTAACAAAACCACATAAAAATATACTATATATATATTAATATAATTAGAAGATTTCATACCAACGCATCTTGTGTTGGTTCATTTACTGCTTGCCCATTAACTTGCACATGGGTGATGTTAAATAATTCAATTCTAGTAGGGTTATGACCTATCTTCTCTTTCTACCATTTGACAAAACAAATAGAAAGCATATAATAATTAAGTATTGAAAATGAATAATGCAATAACTCAGCAAAACAAAGTCAAATAACAACAAATAGAAAGCATTCACAAAACTAAGAAACAAATACAAAGTCAAGAAAAAAGAAATCAAAAAACATGTTGATTACAATGTCATTGGCAGTGATATTGTAGTCATTGGCATATACCTCTTCCGCACTACGTTGTTGGAAACTTTTTGAACCAGAAGTGTGGAAAATATTGTTTTTGTCCCGATTTCCCTTGTTTTGCAAACACATGTCCTACATTTAAGAATGATAAGTCAGTCCCATAAACCAACAAATCCACAAGACAATAGTTAAGAATAAATTTGATAATAAATTCTTTGTAATGGAAAAGCCTGCATAAAAAAATATTTCAATGTAGAGTTTGAGACAGTATATAATACAATAGATAAAATACACAAAATAGAATAAAGTACTTGATGATATTAAGCTCTAAGGATATGATAAAAGAGGAACCAAAAATAATCTACCAACCCACTGTTTCTATGACTAGAAATAGTTTTTTTTTTTTTTTTTTTTTTGATGAAAATTTTATTTGGTCATTTAGAAAGTGTATTTACTATTTAGTGCATATACGTGTTAGTGCATCAAATTAGAAACTCATTGGCAAGCTGAGCAGAAACTTTTCAAGAAGTGACTGCTAAAAACTGTCAGAAACTAGACAACAAGAACAGCCCAAAAATAGTATAAGTAAATATCAAATAATGGGAGATCAAGGGGATTCTAACAACAAACATCCAAAGTGCATTCATTTACTTATGTAGAAGCCCACAGTCATGTCCTAAAACAGGTATTTATGGATGTAGTGTAAGACATACACACAGACAAAAACATTGTATATCACAAGAATTGGGATAACTCACCTGCTTGGGAGCAAATTCTTATCTGGGATAACAAAGCAGATTAACATTGTTCCACATGATCCAGTGCATAAGATGTACTTCTATTTTTTTTTTGGGGGGGGGGGGGGGGGGGGGATAATTCAGACATTATATTGAAGAGCAAACAAATTACAAACAGAACAACCAGCCCTAGAACTTCTACATGACACAGATACTAATGGTAAACCATTATTAGATGGTGTCGGTAGCACTGCTTGGGAGCAAATTCTTATCTGCTATAATAATTTTGTAGGCATCATACAATGAGGTCTTGATTTGAGAGAAGACAAGAACTAACAATTAATTATCTAGAGTTTATGCTCCAAATGTATTACACAATGAAAATATTGAAGTATTATGGCCCAACTGAACTTTTATAATTCACGGTCTTACTGGATAAGTGGCTAATAACTCATTTTCTCTCAAATTGGTAACCATATAACAGAAAAAACTAATGTGAAAGTTCTTATGGCATCAAATCTCAAGATTTTAAAGTCAGAGAAGTGAAGTAAAAGTAAAATAGCTAGTGAATACAAGACACTCTTTGGGAATGACATCAACAAAATCACAATTTACCCTGGTCACTTTTGCATCCATCAACAGTGACATACTTGCCAGAAGCATCTCTATATTGCATCAAAGAGCCATCATATTTCAATCAAATAATCAACCACTTAATCTTAGCTACAGTATGCATTGGACCTCATTACCGCACCAGTGGAAAGAATGGTGACACCCACTTATATAATACCACAAACGAAGTAGATTTAATAAAGTAACCTTTTTTATAAGTACTTTTAGTTAAAGCAACCTCAGATTCAAAAGATTAACAATTACTATTTTGGCCAAAGCCAGATTTCATGTGAAACAATTGTCTTGTGAGCATGAGCAGCTCACACCATCTAGAGGAAATAAACATATACATATGACTGACTCAATAAGAAAATCGAAAATATAAGGAAAAAAGATGTAAAGCAAAAAATTACATAAAAATTCTCTTCCTAAGTCTATCTTCAACAAAATGTAGATATATCATACATGGTCTGGACTAATAGGGTATATGTTTTCTGTCACATTTATAAAGATTACAGGGTCAGATTGACTCTTTGGACCTGATATCATACTTAAAAAAAAACATGGATCCTATCCAAATCAATGAAAATACCTTTCTCTTTTCTTTTCTCTTTTGGCAAATTGCAAATCCTATTATATCTTATAGGAGTAAACATGTCAGTAGTAAAATATTCTTTTTTGATACATCAATAGTTGTGGGTGGGGGGATTTGAACCCATCCCGCATTCAAGAATATCATCATAACTTACCTTGAAATTAACTGTTTATGATAATATAAGGTAACTCCAAACAAGATTCAACATATACATTTATGCTTGGGAGCATGTGAACAAGCACTACTATGAAATAATAACAAGAAGTAATAACTATATATAAATAAAAACAAAACTCAACCATCACTAAACTATATAAGTGGTTCTTTAAAAGACTAAGCACTTCAAGAATGAGTATTTAAAGTTGTGGAGGAGAAAAACCAAGATAACACATCATATAACCTAGCAGAGTCAGCAGACTAATCTAAAAGAATGGCAAACTTGGAAAAGGCTAAGTTCAAATAAAAAGGAGATTGTGTTTCTCACATTGCCAACAAACACTGATCGTGCATCTACCTCCTCCTTGTTTGCTTGAGAAGCAATCGCAGTGGCAAGGTCTGCAGAAAATGACACACACATAAATACAATCCAAGCAATAAAAGAAAAAAAAAATTTATACAATCAAAGCAGATTCCTCGTCTATTTCAAATTTCAATTAGCATAAAACAACCATTAAATTTCTCGATCTTAAATCTCTAAAAGATCTAGCAAAAAATTAAATGAGAAATAATTTCTATTTGTTTGAACCAAATTTTACATGGAGTACTCAAAACAGAGTATGATGTAACGAAAAATAATTCTATGAATTTTCTAAAAGAAAATTGAATCTGATCACATAAACAAGGAAAATATGCTCAAATGTAAATTTTTGCTAAAGAAATTCAAATGCAATTGTTTGCAATTGAAGTTGAAAGAAAAAAAAATCAAAATTCTGATGATGATTACCAGAAGAAGCGAGTCCTGCTCAGTCATTTCAGCTTCCTTCACTTTCTGTGCTACAACCTGAGGAAGACAACTACGTTACAGTGAGATTCTAAAGTGAATGATCAATTAGAAATCGAAATAGGGAAATCGATGATGAGCTCAGTTTTCTAAGAAATGTGAAATGAAAATCATGGGGAAATCGATGAAAAAGTGTGGGAAAACCAAAAAAACAAAAAACAAAAAAAAATCAAAGACAAAATTAGGGTTTGTGATTCGTACCTAATCGGAGTTGAGAAACACAATGCCAAGAGAGATGAAGTGTCACAAAACCGAGATCGTACCTTATCGGAGCTATGCGATTACGTACCTAATCGACGATTGTTGAGCTCTATGAGATCTCCATGATTGTCGAGCTCTGTGATTTCTATGCTTTCTCAATTTTTCAGGTTTTCAGCCAAGAGTAATAAGAGCTCTGTGTTTGTTGGTTACGTTTGGGCTATATTTTTAAATTTTGTTGGGCTTTTTTCCAGGGATGAAAATTTTGTTGTGGGCTTTTTTCAAGGGGTGAAAAATTTGCAATATTTTATCAAGGGTTGTGGGCTGAAAAAACTGTTGCATTTTTTTTTTTTTTCACATTTATTTCAAGGGTGTTTTAAGTTATTTTGAGGGACCAAATAACATTTGAAATAAAGTTGAGTAATATAGCCGGCACATTTGTATTTATAGATTGTATCGACACATTTTAGTAAATGTTGAAATAACTAAAGTTTGTTGTAGTGTTTCAAACAAAGCTCCACAAACTCTAGTATATGTATGCAAACTAGATTTCCCACACATGCATGCTTAAGACTAGGTTTTGAGTGGGTTTTCTATGCATTTTAAAGATCTTCTAGTTAAATGATAAATTTGCCCATGGTCTTCCAAGGAATAGACCCTCTAGGATTTCATTCTTGGGAAATGGGGTATTAAGTAGTGAATGGTGTAAATGGGGTGTTCATTGACACACTACATAATAAATGGTCACTAAACCTTGAAAAAAAAATCTTCTTTTGAACATCTCTACCAATAACTACTCATACATAGCCTCGGTCGCGTACAATTTCACAAATAATGGAAAATAATGAAATTCAGTCAACTTTAAGATTACAATAATTCAACTACTAACCCAGCCAACCCAATCTAATATGATTCTTTCGGTTGATGGATTAGGTTGTAAATTTTTTTTGAAGCTTAAGTTGGGCAGATTGAAGTTGAAAAAAATTCTAACCTAAGCAACCAAGACTCATCCTATACTATTAATAGTTTTTTAAAAAAATATTCATACATTATTTTATTGTTTGATTTATTTTGAATTTTGAGACTTACTTTATATGTTTTTGGATATCTTGACATTTAGTTTTGATAAAATTGACACTAAAAAAAAATTGGGTTTAGGCGGCATTTGTAAAACGTTGCGAAAAACCAAAAAAATGTCACTATAGACTAATGGTCTATCGCGGTGGTTTTTTTTTTTTTTTTTTGGCAACATTCAAAAATGTCACTATAGCACTGTTGCAATAGGTCTATTGTGACGTTTTTAAAAACATCGCCATATATAACTCTTTAACAGTGTTTAAAAACCTTTAAGGACGTTTTTGAAAATGTCAATAAATAATATAACATTTTCATTTTTTATGTAGGAAAATACATTTAGGGACATTTTTAAATTTCTATTATGGCAGTTTTAGAATACATCACTATAGTTCATAAAAGTGCTTGTAAATGTAATATATTTTGTGACGTGTTTAAAAACCGCTGCTATTGTGTGGGATATAGTGATGTTTTTAGAAAACATCGCTATATGTCCATTCTTTAGCAGCATTTTAAAACTGCTGCGATAGAGCACCTATAGCAACGTATTCGGAAATGTAGCCAAAAAATAAATAAAAATGCTGCCTAAACCCAGATATCTTGTAGTGTGAAATATTAAAATCAATTATAGAAAACAATTTATAGAATAATAATCTCAAGAAGTTGAATGAAAGCCTAGTTTGTTTTATTATTTCTGAAAAATATCCCAACATTTTGGTATATAAAATTGTTATAAATTGGATTGAGTTGGAAATTTCTCACCTGAGAAGACTGGGTTGGATTGGAAAATATCCCAACCCGACTAATGTACATCCTGATATTCTATTCATTTTAAGTTAATTTTATGTATAGCACTTTCTTTCTTTTCCACGTAATTTGTAACTCTATATAGATTTTTCTTGGTATAAGATTAGTAAAACATGAAATTGTTACAATAAGAAAATAAATTCAAACCAGAGGAAACATATCCATTAAATTGGTGTCCCTAAAGTGTGAATTGGTATTACAATGTAAGAAACTCTTGTCATTTCTACCATATTTCTCCACAAATTTTTTTTTTTTATTAGAAAGAACTCTTAGACAGAATTAGGGGTTAACATATTTAGCATGAGGAAGCAGCTCTTTAAGCCCAAAGATACAACTAAATTCAGTACAATCAATATTCCAGCATAGGTGAAATCTTCATTAATTATTTATCAATTTCTTCTAAATATGACCTAAACTCTCTCTCTCTCTCTCTCTCTCTCTCTCTCTCTCTCTCTCTCTCTCTCTCTCTATTATTATTATTATTATTTATTGACTAAAGTACACTTTCTGCATTTAAAGTTTAGGGTTATTTTCATATGATCATTTAGAGCATTCACATCAAAGTCCTTGAAAATTTTAGCTTTTAACAACTCAAAAACCTACTTTATCTATTTTAATAGCTTACTTTACAATACACCCTAAATCAAAAGTTCTATTTTTTACCACTACATTTAAAATAATATAAACAACTCATTAAAATAATTAAAAAAAATAACCACCACAAATACCAATAGCAACGATCACAGCCACCTCCACCACCACTCCACCAGTCACAACCACCATTGTGGCAACCACAACCCACCACAGGAAGAAAAAAAAAAAAAACCACAACCCAGCCACCACCTTCCTCTTCCAAATCACAAAACAACCACCATCACAATCACAAAACCCAGCTACCTTCCTTTTCCAAGGGTGAGAGGGTTGGAAAGAGGAAAAGAGAGAGAGAACCAATGAGAAGAAATAAGAAAGAGAGAGAACCGAAGAAAGAGAGATGAAAAGAGAGAGAAAGAGCAAGAGAGTTCAATGAAAGAAAGAAGAAAGAGAGAATGGTGAAAGAAAAAGAAAGAAGAAAAGAGAGAGAATAGTGAGAGAGAGAGAAATGTTATTTTAATTGAAGAAAAGAAGTAAGGATTATAAAATTATTATTTTTTATATGTTTTGAGGACAATAGACTACCATAGATCACAGCTTACTATAGCTTATTTGTCAAAAATTTTAAGAATAGCAACATTGTTGTAGTGTGTTTTTTATGGAATGAGTTAGTAAAACAACATTTTAAGTTCTTACCAACCTTAATGTGAATACTCTTATGCTTCAAAATTTTATTTTTGACAATTCATATTTTCCCTACTATCCATTTTCTTTAATATTTAGACTATTAAGTGCAAGATGAGTGTTTAAAATATGACCACTAATCTAGCACTTAATGGTTATATTACTAACAACAATGGAAAAAATGGTCAATGTTGCTACCCTGTTTTGCCTTCCTAGAAGTCATTTTCTTTACATGAAAATTAAGGAAAAAAAAAAAAAAACTCTTAAACTAAGAAAACCCTAATTTCACTTAGACACAAACTAGGGCCACAAAACCCATTTAAAAACATTCATTTGCGAACTTGGCTAATTTAGTCAAATTTGGGAGTTTCAGAGAAAATATGAAGTTTCACCAAGTTTGGCTAAACTCTGACCAACTCTATATGAAGTTGACAATCCTTCGATCAAAGTGATTATTGTGCCAGCACATAAATGATTCATTTTCCTTTAAAATGATAGTTGGATTGCCAAAATTAGAAATAAAAGAAACAAGATAATGCAAAGAAGTGAAAACTCTCCAAAATAGAAACCAAATTAGGGTTTGATCGAAACCAAACCAAATGATATTCGAATTGTACGAGCTGTACATCATTGGAAAGCTTGTGCAATAAAATTTATCACGATTAACTCCGAGTAGCAAAATCCTCAAAAACCACACAAAAAATATGGTTTGCAATGAAACCCTAAAAAATGCTTCGAAATGAATGACACCCAAACAAAGCACATCCCTAAAGTAAGTCATAAAATTTTCAACGATGCGTGGCTAGCACTAAGGAAAAACTGACAAGATAGTTGTTAGAGTTTGACTCAAATTTCTTTTCTAATTTGTTTGGGTTTTCTTAGAGTAGAAGGAAAGGATTTTCCCTTAGTGTGGAAGAATTGTTTTTTTTAATATGAAGAAAATTTCCTTCTTGAAGAGGTAACTAGGTATTCTTTGTCCATCAAGAAACAAAATTTAATTCTTATAAATAATTGTGGTAGGGTTAAGATCTGAATACAAAAATATAGCTCTTGGGCCCAGTCTAAGGAGGCATAAGAGCCCATACTGACATTGGACCTGATCTAACACGTAACTGTGAACCCAAGAATAAGGGACGAAGAAGTGTCTGCCCGAGGATCGAACTCTTCTCGGGAGGTGTAAAGCAAGCCACTTTTACTAAAGAACAAAATATTGAAGAAGACATGAGAGACATGCAAGCAAAGAATAAGGGAAGTATCTAGACAAAGTAACCATTACTTCCACATTCAATGCATTACACTAACTCAACTGGCCGCATTAATGGAGGAATGACCTTTGAACAGTGCTTTCACAGCTTGCAGCAAATTCTACCACTTCCAACAAAATCTTGATAAGACAAGGATCTAAAAAGAAGGCTAATGACTATACAAGTGGAGGGCTAAGATGAAATTTAGCTAACTATATAAAGGAGGGAGGCCCCAACAAAATGGGAGGATGAAAAATTGAAAAGAAATACTGACATTGTATAGCACTATCCTGTGATTAAGACTTGAACAATATATGAACAACTGCTCTTTGACCTAGCCCGAGGAAGTATAAATTCCAGAAAATCTGTTCTTCTCACTTGAATTATCTAACTTTTTCCCATCCTTCTAAGGATTAAATCATACTAGTACATCAAAGTTGACCTCAGAAGCCCATCCTCTAATAGATTAATTGTATTAGGCCTTCTAATCTAAATCCACTATTCTAAGTGGGCTTAGCCTGTTTAATCCACTTACAATTGACACCATTTGTGGGAAGGGTTATCTTTAATATATCTTTGTGGTTTATTCCTTGGTAGTAAAAATGGAAAATTCAGGGGAAATAGAGAAGAATCTGTAGGCTCTCAGCGAGTGGATCAGTTTATGAATTTGGAAAGAAGAAGGGACCGAAAGGTGGACTAGTTTCCCAATATCAGAGTCAAACCTATCTACTCGAACCACAGTAATCGAAGCCACTCAAGACCAGGGAGTCATGTATCACACGAACAAGAGACACAAAACCTTAGGTTAGATATTGATCACCTACGTAAACAGCTTCGATGTAGAGTACATGTCAGGAAGGATAGAACACCTTCGTTAAGCTAAAGCTCTGATTCAAAAGAAAAGCAAAGTTATAGGTAGAGACCTAGAACTCCCCCAAGAGAATCTTTTACAACGTCCCCTCATAAAGAAGATGGAGAAAGACATTATAGAAGAAGAAATAGAAACTCCCCCCTGAAAATATGGGGAATGATGCTATGAGCAGGGCCTTGCGCCAAATTTCTAGGTCACTCTTTATGCACTACATTGAAAGGACCAAACTCCCCTATCATTTTACCCAACCAACCTTCACCATATATCATGGAAGGATCGACCCAGTGGAACATGTGAGCCATTTTAAACAAAGGATGGCCATTCACTCTAGAAACAAGGCTCTCATGTGTAAGGTTTTCCCTTCAAGCCTCAAGCCCATTGCCATGAGGTGGTTCGATGCACTGGTGGAAGGTTCGATAGGGTCCTTTGAGGAGCTAACTAGGGCGTTCGAGGCCAGGTTTGTGACCTGTAGCAGGATCCTTAGGCCTCTTGACTCTCTGTTGTCCATGGAAATACGGAAAGAAAAGACCTTAAAAACCTATTCCAACAGGTATTGGGAGCTTTTCATTGAGATTGATGGGGATTTTGAGGATGGGAAAGTGGGGCTTCCTATGAATTCAGACTTAAGGAAATCCCTCACCATGAAACCTACTTGAAACATGCATCAGCTGATAGATCGCATAGATGAGCACAAAAGGGTCGAGGATGATCAAGTTCAGGGTAAAGGGAAAGACAAGGTTTTCACGCCCGAACGAAGGAATCCTCAGCCTGAAAATTTTGGCCCTAACCAACCAAAGAAAGAGTTTTTTAATCAACCTCCCCAACATAACATCTCGGTGATTAGCTCGGTGTTTAAGGAACCCATATATCGGGTCTTGTAAAAAATAAAGAATGAGCCCTACTTCAAATGACCTAATAAGATGGGTGAGGACCCCACCAAACAGAATCAAAGCCTATACTACCAGTATCATCAGGACATGACGGAGGACTACAGAACCTTGCTCAGTTATTTAGAATAGTTAGTTAAAGCAAGGAAGCTGAAGTAGTTCATGCACCATTCCCCTGGAAAGGGAAACCAAACAGGATAGGGATACCAAAGAAGGTTGGCACCACACCCATCATTAGGAACCATCCATGTCATTTTCACCACACCAGATAAGGAAGCAGGGCCTTCGTCCAGGGTATTGTCTATTTCACCACAATCTAAGTTTGGAGAAGAGGATAGAGGGTCCAAGAGGATTAGGACCAAGCAAGAGTCAATCCTAGGCTTCTCAGATGCTGATAAGGTAGGGACCTTCTTGCCTAATGATGATGCTCTGATGGTTACCCTCCAAATTGAAGGGCTTGACATTAGAAAGGTAATGGTGAATCAAGGAAGTATGGCTAAAATCATGTACTCGAACTTGTATAAGGGACTGAAGTTGAAGCTCAAGGATCTCAGAAAGTACGACTCCCCCTTAATAGGGTTTGATGGAAGAACTGTGATCCCCGAAGGAATAACTAAGTTGCTAGTACAGAAAAGCAATGAAGTTGTCGAGGTAGATTTCATTGTGGTTGACGCTTATTCAGCATACACCACAATTCTGGCTAGGCCATGGCTTCATGCCATTGAGGCAGTCTTTTTCACCTTATATATGAAAATGAAGTACCTAAATAAGGGGCACATGGGGGAGCTAGCAAGGTGCTAGACAATGGCCAAATAGTGTATGGTTGCTGCAATCAGGCACCAATCAACTCAAATGGATCCCCTTGACCTGAGTCACATTTCATAGCAATCAACAGTTAAAGAACCAAAGGACTCTGGTAGAATGGCAGTAGGCAGTTTATAGTGTGAAGAATTGGAGAAGGTTGTCCTCGGTTTGGACGAAGATAGATTTTTTCGGGTCAGGACCCAACTACCTCCGACCAAGAAGGAAGAGTTGTTGGTCTTCCTAAAGAACAACTTGGATGTTTTTGCCTGGAGCACGTATAAGGCCCCAGGGGTAGATCCGAAATTCATATGCCACCACCTTAACATGAACCCAACCATCACGCTGAAAAGGTAACAACCTCGGCAATCCTCTAAAGAGCATGTCGAAGTAGTGAAAAGGGAGGTTAATAAGCTAAAGCAAGCTAGAGCAATCAAGGGTTCTTTTATCCCAAGTGGTTTGCCAACACCGTAGTGGTTAAGAAGAAGTTGGGGAAATGGAGGGTTTGCGTCGATTTTACCGATTTGAATAAATCACGCCCCAAAGACCCCTTCTCATTTCCCAAAATCGACCAACTTGTAGATGCAACGTTTGGCCATCCTCAGATGAGTTTTCTAGACACCTTTCAAGGCTACCATCAAATACCACTTGCACTGACAGATCAAGAGAATATAGCGTTTCTAACCCCCACTAGAAACTACCACTATCGAGTGATGCCTTTTGGCCTAAAGAATTCTAGCTGCACCTATCAAAGAATGGTGATGGGGATGTTTGAAGCTCAGCTAGGCAAGAACATTGAAGCCTTCATAAATGACATGGTGGTAAAGAGCAAGCAGTTGTCCAAGCATTTGAGGGATCTGGATGAAGTTTTCTCAATCCTTATGAAACATAAGTTTCGCTTAAACGCTTCTAAATGCTCTTTCGGTGTAAGATCGGGGAAATTTCTAGGGTACATGATCACTTGCTGAGGAATAGAGGTTAATCCCGATCATATCAGAGCCATTCATGATCTGCACCCACCTCGAAACCCGAATGAAGTACATAAGCTAACTAGGATGACAGCGGCCTTGAACAAATTCATCTCTCAGTCGACTGATCACTGTAGACCATTTTTTCACTTACTTCATAAATGGAAAGACTTTCCTTGGTTCGAGGAGTATGACAAAGGCCTTTGAAGAGCTAAAGGGATACTTGGCCCATCCACCAATCCTATCCAAGCTTGAGAAGAAGGAGGTTTTGTATGCATACATAGCAGTTACGGCCTATGCAATAAGCCTAGTCTTGGTTGGAACAGAACTAGGGCTGCAAAAGTTGGTCTATTATGTAAGAGTCCCACAAAAAGGAAAAAACCCGATATTTGCCATTGGAGAAAGCCATCTTAGCCAACATATGTGCCACGAATAAGCATCCCCATTATTTTCAAGCATATACAATCTTCATCCTCACCCTCCCTTTACAAGCCCTGCTTCAGAGGTTGGACTATACGGGGAGAGTAGCCAAGTGGGGAACCATGTTAGGTGCATTTGACATTAAGTACTTACCTCATACGGTTATGAAAGTGCAGGTTTTGGCTGACTTCGTTGCAAAGTTTACCGAAGGAGCAGAAAAGGATGGGCCCGAAAGGGGGGGACATCCCACATAGAAGTTTCGCTTGTTTCAATGTCCCATCCACCATTACGGGAATTGTACATGGATGGGGCCGCTAACCAAAAAGGATCAAAAATTGGGATTGTTTTAGTATCTCTTGAGCGAATAACCATGGAGAAATCCCTAAGCTTAGGCTTCACATCCACGAATAACAAGGTGGAGTACGAAGCTCTTCAGGCACACTTAAGCACAATAAAGAAACTTGGAGGCAGGGTGTGGAGGTCTTTTCTGACTCAAGGCTCATTGTGGGGCAAGGGAAAAAAGAATTTGAAGCCAAAGACCAAAGGATGCAGTGGTACCTAAGCCAAGTGGAACAACTACAATCTAGCTTTGTTGTTTTTTCTATAAAGCAAGTCCCCAAGAATAAAAATGCTCACTCGTTAGCAACCTTAGTCACCTCATTAGGAGAAGGCTTGCCCAGAGTTATAATAGTAGTGGATTTAGTAGTGCCTAGTTGGAATGGTCAAGTCCCTATCTAAATAAACAAAATACATGTTTGCCCAAGCTGGATGGATGAAGTGGTATCATTTTTTAAGGATGGGATATTGTCCAAAGACAAACCTGAGGCTAAAAAGATCTAAAGAAACGCACCACGATACTAGTTCTTAGAAAAGTAGAAGTTATACAAGCGGTTGTATTCGGGCCCATATTTATTATGTGTCCATAGAGCTCCATGAAAGAATCTATGGCAGTAATACTCGTAGGAGGTCTTTTTCTCATAGAGCTCTCACTCAGGGTTATTAGTAGTTTAGCATGCAAAGGTTCGCTTAAGATTATGCCAAAAAGTGCGATCAGTTCCAAAGATATGCCCCGAATATTCATTAGCCTAGAAGGGTCCTAAATCCACTTACTAGTCCATGGCCTTTTACACAATGGGGCTTGGATATAGTTGAGCCTTTCCCAAAGGCAATTGGAAATCAAAGATGGCTCCTCGTTGCAATCGACTACTTCACAAAATGGGTCGAGGCTGAGCCTCTCTCCAATATTCAAGATCAAGACGTAAAGAAGCTTGTCTGGAAAAATATCCTCACAAGGTTTGGAGTTCCACACACTCTAATTTCAAACAATGGGCTTCAGTTTGATAGCAAGGCTTTCTAAAGATATTGTTGTGAGTTGGACATAATGAATAGATATTCTACCCTAGCCTATCCTTAAAGCAACAGGCAAGCTGAGGCAACCAACAAGGTTATAGTGGATGGGCTTAAAAAGAGGCTGGACAAAGTAAAGGGAAGATGGGTGGATGAATTACAACTGTATTATAGGCATACCACACCACTCCTTGAAGATCAACTGGAGAAACCCCTTTTTCGATGATATATGGTTCTAAGGTAGTCATCCCCTTAGAGACAGGATTCCCGACAATGAGAACTAACCAGTTTAATATTAGCGAAAATGAACAACTCCTCTCTACTAGCCTAGATTTGGTTCAGGAAAGAAAAGAAGTTGCCATGGTCCAGCTAACCCATTACCAACAGAAGCTTAGATAGGGATACGACAAGGGCATCAAGACGAGAGCATTTGTACCAGGAGACCTGGTCATAAGAAAGGTCATAGGGAATACCAAGAATCCAGAGTGGGGAAAGCTTGGGCCTAACTAGGAAGGACCCTACCACATAACATCAGTGGCAGAGATAGGTGCCTATTGTCTAGAAGACTTAGATGAAAATGATATCCCATGGCCTTGGAATGTAAATAGCCTACGAAGATATTACTATTAATGAATGATACTGAAGTTATTCTTTTTTTTTTCTTTACTCTTACAACTTCACTTTTATCGGCATCTTTGCACTTTTTATCTTGTTATGACTAAGTGTTAAACAAAACCTTGGCCATGTTCGACTCCTCTAGTCACATGCCTTAGGTAAATTAACTCTTATTAAAATGGCTAAGTGTTAAACAAAACCTCGACCATAGTCGACTTCTTAGGTCATATGCCTTGAGTAAATTAACTCTTATAGAAAATAAAATGGCTAAAGTTAAATAGAACCTTGACCATGTTCGACTCCTCGGGTCACATGCCTTGGGTAAATTAACTCTTATTAAAGAGGCTAAATGTTGAATAGAACCTCATCCATGAATAGAACCTCATCCATGTTCGACTCCTCGGGTCATATGCCTTGGGTAAATTGACTCTTACAAAAAATAATGAAATGGCTAAGTGTTAAACAGAACATCAGTCACGTTCAACTCCTTAGGTCACATGCCTTGGATAAATTAACTCTTATTAAAATGGCTAAGTGTTAAGTAGAACCTCGGCTATGTTCGACTCCCCAAATCACATGCCTTGGGTAAATTAACTCTTACAGAAAATAAAATGGCTAAAGTTAAATAGAACCTCGACCATGTTCGACTTCTCAGGTCACATGCCTTGGGTAAATTAAATCTTATTAAAATGACAAAGTGTTAAATAGAATCTTGGCTATGTTTGATTCCTCGGGTCACATGCCTTGGGTAAATTGACACTTAAAGTGAATCAAGTGTTAAAAATAAATAAAAATAAAAATAATACAAAAGGCAAAAACAAACAAGTACTAGTCAGATAAAAGCAGAATTGTCAACATTCATTGATTTCAGAATAAGCATTAAAAGAAAATAAAAGGATAAAAGCCTGCAACCTAAGCTAAAATGTAAATTGGGAGCTCCTACTACAAAGGATCTAACAAGGCCTATTCTATGGAATCTTTCTTTTTTCGTTCTCCAGCCTTGTCCTCTTTTTCCAAAGACTCTTTGTCATTGCCCTTCTTCTCAAGAGGAGGTTAAGAAGTTGGTTCAACTGGTCTCAACGCCGAAGTGGACGAGCTAGCTTCACCCCCAAGAGTAAAAGGATAGACAATCCTTGATGGGTCTCTAAGCTCCAAAGACGAATCCACCCTAACAACATTCAGAGCTTTGGCCCAAACTTAGCGGCAGAACTCTAAACCTAAGTCTCTCATTTAGAGGGTAAGACTAGCTGAGGTCTCCTTTTGCCCCTGTTCATAAGCAGCTTGTTATGCCTTGAACAACTTTGCCTCTTTCCCTTTAAGTTCTTTTCATTGGAGTCCAATTTTTTCTTTAGTAAAAGCCAACTCTTCCTCAGTGGTCCAAAGCTGACCACATTGCTCTTCAACCTGTCTATCAACAACCCCCATGGCAGCTTCAATGCTCTTTCTTCCCCTCTCAGCCTCAGCTAACCTAAAAAGGGGGTCCTTATACTTTTTCTCCACATTAGCTTGAGCCTTAGTAATAGCTATTCGATGTAACTGCCCTTCCTTGGATTTGGAGAGAGCATGGTCCACCCACCCTTTAGCAACATAGGAGGCCTAGATCGCCTATGTAGACAAAAAAAAAAAAAAAAAAAAAAAAAAAAAAAAGGAAGAACAAAAAAATTATTATTATAAAAAATAAAAAATAAATAAATAAAGGAAGGGGCACAAGTTCAGAGCTCAGAACTGGGAACTTACCATAGCCAAATCTCTCTTTAGAGTGAGGAACACCTTATGCTTCATCAAATTTCGAAACTCCTCCATGTCTCGAGGGAGGAGAAAAGCCTGCTCAACAGAGTCAGCCATGTATCCAACTCTCCCTTGCTGGAATTCTCTGACAGAAGAGTTAGAAGGGAGAGGGGCTCCAAGCAAAGACCTTGAAGTATTGATCTGTTACAGCACTGAAGCCAATTCCCACAGTGGAACCTTTCTACTGCTAGGCTCTAGTAATCTTACGCCCTTTTGGAGGCTCTTGCTCCATTATTAAATGAACTTCGCCCTCCTTAGAGCTCTCCTTCTTAACCCTCTTATAACTTTTTCATTTCTTCTCTATGGGCTTAGAATGAGAGGTCCGAGCCGAAAAAGGGTGGGAGGCCTTAGGTCCACAGATACAGCAAGCGAAGCTCCCTCGAAATGGGTCTCCAACAAGGCCAGAAGGTTAGGCATACTTTTTTGGATTACCATTCCTTCGGGTATGTCAGAGAATTCCTAGTTGATAATGACTTGGGCTATAACTTGAGGTTGGGAGCTAGCCTCAAAGTGCTTGGCTAGGTCAAGTCGGTTAAAAACATCAAAATCCTCATCGAGGTCAATGTAGGTAGTCAATTCTACTTGTACCTCTAGTTCCTCATCAGAAGGTATGACCTCTTCCTTGGCTTGAATAAGGTCAGCGACTTATTAAGTGGTTAATTCAACATCTCAAGTCCCTTTTAGAAAGGAGCCAGAGAGAAATCCGGGAATGGCCACAATCCTTGCTAGCCAAGGATCTTTGTACTTGATCACATGCTTTGGGGATTGGAAGCGTTTCAAAATAAGAGTGTACCCAAGGATAATATGGGCAGCGCGAAGCTGACCGTCCTTGTGAAGGAAGATCTAGGACCTAAAATCTTAGTAAGATCCTCGAAGTTCACCAAATTACAATTCACCGCGGTAAAATTCTTATCTAGAAATGTTTTGAAAAGAAAAGTATGGAATTAGGCATTTTTCAAAGAAAAATAAAATAGAAATAATAATAATGATAATAACTAAGAGGTACAAAAAAAAATTAATTGTGAAGGAAGTAACTCTCTATAAACTAAGGTTAAATTAATTTGTCTTTAGG
Source organism: Quercus gilva (assembly GCA_023621385.1). Classification (NCBI taxonomy): domain Eukaryota; kingdom Viridiplantae; phylum Streptophyta; class Magnoliopsida; order Fagales; family Fagaceae; genus Quercus; species Quercus gilva. The sequence continues at coordinate 50,274,052 of CM042473.1, read as the reverse complement.
CCTATGGTCATCACACCTGGTTCCCCATCTTACGTGGGACAGTGCAGACCATCGTGCCATTCACCAGAGACGATCAGAAAATTCTTGTTCATTGGTCTCAGGGAGACAAGAAATTAATCTAACCAAAGGAACCCAGTCCTAAGCTAGTAACTCGTTGCCTCACTACTCTGATAACTATAAACCTAGTTAACGTCGTGATGAGTTATGATGATACACAAAAATCAGTAGGCTGGAATGCTTCAGGCTATGGTGATGGCTGTGAATCTGAAAAGAAAGAAAGAACTATCAAAGGTGACCAGTGTGACCCGGCTAAGGACCCTCCTATGGTTAAGTCAGTTTTCTCTCTAGGAAAAAAGGATGGAAAATAGTGAATGGTTAGAACTTACCTTGGGTGAATGGGACTTTTTCTTTTTATACAGTGTTAGAAGTGGGTCTACTTGTTTGGATTCATCACCATTGTGGGTGATATGAGTAGTTAGTGGAGAAAATGGGTAAATGGAGTACGTGGGGTGTATTACGAGGAACTCCTTCCAGGTTTTGAGAGTAGTACATCATGGTCAGATCATAAGGAAGTTTATGAGAAGTCCTCTTGTAGATTTCACCAAGTGTTGTTTGGCCGTCCTTATTTTTGCACTATGGACGACCTACCTAGACCTATTTCAAAGGGACTTGTATTGTTTCCTAAGTACAATGTTTTTGTTATCCTCTTCTTAAGGTTTCTCTGGACGTGGTCAGGTTGTAGATGCAATGACTGTGGACGATCATCATGGACGAACATCTTTAAGTTAGCCCCTATCAATTGCCCCCTTGTCCTTATGTCTTCCATGTCATTTCATCAATTATTTATTAAGGGACTAATTAAGGGATGTGCCATGACACGTGGCTCAATCTTAGAGGCCTTCAAGTCACGTCACTTCCTTTTTCAAAAATGTGCCATATGGGACATTCTAATTGGTTTATGTCACTTTAGCATCCCATCCTGTAGGCTATAAATAGGAGAATACCCCTTTTACCCTCTCAATTTTTTCATATTTCCTTCCTTGCAATCGGTCGTCCTGTGCATTGTTTAGAAGTTTCCTCCTATCCTTAGTCGTCTTCGTCTAGAATCAGGTATCCACTTTTCTTCATCTATAGGTTTTCTTAAGTTATTCTTTTACCAAATGGCTATCATAGTGTCCTCGTCTAGTAATAGCAATGAGAGAGAGATAGATGAGTATCATAATGAGAGTAATAGTAGTAGTAGTAGTAGTGGAAGTGACAGTAGTGCAAGTAGTTCTTCTGACGAGCACTACTTGTCTGGGGTTCCTGGGGTCCTATTAGAGGTTTTCTAGGAAGAGTTAAGGAAGAGGACAGCATCAAGTTTTTCAGTTGGCCCGTCCTCTCAGATACCAGTGTCCATCCCGTCTTTAGATGAAGAGGAGGATATTCTATATTGTTATGTTGTAGGTATTCCTTCTAAGACAGACGAGAAAAATTAGGTTCCATTAAAAGTGGTATCAGATCCCGGATAATCTGAATCCTCGTCTAGTTGTCTGAGGTGAGTGGTGTTGTTCCCTTTGTCTTAGGGTTAGTATTTATGAGGCTTATCTATTAGGAGGTCATAGGTTGCCTCTCAACTCTTTTGCTAGGGAGATTTTTCATAGGCTGGGCCTAGGTTTACTCCAGCTTAAGCCCAATGCATGAATTCTCATTGTATCTATGCAAGTGCTGTGGAGAGAATTTTTGAGGGAAACTGTCCTCTTACTGTGGATGAGTTTCTTTGCTGTTATAAGCACCCTGAGATTAGTTAGTCCTTAAGCTTTTATCAGTTTTTAGCGAGGGGTTCCAACTGTAGGTTGGTTAGGTCTCTCCCCACATCTAATAGGAGGTGGAAGACAGAGTTTTTCTTCATCTCTGGGTTATGGGTAGGGAACCCTATTGAAGTAGGCAGGGATCCATTTCCTTCTTATACTGGTGAAATGGGTCATCTTCATCCAAAGGATATGTTAATTTCTCATCCTTTGCCTTATTTTTTTTATCATACTCATTTATTTTTTATTTATTTTTTTTTTTTTTTAATCTATGAGACTACCTGTTTTGTCCAAATTCCATCTAGACCGCATTCAATGAGCTCTTTCTTTTGCGAACAGGTCATTTCACTGTTTAGTGACGCTTTGTCGTCTTTCAAGTTAGGGACTTGGCCCTGAACCTACTGGAGAAGCACTTGCCCACGAACTTACCAACCGAAGACGTGAGTTTTTTCCTTCTTTATTTATGTATTTTTTTATGTTTAAGTCGTCCAAATACTAAACCCCCTTTTTTCCTCTTTCTCCCCTTTTTTTTTAGGAATGACAACCATGAAGGAGAACAAAGGGAAAGGTGTTGCTGGGGACGAGATCGAGGAGGAGGTTAACCAATCTCGTCCTCCAGTTTCGTCCACAATGAAAGTTGTCCCTCATGCTTCATTGGAATGGAAGAAAACAGCGTCCAAAAGAGTGGATACTGGGAACCTTCCTAGCCGTTGAGGCAACAAAAAGCAAAGGGTTGACCCTTCAACAAAGTCCAACCCTGTCGTGGTTCTTAACCACCCTGCCCCCACGACCAAATCTAGAGCTGACACTTCTCCTACTCATCCTAGTGTTAATGGATCTAAACCCTCTAGTGCTGCCCCCATGACTCTTCTTGAAAGTGAAGATTTGGCTTGGGAGTAATTCAATCAAGCAGTCACTAATGAAGACATTACCATTTGTTATGACATGTCCATGAAAGAATTTGAACATTCTATTGTTCATGACCTTTTCAAGGTATTGTAACTCGTCCTTAGCTTGATTTTTATTTCTTTATGCTTAAGCTTCATCACTTTCTTTTGTCTATATTTCTTTGATACAAGTTATGTCAAAGTTTATGGCGGCATCCAAGCAGGCTTATAAATTGGACCACACCGGGGTTAGGCTTGAAGCAAAAATCCGTGATATGGAGGAATCAAGCTGTAGGACGGGGGAAAGGATGAAGTTAGAGGCTGAGGTAGAGGAGTTAAAGAATTTAGTAGAGGAATTAAGGACGAACATTGTGGAAAAGGACACTTGTCTAGACCATCTGTAGAGGCAAAACAAAGAACTTAGATCATCTTCAAGTCAAGCAAAGACGAAGTGATCAAGGAATTCAAGTCATCCAAAGCGTTCACTAATCTTTTGGACAAGCATTATGTAGTAGGCTTCGAAGATTTTCGTATGGTCGCTCTTGAGTTGTTCCCTGAGATGAACTTTGATTCCATTAAACTTCATACTACAGCTAAGAGTTCCTTGCTTCAGACAGGTTCAAAATATTTGAATGTTAAAGACAATGCTTCCACTCCTTTTCCTGCTAAAGACGGCTCTAACTCTGGTGGCGATGCCCTTGGTGGTTTATCCCCCTGAAGTGATTTCTATTTTATCCATTTCTTTTCTTCTTCTTTTTATTTAGAAAGGGTGTGTTGTTTTGGACCACTTTAAATTTGTCTAAGTACATTTGGTTCATCTATGTTTAAAGACGAGTCTTGATACAATAGCCTTGTTTAGGCTTAACTTTGTTAAATGTTTTTGGACAATAGTCATCTACCCTTTTTATTTATGAATGCACTTTTATCCATATTGTTATTGACAAATTTAATTCCAGGTGTTTCTCGTCCATGTTTAGGACTTCATTTTGGGATGTATATTTTCCTCGTCCTTAGACTTATTCTTGGAAGTTTCTTTAGTTATTCTTTTTATCCATAACTTGGATAGTTTGGCAGGTTAGATGTGTTGCCCATAAAAAGTGTTGCATGCATGCTTTTCTTCATCCTTAATTTTTTGGACGAGTGTACTGGAGGTTTGTTCCTTCCCTTTGCACTTATCATTATTTCCTTAGGTTTTATGGTAATTTGCCTTTTCCTCGTTTAAGGATGGCTCATGACAATATATCTCCGCATCTAGAGATTTTAAACGTCTTTAATTTAACATAGACATTAATTTCACAACACTTGAATTAGAGAATTCAAACAACTTTATATACAATAATTGTACATAAAATCATCCATAAACATCAAAGAACTTAGTACATAGCAATTCAAAGACATCGTCTATGCTAGTACTTAGTCCTTTTTTAGGGAATTCAAATTACTTTATATACAAAGACTTTGTTCCTGACATCATCCATAGCACATGCCAATAGCTAGTGCTTTTTAGGGAATTCAAATGCTAGAAAACATAAGATACTGCTGAAAAACATGAGTGCTAAAAGATAACATAGATAAACTACTAGAAATCACTAGTAATCTTTAGACTCATCCATGCTGATCTTCTCGAGTCTTTTTTACTTGTAGTACTTCCTCAAGTGCTCTACATTCCACAGGTGCTCTAGCTTTCGTCCATCCAAGATTTCCAAGTAGTATGAACATCGTCTTTTGGAATTGATGTCTCTGTATGGTCCTTCCCAATTAGGCCCTAACTTTTCATGAGCGAGGTCCTTTGTAGCCAGGGACACCTTCTTTAAGACAATATCACCAATGTTGAACTGTCTTGGCTTCATCAATGTATCATGATGCTTGGACATCAAGTTTGTGTAATACGCCACCCTATGTTCTGCATCCATCCTCACCTCATCCATAAGGTCAAGGCTTAAACGAAGCTGATTTTCATTCTCCTCGTTGTTGCAATTGTTAAGACATATATGAATCATGTTAGGAACATATGTCAATACAAAATAGGCTAATCCTTCCACAAAACGCACTTTACTTTTAATTGGATAGATCTAGGATGTATTTAATGCTTCAATGAACAATGCTTCAAGTCTAAGTGTTAAAGTCATGCAAGTCTGTCCAAGAAACAAGTGAAGAAGTGTTGGATTTTAAAGCTCAACAGCTATCACGGCGGCAAGTATCTATCGAGGTTTAAAAGGCTGCTTAAGCCCGATGCTCGACAACTGTTCAATAGATAGGGTATCTATTGAGATTTAAGAAAATTAGTTTTTCATATCTGATTTCACTCCAGTCCGTGTATAGATGTTTGGGCTTTCTTTTCTCACAACCCTAAACATATATAAGGATTGTTTTAAAAGCCGTCACAGCTGATGCACCTCAATGCAAAAGTTTTTCACAAGCATATTGTGAACCAAAGACAAATGCCCTAGTTCATCTTTCTCTTCAAGAAACTGTTGCGTTTGTACGCCGTAGAGTTTTGTAACCAAGGAGCTTCGTGATCTTCATCGTATTGATGAACTGAATAACTTTGTAGCCAACATTCTTCTCAAGTTGGTATGTACGTCGCATACTGGGATCCACACATCAAATTAGTTAGTCACGTACTGGGAGCCCTGTATTAAAAAGAGAAATTGTCACTACAGAACAAGTCCAATTGGGTAATGGGGTAAGGGTTCAACTGTAAGTTGGTATAAGATACTAGGATTCCTTTACTTGTAACCGCTTGTTGTGATAATAATGGATTCTCGAGAGTGGTAACCTTAAAATCACTCGGTGGGATTTTTGCCGTGTAGATTTTCCCCATTCGTAAGCAAATCTCCTTGTCAATTTATTTTCCACTGCATATTAACTTAGTTGGTGATTTGTTTATGCTACCATGCTTATTGCATGCGAATTGAATTAATTAATTAACTTAGCTAATTAATTGGTTAATTCATCGCAATGGGTCAATACATTCTTTGCTTTGTGATCCATTGACCCCTACTTGTCATGGATAGAGGATAGTCTCTTATTACACCTCCTTTATTTGATGGCACTAAATATGCACACTGAAAAGTATGCATGAGAGCTTTCTTGCAGTCATTAGATGAAAAGGTGTGGCAAACTGTGGAGATAGGCTAGACCAAGCTGAAGGAGGCGCCGGCCAATTGGGATGATGATAAGATCAAGGCAGTAAATTTCAACAGTAGGGTATTGAATGCTTTATTCAGTGTAGTCACAAATGAGGAATTCAAGAAGATATCCTCTACTGAAACTGCTAAGGAAGCATGGACCATCCTCTAGACAACCTATGAAGGAACTAAGGCTGTCAAGGATTCAAAGTTTCAAAGGCTTACTACAAGCTTCGAAGAGATTAAGATGGAGGAGGATGAGTCATTCGATGAGTTCTATGCCAAGCTATAGAACATGTTAGGCCACAAACTGAATGACCCCTTGTGATTTAAACTAATTAATTAATTTAGCCAAGTTATTAATTAATCAATTTAACATGCAAATACGTGGCAGCACAAACAAATCACCGAATAACTAAATATGCAGCGGAAAATAAATAACACGGTGATTTGTTCACGAATGGGGAAAAACCCTAACGGCAAAAACCCCACCGGGTGATTTTCAGGTCACCACTCCCGAAACTCCACTATTATCAAATCAAGCAGTTACAAATAAGGAATCCCAAGTACCTTATCAATCTACAGTTGAACTCTTACCCCAATACCCAATCGGACTTGATCTGTAGTGACAGTTCCCCCTTTTGATGCACGGCTCCCAAGTACGTGACTAACCAGATGTGCGGATCCCAGTACGCGACTTCAAACACCAACTTTAGAAAGAGAGGTTGGCTGCAAAGTTCTTCAGATCATCCTATGCAATGAAGATCAGGAAGATGCTTGGTCACAAAACCCTACGGTGCAAAGTACACAGCAACTTCTTGAAGAAGATGAACTAGGTCAAGAACTTCGTCTTAGATCACAATTTGCTTGAACAAGGATTGCTCAATGCTTTTGCAACTTGTGTCTATGTTGACGGCTCTTAAAACACTCCTTAAATATGTTTAGGGTTAGAAGAAAAGAAGGCCCAAAAACACATTCACGGATCCCAAGAAAATCAGATTAGAATTCTGACTTTTGTAAATCTCGACAGATAGCAGGTGTCGAGGTAGGTGTCGAGAAGGTGTCGAGATTTAAAAATTCTGCACTTCAACTTGCTTTTTCTTGGACAGACTTGATGACTTCAACACTTGATCTTGAAACATAGTTTCTTGAAGTATTAAATACACCTAGAACTACCCAATTACAAGTAGAGTGCGTTTTGTCAAAGGATTAGCCAATTTACATAAAATGTGACATATGTTCCTAACATGTAAACACATATGTCCTAACAGAACATAATGAACTCAGCCTTTAATCTTGGGGAAACTATTCTCGAACCCAAAATTGTTAGAAAGGTGCTCAGATCTCTACCCGAGAGATTTCATGCTAAGATCACCACGATTGAAGAATCAAAGGCTATTGATAAAATTCCTTTGACATAGCTGGTTGGCAATTTGCAGACCTATGAGTTGGGTTTGACAAGGATAGGGAAATGAAGCAAGAGCAAGAGCATGGCACTGAAGGTCAAAAGTTGTAATACAAATGAGTCTTCTGATGATGAAGATTCTAAAATGAAATCCTATATCATAAGGCAATTCAAAAGGTTCATGAAGAATGCCAATACAAGATTTGATAAAGACTGCAAGCAGTCCAATTCATCTCAGTTCAAGAACCAAGACAAAGGAAAGAAGGATGCTAAGGATGGCAGTTAGTACACTATTCCATCAGGACCAAAGTGCTTTGGGTGTCAAGGTTTCGGTCACATGAAACAAAAGTGGCCTACATATCTCAAGACTATTGGGAAGAACAAGGCACTTGTTGCTATTTTAAGCGACACTGAGCCTGAGGATGATTCTGATAATGAGGATGATGAAATTCTAAATGCCTTCACTGCCACTATAAATCCTATTGAGAGGATTGTTGAAGATGTGGATAAAGAAGAGGACTTGATGGAGTCTAAATTTCTGAAGATGGATGAATAAGATGACATCCACACAGCCTATGCAAAATTATACAAAGTCTCGAAAAAGCATGAGAAGTTGCATAGGTTAGCCACCAAGAAGCTCAGTGATGTGGAGCTAGAACAAGAAGAAATCTCCATTAAGTTTGATGAAGCTAATCAGACCATTGAAGCACTGCAATTTGAAAATAATTTCTTGACTAAGTAAACCAAGAAGCTTGAGGCAGAGTTGTTCCAAGTCAGAGCTTAGTTGGAGAGCAATTAAAGTGCAAAGATTAACAAGATGCTCAGTCTTTAGAAATCTGCTTCAGATCGAACCGGTTTAGGTTATGGCGTCTCTTCTTCTAAAATTGCTTCTACTAGTACTACTGTTTTTGTTTCACCTACTAATAATGTTGAATCTAAAAACAATGATGTCAAAACTGTTTTAGCTAGTGAGAACATAGACAAAGGTAAATCTATCTTAGGAACACCCCCTAAGCTTAATAAGAAAGAGATTAAAACCCTGGGGCTAAGAAGGGAAACACTCAAAAGCCTAAACAGAAGAAGCAACATCTCTGTCATTACTATAGAGCGACTGGACATACTCGACCTAATTGCTATAAGTGGTTAGCTACTCAACAGAGCAACAGTATGATCTCATCGGGAAACTAGAATCAATTTCCATCCTTCTTTGCTCCTCTTGGAGATCTACTCAAAGCCTTTATGTTCCTTTTGAACATGAAAAATTTCAATTCTTCCCCCTCACCGCTGAATTAAGGGTTTGCAAAATGAAAAGGTTCTTCCAAGGTGTGGAAGGAAAAATGCTCCAAGTGATTTAGTCACTTTTTCTCTCTCTCCTTTTCTTGTTTTTGAGTATGCATTACTTGTGTGTTTTGCTTTCTTGTTTTGAGTCAGTATAGTTTATGCTTTGCATTGTTTAACATGTTTTTGTTTGTTTATTTTTAATTTCGCTTTATTTTGTTTTTCATAAAAAAAAATTGAAAAATCATAAAAATACAAAAACAATGTGTGTTTTGTGTACATTGGTACTTGTGTACCTTGGATGGCCATTGAAACAAAGTTTTCTAAACTTTGTATCATGTGTGATAGGACAAAAATGAATTGACCCCTTGTGATTAATTAACCAATTAATTTAACCAAGTTGATTAATTAAGTTAATTAACATTCAATTGCATAGCAGCATAAACAAATCACCAATAAACTAAATATGCAGTGGAAAATAAATAATATGGTGATTGGTTTACGAATGGGGAAAACCTAACGGCAAAAACCCCATCGGGAGATTTTCAAGTCACCACTCCCGAAACTCCACTATTATCACAACAAGCGGTTACAAGTAAATGAATCCTAAGTACTTTACCAACCTACAGTTGAACCCTTACCCCAATACCCAATTGGACTTGTTCTGTAGTGACTGTTTCCCCTTTTGATGCATGACTCCCAAGTACGTGACTAACCAATCTGCGCGGATCCCAATACACGACTTCAATCACCAACTAGAAAGAGAGGTTGGCTACAAAGTTCTTCAGTTCATCCTACACGATGAATATCAAGAAGATGCTTGGTCACAAAACCCAAAAGTGCACATACATAGCAACTTCTTCAGAAGAGATGAACAAGGGCAGAACTTTGTCTCTGGTTACAAATTGCTTGAACAGAGTTTGCTCAATGCTTGTGCAACTTGTATCTCTATTGACAGCCTTTAAAACAATCCTTTTATATGTCTAGGGTTAGAAGAAAAGAAGGCCCAAAGACACACTCACGGATCCCAAAAAATCATATCAGAAATTCTGATTTTATAAACCTCGACAGATAGAAGTTGTCGAGTAGGTGTCGAGCTTATGGGCTGGAACAGCTTACTTAAGCTCGATAGATGCAGCTATCGAGCCAGCTGTTGAGCTTTAATGATTTTGCACTTTTAGCTTGTTTTCTTGGACAGACTTGAAGGCTTCCATACTTGATCTTGAAACTTAGTTTCTTGAAGTATTTTAACACATCTTAGATCTACCCAATTATAAGTAAAGTGCGTTTTGCCAAAGGATTAGCCAATTACATAAAATAGTGACATATGTCCTTAACAAGTGAACTACATAGTCCTAACAATCTCCCCCTTTGGCAATCTGTGACAAAACCACAACAAACAAATGAACATATGAGAGAAATCATAAATCACTCAACTCATACTTACTTGTTGATTATAATAAAATCTATCCTAACACAAACTCTTGAAAAACTTTGCAAGAAGAGAGTTTATGGCAAATAGACTTTAACAACCTGTATTTCTGAAACACTTTAAACAAAACTTATCAAGGCATCTTTGTGTGAAACAAAAATAATAGATTGCATACAATTAAAGAATTATGTGTATAAATAGAGAAAAGAAACAACACATGTAGAGGTAGGTGAAAGAAACATACATCCACATATAGAAAGAACTAAGTACAATGTATGTCAGTAAATGGTCACAAGACCTAATGTACATGAATAATGTATCTAAAAGGAAGAAAAGAAAAAATATATCATATCCTCACTACATCCCTTAAAACAATAACAACACTCCCCCTAACAAAAATGTCCTATACTACTAACTCTCCCCCTAAGTATGACTACTCTCATATCCCCAAACTACTCCCCATTTTTGTCACGAGTGACAAAGGGCAAGAGTGTCAAGTAAACATCTCATCGGTAGAGCTAGCATCTCCATCATCATCATCATCATCATCATCAGAAGCATCATCATCATCGCCATCATCATCATCATCCTCAGAGTTAGAAGCCGCTGGAGGAGGTAGTGAAGGAGTAGCGTCAGGAGCAAAACCACCCATGGTCGCCTACCATCTAGCAATACGGCCGACACGAACATTCACCTGATACAACTCAGTGGAGAGTGCATCAAGGCGAGCATCCATGTGTTGTAGCTGCTCCATGATGTCTCCTAGTGACACATTGCTTATGGAGGAAGAAGGAGCGGATAAAGATGGAGCAGATCGAGATGGAGTTCATCGGGAGGAAGGAGTGGAATCTGATTGTCGCGACCTAAAATGCGCATCACTACGTTTTATGGTAGCGACGTCTATGGCACACATGAAAGTGAAATGGTCGGACACAAGGAAAAGGAATAGAAAAATGGCGTAGAATCCTCGTGATAGCAAAAGGAAAGATGAGCTTATCACGGGTCGCCGCATCTAAATGAATATCTATAATAGACAGAATGAAATGAGAAGGAAAATCTATGGTAAGATGCTCAAGGAGGGATGACAAAAATCTAGCACGAGGCTCTGTTATGGAGTTGTAGTGAGAGAGAGGATGGAGTACAAAAGTCATCACCATGTTTAAGAATCTAGGACCTTTAGCAAAAGGCCAACATGATGTATACTGACGCTCACCCCACTCAGAAAGGCGCTCACAAAAAACTAAAATGAGCTCATCCTTGGACACAGTCTGTAGACGCTCACAAGAAGGATAGTCAAGAAACTCTATCCTAGGAACCTGAAGCACATCCATAACTAGCTGTAATGTGACAGGGATGCACATACCTCGAACGCAAGTGAAAAAGAAAGGTATTGAACGATCAATCCCGTGCATGTTGGAGTAAAACTCCTGTATAAGCATGAGAGGACAAGTAATCGGGACGCCACACAGTGACTCCCATTCCCTACTGTGAATGACATCGGGAAGGTCAATATCAGTGAAGTCCACCAAAATGACTTGGTGTTCCGAATGAAAACCTCGTCTAAAAAAGTTCTCCGAGAATGCCTTGTGGGCATCATCATCACGGAACCGAAGAGTAAGAGGAGTAGAATCAGAAGATGAAGAAGCTTCAGAACGAAAAGGGTTACGAGCCGGAGTAGATTTATGCTTAGGTGCCATAGACACGACTAACGTAAACAAAATGAGAGAGGGAGAATATCAAAAAAATCCCAAAGAAATTCAAATATAACAAGTATATTGAATATAGAGTACGTAAGCATGGAGAATGCATGAACATGTGACATGCAAAACAAATTTCATCATGGGCTCAGCCCAATCCAATCCTACCAGAACACAAACATATTACACACATCTAAATGCATGAAAATACCATCATAATGCAAATGTGATGCAATGCATGATATATTAAACACATTTAAATGAAAACCTATCCCAAACTTTTAACAAAAACTCATCAATTTTGAAAAACCCCAAAACCTAAGATTCCAAAAACATGAAATGCATGAAATATGAAAAGAAAAGAGATCATACCAAGTGATTTGAAGCAAGGAAAGGCCAAAAATCACGTGGGTTGAAGGTTTGGAGTGAGAAAAATGAGTTCAGGAGGTGAACAAGTGTGGAAAGATCGAGAGAGATCGAGGAAAATGAGAACCGGATTGCATAAGGGGCTTATATAAATCCTCAGTAAATCTCGATAGGTATAGGTATCGAGAGGTGTCGAGACATCTGTCAAGAAAGGTGTTGAGGAAAATGGTCTTCGACAGATATAGATATCGATGAGGTATTGAGGAATAAACACCAAAATCAAGAACAGAATCTCGATCGATCAACCAGGTATCGAGAAGCTATCAATGAGGCAAGAGATTTCTCGATCGATCCACCAGGTGTCGAGTATGTGTTGAGATTACGATAAGAAAAAGCTTGAGAAGCTCGACAGATAGCTAAGTATCGAGGAGGTGTCGAGCCAACTTTTAAAACAGCTTTTCGAGAAGAGAAAAACACAGACATAAATGCAATCCAACATGCAACTCAACAATGATCCAATCAACATAATAGGCTCTCAAAATCATCTTTCAATGAAAATTTTAAGCACATGGATCCCCAAAAACACACGCACACACTAAACAAGTCTAACCAATTTTATTTTTCAAAAATAAGTTAAGACAATTTAGTGAGCATACATAAACACATGTAAACCTAGTGATGGCCAAATCACATTGTACCTACACATGTATCAAGAGTAGCAAAGAATATTGCGTGTTGTGTGTGAAAAACATCGCAAGATTGCATAAGTGTATACATGTTATGACGATTTGAGATACGAGAAAATCACTTTAACTCACACACAATCATAACTATTTGATGGGGACTATCACCTTCAAGGTACATCCTATAACTCCCACGTCTCCTAGAATACACGCTTGCAACCATTTTTAAAGCATTTTTAATCTTTTTTCTTTTTATTTTCTTTGCATATTTTCTTTTTAAGCATATCATGCATGGGCATATAAGAGAGAGAGAAAAGAAATACCCATTGATATTTGACATTCCAATTTTACTATGCCGAAGCACATAAATGTCATAAACACTGCACTTTTGCTATGCCGAAGCATACGGGTGTCATTCATGATTGGCGGGAAACAGTGGTGAAATGGTTATTTATGCCTTTCTCTTAGGATTTTCTAGTCCTACCCGTCAAAAAGAGTGATATGAGTGTTAAGTCTAAGAGATAACTTAATCTTACTCATCACAAAAAAGAGCCACAAAGCTCACTTGCTTAGTTGTGCATAGAGATGCTCACCTAAGCTACAAATGATACAAAGTTTAGAAAACTTTGTTTCAATGACCATCTAAGGTACACAAGTATCAATGTACACAAAACACACACTGTTTTTGTATTTTTTTTATTTTTCAATTTTTTTTATTTTTATATCAAAAACAAAATAAACAAAAATTGAAAATAAACAAAATAAAACATATTATCAAAGCAAAGAAAAAAACTAGACTGACTCAAAATAAAAGCAAAACACACAAGTAATGCAACAAACAAAAACAAGAAGATAGAAGAAAGTGATATAATCACTTAGAGTCCTTTTTCTTCCACATTTTGGAAGAACCTTTCCTTTGATTGAATCCTTGAACCGGTGGCGAAGGTGAAAAATTGAACCCGTTCAAGTTCGAAAGGAACATGAGAGCTTTCAGAAGATCTCCAAGAGGAGCAAGAGAGAATTGAAGCTGATATTGGCTTCCAGATGCTATCATATCGTTGCTCTGTTGAGTGGCTAACTACTTATAGCAATTTGGTCGAGTATGACCGACAACACCACAATTATGACAGAGATGCTGTTTCTTCTGTTTAGGCTTTTGAGAGATAGCCTTCTTAGCCCTAGGGTTTTTAACATCTTTCTTATCTTGCTTAGGGGGTGCTCCTAAGATAGATTTACCATTGTCTAAGTTCTCACTAGCTAATTCAGTTTTAGCACAATGTTTTCAATTTCAATATTATTAGCAGGAGAAACAAAAACAGTTGAACTAGTAGAAGCAATATTAGAGGAAGAAAGACCATACCCTAAACCTGTTCGATCTGAAGCAGATTTTTGAATGCTGAGCATTTTATCAAGCTTTGCACTTGAAGTCCTCTCCAATTGAGCTCTAACTTGAAATAGCTCCACCTCAAACTTCTTGGTCTTCTCAGCCAAGAAATTATTCTTGAACCTCAACGCTCCAATAGTCTGATTTGGCTCATCAAACTTTGTGGACAACTCTTCACAGTCAAGTTCCACATCGCTGAGCTTCTTGGTGGTCAACCTATAGAGTTTCTCGTATTTCTCAAATAGCTTGTATAGTTTCTCATAGGCTGAATGGATATCATCTTGATCATCCATTTTCTCACACTTAATGTCCACCAATTCTTCTTCTTCTTCCACTTCATCAACAATCCCTTCAGTAGGATTGACTGTGGTAGTGAAGGCATTTAAGATTCCGTCATCCTCACTTTCGGAATCATCTTCAGGCTCAATGTCACTTAAGGTAGCAGCAAGTGCCTTACTCTTCCCAATGCTCTTAAGATATGTGGAGCACTCTTGTTTCATATGACCGAAGCCATTACACCCAAAACACTTAGGTCCTGCGGGAACAGTGTACTGACCACCTTCCTTTGTATCCTTTTTCCCTTTGTCTTGGCTCTTAAACTAAGAAGAACTGGATTGCCTGCAGTCTTTTCAAAGCCCTTTCCATTGGGATTCTTCATAAATTTCTTAAACTACCTTGTGATATAGGACTTCATCTTGGAATCTTCATCATTCGAAGACTCATCTGTCTCACTGCTTTTGGCCTTCAATGCCATGCTCTTTCCTTTACCTGTCTTGCCAATTCTGGTCAACCCAAGCTCGTAGTTCTGCAAGTTTCCAAACCAACTCAGTCAAAGGAATCTTGTCAATATCTTTTGATTCCTCAATCGCCGTAGTCTTGGCATGGAATCTCTCGGGTAAAGATCTTATCACTTTTCTCACAATCTTTGGTTCAAGAATGGTTTCCACAAGATTGAAAGTAGAGTTCACTATGTCCTTCAGCTTGGCATAGAACTCACCAAACGACTCATCCTCCTCCATCTTAATCTCTTCAAAGCTTGTAGTGAGCCTCTGAAGTTTTGAATCTTTAACAGCCTTGGCTCCCTCATAGGTTGTCTGGAGGATGGTCTAAGCCTCCTTAGCAGTTTCAGTTGAAGATATCTTCTTAAACTTCTCATTGGTGACCGCACTGAACAACGCATTCAATGCCTTGCTGTTGAAGTTTGCCGCCTTGATCTTTGCATCATCCCAATCGGCCTACGCTTCCTTTGGCTTAGTCCAGCCAATCTCTACAGTTTGCCATACCTTCTCATCTAAAGACTACAAGAAAGCTCTCATGAATACTTTCCAGTATGCATAGTTAGTCCCATCAAATAAAGGAGGTATGACTAACGACTGTCCTCTATCCATGACAAACAGGGATCAATGGATCAAACACAGCAAAGATTATCCTAATCAGAGTGTGGCTACTCTAATACCACTTGATAGGCCAAAAACGAATTGACCCCTTATGATTAATTAACCAATTAATTTAACTAAATTGATTAATTAAGTTAATTAACATGCAATTGCATGGCAGCACAAACAAATCACCAATAAACTAAATATGCAGCAGAAAATAAATAACACGGTGATTTTTTTACGAATGGGGAAAACCTAACGGCAAAAACCCCACAAAGTGATTTTCAAGTCACCACTCCCGAAACTCCACTATTATCACAACAAGCGATTACAAGTAAAGGAATGCCAAGTACCTTACCAACCTACAGTTGAACCCTTACCCCAATACCCAATTGGACTTGTTCTGTAGTGACAGTTTCCCCTTTTGATGCATGGCTCCCAAGTACATGACTAACCAAGATCCTAGTACATGACTTCAATCACCAACTAGAAAGAGAGGTTGGCTGCAAAGTTCTTCAGTTCATCCTACACGATGAATATTAAGAAGATGCTTGGTCACAAAACCCAAAGGTGCACATACACAGCAACTTCTTCAGAAGAGATGAACAAGGGCAGAACTTTGTCTCCAATTACAAATTGCTTGAACAGAGTTTGCTCAATGCTTGTGCAACTTGCATCTCTATTGATGGCCCTTAAAATAATCTTTTTATATGTTTAGGATTAGGAGAAAAGAAGGCCCAAAGACACACTCACGGATCCCAAAAAATTAGATCAGAAATTCTAATTTTATAAACCTCAACAGATAGAAGCTGTCGAGCAGGTGTCGAGCTTATGGGCTGGAATAGCTTACTTAAGCTCGATAGATGTAGCTGTCGAGCCAACTGTCGAGCTTTAATGATTTTGCACTTTCAGCTTGTTTTCTTGGACAGACTTGAAGGCTTCCACACTTGATCTTGAAACTTGTTTTCTTGAAGTATTTCAACACATCTTAGATCTACCCAATTACAAGTAAAGTGCGTTTTGTCAAAAGATTAGCCAATTACATAAAAGAGTGACATATGTCCTTAACAAGTGAACTACATATGTCCTAACAATGTGTAGCTTAGATTTGTGGCTCGTGTTTGTGATGAGTAAGATTAAGTAATCTCTTGTACTTAACACTCGTATCACTCTTTTTGACAAGAATGACTAGAAAATCCTAAGAGAAAGGCATAAATAACCATCTTACCACTGTTGCCTGCCAATCATGAAATGACATCTGTATGCTTCGGCATAGCAAAAGTGCAATATCAAAAGTTTAACATCATTGGGTATTTCTTTTCTCTCTCTTATATTCCTATGCATGATATGCTTAATAAAAGAAAATATGCAAAGGAAAATAAAAACAAAAAGAATAAAAATGCTTTAGATATGATTGCAAGCGTGTCTTTTAGGAGATGTGGGAGTTATAGGATGTACCTCGAAGGTAATAGTTCCCATCAAACAGTTATGATTATGTATGAGTTAAAGTGACTTTCTCATGTTTCTCAACAACAAAAAAAAAAAAAAAAAAAAAAAAAAAAAAAAAAAAGGTGACTTTCTCATATCTCAAATCATCATAACATGTAGACACTTCTGCAATCTTGCGATGTTTTTCACACACAACACACAATATTATTTGCTACTCTTGATACATTTGCAGGTACAATATGATTTGGCCTTCACAAGGAATACATGTGTTAATGTATGTTCACTAAATTTTCTTGACTTGTTTTTGAAATATAAAATTGATTAGACTTGTTGTGTGTGTGTGTGTGTGTGTGTGTGTGTGTGTTTTGGATCTAAATGCTTGACATTTTTCTTGATGAGATATGTTTTTGAGAGCTTAAAATGTTGGTTGTATCTTTGGTTGAGTAGCATGTTTGATTCCATTCATTTTTGTGTTTTTCAATTCTTTGAAAAACTGTTTTTAAGCTATCTCAATAGCTTCTCGATGCCTCTCGACAGCTAGGCTATCTATCGAGCCTCTTAAGCTTCCTTTCCCAATAGATGTTATCGCAATTTTGATCCATTAAGGTTTTTTAGAATCAGGCTTGATAGCTTCTCGACAAATTCTCGATCCATAAAGGAAGTCTCTGTATGCTTGATAGATTCTCAATAGCTTCTCGATCCATCGAGGTCACTTTGCTGTGGACACCTCTCATTAGCTCCTCGATAGCTTATCAATAACTCTATCTCGTGTTTTTAATTCTCAATAGCTCTCAACACATCTCAATCCATTCGAGAAACTGAGATTTCTATAAAAAGGGTCAGCGCGATTCTTTTCTTATTTTCTCTGATTTCTCTTAATAGAAACTCTCTCCTCTCTCTTCCAAACACCTCAAACTAAACCTCTTCACTTACCCCACTTGATCTTCAGCCTAAATCAAGTTTTCTTCATTTGGTATGATCCTTTTTCTCTATTCTGTCATGCATTTCATATTTTCTGACCTAAGTTTTGGATTTTTGAAAAGTTTTTAGGGCTTTTCAAGTTTAATGAAGTTTTTGTGAAATTTTTGGGACAATTTTTTGTTTAAATGATTTTAAATCATCATGCATTGCATCACATGTGCATTTTAACTATGATTCATGCATTTTAGATGTGTGATTATTATGTTGAAATGATGTGTGCTGGTAGGTTTGGATTGGACTGAGCCCATGATGTCTTTACTGTTGCATATCACAAGTTCATGCATTTTTCATGCATACATACCTTCATTTCCTTATATTCTTATATTAAACTGTTTGGTGCTTTTCTGTTTGTCCCTTTCTCTCTCTCTTTCTTTCGTTAGTTGCTCTATGGCACCTAAACGAAAATCCACTCCGTCCCAAAACGCTCTTCATTCTAGGGCATCTTCTTCTTCTTTCCCCCTTGATTCTACTCCATTTCACGTCCAGTTCTGTGATAAGAAAGCCCGTAAGGACTTTTCGAAGAACTTCTCACGATGAGGCATTCATTCGGAACACCAAGTCATTCTATCAGACTTTTCCAGTACTGACCTTCCCACTATCATCTATAGTAGGGGTTAGGAGTCACTGTGTGGCATACTGGTCACTTGTCCCTTCGTGATCATACAAGAGTTTTACTCCAATATGTACGGATTCGATTATTCTGTACCTCATTTTGTCACTCGCGTTCGACGTACGTGCATCATAGTCACTCCGGATATTGTATCTAAGGTGTTACATGTTCCTAAGGTAGCGCATCCTAACTACCCTGGCTATAATCGTCTTAAGACTATGTCTAAAGACGAACTCTCGTCTCTTTTCTATAAGACACCTTCATCTTGGGGTGAAGATCAAAACACCCCTTACTTGGGCTTTGCAAAATGTCCAAGGTTCCTTAACATGGTGATGACATTTGTTCTCCATCCATTGTCTCACTATAACTCTATCATAGAGCCTCGTACTCGATTTTTGTTATTCATTCGAAACACCAAGTCATTCTATCAGACTTTTCCAGTACTAACCTTCCCACTATCATCTATAGTAGGGGTTGGGAGTCACTGTGTGGCATACTGGTCACTTGTCCCTCCGTGATCATACAAGAGTTTTACTCCAATATGTACAGATTCGATTATTCTGTACCTCATTTTGTCACTCGCGTTCGACGTACGTGCATCGTAGTCACTCCGGATATTGTATCTAAGGTGTTACATGTTCCTAAGGTAGCGCATCCTAACTACCCTGGCTATAATCGTCTTAAGACTATGTCTAAAGACGAACTCTCGTCTCTTTTCTATAAGACACCTTCATCTTGGGGTGACGATCAAAACACCCCTTACTTGGGCTTTGCAAAATGTCCAAGGTTCCTTAACATGGTGATGACATTTGTTCTCCATCCATTGTCTCACTATAACTCTATCATAGAGCCTCGTACTCGATTTTTGTTATCCCTTCTTGAAGGACTCACTATTGATTTTCCCTCTCATTTTTCCTTCAGCTATCACGCGAATTTTCTTCCATTTTTCTATCTCCTATCCCAATTTTCCTCATTTTTCTATTATGTGTGCCATAGACGCTACTACCATCAGACAAAGCGAGACCCAGCTTCTATCGAAGCAGCCATGGACAAAGACAGTGACTCCTCCAACTTCTTCCACTCCTTCCACATCTGCTCTTTCTTCATCGGTGGGTGGTGTAACCCTCGAGGCGGTCATGGCATAGCTGCAGCGCATGGATGCTCGCCTTGACACACTTAGTGATGAGTTGTGCCAGTTGAACACCCGTGCCGATTGTATTGCTCGATGGCAAGCTTGCCTTGGTGGCTTCGTAAAGTCTCCCTTTCCTTTTCCAGTGGCATCTGAGGATGAGGACGATGATGGTGACTCCGATGACAATGATGATGATGAGGATAAGGATGAGGATGCTCGCTCTTCCAGTGATGACACGATGACTGCTTGATTTACTTACCCTATGTCATTCGTGACAAAAAGGGAAAGTAATTTTAGATATGAGAGTAGTCATGTACATAGGGGGAGAGTTAGCATAGGCAATTTTTGTTAGGGGGAGTGTTTATATTTTGAGGGATGTAGTGAGGACTTATGTATTTTCTTCTTCTCTTCTTTTATAGATACAATGTTCTTGCTTTGTGATAGCAAACCTTGTACTTATGTTATTATATATATATATATGATGAGATTGTTATTACAGTTGTTTTACCTAGCTTTTCATGTGTTGTTTCTTTTCTCTCTTTATGCACATGCTTCTTATTAATTGTATGCAATCTTTTATTTCTGTTTCACACTAAAATGCCGTTATGAGTTTTGTTTAAAGTGTTTCAAAAATACAGATTGTCAAAGTCTTCTTGCCATAAACTCTCTTCTCTCATATGTTAATTTGTTTGTTGTAGTTTTGTCACGGATTTCCAAAGGAGAGATTGCTAGGACATATGTGAATCATGTTAGGAACATATGTCAATATAAAATTGGCTAATCTTTTGACAAAACGCACTTTACTTGTAATTGGGTAGATCTAGGATGTGTTTAATGCTTTAAGGAACAAGGTTTCATGTCCAAGTGTTAAAGCCATGCAAGTCTGTCCAAGAAACAAGTGAATAAGTGTTGGATTTTATAGCTTGACAGCTATCTCAACAGTTAGCATCTATCGAGGTTTAGAAGGCTGCTTAAGCCCGATGCTCGACAGCTACTCAATAGATAAGGTATCTATCAAGATTGAATAAAATCACTCAGATCTGATTTCACTCTAGTCCGTGTATAGATGTTTGGGCTTTCTTTTCCCACAAACCTAAACATATATAAGGATTATTTTAAGGGCCATCACAGCTGATGCACCTCAATGCAAAAGTTTTTCACAAGCATACCGGAGACATATGCCCTAGTTCATCTTTCTCTTCAAGAAGCTGCTGCGTTTGTAAGTCGTAGGATTTTGTAACCAAAGAGTTTCGTGATCTTAATCATATTGTTGAACTGAAGAACTTTACAGCCACATCCTTCTCAAGTTAGTGTGTAAGCCGCGTACTGGAATCTGCACATCGAATTGGTTAGTCACGTACTTGGAGCCGTGCATTGAAAGGAGAGATTGTCTCTACAGAGCAAGCCTAATTGGGTATTACGGTACGGGTTCACTGTAGGTTGGTATAATGTACTGGGATTCCTTTACTTGTAACTGCTTGTTGTGATAATAATGGATTCTCGGAAATGGTGACCTTAAAATCACCCGATTCAACGTATCTACACTACCTAACACCCTAAAAAGGTTCGAAGAACATGGGGTAGGGCAAAGTCTGTAAAAGATTAAAAAATTGCCCGTTACCCTACCCATGGGAATCTCCATCCCACCTTCTATAAAAGCAATCATATGAATGACTATGGCATCAGTGGGTCTCTTGGTGTGCCATTCCCCTAGATGGTAGTGTTCTATCTCTACCCCAGCAGGGATCTTATATTTGGTCCTAAAGGCATCTACCTTCTCGGGCTTGTTTACTAGTTTAGCGAACTTACCCATCCATCCTAATTGACTAAGTAAAAGAAGAAATCTAAAGCTAAACAAAGGCTCAGGACACTTACAAGTCTAGGAAGTGGGTCTCTTCGAGCAGCTTCTCTGAAAGTAAGGTAAGGATTGCTGAAATAGGAGAAAATGACCCCTATCTCCCTTTATATATGGGAGAAAAAGGAGTGGTAATTTTCCTGCCCAAAAACCCAGAAAAACCTCATTTGTTGGATCTTCATCACGCTGTAGAATGTGGGAGACATGCAACCACCTGCAGCATTAATTGCAGCACTGCAGATGCCAAAGCGTTAAAAACATGTATGGGACAGGTGAAAAGACGCTCCTACGTGGGAACATGTCCAGAAGATGCCAACCCTCCTATGCTTTATCAAAACTCCACTCTTCTAGCAGCAACAACAATGAAATTTTGAGGGGCTATTATGGTAGGGCTAAGATCTGAATACAAAAATATAGCTCGTGGGCTGAGTTCGAGGAGGCATAAGAGCCCATAATCACATTGGACTTGATCCAACACGTAATTGAGAACCCGAGAATAAAGGACGAAGAAGCGTCTGCCTGAGGATCAAGCTGAGGAGCGAACTCTCCTTGGAAGGCATAAAGTAGACCACTTGCACCAGAGAACAAAATACCAAAGAAGATGTGAAAGACATGCAAGCAAAGAAGAAGGGAAATATCCATACAAAGTAACCATCACCTCTACATTCATTGCACTGTACCAACTTAGCTTGCTGCATTATAGAAATGACCTCTAAACAGTGCCTTCACAACTTGCAGCATATTCTACCACTTCCAGCAAAATCTTGATGGGACAAGCATATAAAGGAAGGCCAATGACTGTACAAGTGGAGGGTTAAGATGCAATTTAGCTAACTATATAAAGGAGGGAAGCCCCAATAGAACAAGAGGATGAAAAACTGAAAAGAAATACTTATATTGTATGGCACTATCCTGTAATTAAGACTTGAACAATATATGAACAACTGCTCTTCAGCCTATCCTGAGGGGAAGTATAAATTCCAAAAAATTTGTTTCTCACTTGATTTATCTAACTTTTTCCCATCCATCTAAGGATTAAATCATACTAGTACATCAAAGTTGACCTCGGAAGCCCATCCTCCAACAAATTAATTGTATTGGGCCATCTAATCTAAATCCACTATTCTAAGTGGGCTTGGCCTATTTGATCCGCTTACAATAATCATTGGTATAGAAGGTTTTTATTTAGCCTAAGAGTTCTCTCGCATGAGAAAAAGAGCTAACTATTAGAATATGGAGTGAGTTTTTTTTCAAAAAGTAGTTTGAGTTGTTGTCTATTTTTGTATGAGAGATTTATTGGGTGAATTACTGTTAACTTCTATTTGAACCTTATTAAAGGCATGTTAGATATTATGATGACTAAATTGCAATTTACACTCTTAAAGTTTGAGGTAATTTTGATTTTATCCCTAAAATTTCAAATTTTAGATCTATAAAACTACACCATTTTAGATACATGAATGGAAGGACCTAAACTCAAATGATATGAAACGTTTGGGCTAGAGATCTGGATTTTGAAAATTTAAAGAGAAAAATCAAAATTATTCCAAACTTTAAAAATGTAAGTTGCAATTTATTAACAAATAACAGATTTAAAGTTTCCTGAAAAATATTCTTCAACATAAAGGTTAGCCCATTCTAATAAAAAAATATATATATATATATATATGACAACAAAAATTTAGTCTAATACAAGCCTATGAACAAAAATAAAATCTTAAAAAAAAAAAAAAAAAAAATCTATTTGGATAGACGCTACAATATACTAATGTACAATCAATATAGGAAACATGAAAATGGGTCTTCATGTCAGCTCTTTTAACCCATTTTCCCTAATTCAACCACACACATCCTTCTCAATGTTCACTACAAGCAGCCCCTTTGAATAAATGGACTGACAATAATACAAGAAAAACATAACTGTTAGAACCCGGAAATCAATTTACGCGAGATTATGCTATTTTAATGTTGCTATACCTCATTCTCGAAGTCAATTCCGTTTGCTTTCAAGCAATCGTCTCCTTCCTTTGTACTTGAAGTGGCTTGAAAGTAAAAAGTTTCATACAAAGAAAGTAGAACATTAAATTTAGGACTTGCAAACATGTGATCAATCAGTAGTACTCCAATTTCCCTTGTTTATGTTATTGCGTGGAAGCCAGTTTGATCCATTAGGCTTAGCACTAAATTTTGTCACTTGGGAAACCAAAACAGTGCTGGCATAATAACTAGCTAAATTTGCTGTCCAAAATAGTGCAGTGGCTAAGCTCCTCATGCTCTCTGGGGCCTGGTCATAGAAAAACTCAAGGTGGGCAATAGGCATGAAAGCCTCTGTAATCCCATAGGGGCTATACTGCGGCACGAGCCAGAAAACTGAGATAGGGAGAGTGGATTTAGGGCTATCAATAAGTCCGTTAGCTGCAGCAACATGTTTATGCTTCACTTCAATGAACCCGGCCACAAGAGTGGCAAATATTGATATGAAAAAGCCTATTGCCATGCTGTGCAAGAAGCTGACGCCTTGCTTGAGCCCTGGGAATTTGCTAGCAAAAGGAACGAAAATGCGATCATATAAGGCAATTGTGGCAAGCAAAGCAACCATGGTGAAGAGATATATTGAGCCAAAAGGGATTTAGAATGATTTTGTGAGGTGCCTCTCCATGGTATTTACTTGTTCAAGAGAGAAGGTTTGTTGTTGGGCAGAGGCTGTGAAAAAGATAATTCCAGCACCCCATATGAGTAACATTCTAATGATACATTTTAATTCTTCAACTCTATGAACCGTGTTCAGCCTCCATAAATTTGGTTTTTTTTGAAGAATTGAGGTCATCTTTAGAAGTCCCAATGGCTACCTTGTCAAAAAACCTGTACGAAGAATAATAAATTAGTGAATGTAAATTTCATCCATATGATTCAACATATTACTATTTAGAGTTTGTTTGGCATTAGTTTAATATATATATATATATATATGTGTGTATATATTATTTGGTTGAACCTATAGCCACGTTTTTTGAATGCGGCAATAGGCCTAAATGCAAAAAAAAAGCGGCTAAAAACACTTACAAACGTGGTTATAGACTTAACCTATAGCATAAGTCAGTAGTTTAAGCTACGTTTCTTAAAAACATAGTTATAAGTTAGCTATGGCCACGTTTTTTAAACGCATGTATAGGTCCTCCTTTAATATATATATATATATGTAGGGTCCAAACTTTGTAGCCCAATCCTAAAAGATTTGGATTGTGAGCCTAACAAACCCGGAACAATGAATTTGTAGAGAGCGAGCGAAAAAGCTGGACTAGTTATGAATTTAGCAACGGTTCATTCTGATGATCTAGGATGGACTGAAATAAAATCACACTTGAAAGTTAAACAAACTCAAATCCGAAGATGCTTGTTATTGATTGAAAGGTAAATACAATTCTTCCCGTTCTCCTTTCTCCTCTTCTCCCCCCCTCATTTAGAGGCCCATTATATTTATATATTCTTCTTCTTCTTTATCTTCACCATATACCTGTTCTTCATCTAAGCATTCACTTGAGTACATGTCACATCAGACATCTGCTTTAGTTTTCCGTGAGTGGTGGTAGCTGAGATTACACTGTTCAGGAGTCTTCTCCACATAAATGCGGCCAGGAAAGTTGCTGCAGTGCATTAAATGCGGTGGTAGCAGCTTTTCTTTTTAGATATTTCTCTATTCTTATCATCTCTAGGCATGCCCAAAGCTTGTCCTTATCGTGGAAATAGTTGGGAAGGTCACTCGAATCTTCAGTATATTTGCTTGATCAAGTTCCCTTGGAATCCGAGGAGAACGACCTCTTC
Organism: Quercus gilva; assembly: GCA_023621385.1. NCBI lineage: Eukaryota > Viridiplantae > Streptophyta > Magnoliopsida > Fagales > Fagaceae > Quercus > Quercus gilva. The sequence continues at coordinate 50,248,771 of CM042473.1, read as the reverse complement.
GGACCAATAGGGTTCTCTTCAGACTGCTCCTCTCGTTCATTTCCAGGTACATTTCTTCCATCTGGACTCCTTCCTAATCCCTTTCTTCTCTTCGGACACATAGTGATATTCGAATTGGGCCCTAAGCCCAATACATGACGTTGGGCTTTTACACCCACAATATATATATTATTCGGCTAGACCTATAGCCATGTTTTTTGAACGCCACAATAGGCCCTATCAAAAAAAATGCAGCTAAACACTTACAAACGCGACTATAGATCAGTTACAGCCACATTTTTTGTAAACATGGCTATAACCCGTGTTTTTAGTAGTGATTATGATATTGTTAAATCTGCTTTGCTTCAAAGGCTTAAAGTCAAATCCTACTAATAGGGTTTTTATTTATTTATTTATTTATTTATTTATTTATTATTATTGAATTAATAGGATTTTTGAAAATATTTATTAATTCAATAAAAAAAATTAAATAGTATAATATTAATAAAGGGTTACAATAAATAGAGGCATAGGCACCTTTCTCTTCTTACTGAAACTGGTTAGTATGACATTGGATCTCATCTGTAGAAATAGAGGCATCAAGCTCTGCATTCTCATATAACATATTTCGGTCAGAAACCATAGGCACCTTTCTCTTCTTAAATGCAGCCACAATGGCTTGTAACAATCGAGTATATGGACTTCCTGCTGGATCCAAAATTTGGTAAAATGGAAGCCGAACAACAAAAATGGATATTGAAAAAAGCATGGCAATTGTAGGAATTCCAAGGCCCAAACCCCATCCAATATTGTCTTGAACAAATATTAGCACTGTTGAGGCAACAAGTATGGATACCCCCATGACAAAATAATACCAATAAAAGAAGACCCAAGTCCTAGTCTTTTGCTTAGGCTCTGCACTAAAAACTTGGTCTGCCCCAAAGGCCGCTACACAAGGTCGAATCCCACCGGATCCTATGGCTACCATTAGAAGAGAAAAATAAATGATTCCCAGCTGTCCAGAGTCGGCTTCTTTGCACATTTGGTTTTCTGCAGATGGAGGTGGTCTTAGCTGTGGCAATGAAGCTGATACTGTTAAGCATGCCATTCCCTGATCACATGAGCATTGTAGCACATAGTTAAGTGTTTAGAAAAAATAAATAAATAAAGTTTTGTTTTGAAGAACTATATATCACCACAGGTGAGTTTGTATTAGATTTCTTTTTTACATTTACAATTTTTTAAGGTTAACTTTCTTCACTTAATGGTCAAATGTCATTTATTTTCTCCAAACTGACCACACACACACACACAAAACAAAACAAAACAAAACAAAACAAAAACAAAAAAAAAAAAAAAAAGATAATGCATTCTTTCACGGAATTTATCTTGGCAATCCTAGGACAGTGCTATCTTGGCAATCCTAGCCAGGGAAGAAAGATAATGCATTCTTTCATAAAGAAAGCATTGAGCATGAAAACAGAGAACTGAAAATTTTTTATGTATCTCAAGATTTATCTAAAGAGAGAGGTTATCTTACTATTTGATACGTAACAGAAGCGAGAGTGATAGTCCAAAACCTTCCAGCGTATGAATCAGCGATGAATGCTCCAAGCAATGGCGTCAAGTTTGAAGTACCCTTGAAGTTGGTGACAGTGTTGGCTGCTTTAGTCATAGGCATATGGAGCTGTTTTGTTAAATAGGCATATTAGAACCGAAGCCCTCGGCAGCGAACTTCTCACACATCTCATTTGCTGCACCAAAAAGAAAGGAGGAGGATAAAAATCATAAACAAAAGTGAATTACAAAGAAGCTCTAATATTATTGCGTAGTAGCTTACCAAAGATGAAGGGCATCGTGATCGTCCCACCCTTCTTCTTCCTAAAATGGTTGCGTAGCTCATCCATTTTTTCAATCTCTAAATTTTCGTCTTTCACCTCCCTAATTTGAGATTTTCTATCTCTTCTACTTCAACTTCAAGGCTAGCTCATCTCCACTTTTGCCACATATAAATCATAAATGGCTATCTTTCTCATCCGGGTGCTATTACCTAGCTATGTAAGTGTTGGTGCATTTTAATATTATATAATTAAAACTGATTTATATAACAATATAAATGTAAAAATGTGGGAGTTAATATGGGAAATGAAGAATTAGTGAAAATATTAAATCCCACATTAGAAAGAAGAGAGATTATTTTATTACTTTTAATTATGGTGATTAATGGGCTAATATGTATTGATTCATATATTGGGCTAGATATGTGCACAAATGACCTAATATCCAGCACATCACATTAACATCTAGCAATTAATCTCATAAAACCCACTACATAAAAATAATAGACCTAATTAATTAGATTAATTTGGGTAATAATTTTTGTGAGGTCCACTAGCCTATAAATAAACTCATTCAGACCCAATACCGGTTACAACGTTAGTACACAAAAAAAATCCAGCAATTGCAAACATTCTTATACACTAAAAGATAGAGAGGTTTTGGGCAAAGAAATGTGTTCTTTCTAGTGGAGTTTTGGGCTTGAACACGTTGTGTAGAGGTTATTCTAGCCATACAACATTTGTTAGGCTATTGTATCATGGGGAGGACAAGTCAGAGAAAGTCTGCACTAGTTACACAGTTTAGCCAACCAAGTGCTTGAATCTCCTTAAAGAAATATAGTGTCAGTCCAAATAGTGTTGTGTATTTTTTCTTTCTCTTTAAATTAATAATATTTAGAAGTATTATCTAGTTTCTCTTTGTGTTATTTTCATTATTATTGTGGTTGCACCAACAATTTTAAGGAGATTCAGGACATGGAGCCTACACAAGAGAAACCAAATGAGACTGTTGGAGATCTCAACAAACCATTCCACTTCAAGGAGCCCACTTCAAGAGATGGAAAGGAAAGGTCCTCTTCTATTTGAGTCTTCTCAAAGTCAGCTACATCCTTACTGACAAGAATCCTTCAAAGGTTTCTACTAATGAGATGAGTGAGGAAGAATTTTGTCTCCATCAAGAAAAAAATAAATGGTAAAATGGAAAACCGGTCCTCTAAGTTTCTTTAAATTTCATTTCAGTCTGCAAACTTTGCTTTTGTTCATTTCAGTTCTCTAACTTTCAAGTTTATTCAATTAAGGCTTTTTCATCAACTTTTGTTATATGTTATGGTTAATTTTTCAATTTTATAAAAAAAAAAAAAATTCAAGTTTTTTAAATTAAAAAAATAGAGGGTCAGTTTTGTATTTTAGCCAAAAATAAATAAGTATACAAAAGATGAATATAATTGTCGCTCTTTTCTTTTGAATTGTCTTGCCGATCATTTCTATGATTATTATGATACAACTTATAATTCTGTCAAGAAAATATGGAAAGCTTTACAAAGCAAGAATGATACTGAGAAGGCTAGTGCAAAGAAGTATACTGCTAGTAGATTTTTCCGTTTCCAAATGGTGGATGAAAAATTAGTGGTGGATCAAGCACAAGACTTCCAAATGATTGTGGCAGAATTGAGATCCGAAGGCGTAAAGATTGGAGATAATCTGGTGGTAGCTAGTATAGTTGATAAACTACCACAATCTTGGAGGGAGTTCCAAAAAACTTTGCGATACAAACAAAAGGAGACATCCTTGGAGACTTTGATCACACGCATCCGTGTGGAGGAGGAGGCTAGAAGACAAGATGCACTAATGACACAAGAGAGCAATGATAATTCCACCACAAAGGTAAACCTTATTTCAGCCAATAATAATATGCCCAAAAATCATTTTCCTAGAAATGGTCAATTGAAGTCTAAAAAGAGATTTTTCAAAAATAATAATAGACCTCAAGGAAGGGAAAACTGAATAAAAATAATAATAAGAACCAAGGACCCCCTTCACAAGATCAATTTAATAGATCTTGTTTTGTCTGTGGCAAAAGTGGGCATGTTGCTTGATTTTGCAAATTTTGGAAACGTTAATCTGTTTCGCAGACTAACATAACCGAAGAGCCTTTAATGGCTACCATTACAAACATCAATATAGTGCAATATGTTGAAAGGTGGTGGGCAGACTTTGGTGGTAATAGACACGTCCACTATAACAAAGATTTGTTCAAGTTGTACACTCCCTTTGAAGAAGAAAAACAATTATGCCTGGTGACTCTAGCAAAACCAAGGTTCTTGGGAGTGGTGAGGTCGATTTGAAATTCACTTTTAGACGTGTGCTAACATTAAAAGATGTGCTTTACACTCCGTCCAAGATGAAGAATTTGATATCAAGATTTTTGCTTAACAAGGCTAGCTTTAAGCAGACTACGAAATCTGATATTTATGTAATCACTAAAAAGGGTTTATTTGTGGGCAAGGGTTATTCTTGTGATGGAATGTTTAAGTTAAATGTTAAGAATAATAAAGGATCTACTAGTTCAGTTTATATGCTTTCTTCTATTAATTTTTGGCGTGCTCGTTTGTGTCATATAAATAGTAGATATGTGGCAATCATGAGTAGTTTAGGAATAATTCTAAGACTTTCAAAAGATTTTGAAAAATGTGAAACTTGTAGTCAAGCTAAGATTACAAAAAAGGCCTCATAAAAGTGTTGTAAGAAGTAACGAATTGCTTGAGTTAATTCATCTAATTTATGTGAATTTGAGGAAATTTTAACTCATCGAGGAAAGAGATATATTATCACTTTTATTGAAGATTTCTCAAAATATACAACTGTTTATTTGTTGAAAAATAAAAGTGATGCTTTTGAAAAATTTCAAGATTTTTTAAAAGAAGTTGAAAATCAATTTGGCAGAAAAATAAAAAGAATAAGAATTGATAGAAACCATGAGTATGAATCCAGTGCAATTAACTCATTTATTCAGTTTTTGGGAATTAACCATGAAACTACTGTTGGGATTAGTGTCCTTAAATCTTATTGTATGATGCTATGTATGATATTATGTATGACATCATGTATAACATAATATTGTAATTAATAAAGTTGTTTTATTATTATCTAAAATAATGGTAACATGAATATTCGGACATTATCATATAGTCTATGAGATGCATAGTATGTGATTTATGTGAAAAGTCACAAAAGATATAAATCACAAGTTCTTTGTAAACTCAGAATTTTAGTTCGTAGTTGGTGATAAAATTGGGCATTTCATCTGCGAAGATTATAACATATCAACTAAGATGATTTGTCTTGATCATGGAAGTGGTGACTTCTAGTTGATATGTTGATATGTTTTAAGAGTTAAGGCATATTGAACTGAACCGCTATGAGATTTATTATTCTACTAGTGACTGTCAATTGAATAATAAATCTCACGACTCATATTTACATGAACTCTTAATCCTGAGAGAATAATGGACCTGATCATCAAATGTAGGTTGCTTTGATATATCAAGAGTGAGATCTTAAGTAACGGTCAAAACCTCAGTATGTTGGGTAGCCACATTTAGTATTGATGGAACATATATTTTCAAGATGGAATTCATAGTCTCTTAACAAAGATATAAAATATTCCCTTGAGATAAGTTTAAAGGGTTGTTATTCAAAAAGTTAGGCCTAACTACTTTAGTAAATAGTTACTAAAGTATATATTTATGAAATTGGATTTCATAAATATATGATAAATAACTTAAAGGATTAAACCAGGTACTCAAGGATTAAAATGTAGTAATTTACAAACTGACAGTCTACTTTCACAACTTTGTATTACTACGAATATTTTATGAAGGGGTTGCATGTACAATAAAGTCTTGGGATATAATTTATTAATAAGGCCTAGAGTGCAATTATATATATATAGTGGTATTAAATATAATTAATGGTAACTTTGGACTTGTCAAGAGTTGACAGAAAAGTTCAAGGCCCATTGGAGCTAGTGTCTTATTTGTTCCCTTTTGGTCCCACTCCAAGCCACATAGTAGAGCCCAATTGGAAATGCTCAAAAGGCTAACCCAATTAGATAATCTATTATTAGAAGAGAAATATAAAGAATTTGAGACACACAACAAGCTGATGAAATGAATGTATGTGAGTGTTGGACACTCTAATTCTCTTTAAGAAATAACTTATTGAGAGACCACACATCTTGGGCATTAGTGGAATTGGAGTGAAGATTGAAAGTGTTCTTGAGAACTTCTCATCTTTGATTTTGAAATTCACTGTACCAAGGTACACTCTCTTGTTCTATATTCTGAAACTTACATAATGCATGTTATCAATTCTGAATGAAGTAGATCCGTTAATTTTCCATTGCGTATATGCATATTTCCAACAATTGGTATCCAAGCGGTCTTCATTTTCGAATCTATATAATATGTTTAGTGAGTTTTATAATTAAAGAGAACTATTTTCATAGTTGTGAAAATTTTGCAGTCAATTTTCTGCATATTATAGTTTTTGAAACTATTGTTTGATTAAAACTAATTTTGATGTTATGATGTTGTTTAAGTTTGATTTTAACCATGTAAAATTGAATTTTAACACTTTAACATCAATGAAATTCAAGTTTTAATCTTAATCTAATCGTTTTTGATCATTAAGATTGTATTTTGTTCATTGGAAACGTCAAAAACGATTAACAGAAAAAATGGCTGTTTCTGGACATTTTTCGTGACTGGCAAATGAGTCGCGAGTGAGTCGCAAAAGCTTCTGTATGAACTTCACAACTGGAGTCTCGCGACTGGGCAAGTTGCCAAAACAAGTCACCAACTCGCAACTGGAGTATGGCGACTGGGCGAGTCGCCAAAACCAGTCGCCAAAAATTCTGACATCTGTTTTTTACATGTATAAAGAGCAAGGCTATGTGTAATTAGTTTATGTATGTATTAAACAATTAAAAACCTTTATTTTAAAACATCTAGTGGGAGAGATATACAAGGGTTAGATCTCACAATCTCCATTGTTGGTTCATAGTAGTATGAAATATATACTTTGTTTTTGCCTCGAGCTTAGCATTCCATGCGAAGAGTATTTATTTCATGGTCCTACAAGTTTTGAATTACTTGGTTTATAGTAGTTTGATCAAACACCTTGTCTTAGCTTAGAGCTTTGCATTCCATGTGGAGGGTGTCTTGTATCATGGTACTATAAAATAAGCCTGTTAAGGGGATGAAATGTGGCTACACATGATTCTAGACAATGGTATACACTATAATAAATATTATAGTATCCTCTGTGCTGAGTTCTTACTATCCTTATTTAGAGGCCAAATGTATAACGGCATATTGTTAGTGTTTGATAAGAGTTATCATGATAGCACTAACGATGAGAATAGTTCTCAATCAATCATAGTATTTTATATTCACTCTATGCTGAGGGATATTGAATATGGGATTGGGTTGTCGTTGCATATATTATATTATGGTTTTATTAAGGTTCCATACTATATGTTTATATGCTAAATTGATAATGTCCAGTTTAATGATTATATTCATGTTTATTGTTTTCAGATTTGAACATGGCATCATTTAGCCCACTTGTAACTATTCTTAATCAAAACAAACTGACTGGATCCAACTATGTTGACTGGAAAAGAAATTTGGACATAGTTCTAACAGCTGAAGAGCACAAATATGTGCTTACTAAACTATGTCCTAGCTTTCCTTCATTAGATGCTCCTCTTGAGGAAAAACAGCGATATGATCGTTAACAGAAATCTAATGAGATGGCCAAGTGCTACATCCTAGCATCTATCTCAAATGTTCTATAGCATCAAATGCAAGATATAGAACTAGCCTCAGACATCATGTTAAGTCTAAAGAAGATGTTTGGTGAGCAAGGCTATTCTACAAGGCAAGAGACCATGAGGAAAATTTATAATACCAAAATGGTTGAAGGTAGTTCAGTGAGGGAGCATTGTCTTACAATGATTTCCAATCTGAATACATTGGAAGTTTTAGGTGCTGATATTGATGGAGAATTCCAAGTGGATATGATACTCCAGTCGCTACCAGAATCATTCAAGGAATTCAAACTTAACTATAACATGAACAAAAAGATTTATACCTTGTCTAAATTAATGAATGAATTGGTAGCGGCAAAAGGCATTCTTGGTACTTCGAATGTTTAAGTCAATGTTGGTGAAGCTTCTACTTCTCAACCTAAGTCAAAAGGCAAGGGTAAGAAGAAAAAGAAGAAGAAGGACTTCACCAAACAAGAGGGTAAACAAATTGTCTTAGGGGTTGCTGATAAAGGAAAGAAAATCAAAGGAAAGTGTTTCCAATGTGGTGAGAAAGGACATTGGAAGAGGAATTGTCCAATATTTAAAGCTACCAAGAATAAAGGTATGAATAATACATTCCTTCTTGAAATATGTTTGGTACAGAATCCCATGGATTCCTGGTATATGGATTCAGGTTGTACTAATCATATTTGCAATTCCTTGTAGGGGTTTCAGGAGACCAGAAAGCTTAAAGAAGGGGAGTTATTTCTTACTTTGGCTAATGGGAGCAGGATTCCAGTTGTAGCTGTTGGTGTTTATAATTTATGTTTTGAGTCAAGAGTTTTAGTATTGGAAGACTGTCTATATGTACCTAATGTTCGTAGGAATTTAATTTCTGCAACTTATTTTGGTAAACATAGATATTGTGTTATCCTTAAAGACAATGTTGTAATAAAAAAGGGTAAAGTGTTTATCTGTTCTGGCAATATTGTAGATGGTCTTTATATTTTAACTCTTGATAAGCATGAATTATATAATTCTGAATTAGATAATAACTCTCATGTAAAATCATTAATGAGAAAGTTTCCTTCTACTAGTGATGCATATCTTTGACACTTGCGTTTGGGTCATATTAATTCAAATAGGATTCAAAGACTGATCAAAGATGGACTCTTAGAGCCCATGGACTTTGATGAATTTCCAGTTTGTGAATCTTGTTTGGAAGGCAAAATGACAAAACGACCTTTTAATGTAAAAGGTAGAAGAGCACAAGATTTGCTAGAACTAGTGCATTCAGATGTATGTGGTCCTATATCAATTCGGGCAAGAGGTGGCTATGAGTATTTCATCACATTCACTGATGATTACTCTAAATTTGGTTATGTGTACCTAATGAAACGGAAGTTCGAAGCCTTTGAAAAGTTCAAAGAGTTTAGGGCTGAAGTTGAGAATCAATTAGACAAAAGCATAAAGGCCATTCGATCTGATCGTGGTAGCGAATACCTTCTTAGGGATTTTAAGGATTACTTAACTAAGAATGGGATTGTATCCCAATTGACTGCACCTGGATCTCCACAACAAAATGGTGTAACGGAAAGAAGGAATAGGACTCTTTTAGATATGGTTAGATCCATGATGAGTTATTCGACTCTACCTATTTCTTTTTGGGGATATGCCTTAAATACAGCAATGTATCTTTTGAATTTAATACCTTCGAAGTCTGTTCCTAAAACACATGTGGAGTTGTGGAATGGGCGTAAGCCTAGTATGAGACATCTCCATGTTTAGGGTTGTCCAACACATGTGTTGAAAGGAAAGTCTGACAAGTTACAATCTAAAACAGAAGTGGTTTTCTTTGTTGGGTATCCAAAAGGAACTGTTGGAGGTTTATTCTATAGTCATAAAGATAATAAAGTGTTTGTCAGTACAAATGCCAAATTCTTGGAAAATGACTATATGAACGATTATACTCCTAAAAGTAGAGTTGTGTTGGCTTAAATGAATAAACCTGTAGTTGAACAACCAATAGATGAAACTAGGGATGATGTGGATGTATTAGATACACCACAAGATACTACTCATGAGATGTCTAATACACAGGTGCCTCATCGTAGTGGGAGAATTGTTTGGCCTCCTATAAGATTCATAGGTTTTGGAGAAACTTATGAAGCTATCTTAGAAAAGGCTGAATCAGATCCCTACACATATGATGAAGCAATGAATGATATAGATGCAAATCATTGGGTCAAAGCTATGAAATCTAAATTAGATTCCATGTATTTCAATCAAGTTTGGGATCTTGTAAAGGCGCCTAATGGCATTAAACCTGTTGGTTACAAATGGGTTTACAAGAGGAAGAGAGGGATAGATGGAAAGGTTGAAACCTTTAAAGCAAGGCTAGTGGCAAAAGGGTATACACAAAAAGAAGTTATTGATTATGAAGAAACCTTTTCACCAGTAGCAATGCTTAAATCTATCAGAATTCTCTTGTCCATTGCTGCTCATTATGATTATGAGATTTGGTAAATGGATGTCAAGACTGCATTTCTTAATGGCAATCTTAAAGAGGAAATCTATATGATGCAACCGGAAGGTTTCATAGCTGAGAACCAAGAGCATATGGTATGCAAATTGAAAAGGTCCATTTATGGACTTAAGCAAGCATCTAGGTCATGGAACATCAGATTTGATCAAGCAATCAAGTCATTTGGTTTTGAACAAAATCTTGATGAACCATGTGTGTACAAAAGACATCAAGATAAAGTAGTAATGTTCCTAGTGCTTTATGTAGATGATATTCTACTCATTGGGAATGATGTAGGTGTAATGTCATCGGTAAAGGTTTGGTTGTCTAGCCAATTTGATATGAAGGACTTGGGTGAGGCTAATTTTATTCTAGGGATCAAGCTTTGGCGATATCGCAAGAATAAGATGTTAGGCTTATCACAAGTTGGATATATAGATAAGGTTCTAGAACGGTTTAGCATGCAAAACTCCAAGAAAGGATTACTTCCTTGTAGACATGGAGTTCCTCTGTCTGATGACCAAAGGCCTAAGACTCAAGAAGAGGTAGATATGATGAGACAAGTTCCTTATGCTTCTGCAGTAGGAAGTCTCATGTATGCCATGATTTGTACTATACCAGATATTTGTTATTCCCTTGGCATGGTCAGTCGATATCAATCAAATCCAGGACCAAAACATTGGCAAGCTGTAAAGCATATTCTTAAGTATCTACAGAGAACGAGAGATTATATGCTTGTTTACCGAAGTGAGGATTTGATACCCATTGGCTATACAGATTCAGACTTTTAGTTGGATCTAGATTTCAGAAAATCCACATCAGGATGTGTTTTCACCTTGAGAGGTAGAGCCATAACTTGGAGGAGTGTCAAGCAATCTTGTATTGCGGACTCCACCATGGAAGTAGAATATGTTGCTGCTTGTGAAGCAGCAAAAGAAGCTGTATGGCTCAAGAAATTCTTTTTTGACCTTGGTGTAATGAGAATGGAACAAGTTCCCATCACATTGTTTTGCGACAATAGTGGTGCAGTTGCACAATCAAAAGATCCAAGGAATCACAAGAAAGGAAAGCACATTGAGAGAAAGTATCACATCATTAGAGATATTATTGCTTGTGGAGATGTGGTGGTATCAAAGATTGAAAGTGCAAGTAATCTAGCAGATCCCTTTACCAAAGCCTTTCCTCAAAGGACCTTCGAGTCACATTTGGAGGGAATGGGAGTTAGATTAGTGCACAATAGTCTTTAGGGCAAGTGGGAGATTGTTGGAATTAGTGCCCTTAAATCCTATTGTATGATGCTATGTATGATATTATGTATGACATGATGTATGACTTAATATTATAATTAATAAAGTTGTTTTATTATTATCTAAAATAATGGTAACATGAATATTTGGACATTATCATATAATCCATGAGATGCATAGTATGTGATTTATGTGAAAAGTCACAGAAGATATAAATCACAAGTTCTTTGTAAACTCAGAATTTTAGTTCGTAGTCGGTGACGAAATTGGGCATTTCATCTGCAAAGACTATAACATGTCAACTAAGATGATTTGTCTTGATCATGGAAGTAGTGACTTCCAGTTGATATGTTGATATGTTTTAAGAATTAAGGCATATTGAATTAGACCGCTGTGAGATTTATTATTCTCCTAGTGACTGTCAATTGAATAATAAATCTCACGACTCATATTTACATGAACTTTTAATCTTTGAAAGAATAATGGACCTGATCATCAAATGTAGGTTGCTTTGATATATCAGGAGTGAGATCTTAAGTAACGGTCAAAACCTCAGTATGTTGGGCAGCCACATTTAGTGTTGATGGAACATATATTTTCAAGATGGAATTAATAGTCTCTTAACGGAGATATAAAATATTCCCTTGAGATAAATTTAATGAGTTGTTATTCAGAAAGTTAGGCCTAACTACTTTAGTAAATAGTTACTAAAGTATATATTTATGAAATTGGATTTCATAAATATATAATGAATAACTTGAAGGATTAAACTGGGTACTCAAGGATTAAAATGTAGTAATTTACAAACTGACAGTCTACTTTCACAACTTTGTATTACTATGAATATTTTATGAAGGAGTTGCATGTACAATAAAGTCTTGGGATATAATTTATTAATAAGACCTAGAGTGCAATTATATTTATATAGTAGTATTAAATATAATTGATGGTAACTTTGGACTTGTCAAGAGTTGACAGAAAAGCCCAAAGCCCATTAGAGCTAGTGTCTTATTTGTTCCCTTTTGGTCCCACTCCAAGCCACATATTAGAGCCCAATTGGAAAGGCCCAATAGGCTAGCTCAATTAGATAATCAGTTATTAAAAGAGAAACATACAGAATTTGAGACACACAACAAGTTGATGAAATGAATGTATGTGAGTGTTGGACACTCTAATTCTCTTTAAGAAATAACTTATTGAAAGACCACACATCTTAGGCGTTAGTGGAATTGGAGTGAAGATTGAAAGTGTTCTTGAGAACTTCTCATCTTTGATTTTGAAATTCACTGCACCAAGGTACACTCTCTTGTTCTATATTCTGAAACTTACATAATGCATGTTATTAATTCTGAATGAAGTAGATCCATTAATTTTCTGCTCCGTATATGCATATTTCCAACAACTACTGCACCATATTCACTTGCTTCTAATGGTGTGGCTAAAAGAAAAAATAGAACTATAATTGAGTTAACTAATTCCATGTTAATTGAATCTGGTGCACCTTTATATTTTTGGAGTCAAGCTATTTTAACTGCATGTCATATTTTGAATAGGATGCCACATAAAAAAGTCACATACACCTTTTGAGATTTGGAAAAGGACATAAGCCAAATTTGGGATATTTGAGAGTATAGAGTTGTCTTGCTTGTGAAAGACTTACTGACCCTAAAATACCTAAATTAGGTATAAGGGCTACTACTTGTACTTTTCTTGGTTATGCGATTAATAGTGCAACCTCTAGATTTTTTGATCTTGAAAACAAAATAATTCTTGAATCTAGTGATGCAATTTTTTATGAAGAAAAATTTACTTTTAAATTGAAAAATAGTAGGGGTGAAGAAAATCTTTTATTACAACCTAGTTCTTCTACTTCTCATTTACAAAATCAAGAAAATTTTGAATTAGAACCTAGAAGAAGTAAAAGAGCTAGAGTTGAAAAGGATTTTGGTCCTGATTATTATGTTTTTAACATTGAGGAAAATTCCAAAATTTAAAAGAGGCTTTGATATCACCTAATGCTATATTTTGATATCAGTCCTAAGGCCAGGACCTCAATCTATTTATGTGAAGTGGGTAATGAAAGGCGCCAGCCTATTTTCCCAAGGTGATTGGCCAGTCTTAAGGTCAAGCCCTCAATCTATTTATGTGAAGTGGGTAATGAGATTCCTACAATGGGAAGACCTCCTAAGGCCAATCTAGTGGCCCAAATGACAGAGTTTATGGTCCATCCCGTGTCCTCCTACCCCATTTGTGTATCTCTCGAGGAATCTCGAGCTCATCCTCTTCTGTTGTTCCTTACAATTTTTTCTCGTGTATGTCTCTCCCCCTAAATTTTTCCAACCGCGTTTCTCACTCCTTCGGCCCTTATTTATAGACTTCCTTTAGTGGGATCGTTATGATAATAGGGAAGCTTTTTAGGCGGGTGGGGCCCTTCTAGGACATAATCCTGACTAGATGGGGCCCACTTCTCAAGACAGATGTGACTATCTTGAAACTTGCACCCACTACCATTTGGTTCACAATAGGCGATTTCCCCTAAAGCATTACTGTTACCGAACAGTCCTGTCTCTGACATGTAGTAGATTTATGGATTGGTGTGGCCTACTACCTGTTATTGGGCTCAGGGTTCTCGATATATAGAAACTGATGGGCTGGGTCTATATATCGTGCCGGTACAATGGTCTAGGCCTCCAAATCATGCCCGTACAATAGCCCCCCACGATTCTATTCTTATGTCATAGGGATGGGATTGTGGTTAACCTCTATCTGTCGATGGGGGATGGTCGAAATTAAGATCCCACATCAATGGATGGATTTCTCGGTGTACTAACCCTTCTTGGGAAAAACCAACCGTTAGTCATTAAATGTGATGGACAAGTCTATCTATATTCCTCGCACACGAAACAACAGCTGTCACATCAAATGGTCAAGATTCACTGTCATTTCATATATCGAGGCACGCATGTAACGGATAACGAAAAAAAGTTATTAATTTTTCCCTCCAAAAGCATTTAAAGCCTCTCTCCCTATAAATATGTTATAACCTCTCTTGGCCAGATTTTTTATTTCATTTCTCCCTCTCAATCCTTACTTGTCTCGTCCTCCCAAGCCTTCCTCTCAAGACCATTCTTCCAAACGAAAAGGGTATCACTATAAGTCCTCTAACCCCTCCCTTATTCCTCCTAGTTTTTCTTTTAGTCGCCCTCAAAAATGGGTTTTGCACTCCTTCTTAGGACTCAGGCTGCTCTAATGGCCTTTAAGGCTAGGTTTAACATCCCCCAAGATGTTATCATCAAGTTCTACCCTGAGGGGGATATAGAGAATGATAGGTTGCCTGAGGTGGTTTTCTTCCCCCTTATGTCAATCCTTGAGGGCAGGGTTAGATTTCCCATGGACCCCATATTGCTTAGGACCCTTAGTTTCTATAGTCTCTGCCCCGATTAGTGTCTCCCTAATTTCTATAGGGTAGTTAATAGTGTGATTCGCTTAAATAACCTGTACGGCCTAAGGCTCAACCATCATGACATTAACATCATGTATAGTATCTACGGTGGCCTCAACACTGGTTATTATCTAAAGATTTGCAACCTTACGGTGGGGCTAATATCGTGTCTCCCTGACTCCAATAATAACTCTGCATGGGAGTTCCTAAAAGTGAGCGAGAACTGGCTCACGGGTGAACTTACATGCCCTACGTCAGCTTGGGAAATCAGTCAGTACTTTTACTTACCGAGCACACCTAGTGTAGGGTTAATTTCCTTTGTCCTACCTTTCCCCTATTCCCTTCTTGTATGCATTATATATATATATATATATATCATTTTTCCTCTGTTGTGCTTGTTATTTAGAACATAAGATTTTTTGTTTTTGCTGACTTTCATTTGTACCAACCTTTTCTTTGGCTTATTATGTAGTTTCCAAGCACTTCAAACCAGACCTCAACATCATTCACGTAAGAGACCTGAACTTCGTTCTGCGGTTAGAGATCTTCATGCATTTTGACGGGCAGCTCAGGGCATCACACCAGATCCTCAGTTGCATTCCCTCCTATACCAATTACCAGGACCAAAGGATCTGCTTTGTCGGTTGGCAGCCTTCTACTGTCGTACATGACGTTTGCATGCCCGGATTCTTACCAAGGGGCCTTACGGTGGGTGAAGCTTGAGAAAGAGGACCTCGGTTTGTAAGAGAAGGCTCCTTATTACCAACCCGAGACGGTTCGATGGACTTAGTCTTCCACAGCAAAGGCAAGCACGTCCCCGTTGAAGATCTCGTTGTCCCTGAGCCAGCCAATGACATGGTTCAAAGGCGCAACATGAGCCTTAAGTGCTAGTTCCCAGGTGCCCAATCCACTGAGGGTCAGTCAGCCCCACAGCAGAATCCTCAATAAACACCTCCCCTCGCACTCCTGTAGACATAAGAGGGGAGTCACCACCTAGTTTTTGCAATGGCCTAGGAACCATATGTATAGCATCATCTCGAGAAAAGACCTTTTGATCTTACTACCAGAGATATGGATTCGGAGTTACGGTATAGTCTTGGGAAAGTTTTAGGCACCCAAAACCACCCAATCCTAAGGTTGGCTTCCCATCATTATGTCTTATGTCTTATCCCTATTAAAGGGGCACACTCAACCCCTATGTCTAACTCACACACACACTAACATTCATCTAACAATTAACATGGCATCAATCATCCTAAAATACCTAATCATACATCTATCATGCTCATAAAAAAAAAAACCTACCACACATCTAATCATGCATCACATCATAGACCCTAGCATTCATCTAGCATGGCATCTCCTAACATTCATCTAACATACATGTCAACCAACCTAGCATTCATCTAGCATGGCATAGCATAACATAAACCCTAGCATGTTACTATCATCATTTCAACATATCTTATCCAAGGCAAAAACATATGAAAGATCAATTTGGGTATGAAACACCCTTGAACGTTTAAACCCTAATTACAAAATTACTAATTCAAGCTTTATATCAAACAGTTAATGTGCAGAACATGATAACAAGCTTATAACAGAATTGATAAATAATCTAAGCCAAATATAAACACATCCACAGCAGTAAATATAAGACAAAGATAAATGAAGGAAGATGCAAACACACGGACAACACACGATGTGTTATCGAAGAGGAAACCGAAGCCCTCGGCGTAAAACCTCTCCACCGCCCTCTAAGTGGTCAAATAATCCACTAAAGAATATAGTTGGGATACATGAACAGCAGAAGACCATCCAAGCCTAATCTACCCAAGTACCTAAGCCCTTCAAGCTTCTTGCTCCAACGAGGTTACGCCGAACCTATTTCTTCTTTAGCTTCCCGGATTCCGCTACTAGACCATAGCATCAACCAATGTAGATTGGTTCCTTCCTAACTGCTTCCCAATAGCACCAAATGAACCTTCTCACAGACGTAGGTGTGGTGAGATAAGGATTTGGTAAAATGCATTTCAAAGGTACAACAATAGAGAGGAAGAGAGAAGAGGAATTTATAGAGTCTTTAAGGTGAAGATTGGGAATGAGGCAATCTTGTTTTTCTCTAGGGTTTGTCTCACAAAATCCTCTCTAGAAGCTCTCTTAATATCATGGGAATGAGAGGTATTTATACTGGAATGAGAATGGAATGTGAAACGTCAGATTTTCCCAAACAGGGCATTTTGGCAACTTAACCTCGCGACTGGGTTAAGTCGCGAGTTCAAGCCGTGAGCTAACGGCCTAGCCAGCCTGGGACTTTTGTCCTGTAGTACAACAGCTGGCACGACTCTTCAGCTTTTGACATGCTTGGCACATGTGCAGACTTTTGGCGACTTGCAAGCTGCGACTCACTCGTGAGATCCAGTCGCGAGATTCTGTTTCTTTGCACAATCTTGAGCATTTCTTCACACTCTCTCACTCACTACCCTTACAAGTTTCCCACCTAAATATAGGGTTACTAAATGCTAAATTACAAGTAAATTAGCACGGAATAAAGCCAACAAGATGGTTGATTAAATTCAACCTTACAATCTCCCCCTTTGGCTATTCCGTGACAAAACCATACAACAAACTCTAGACTTAATGCGTGAGTTAGGAACAGTTGAACAAAACTCACTTACACCTAACTCTAGATTCTGTAAAGCTCTTGAACATATGAACAAGAAACTCCTGAAACACAACAACATAGCAATATCATTGTATGCAGAAAACTTGAAATGCATATGGAGCAATAGAAGCATGATCAAGCAAAAATGAACTAAAGCATTAAAGCCGTAAATCATGGCAAGATCAACCGAGTAGTCACTTAAACAAAAGTGATTACTATGTTCATTCACACAAGGAATGAACATCCGGACATGCAAAGTGATAAGCTCAATTGAAGAGTATCATTTGCAAGTCCAACACTCAACCAATGCATACAAACATATATGCATCTAGGAACAATCCTACAAGGGCACAAGAGTGACAGTACATAAAAAGGAATGCATAGCATTACGATAGAAGTACTGATTTAACAAAGCACAAAGGCTACATAAAGCATGGTACATACCACAAAGGCCTACAAATGTGCATAAGTGTATGGAAGCAAACCCTTAAAGCTTACAAAAGTAACATGGGTACAAAACAGATAAACCATTGCTGAATTACTAAATGACATCATATTATATATTTAATAATCCAAGAGTTAAAAACATTCAAGAGATATGAGTTTAAACCAATCTTAAACCATAGTGTATCAAACCTATAACAACAGTAGTTATCCAAACATAGTATCAAAATTCTAAACAAAACAACATATAATAATGAAACTCCCCTTCAAAACAGGCACTCCCCCTCAAGAACTGCCCCAAAAATTCTCCCCCTTTTTGACCGGAATGGCCAAAGGGTCAGTGATCCTAGTTGGTGTGAATGCTATCAAATTTGGCTGAAAGTACATCAAGCTGGTCCTGCATTGCTGTCATCCTTTCAGTATGCTGATTCTGAACTTCTCTGAGTGTATCAAGCCTCTCCAGGTTGATCTGAAAGGCATCAGGAGGTACAACTGATGAGGTAGAAGTCTTGCTCCTCTTGACTCTTCTTCTTGGTGTGGAAGATGGTCTTGCAGCCTCTGCTTCAGTCTCCATTAGATCAACATCTTCTTGGACACCCTCCTCTTCTTCACCTGGAAGATGGCTTTGTATCCTTGTGAGAGTAAATTTGTTAATGGCTAATAGAGGAGGCATAGAACTGATATCTTGTGGGATTACAACACCCTTTTCTTTGAAAATCCTCATAAGAAGATTTGGAAATACCAGCTTGGGCCTCGAGGTGGTTTTAGTTTCATCCATTATAATATCAAAAATGTGGGAACTGATATCAATAACGGTTTTCTCCTTAAGTTCCATAAGAAAGATAGCTCTGGCATTTGTCAGTGTAGTCAACTTCCTTATAGGGTATAGGTTGTACATCATTATGATGGTTAAACACCTCATGTCTTTGGGAAAATCAGAAGTGTTGAGACATCTCTTTTCTATAACCTCACCAATCCTTTTCTGGACAGTTTCTAGAGAAAACATTCTATCCTTGTAGTTAGTGAATTCATAATCTTCTAATCCCTCCAGCCCTAGAACCTTATCAATATCATGAGCACCTAAGGTAAATTCCTTTCTTCTCACCCAACAACTCAACTCATCCTCCCTTATCACAGCATTTGCATAGAATTCTCTAATTAGAGGTTCACACACTAAAGGTAAGTCACCCAAAAGTTTATCCCAACCTCTTCCTTCAAAGCATTGTGGAATGAAAGTATCCTTTAGGTCATGTAAATCCACAAACCTCTCCTGGATAATGGTTCCCTTTATAAAGGAATCTCTGTATCTCTCAAAATGCTTGACAGACCTAAAAAAGTTGTTGTCCATTTTCATCCTTTTATTAACCTTCTTAGCAGGAGTCTTCTTCTTTGAAGATGTGGAAGCCATCTGTAAACACTCAGAAGAGTCCACAACAAGGGCAAAACACAATATGTGGAAGCATACACAAATTAGTAACAATTTGGTCACACTGATAATAATAGAGTGACAAGACAACCCTCAGACCAAGAGCAGTTAATACCAGAGATTTGAAGAACAAGTCAAACAAGATCATTCAGTATAGATGCAGACAGGAACAAGCACCAGATAATTAAAAATGGACAGAGTAAACAGCTATCAGACAGAAGAAGGCACCTGACAAGTGCAAGAAAGACCCAAAGACAGCACCACAATCATGATATGATGACTAAAAATCAAAGCAATTCAAGCCACATAATCCAAAAAAAATTTCAAACAAACTGAAATGCCTCATTCATAAAAAATAAACCTTTAAGCTTAATGAGTATAAAATGTATCAAATATCACAGCTCAGAACAAATGCTAGAGTAATGAAGCAAAAACATGATACAAAATATTGTCAGCAACAAAAGAAAACAGCCTTAAACAAACAAACCCAGACTCACATTTGTACACCTCAAAAACCCAATCCAACATCAAAACACACAGATTTAAGAATATGACAATAAAATCATGAAATGTGAAGGGAAAACAAGAAAACCCATACCTTTTTCTAGAAGATTGATGCTGAAATTGTGCAAAAATGAAGGATTTTCACAGATGATTTCGAAGAGTTTGAGTGAGAGAATGAAGAAGACAATGAACAGTCACTGATATTCGAGGGAAAAATTGAACAAAAATTTTGAAAACTATCTTTAAAGCTCAAAACACGCGTTTTTCATGACTGGATCAAGTTGCCAAGGTAAGCCGCGAAACACTATGAAGTAAGATTCTTGAAAAAATCTTCTAAGTATTTTTCGCGATTGGAAAATCTACCCGCGATAGAATCGCGAGCTGAGCCGCGAAAATCTCTGAGTGCCCCTCGCGACTGGACCTTCCACCCGTGAACAAGTCGCCATACTAAGCCGCGAAATATACAAAAACACAAATTTTGAAAAAAAATTCTAAGTCTTTTTCGCGACTAAGGCACTGACACGCCAGTGAGCCGCGAAAAATCTCTGAGTGGGCTCGCGACTGGTACTTGCGACTAGGACAACCCGTGACTTAGTCGCCAAAACAGGGCAACACTGTTTTTGAAAAATTTTGACATTTTTGTAAAAACAAAGTACTTTCTAAAAACAACTAAAAACAATCAAAAATCTTTTTGTGTTTGATCAACAAAGATTGAGCATGTGAAAACACATTTAATCAAGTACAATCACACAAATGAATATGGCATTCATTAAACATAGACTTGTGTGTTGTGTGTGGATATCTAAAATGAGATAGTCCTTAGTCTAATGTGAAGTTTCAATGATCAATTCAATCAAGGCATACACAACTAGCACTAGATAATGTGACCTATCTCAATTATAGAAACATGCATATATGACCTCCCACATGTACTTGATAACAAAACTTTGAAGCTTTTCATTTGGCTCCATATTCAACAAATCATTTACATTTTTTGAGCGAAGAATATCTCATTGAGAGATAGATGCCTGAAATTTTTGATATTTCAATTGATGAGTTAGCCTTTGGCTTTTTAGGTATCATACATTTTATTTTGGTCGCTTTCCCTTTTTCCTAGTCAAATACTAGTATGTGCGACAGGCTTTTACAGCTCTATATCTCTTTTCATTTGGAGATTTACATTTAGAGAGCTCTTTTAAGCAAAAATAAAAAAATAAATAGTGGGAAGATATATAGGCATGAGTCTATCCATGTCTCAAGATCAACAAAACCATTCACTAATCATTCATGACAAGGTTGAAGATCTATTTACAACAATCACATAGATTTCAAAATTCCTCCCACAAAGATATGCGTGCATAAGTAACAAGCTAAGCTCGTAGATGCATAAAACCATAAGTACAAAAGTACAAGGCAAAACATGTTTTGAGACAAAACTCAACAAAGCTGATTAATCTTTTTGGATTTTCTACTTTTTATGTGTTTTTGGGTTTTTGACACAAAAGCAATAAAATATTGATCAAAAACATAATAAAAGAAATGTAAAAACATTTAAACCAAAGATAAACACACACACAAAACAACAACCTAAATACTAGCTAGAAGCACACAACCAAGCATATTCACAATCATGGGAAGTATTGATGCATGGACATGTTGTAATGCTTATGCATGAGTACCCTTCGTCACCCACACGTCACGTGCGTTTGGGGTGATATCCTTAACGGATTGGGTACGAGAATTAGGACTATCAAACCTTCGTGTGAAGCTTTCCAGGCAATTTGTGAAGGCACCGATCATCTTCATTACGTCCATCACTCCCGGATCACGGTTTTGACTTCTTGGTTGCTCACCACCCCAAGACCTCACGTCATTTCTTCTTCCTCGTGATCGAGGTGCACTAGCATTGTTGTCTGCTCTCAGCTTTTGACAATTAGGTCTGGTATGTCCTTGCAATCCATAATAGTGATAAACATAATCCGTTCTCGGACCCCGTTGTGATCTTGGAATTGATTGTCCTCTGGCTTCATGCTTGCCCACAGATTGATTTCGGGGCTTATTCACCATCCGCTGCTCAACCACATTCTTCTTCTTCTCAACCTTAACATTCTCAAGGATGGGCTCTTCCACAATCGGCTCTATGGCCTTCACAAATTTTACTTCTTTGGTAGCTTTGGTCGATGAGCTACTTCCTCCGATATAACTCAAACTAGATTTGTCAGAGAAGTGTTTTTGAGAAGAGATAACCTCTTCCAGCTTCTTGAAGGAGACCCTTTCTATCTTGACTTGTGCTTGCACCACCTTTTGCTCAAGAAATCTTACTTTGGTATAAGCTTCCAATAACTCGCCATTTAGTGTTTCAATTTCACACTTTGCCTCCTTATATCTGGCTAGAAGACTTTTGTAGTCCTCTTCAGCCCTTTTCATCTTTTTCACAGCCGCCTTTGCAACCCTTGCATACTTACCCGATTTCTCAAGGAGTAAGGCGTAGTTCTCTTGAAGACCCGATGTACCTTCATCTTCTTCAACCTTCGAGTCTTCAGCAACTCCAATAGACTCCAAATTAGAATGCTCACCAAGCTCCTTCACAAGTGTATCCAAATCATCTGAAGATTCCACATGAGCAATGGTCATGAAGTCAGAGAAATTTCCTTCTCCATCACAGCTCTCTTTTGAGTCGGAGTCAGAAGAATCTGTATCACTGAGTGTTACAGCATAGGCCTTACCTTTTCCTCTCAGAAAATTTGGACATTCCTTCTTTAGATGTCCATGGCCATTGCACTCATAACACACAATGTCTGAAGGAGGTTGAGAATCCTTCCCTTCTTTCCTCTTAAACTCTTTTTTATCACCTCTTGAAGATGAAAACTTCCCTCTACTGAACGGTTTTCCACTGTTCTTCATCTTCAGAAATTTTCAGAAGTTCTTAGCAAAAAATACAACTTCCTTCTCCAATCCATCTTCTTCGGAGGATTCATCAATTCTTTCAATGATGGTTTTAAGAGCAAGTGATTTACTCGTCTTATGGGAAGGTAATCCCAGCTCATATGTTTGGAGAGATCCTATCAACTCTTGGATTTTGATCTCATCCAAATCTTTACTCCCTTCTATGGTGGTAACCTTTGCTCTAAAACTTTTAGGTAAGGACCTCAATATTTTCCTCACCACCTTAGTATCTTCAATCTTCTCACCAAGATTGAGTTTAGCAATTACAATTTCATTGAGCTTCCTATAGAATGAATCAAACGATTCATCATCACCCATCTTGAACTCTTCAAATTTGGTGGTAAGCATTTGAAGCTTTGTGTCCTTAATTTTCTTCGTACCCTCATAGGTAGTCTCCAAAATCTCCCAAGCTTCTTTGGCTACTGTCATATGAGAAATCCTGTGGAATTCATCAGGAGATACACCACAAAATATAGCATTTAACGCTTTACTATTAGCATTGGCTGCCGCAAGAGCTGCCTTATCCCAAGTGGATTTAGCTACCTCTGGCTTAGACCAATCTACCTCAACCGCATCCCAAACGGTATCATCGATAGAACATAAAAACGCTCTCATTCTGACTTTCCAAAATGCATAATTATTACCGTCAAAAAACAGTGGTACATTAAGAGATTAAGACCTATCCATCTCAAAGGGGGTCAGGGATCACACTAAGGTATTAAAACCACAACAAGTGTACCCGCTCTGATACCAATTGAAAAATCAATTTGGGTATGAAACACCCTTGAACGTTTAGATTCCAATTACAAAATTACCAATTCAAGCTTTATATCAAACAGTTAATGTGCGGAACATGATAACAAACTTATAACAGAATTAATAAATAATCTAAGCCAAATATAAACACATCCACAACAGTAAATATAAGGCAAAGATAAATGAAGGAAGATACAAACACACGGACAACACACGATGTGTTATCGAAGAGGAAACCGAAGCTCTCGGCGTAAAACCTCTCCGCCGCCCTCCAAGTGGTCAAATAATCCACTAAAGAATATAGTTGGGATACATGAACAGCAGAAGACCCTCCAAGCCTAATCTACCCAAGTACCTAAGTCCTCCAAGCTTCTTGCTCCAACGAGGTTACGCCGAACCTATTTCTTCTTTAGCTTCCCAGATTCCGCTACTAGACCATAGCATCAACCAATGTAGATTGGTTCCTTCCTAACTGCTTCCCAACAGCACCAAATGAACCTTCTCACAGACATGGGTATGGTGAGATAAGGATTTGGTAAAATGCATCTCAAAGGTACAACAATGGAAAGGAAGAGAGAAGAGGAATTTGTAGAGTCTTTAAGGTGAAGATTGGGGATAAGGCAATCTTGTTTTTCTATAGGGTTTCTCTCACAAAATCTTCTCTGGAAGCTCTCTTAATATCGTGGGAATGAGGGGTATTTATACTGGAATGAGAATGGAATGTGAAACGTCAGATTTTCCCAAACAGGGCATTTTGGTGACTTGACCTCGCTACTGGGTTAAGTCACGAGTTCAAGCCGCGAGCTAACAGCCTAGCTAGCTTGGGACTTTTGTCCTGTAGTGCAACAGCTGGCGCGACTCTTCAGCTTCTGACATGCTTGGCACGTGTGCAGATTTTTAGCGACTTGCAAGCCGTGACTAACTCGCGAGATCCAGTCGCGAGATTCTGTTTCTTTGCACAATCTTGAGCATTTCTTCACACTCTCTCACTCACTACCCTTACAAGTTTTCCACCTAAATACAGGGTTACTAAGTGCTAAATTACGAGCAAATTGGCACGAAATAAAGCCAACAAGATGGTTGATTAAATTCAACCTTACAATGTATGAATCATTTCATCATATTTTGGTCATTTTAGAGGGAATTGGTGGTGTTTTGGTCATTTTTATCTTTCAAGATTATTTTGGTCCTTTTCTAGGTTTCAAGATCATTTCATTCATTTGTTTTGTTATATTTTAGTCATTTTTTAAGTTTCTAAGGGCATTTCAAACATTCTTTAGGAATGAAGGCATTACAGTCATTTTTTTTTGTTGTAAGGATATTTTAGTCATTTTTTAGGTTTCAAGATCATTTTGGTCATTTCTTAGGTTCTAAGAGTATCTTAGTAATTTTATTGGGAATTTGGGGTATTTTAGTCATTTTTTAGGTTTCAAGGGTATTTTAGTCTTTTCTAAAGTTTTCAAGGTCATTTCAGTCATTTTCGAGGTACTAAGGGTATTTCGATTATTTTTAAGTTTCTAAGGGTATTTTAGATATTCTCTAGGTATATAGGGCATTACGGTCATTTTTTTAATTCTAAAGGTATTTTGATCACTTTTTAGGTTTCTTAGTTATTTCAATAATTTTTTATGTTTTAAGGTAATTTCAGTCATTTTTTAGGTTCTAAAGGTATTTTGATTTTTTTTTTTTTTTTTTTTTTTTTGTTCTATGGATATTTTGATCATTTTTTTAGGTTCAAAGGGTATTCCAGTAACTGTTGAGGGTTTCGGGGGTATTTTGGTCATTTTCAAGTTTCATGAGGTATTTTGGTCATTTTATAGGTTTCAAGGGTATTTTGAAATTTTTTAAGGTTTCAAGGTAATTTCGTTCATTTTTTAGGTTTAAGGGGCATTACAGTTGTTTTTTTATGTTCTAAGGGCATTACAGTAACTTTTTAAGTTACAAGGTCATTTCAGTCATTTAGGTCATTTTTTTAGTATCTAAGGGTATTTCGATTATTTTTTAGGTTTACAAGGTATTTCAATCATTTTTTAGGTTTTAGGGTCATTTGGGTCATTTTTTTAGCTCTCAAGGATATCCCAGTAATTTTGAGAGTTTCGGGGTTATTTTGTTCATTTTTAAGTGTTAGGATGTGTTTTGATAATTTTAGTATATTTAAGGGTATTTCGGAAATTTAAGAGCTTTTAGGAATAAGTTTGTTATATATATTTGCTGATTATTAGGTAATTCAATGGGGTTGGGTTGGGTTGACAATGCCTATATGTAATGTTGGTTCTGCTTAATGTAAAGATGGAACTATCAAATGTGAGAAAAAATAAGAGAACTATTGAATGTAACAAAAGTACGATCACATGTGATATTAGTACTGCTCAATGTGACAATGGAACTGTCAAATGTGAGAAAAAAATAAGTGTATGTTCCAAATGTGGCAAAAGTATAGTCAAAAGTGATGTTGGTACTGCCTAATGTAACAATAGAACCATCAAATGTGATGAAAAAAAAAAAAAAAAGAATCACCGAATGTGACAAAAATACAGTTACATGTGATGTTGATACTGCCCAATGTTACAATGGAATTGTCAAATGTGATTAAAATAAAATTAAAGTATCACCAAATGTGAGAAAATTATGGTCAAATGTGATGTTATTATTGCCTAATATGACAATGGAACCATCAAATGTGGAAAAAAAAAACTATCAAATGTGACAAAAGTATAGTCACATGTAATGTTGGTACTACACAATATGAGGATAGTATCGTCAAATGTGAGAAAAAAATTAAAGTACCACCGAATATGAGAAAAGTATGATCAAATGTAATGTTAGTACTGCCTAATGTAACAATAGAACCATCAAATGTGAGAAACAAAAATAAGGGAACAGCCGAATGTGACAAAAGTACAATCACATGTGTTGTTGATTTTGCACAATGTGAGGATGAAGCCATTAAATATAAGAAAAAAAAATAGGTGTAAATGCACTTTTAGTCCCTACATTTTGCACTTTTTTCATTTTAGTCCCTACATTTTATTTTTTCCACTTTTAATCCCTAAACCAATTAACACCTGACATTTAGATCCTTTCCGTCACTCAACCACCGGCAAAAGCTGACATGGCAAATGGAGGCATAGTAAATGCTGACGTGTCCATTAAAATAATATTAAAAATGTTACATCAACATCCAGTTAGCTTCCACATCAACATCTAAACTTAAAAAATAAATTTATCAATTTTAAAAATTATAAAAAACAAAAAAACATAATTAAAAACAAAAAAATTGTGGAACTTAGATCTGTAGGGACTAATCCAGAATGAACACAATGAACACAAACCCAAATTTAAATATAACACCACACACCCAAATTTTCTAGCATTTTCTTGTCAACCAAACACAAAACACACACACAAACCGTGGCAACCAATGGACTCAAGGTAGTGAACTCCATCCTTGAACTTAGATTGGTTTTAAGGAAAATTAAGATACTCTTATACATTTTCTTGGCAACCAAACAAATTTTTTAATTTCACCAAAAAAAAAAAATTTCAGATCTGACAACCAACCAAATTTTTTATGTCAATCCTAAGATCTAAACATTTTTCACAAACCCATCAAATCCCCTTATACACAAACCCAACAAATTCTCTATCACAAACCCAAAAACTTCCTTTCACAAACCCAAATTATCCATTTTCAAATTTATCAAAAATCCAAAACAAATACTGCAAACTCAACCCAAATAAAGAGAGAGATGAGAAAGTGAGGAGGGAAAGGGGATTCCGATCTAACTGGAAACCCATATGATGGCGCTCAGATTGAACTGGAGCTCGGAGGAGTTAGTGAGTTGGATTCGCTTCCACGCAGTGTCCTCGTTACGGTCTTTCTAGACAGCGTGCCACGACTTCAGGACGGCCCGTGGAGTGGCGGCGCGGATCTCCGCCGTTGTGGCCAAGCAATGCTCGAGGAGACAGCGAATCATGAGGGACTGGGATTCCGAGTTGAAGGTGTAGAATTAGGAGGAGATGTGGGGCTCTGAGCTGATGACATGAAGCTTGGGTTGCGTTGCCTAGTCAGGTTGGTTGTTCGAGTTGGGGTGGGTTTTGGGCGAGTCGGAGGAGGAGGAAGAGGACGGGGAGGAACGGAAAAGGACGATTTCTAGAAGGGAAAAGGAAGACGGGTCGTGTGTGCTTTTCTGGGAGGGCAAAGGAAAGGACGGTTTGTGTGTGTTTTTGTGTTTATGTTTTTGCGTTTGGTTGACAAGAAATGGCAAGAAAATGCTAGAAAATTTGGGTGTGTGTTGTTATATTTAAATCTGGGTTTGTGTTCATTCTAGGTTAGACTCTACAGATCTAAGTTCCATAATTTTTTTTGTTTTTAATTATTTTTTTTGTTTTTTATAATTTTTAAAATTGATAAATTTATTTTTTAAGTTTTGATGTTGATGTGGAAGCTGACTACATGCTGATGTAGCATTTTTAATATTATTTTAATGGACACGTCAGCATTTACTGTGCCTCCGTTTGCCACATCAGCTTTTGCCAGTGGTTGAATGACGAAAATGACCTAAATGTCAGGCGTTAATTGGTTTAGGGATTAAATGTGGAAAAAAATAAAATATAGGGACTAAAATGGAAAAAGTGCAAAATGTAGAGACTAAAAGTGCATTTACGCACTACTAAATGTGACAAAAGTACTATCAAATGTAATATTGGTACTACCGAATGTGACAATGGAACTAATGAGGTCAATGAATCAGTGGGCTAAAATTTCCGGGCGTTAACGATCTACAAGCAAAATCCTGAAAATAACAAACAAGAAGTCAGAGGAGACCGGTGGAGGCCGGCCAAAAATCCTCCGATGGTAAAGTTAGTGGATTTGTGATTCTCAGTATAAGGAAAAAATTCTTTATTCAAAAATTTCTCCAATTACCCCTTACGTTTCCATAGAAGAGCCTTTATATAGTTTTTTCTGAGTTAGTTATTTCTCCAAGCGTTGTGTAGTTTGAAGGATTATGAGGTAACCCCCATAACTGCTTTGGAGGTTATTTCATTTGAGTTATGTTGATTATAACCGTTTTCAAAGGAAGAACGGTTATAGTTTTAATAGAAAAGTGGCATGCAAAGGAGACTTTCTGAACACTCGTCCATCTCACTAATTTGATGGACAAGTGAATCCTTGGACGAGCTCGTCCATCTGGATAGACGGATGGATGAGCTTACAATGAAAGGAGTCGCTTTCTTGTGGACGAGCTCGTCCATCTAGACAGACGGATGGACAAGCTTACAACAAATGGAGTCGCTTTCCTGTGGACGAGCTATATGGACGAGTTTAGCAGTTGGCTTTTTGGTGACACCATCAGTTGCCCCCAGTCCATAGGTTGTCTAAGGAAATATTTGTTTATAACGCACTTTCTTCTTTCTTCTCTTTTCTTTATTTTTCAACGCATTTGCATTAGTGGCTGAATGTGCCACATGTTGCAATCCCATTGGCTCCTATCTGCGTCATTTTGTTCTTTTGAGGCACACGACACGTGGTCTCTTCTGATTGGCCCCTGTCGCTTTAAGTGCCCTACTTGGTTAGCTGTAAATAGTGGAATCCCTCTCGTACCCTTCACATTTTCTAAAATTTTCCTCCTAAAATTTCTCGTCTAGAACCTCGTCTAGAAGTCTCTCCACGTCTAGAGCTAGGTATTCTCTTCTTTCCTTCCTTTAGGTTTTCCTTTTTCCTCAAAATGTCTGCATCCATTGTTTCTTCGTCTAGTAATAATACAGATAAAGCTATAGACGAGTATCAAGATTCCTCTAGTTATAGTGGTTCTAGTAATAGTAGTAATGAGAGTAGCAAAGGAGGTTCTACAGAAGAGGAATATATCTCCAGTGTCCCTGGATTTCCTGTAGAAGCTCTTCAAGAGCAACTTAGGAAAGCTTCAGGTTCCCGAGCTGGAACCTTGTCTAATATTCCTTCGTCCAACCCTACAGACGAAGAGGAGATCGTCTATAGCTGTGCAGTAGGCGTCCACTCCAAAACATCTGAACAAAGGCTCTCAAACCTCAAGGCATGGTATCAGATTCCGGACGAATTTAACCCCAGGTTAGCCGTCCATGGAGAATGGTGCTACAATCCTTGCTTCGGAATAGGCGTCTATGAAGCCTACTTCTTGGGGGGCCTTAGATTTCCTTTAAAACTCATTTGCTAGAGAGTTGTTGGTCAGGTTAGGTTTGGCTGTTTGTCAGTTCAACCCAAATGCATGGAGATTAATTATCTCAATGCAAATTTTATGGAATGAAGTGTTTGGAAGGGATTGTCCTCTTACTGTGGACGAGTTTCTTTTTTGCTATAAACCTTTTGAGATAAGCCAATCTCTTGGCTTTCATCAATTTACAGCAAGGGGCAAGGATTGTAGATTAATTAAGTCCCTAGCCTCGTCTGACAGGAATTGGAAGACAAAATTTATTTTCGTCTCTGGTTTTTGGTCTAGGAATCCTGTAGAGGTTGGAAGGGACCCCTTTGCTCCTTACACTAGAGACCTAGGGAACCTGCATCCTGAAAGTATGTCCTTATCTTTTTACCTTTCTTTCCCTCTTTTTTGTATAACTTTATCCAAACGTCTTATTTGTGATTTGTTTCACAAGTTTTAAACGTCCGTCCTTAAGCAAGTTCCATCGTGATCGCGTCCATAGGGCTCGCCTTCACTCCAATAGGAATTTTCATTCCTTAGTTAATCTTCGTAATCTTTTTAAGTGGGGGTTTGGTCCTAATCCTTCGGACGAGGCAATTGCCCATGAAATTACAATACGAAAAAGTAAACACACATTTTTTTTATATAATACCTTTCTAACTTTATTCAACTTTCTATAATCTATCACTCATTATTATCTTTGTTTGCTTTAGGAATGGCAACCTTGAAGGAAAACAAAGGAAATGATACTCTGGTTGAAGAAGGCCGTCCTGAGACTCAGGCTCAACCTCGTCCATCAACTGGGGAGAAAAGGAAAACAATATCCAAGAATTTGGATTTGGGAAGCCTCCCCAGCCGTCGGGGCAAGAAAGGGAAGCACGACTCGTCCCAGATTGTCAAGCCCAAGCCCCTTTCGTCCCAGCAGCCAACTCCAATTTTTGACGTGGATTCGTCTACGCCAATCGATGTGACTCCGTCCAAGACTCCTCCGCCCAAGACAACTGTATCTACCTCATCCCAACCTTCCCAAAGGGCATCTTCAAACATTATTGAAAATGAAGATTTAGCATGGGAGCGCTTCCAAAACGCCGTTACGGACGAGGATATAAACACCTGCTATGACATGTCCTTAAAGGATTTTGAACACTCTGGTGTTCATGATCTTTTTAAGGTATATAAACATATTTTTGTCTCGTCCTTGTTATTTCAAGATCCTTTTCCTCTATTTGTTAATTATTATTATTTTTGCAGGCCATGTCCAAATTCATAGCGGCGTCTAGGCAAGCTACTGGGTTGGATAAGACGAGAATCATGTTGGAGACGAGGATAAAGGAAGTGAAGGATGAGTCAAAAAGATGGGCTGGAGTAGCTACAAAAGCTAAGGAAGAGATGAAGGAGGCACATAACCTGGTTGAGGAGTTAAGAGCTGACGCGGTGGAGAAAGATACTCGTCTTGACCAATGCAGAAGAAGAATGACGAGCTAAGTACTCTTCTCACCAAGGCAAAAGAAGATGCAGTGACTGAGTTCAAAGTGTCCAAGCAATACACTGATCTTCTAGACGCTAATTATGCAACAGGCTTTGAAGACTTTAGGTTGGATGCAACGGAAAACTTCCCTGAAGTGGACTTTAGCTCCATTAAACTTAACCTGAATGCTGCTACCAGCTCTCTCCTGCAAACAGGTTCTGAAGACGCCAACATTGAGGACGATGCTACAACACTTCTCCTCAAGACGCCTCCAATGTGAATGCTCCCCAAACTTGAGAAATATTTCAATGTTTTGTGCTCCTCTTCTTCTTTATTAGGTATATTGTTTAGGACCTTTTTGTGTAATGTAAGCTTACTAAACTCGTCCATAGTTTAAGGACGAGCTTTTGTAAAACTCAAGTTTTAACTTTACAAGGGTGTTTGGACATCGGTTGTCCACCCTTGAAACAGTTGGATGAATGATGTTACTTGTTTTTAATATATGCATGGACAAGGGTTTTTATCCATATGCTTGATCTCATGCTTAGCTCGTCCATATTTTATATATTTTTACCATTTTTATTGGAATTTCACTAAGTGTGATTTATCCATATGAAATGGTAATTCAGTGTTACTCGTCCTTTGACTTAGCTGACTTTCGTCCTAAGACCCTGCATTTTGCTCGTCCATGGACCAAAGTGTTTTTGTTTTAAAGATACTCGTCTATGCATTTCCTAGTCCATAATCGGGACATGCATAATACTTTACTTCACCCATTATATGGATGAGTAAATGTTGATCTTACTGAGTTGCTACGGCGTAGGCTCTACCTCGTCCTTCTATTTGGACGAGTTTGCCTAGACGGCACAAATTTTCACTTGTCTTTTTATTTGGACGAGTTTGCCTTCTCTTTTAAGAAAAGTTTGACGATACATCTCCGCGTCCAGAGAATTTTCTCCCCTAGAGCTTTTCAGCTTTTAGCTGCATTAAAATCAATACTTCACACAATATTTTATACACAACATAAAAGTATTTGTTCAAAGACAAGGCATATACTTAGAAGTTTTCTATGCCTTTTAAGAAAATAAGTACAAACCAAACCATAACTGTCTATAACTTTAATATAATAACAAAGCAATATTAGACATAAGTCTTATGTAGTCCTCGGGCTCGTCCAGAGTTATTTGTTCAGGTTGGCCTTTTATTGATAATATCTCCTTAGATGTTCAACATTCCAAGGATGCTCCAACTTCCTCCCATCTAGGGCTTTCAAGTAATAGGATCCTTGTCTTTTGCAATTGATAACTCTGTATGGGCCTTCCCAATTAGGTCCCAACTTCCCATGAGCTGGGTTCTTTGTTGCTAAAGATACCCTTTTCAGGACGAGATCTCCTACGTTGAATCGCCTTAGTTTCACCATTGCGTCATATTGCCTAGCCATCAGGTTTTTATAGCTTGCCATTCTTTGTTCAGCATTCATCCTCACCTCGTCTATTAGATCGAGGTTCAAATGGAGTTGCTCTTCATTATCTTTGTCCTGATAGGTCGTCACCTTATGATTGGCCATGTGCACTTCTGCGGGTATGATTGCTTCAGCTCCATAAGCTAACTTGAAAGGAGTTTCTCCTGTCAGAGTTCTTGCTGTCATCCTATATGCCCATAGAACACCTGGTAACTCGTCTGGCCATACTCCCTTTGCCCCCTCAAGCCGAGTCTTAATTATTTTTAACAATGATCAGTTTGCAACTTCAGCCTGGCCATTTGCTTGTGGGTGGGCGGGTGAGGAGTAGTGATTCTGAATCCCGAAGTGTATGCAAAAATCTTTAAAGAGTGCATTGTCAAATTGTCATCCATTATCATATACCAACACCCTGGGCACGCCAAACCTGCACACAATATTCCTCCATACGAAGTTCT
Organism: Quercus gilva; assembly: GCA_023621385.1. Classification (NCBI taxonomy): domain Eukaryota; kingdom Viridiplantae; phylum Streptophyta; class Magnoliopsida; order Fagales; family Fagaceae; genus Quercus; species Quercus gilva. The sequence goes on along the minus strand of CM042473.1, from coordinate 50,215,627 downwards.
TGACATTTTGTTGTGTGATATTAGCTAAAGGTTCTGCCTCTACCCACTTGGTGAAATAATCGATACCAACCACAAGAAATCTCATTTGCCTCACACCTATTGGAAAAGGGCCCAGAATATCTAGTCCACATTGTGCAAAAGGCCATGGGGCTGTCATTGGGGTTAGGTATTCTGATGGTTGTCTGGGGACGTTGCTAAACTGTTGGCATTGGTTGCAAACCTTGACATAGGCCTTGGCATCAGCTTGCATATTCGGCCAATAATATCCTGCACGGACGACTTTGTGGACAAGCGATCTAGCTCCCGAATGATTGCCACACACTCCCTCATGAATTTCTCTGAGTATATAGTTTGCTTCGTCTGGAGCCAGACACCGAAGATAAGGCTAGGAAAAGCCTCTTTTGTACAGAGTCTCGTCCATAAGAACATACTTAGTTGACCTTACCCTCAACTTTCTTGCTTTGTCTTTTTCTTCTGAAAGTCATCCGTCTTTTAAGTATGATACAATTGGAGCCATCTAATTTCCACTGCTCTGCACCTGTTGCACTTCTGGAATGTCTATACTCGGCATATACTGAATCTCATCAAACTTGTCGACGGCTTCACTCGCCGAAGCTTCTTTAGCTAGGGTATCTGCTTCCATATTCTCCTCCCTTGGGATTTGAATGAAGTCAATTTCTTCAAATTTTTTCATAAGTGGCATCACCCTACTAAGATACTTCCTCATTCGTTTTTCCTTAGCCTCGTACATCCCATTCACTTAGCCCATGATTAGCTGAGAATCTCCCAAGACGAGTATTGACTTAGCTTCCACGGACTTGGCCAATTCTAGCCCTTTGAGAAGAGCTTCATACTCAACTTCATTATTGGTTGCTTGGTACTGCAGGCGAACTTTGTGTTTTAGTTTATCCCCTTCTGGGGATTGCAAAACCACACCTATCCCTCCGGCGTGCTGTGTAGACGATCCATCCACATGGATGATCCACTTCTAGTTGCCTTCCATCTTACTTACATCGCCATGACTAGGGGTGAACTCTGCAATAAAGTCTGCCAGAGCCTAAGCTTTTATGGCATGCCTAGGTTGGTACTTTATGTCGAACTCACTGAGCTTAATAGCCCATTGAACCAATCGTCCTGCAGCCTCCAATTTGTTCATTGCCTTCTTGAGTGGGTAATCTGTTATGACATTGATGACATGAGCCTGGAAGTAATGCCTTAGTTTTCTAAAGGCTGTTACTAGTACGAAAGCCAACTTCTCCGTTAGGGGATATCGTCCTTCCGCTCCCCTCAGTGCTCTACTCGTATATAGTACATTGGCTTTTGTATTTTCCCTTCCTCTCTTATCAATGCTGAGCTTACAGCATGCGGGGTTACTGCCAGGTATAAAAATAACTCTTCTCCTGTCACGGACGGACTTAACAATGGAGCCGTAATTAGATACGTTTTCAAGTCCTGAAAGGCTCTCTGGCACTCGTCCGTCCACTTAAATGCTTTCTTTAAAACCTTGAAAAACAAGTAAACACTTGTCAGTAGCTTTAGAAATAAACCTGTTGAGGGCAGCAACTCACCCGATGAAGGACTGGACTTCTTTAACATTGCATGGAGGCTTCATGTCCAATATTGCTCGAATTTTATCAGGGTTCGCCTCGATTCCTCTATAGGAGACCATAAATCCAAGGAATTTCCCTGACGACACTCCAAAAGCACATTTGTTAGGGTTTAACTTCATGTGGTACTGCCTCAATGTGTCAAACATCTCCTTCAGGTCATCCAGATGTCCTTCCTCATCCTGACTTTTCACCAGCATGTTGTCGACGTAGACCTCCACATTCCGCCCGATCTGTGGACGAAACATGTTGTTAACTAGTCGTTGGTATGTTGCTCCAGCATTTTTCAAGCCAAAGGGCATTACTTTATAACAGAATAATCCCTAACTGGTAACAAAGGACGTCTTCTCTTGGTCTGCTTCGTCCATCCTTATTTGGTTGTATCCCGAGAAAGCATCCATAAAACTTAGTAGTTTGTGGCCTGCAGTAGAATCCACCAATTGGTCAATACGTGGTAGTGGGTAACTGTCCTTGGGGCAAGCCTTATTTAAATCAGTAAAATCCACACACATCCTCCACTTGCCGTTCACCTTTTTCACCATTACTACATTGGCCAACCATTAGGGATAGTATACTTCTCCTATAAATTTCGTAGCCAACAGCTTTTGTACTTCGTCTTTAATAGCAGTATCTCTCTCAAGGGCGAACACCCTTTTCTTCTGTCGTACTGGCTTAAAGGAAGGATCTACATTCAAACAGTGAGTAATAACACTGGGATCTATACTCGGCATGTCTTCGTTACTCCAAGCAAACAGATCAACATTTTTCTTCAAAAAATGGACGAAGTCCTTCTTAACCTCATCTTTCAGGTCTGCTCCAACCTTGGTACACCTTTCTGGGTAATACTCGTCTAGGGAAACATCTTCCAACACTTCAATGGGCTCTACAATAATTCTCTTTTCTTCAATATTCATGGTTTGGATTTGCTCGTCCATGGCCAACATGGCCAGATAACATTCTCTTGCTACCAATTGGTCTCCTTGTACTTGCCCCACCCCATGTTCTGTTGGGAACTTCACTGACAAGTGGTAGGTAGATGTGACCGCCTTCCAACTGTTTAAAGTTGGCCTTCCAACTATGGCATTGTAGGAGGATGGGCAATCTACCACAAGGAAGTTCACATCCTTGGTGATTTGTTGCGAGTATGCCCCTACTGTCACCGGTAAAGAAATAGTGCCTACATGTTGTACCTCCATCCCACCAAATCCCACTAGAGGAGAGCTTGCTGAACGGAGCTGATCTCGTCCCAACCTCATCTGCTGAAAGGCTGGATAATATAAAATATCAGTCGAGCTCCCATTGTCTACTAGCACTCTTCTAGATTTGTAGTCAGCAATAAGGAGGGTGATGACAATGGCATCGTCATGAAGGTGATGGATTCTCTCGGCATCCTCATCCATAAAAGTGACTGCTTGTTCGTCCGTGGTCCTTGCTCTCAGTGATCGTCCAGAAAGTTGGACGCTCTGCACTACTTTTAAGTATGCCTTCTTTGATTTGGACGACTGTCCTGTTGAATCTCCCCCTACGATGACTCTTATCTCTCCAAACGGTGGTCGCGACGATTCTTCTACCTTTCCCTTCAGCTTCTCGTCCTTCTGGTCTCGTCTAAGGAAATTTCTCAACTTCCCTTGCCTAATGAGATTTTCAATCTGTTGCTTCAAATCAAAGCATTCGTCCGTATCATGCCCATGATCTCTGTGGAAGCGACAATACTTGTTCCTATTACGCTTGTTAGGATCTCCCTTCATCTTCTCTGGCCACTTCAAAGAAGGCTCGTCCTTAATTTGCATAAGGACTTGCTCGAGTGGTATGTTCAAAGGGGTGTATTGTTGATTCCACGCTGAAGAACCTGGTTTCTTGCTATCTCGGTCTCTCTTATCTTCTGTTCGCCCCTTCTTTAGACGAAGGGCTTGCTCAGAGTGACAGGCGGGATTTGCTTCCATTCTTTCAATTCTCTTCCTCTTCTTAGCTATTATCGCATCTTCTGCGTTCATAAAGTTTTGGGCTGAATGGACGAGTTTGGCCATGGACTGAGGCTCTTTTTCATAAAGTTTGTGTATGAACAAATCAGAATTGACCTCGTTATGGAAGGCAGCCAACAGTAGCTTGTCATCTACCTCGTCCACGGTCAGTGCTTCCCTATTGAAGCGTGTGATGAAGGAACGCAGGCTTTCATTCTCTCCTTGCTCTATGGTTAGTAAGCTAGACGAGGAACGTTTATGTCTCTGTCCTCCAATGAAATTATTAACGAATAATTTGCTCAACTCCTCGAAAGAACTTACTAAATTCGAGGGTATTTTGCTGAACCAAACTCTCGCAGGCCCTTTGAGGGTAGTTGAAAATGCTCTACACATTATCTCATCCGGAACCCCTTGAAGATGCATGGTAGTTTTAAAGGTAGCAATATGGTCAAAGGGATCACGCGTGCCATCATATGAGTCCAAGGAAGGCATCTTGAACTTTGGTGGCAAGGGATGGCCATTGATGGATGCCGTAAAGGGTGAATCAGTTCTGTGAACTAAATCTTCTACAGGATTAGTCCTTCTCATGTTCTCCCTCATCTCATCCATAACCTTCCTCATCTGGTCCACCTCCCTCTCTAAATGTGGTACCCTCCGTGAAGCAGTGCCCCTTGATTGACTTTCTGGTTCAACATTTCTTTCATCTTCCTAACTTTGTTCTCGCTCCTCTTCACGGGCCTCATGCCGTTACCTCCTAAGATTAATCTCTCTCCGCAAATCTTGATTTTGGCTAGTTAGTTCTGCCATGGCAGCAGCCATGGATTGCATGTGTTGGGCTGATGAAGGCTGCATAGCAGGCGCCGATTGACGGTCATGATGAGGGTTACTAGAGGCATCTCTACTCTGTTGAGGGCCTGGACTGGTGGCCCTCGATCTTGTCCGGACCATTTCAGCCCTTTGTCGGAGAAAGAAATTGCAGAATTCAACGATGAAATTCAAACGTAAAAAATTCTATCCTTCTCTACAGATGGCGCCAACTGATGAGGTCAATGAATCAGTAGGCTAAAATTTCTGGGCGTTAACGATTTACAAGCAAAATCCTGAAAATAACAAACAAGAAGTCAGAGGAAACCGGTGGAGGCCGGCCAAAAATCCTCTGATGGTAAAGTTAGTGGATTTGCGATTCTCAGTATATGGAAAAAATTCTTTATTCAAAAATTTCTCCAATTACCCCTTACGTTTCCATAAAAGAGCCTTTATATAGTTTTTCCTGAGGTAGTTATTTCTCCAAGCGTTGTGTAGTTTGAAGGATTATGAGGTAACCCCTATAACTGCTTTGGAGGTTATTTCATTTGAGTTCTGTTGATTATAACCGTTTTCAAAGGAAGAATGGTTATAGTTTTAATAGAAAAGTGGCGTGCAAAGAAAACTTTCAGAACACTCGTCCATCTCACTAATTTGATGGACGAGTGAATCCTTGGACGAGCTCGTCCATCTGGACAGACGGATGGACGAGCTTACAACGAAAGGAGTCGCTTTCCTGTGGACGAGCTCGTCCATCTGGACAGACGGATGGACGAGCTTACAACGAATGGAGTCGCTTTCCTGTGGACGAGCTATATGGACAAGTTTAGCAGTTGGCTTTTTGGTGACACTATCAGGAACTATCAAATGTGAGAAAAAAAAATAAGGGAACTACCAAATGTAGTAAAAAAACAGTCACATGTGATGCTGGAACTACACAATGTGATGATGGAACCGTCAAATGTGAGACAAAATAAAGGTACTACCAAATGTGACAAAGTACAATAACATGTGATGTTAGTATTGTACAATGTAAGGATTGAACCGTCAAATATGAGGGAAAAAAAAAAAAAAGAATCACCAAATATGACAAAAGTACTATAAAATGTAATGTTATATTTGCACAATGTGAGGATAGAACTGTTAAATGTAAAAATGAAACTGTCAAATGTGAGAAAAAAAATAAGCGAACCACCAAATGTGACAAAAGAACTGTAACATGTGATGTTGAAACTACACAATGTGATAATGAAACCATCAAATATGATGTTTTGATAATCTTGTATAACAGATTACCTACTAATGGATACCATACGGTAGAATTACCCCTAAATTGTTCCTCATTTTTCTCTTCTACTTCTTCGTCAATGATTTGCGCAAAAATAGAAAGAAGAAAGGCTGCCTACAAAACCTGTAAAAACGAGAGCTTATAGTGGTATTTTGATGACTATGCAAGTTAGAGCAAAAGTTCACTACATCATCATCTATCTGGTAGACCAGATCAGCACTTCATTGATTGACAGCTTGGTGGTGGCGATGAGAACAAAGGGAAAGCGTCAATGAGGTGAGGACGCAAAAGTGGAGGAAGATGGGAAAGTGGGTATACCAACATGTATTGGGCCAGCTTAAACCAAGAGGGAGCCCATATCTGCCTTGCTCAAGGGAATCAATCAATCTGGTCGGCAACCTCATTTGTCGTTCATGGTGGTGGGCCTGAAAACGTTATTTAAAATCACTTTTCAAGTTTTAAAAATACGTAAACCATGTTTTCGGTTATAAATCACAATATGTTTTGTAAAACAAACAGTCATCACTAAAACATTAGTGTAGAAGATGAAAAAAAAAATTAAAAAAAAAAGTGAAGAGTTAAGATTATAACACATGTCCACTTTTAAACATATACATGAGTCATCACCCAAAAAATATAATGCAATAATTCCTCTTTTCTTTTTTTTCTTTGAAGATAACATCTGGAGGGTTAGCTTTTTATTGAACTTGGAGGGTTAGCTTAGGCACAATCATCAAGGGAAGTTAATTTGTGCTTTACATTTATTTTGCAATAACTAGATGCCATAATTCTAATTATTTGATCCAGAAAAGTTATATCTTAAAGTTATGGATATATGATACAGGGTTTACTATTAGGTATACATGAGTAAACTACTTTAAAAAAAAAATTATAAAAAATAAAAAAATAATTTATTATTTTGATAATTTTTTTATTTTTTATAAAAAAAAAATTCAATATGTTTCTAAGAACACACATTAACCTATCCTATGATATATCATATATGCCTTGGGGCGCCTTGGGCAGGCGTATCGTATCATGGCAATTATGTCAATATGGTTAATTGGCTACGGCTTCTGCAGCATCGCACTTTTTTACTCCGTCTTTCGAATTAAGCACTACCAGATTAAAATAACATCCAAACTTTTTTTCCTTTTTGCTTTTTCTTTAGACAACTTTTTTTTTTTTCCTTGAACTTAATAATATCAACCACCCAATATTATACTATATAGTTATCTTCTTTTTATTTTTTTGATAGAAATAGTTATCAATTCACTTTCCCCGCCGGGGGGGGGGGGGGAATCAATTTGATTATAGATCATTCCTTTAAAAAAAAAAAAAAAAGACTAATTATCAAAAAAAAAAAATTTTGATTACAGATCTAAGGTACTGAAGACCTCAGATCCAGTCGAACAAGAATAATAGATTCGTCCAAGTGGTTCATGAATCATGATTTCACGAAAATAGAGAACCAGTTCCTGACAAGTTAACGCATTTTAGAACCATATATCCTAACCCTACATATGTTCCTTTAGCTTCCTTTTTAATAAATTAAAAAAATAAAAAGGAAAAACAAAATAGAAATCTAAAAAAAAAAAAAAAAAAATTTACAACTTCTCCATCGTATAATATTCCGTCGGACTGAAACGATTCGTTTTGAAATTTTTTTTTTCTTTTTTTTGGGGGGGGGGGGGGGGGGGGGTTCTACTGCGCCGGCAATGTTTCATGCCGCCACGTGGGATCCGAGAAATCTGACGAATCGAAATAGACATCGGAATACTCGAACAGCCCGTTAAACTCCACGTACGCGTTACTATTGTTATAACCATCACCAGTTCCCAACTCGAACGAGTCATAACTCGGGATCTGGTCCTCAAACCCCCAAAACTCGCCGATTCCAGACGAGTCAGACGAGACTCGGATCAACTCAGTCTCCACCACGTTCTTAACCTCCTCGCTCGAAGAAGGTGGAAGGCCAAGCTCGTCGTCGGAAGCCTCTAAAAGGTACCCAAGATCCGGCTGAGACTCGCTGGAATCTGATGTGAGGTCAACCACCGGCACCGGCGAAGAAGATATCTCTTCCTCGAAACTCTTCATGAGCAAGTCAAGCTCTTGAATCGTGGGATTGGGATCCGAGTCGTCGAGAAAATCAAGAAGGTTTTCTCTGAGTCGTTTCACCTCGGGTGAGTCTAACTCGGACGACTCGACCGAGTCATCTCGTACCCGCTTCTTATTGTTGTGGTCTTCAACAAAGGTAGACATTGTGAGAAAGTAGAATTGAAGACTTAAAAAAAAAAAAAAAAAAAAAAGGATTGGATTGGATAAACAAGAATAATAATAATAATACGAGAGGAAGTGGTGGTGAGATATGGCAACGCAAAGAAGATAGTTATATAGGGGGACAAAGTAGAGAGAGAAAGTTAGAGAGAGAAAGAGGGAGATGAGAGAGGGCGTGGGGTAATGATGGTGACAAAGGCGCGTGGGGATCGAATACTTAGGCCATCACGGACGTCTTGCCTCTTTATTTGTTTTTTTCCACAACTTTTTTTTTTTTTTCCGTTTTCTGATTTCGTGTCGGGGTTCTAATTTTATTCTTATTAAACTGCTTTGAATTTGGTCTTCAAGTCCGCTTTAGTGGATTTGGGGCCCACATGCTTAGTCAATCACGGCCTAAACTTTCCTTTTATTTTATCTTTTCTTTTTCCTCTTAAATCTTTCTTTTGTCTTTGGCTCTTTATTTTGGCTCAGCTCGGCTGAGAAGGTTGTCATGGGGAGTAGTGTTTTCTATAAGAATTTTTTTTTTTTTTTTTTTGGTAAACCAAAATAAATAAAGTTGAAATTTTACTGAAATAATATAATGAGACTTATAAATAGTAAAAAAAATAAACTAAATAGTAATTTACAAATGCACACTAAAAATTGTAAAGTCTAAAGTATATAATATCTCACGCGTCAGCTAAAAGTTAGTATAAAATACAAGGAGGAGGATTCGAATGAAAAACAAGGGAGCTAGGATTATGCATTCCTTCTTTAGCCAAAATGTCCACACAGTGATTATCCTCACGATGAATGTGGTACAAGCAGGCTTCCTCAAAATGCCAAAGGAAGGACCTACAATCAGAGATGAGACCATTATAAGGGTGAGTTGAATTAGCAATCTGGGAATTAATGACATCAACAGCAGCTTGAGCATCAATCTCTAGGCTTCCTCAAAATGCCAAAGGAAGGACCTACAATCAGAGATGAGACCATTATAAGGGTGAGTTGAATTAGCAATCTGGGAATTAATGACATCAACAACAGCCTGAGCATCAATCTCTAACAATAATTTTTTAATGTCTAAATTCCTAGCAAGGGTTAAGCCATCCCTAAGACCCCATAACTCGGCAGCCATCAAGTGAGTGTAGCCTATTGCTCTATTGAAACTATCAACCCAAGTTCCCTTTTTGGTCTTGTATCAATCCGCCTGCTGATGCCATGCTGGGGTTGCACCTAACAAAACCATCAGTATTGAGTTTGAAGCAATATTTTTTAAACCTATTATTTTGCAATGATTTTTGAGACTGTATATATAAACAAGTTGTGTAAGTTTTTTTTTTTTTTGAGAAAGTTCCAACCTATATATGTAAAATTACAAATTAATGGTTTTTTCAATCACCACATCATAACTGGGGTAATATAGTTCCAAATCAATTTGGAACCAAACTTTTTCCTAACAAAGATTAATTTAAAGTGGAAAAAAAGAACTAGGGTTGTCCAAGAAATCTGACAAACTAACCCACCCAAGTGACTCGACTGGAACCGATCCAATTCGATGGCTATGGTGGTGGGTAGTGGGTGGTGGGTGGGCGGCTTTAGAATCTAATTCTGACAGATTAAGTATCAGTTTCTCTTTTCCAACACTTGAACAAACCGACTCGACAGAAATTTCAATTAAATTTCATGAGATCTCGCCAGATTTGATGATTTTTCAACTAGATCCGCGCAAGGTTCGGCTGATCCATTAAGAAATCTCGCTAGATCTCATTAGATCTAGCGAGATTTCCACTAGATCCGGCAAGATTTTCACTAGATCCAATGAGATCTCATTTGATCTTCACGATATTTTGTCAAAATCACGATCACCACCACCTCTCTCGGTTTTGACCGAAACTGATCAAATCGTGGAACAATCAACTTAATTTGACTTGTTAAAGTTATCGGTCAACAATATGCCCTCTATTTTGCCACCCGTCGGAATAAAGTCGAGTTTAGGTAAAACCCAAACTTGATTTGAGTTGACCTATAGACAACCCTAAAAACCCTAAAAAGAACGATATTGAATAAAAGTTAAAGTTATTAAATTGAAATGAATAAATTAAAAGTTATTTAAATTGAATTTTTGATAAAATTAGAGGGTGTATTTTTTTTTTTTTTTTTTTTTGGTTAATGAACGTGGATAGACATTGTGGTGGTTGGTGACTTGGGAGTTGTTTGTTTGGTAGGAAAATAAGTAAGGGTATTTTGGTCAAGTTAGGCTCGTACTTTTATAGAAATGGATGGATCGGATAAATTAAGATGGGATTCGACAGGGTGCGGAGATCATTTTTCCATAAAAGGATTAGGTTGACGAAAGTTGTAGGTAATTGATTGCGCATTACTCCGAATATCTTTTATGGGGGGCTGGTGATGATGATGATGGGCACTCACTGTACCTGAAACTGAAAGGATAGATTTATGGTAAGTGGTGTCACATGAACGAATATTATGTTGCACATTTAAAACCTTTCTAACGTCTAATTTCTAAAATTCTGACAGATCTTGTCATATGCAAGCAAATCATCCAGCTCATTGTATTTGCTTCAGTTCAATTTTTATTTCCAAAATTTAAAATAACTCCATTTTAGAGAGTGTTTGGTAGTGTAATTTGAATAATATTGTTTGTAATTTTTTAAAATATATGTAGATAAAAAAATGTGTAAAAATGTAAATTTAAAATTGCTTACCAAACAGGCCTTCCTCAGCTGGTAACTACTTCACAATAAATACCATGAAAAAAAAAAATATATATATATATATATAGGGCACATTTTGTATACAATAATAAATACTATAATGAAATAGCTATTACACATTTATAAAGCATTCAATTGTTTGATTATATTTTTATTAAAAGTAATAGCTATTTCTTAGTAATAGTTATTCTTTAAAATGAACATAGTTGTAATTACTATTCCTTAACCTACATAATTAACTATTAAAACAAAAAATAGATAAGAGAATAATAAGTTCAACAAACAAGTCTGAATTTGGTAAGGATGGGGTGTAAAGCCCACGTTTTACACCATTCAATAAAAAATTGTTACATCAACATTTTTTTTTAAATTCAATACATCCTACAACGCCTAGTAACATCTCAATAAACTCATAATTTGGTTGAATTTATATATGGGTATTAGAATTGATTGTTTATAGTTGTACTTATTCTTAAATATGTGATAAAATAATATGACATGTTAATATTTAAGGATTAAAGGGTTAAAATATGAGTTTTACACATCCTTACATAATTTAATATCTTTACTAATTTAATATAAAATTTCAGCTGTTATAAACATAATAATTTTCTCCTTTTTACTATTAATGCTATAACTAAATGAGAAAATCGAGAATCTTATAAAACCCCCTTATCTACCTTTTTTAATTTTTTCAAAAAAACAAAAAACTATAAATCCTTTGTTTTAAACTTAATGTTCTCTTTCTGCTATGGTCACATCGTGTCATACTTTTTTTTTTTTAATTTAGTAATTAAAATTTAAAATGAGAAAAAAAAAATCAAATACATAACAGCTATGAAGCATAAAGAAAAATACTTGTAAACACACGAATAAGATTTGATGGTCAAGAATGATTAAAGAGTGATAACTTTTGATATTTTTTATTAATAATTTATAAAGATAGAGAAATTGAAAAATATGTGAATTATACGATAAGAGCATGGTGGATGAAGAAGAAAAGTGCATGACTTTTGTATGATAATAAAACACCAATTTATTAAGAAGACAAATTTTATAAGATTGATATACAACCAATTAAGCTCTATGATACCGAATGTGTTAGACTATTAAAAAACAACACATTTATAAAATGAGTGTAGCTGAAATAATAATGTTAAGTTTTTTAAGTGAAAATACAAAAAAGATACTATTGAAAATGACAAAATCCACTTAAAGATCGGTGTAGCCCAAATCCCTATTGATGACAAGATGAGGAAAATTCGGTTGAAATGGTTTGGTCATATGAAGATGATTGCAATTAATGTACCAATAAGAAAAAGTGAATTGATTGAAGTTAAGAAAACAAAAGTAAACAAGAAAAAACTAAAAATAATATTAGTAGAAATAATTAAAAATACCCTGTTAATTAAAGAAGTAACATAAAACATTGATTTTAGATGAAATATAATGAAAAAAAAAAAATTACATGCGGCCAACATTAAGGATTCATAATTGATTTTATGATATTAAAGACTAAAGGTTTGTTTAAATTGAGAAAAAAAAAATAGAATAAAATTATCTAAAAATCGGTTAATTTTGAAATAATTATTCTTTATTTTATTCTTTTTCCCTTAATCCAAACGGACCCGAATATTTTGTATTGGTTGATGGTGTTGTACTCGACTGTTTTATTTTCCTGAAATTGAAGGTACAGCGAAGGCTCTAGCTCTGAACAAATGGACAGGTTACCAATATTTTAGATCTTTTGGTTGGAAGATGAAACGGCGAGGAAAAGAAAGACAAAAATCAATTGTGCTTACCTGATCCGGACCAAGGGAAAAAAATAGTGCATAGTGGAACTGTTTTTTTTTTTTTTTTTTTTTTGATGGGGCCTAGTGGAACTGTTACCTCTAACAAGAAAGCAACTTAAAATCTAAGCAAATTTTTTCTTTCATCCCTATCTTATCTGATGTCATTTCTCCGCATTTTATCTATGGGAATTGTAGATCAACAGAAAATACCAAAAGACACGGGCAGGTAAGAATTTTTAGGTTGGCTATCCTTTCCTTTGCGTGAAGATTGGATGGGACTAGAATATATCCTATGCGTGTATAATCTATGAAAAGTGCAAAAAGGTCTATCAATTATGCAGTTCTCTTATACGAACACTACAGCATAGTATTTTAAAAGTTAATACTTTAATATATAATATATAAAAGAATATCACGTGATTAAGAGTTTTGTAATTTAACAGTTATTTTTTATACCTTTATATGAAAATTTTTGGGATTTGAATTTTCCATCCTTTTTGTTACTATTGAATTTATTGAGGTAGGGGAAACAGCATTATATCATATATTCCTCAACTTTTTGTTTTTGTTTGTTTGTTTTTTTTTTTTTTTTTTTTTTTTTTTTTTTTTTCTCCCGTTTTAGACTTCTTCTTCTTTTAGAGACTTTGATTAGTCTGTAAGGCAAATAAAATGAATGTATAATCTATAATTGGTAAAATATAAAGTAAAATACTAAATAAAATTTTATTTTTTGCTAAATATATTTTCCTTTTTATGGAAGAAAACAAGTTAATGGACAAAGACATCTATGCTTACAGTTAACATCTTAAAACAAATAATACATCTCTCTCCTTGGTGATTCATTACTTATATTTTTGGTTTACTTTAACCTTCTTCTTTTTTGTTGTACCTGGAATCAGGGGCGGAGCCAGAAACTTTTGTTTGGGGGGCCCGATTTGTGTTGCTAATTTATTAGTCTATACAAACTTTTCTACACATACACAAACACACGTATCTATACACATACACAAAAAATTAGTATCTTTCATAATGAATCCTTAAAATTAAATGTTTCATAGAATTAAATTAATCTTTCCCCATCTTCCATAGTGAAATTCTTACAATTTTCATTTTCAATATAAATTACCAAATTGTCTACTGTTGTGAGTAAAAAAATTTCAATTAAATTAATGAAGTGTTAAAAGACATAAATGATCCAAAACTTTAAAAAATACGAGAACACAATTTACCATAAAAAATGAATTTGAAAAATAATACGTTCTCTATAACTACTAGACAAATTGGACAATTTTTTTTAAGAATATCATTGGACCAACTCAAGTCCCCTTTTTGAGGGCTAATTATTAAAATATTAAATATTTTTATACAGTAAAAAAAATATCAAAAACTTTGGGAGGGCCATGGCCATGGCCCCCCCACCCTAACATGTAGCTCTGCCCCTACCTGGAATATTGTTGAAACTTCAAAAACTTATTCAACTTAATTTTTATGTTATATTTTTAAAGTCAAAACAAACAAATTTAAGTTACAATGTTACATGAGTGCCTGTCTAATGTAATTTATTTATTCTAAATTTTAGTTTTTTTTTTTTTTTTTTTTTTAGTGTTTTAGTAGTAATTGTAGAGACTATGTTTGAGCACTTCTAGTTTTGGATGAGTGGACTCAAACCCAACTAGCTCAATACAATGAATTTGTAGAAAGTGGGCCAAAGAACTAGACGTTAGCGCATGATAACAATCAATATGGCTTTCATGGAAATCAAACAGAGATAAACTGAGGTTAAGAAAGTTTGTCCTCAGCATAGTCCGAGGAGCTTTTCTCTAATAATTAATGAATAAGAGTAGTTACAGGAATCCTCCAGCCTCTCCCTCTATGGGGTGTTTCTCCTATTATATAATCCTCTTTCATTGATCTCCGCCTTCCACTTGTTGATCATCCAACCCTATACCTGAGTGCCTGTCCCATTAGCCGCCTTTCCAAGCCTCTTGTGAGTTGCAGCAACCAAGACAGCACTGTTCAGAGGTCATTTCCTCATTAATGCAGCCAGGATATCAGTCGCAGGCATTTAATGTGGAGCTGACAATTTTTCCTTGAATTGCTCCTCCACCGTGCTCTTATGGCTGATCCATGGTACCTGTCCTTTTTCTTGGGATGCTCTAGGAGGCTGCCCCTGATGACTTACTGCCCTTCCCTCTTATGATCTCGGCTGTCCGAGGACAGGGGCCTCCTCGGCAATGTCTCTTGGCAATTTGGGTTCTCTGCTTTCATCCTCGGACGTTTCGACTTCCTCGGCGTGGGCCTTGGGCCCAATATAAAGTGGGTTGGGGCTACCGAATTCTTAGACCCCACAATAATGTTTAGGTTATTTTTTTCCCTTGATGATTTAGTAATGTTTAGTTGTTTATACCAGGTAGACTTAGGAGCGCACGCAAGTTGAGTTCAACGATATCCTCTCCATAATAGCACATGATCGGATTATATCGAGTCTTAGAAATCCACACTTGCTGTCAATTGGTGGAGTACGTGGTGCTCATCGACAAGCCATTCGATTTTTTTTTTTTTTTTTTTGCTTAATAAAAAAAGAAAAAGAAAAAAGGAGAACTCAAGTATGAGCCCATTAACCCCATGCCATATGACGGTAATGAGTAATATCACGATTACCACATGGGTTTTACCAGGGCTATTGCTTGAATCGCTCTTCTTTAGGTGCTAGAACAAAAACTCCTACCATCAAGCCACACAACCCACACCCATGTTAACCCTGTTTTTACCTCATTGATAGTGGTGTGTGGGGGAAAAGATTTCACCAAATTTGATACAGATCTCATTCAATTGATGAAAATCTCACTACCACTAAACATGATATTAACGAGCCTAGACCTTTTGCATGTTTGGTTAATCCATTGCTTGGATTGATCAACTTCTGGTTCAAATGGACTCAGATTGAACAAGTATGTGATTATGGGGTTTGGTTCAAGTTGGAGTATTTTTTTTTCTTCTTTTAATCTTATTAGGCTATTCCTACTATAAATTTTTATTGGAAAAGGTTAATAAGTACTGTTAAGGTGAAAAAAAGAAAAAAAAAATGTCAAAAAAAAGGTTAAAAAAGACATCAATAGTATTTATAAAGCTAAAAAAATAAAAAAAAATAAAATATTGTCAAAAAAAATTTCAAAAAAAGTTGTTTATGGCACTTTGCAGTACTTGTTAATACAACCCATTTTTATGTATTTAGATTTTAAAATCTATAGACTCCATTTGACCGCCGTGGCACTTTGTTACCCAACTCACACTGTACAACATCTTTGTTCAATTATTCTTCTCGCAAGCATGCAGAGCACCTGTGACAACCAAAAGATTCAGACTGCTTGATACTTTTTTTTTTTTTTTTTGGATGAGAAATAGACCACTTGACACTTTTCTCTCAATCCCGTTAAATATTAGCATTGATATACTATGTTGAATATGCTAGTATGGATGCGAAAGCAAAAACATAAAGTATAGAACACAATAACACACGAGGATTACGTGGTTCAGTCTAACGGCCTACATCCACAGAGGAAACCCTAAAGGGCTACATCAATAATATATTAGAGTGTAATACAAATCCTGTGTTACAATAAATCATAACATGTGTATATATAGTAGACTAAATCCTAAACTAATAGACTTCTAGTATAAGTAGGAGACTTGGCTTGCACACAAAGTAGAATTAGGCTTGGGCCTATGCTAATGGGCTAATATATCTCTAGCACTCCCTCTCAAACTCAAGATGAAAGCTTGATGAAATCTTAAGATTTGATAAGGTTAAGAAGATCTCTTGAATGAAGTTTGGCTCTATGATGGTAGTTTGAGGAAGACAATGGTCTTGCAATGTTAATGCGACTTCTAACAGTGGCATGACCATACCGGAGAGTTTTGATGGCAACAATGGAAAGCCACAGAAGATGAACGCAGCGAAAAAACACCAAGGAAGACAAAGATTGCTCTTAAATATACCGTAAGGACAGAAAACCATGGTCACAGGAAGGTGGTTCTGATACCATGTAAAATATTAGCATTGATACACCATGTTGAATATGCTAGTATGGATGCGGAAGTGAAAACGAAAGTATAAAGTGTAGAACACAATAACACACAAGGGTTACATGGTTTAACCTAATGGGCTATATTTATGGAGAAAACCCTAAAAGGCTACATCAATAATATATTATTATAGTGTATTACAAATCCTGTGTTATAATAAATTATAAGAATTATAACATGTGTATACATAGTAGACTAAATCTTAAACTAATAGATTTTTAGTATAAGTAAGAGACTTAACTTGCATACAAAGTAAAATTAAGTTTGGACCTATACTAATAGGGTAATATATCTCTAACATCACCAACTATTTTTTTTTTCTTTTTTTTTTATAATACCACCCACTTTTTATTTTTTTTTTTGAGAAACTAATACCACCCACTTTGTTGTTCAAACGGAAAAACTAAAAAGTATTTTACATTTTATGCCGGAGTGGGCGACAACTTGATCTGAAGTCCCCTCGTCTGTACCTATTCACCGTACTCTTTCAACATTGTCGGAAACCCCTGCAATACAATACCTTTTCTTTTCATTCATATTTATTTATTTTTTATGTGGGTCGGCATAGGATACGATACCTATTCCAGATCCCCTCACATTTTTTTCACACCAGTGGACCCACCAATATAGTGTACCTTTCCTGGTCCCAGAGTCGAATGGAGAGAGAGAGAGAGAGAGGCCTCAGCTCAGCTGGGTCGCACAGGATCCAAAAGCAACGATCAAAACATTGCATTGATTACACACCTCCCACTTGACGAGAAATTATAAAGTTTATTTTGTAGGCAAGTGATGTATTTTATTATTTTATTAAAAAATTGTTATATTTTTAAAATTATTAGTTAAAAATTTTTTTAAATAAAAATTAATTATTAAATCACTAGTTTTAAATAAATAAATTTTTTTTAATAAAATAATAGACAAATAACATAATCTATCAAATGAAGTTATAATTTCTCCCACTTGCCATGTTCCACTCAGTCTAACGTAGCCAAGCCGCTGTTTCCACGGTCTGATTTGGTTGTCGTGTCAGCTGGTAACGTTGCCAGGTCCAACAATTAAATGCCTAATTTGTCAACTTGACCTTCCTTGCACGTTTCCACGTGTCAATCTTTCTAGATAACTACTACTACTATTTTTTCGTCCCCTTTGGCGCCAAAGCTGATGTTTCTTTTTATTTATTTTATTAAAAATAATAAACATTGAGATCTAGAAAGGATGATACGTTTTCCAAAGTGGGGCCACGTGTGTAGTGGTGGATGTTAAAAGCGATCACATGATACAGGGGATGGTTAGGACATGTTATTGATGTCTTAGTTTTCACGAGGAGCATGGTGGGTGTGGACCGTACGTTGCAATATAAATCAACCATATCCGTTTCTGGACTCTATTTACTATCTTTAAAAAAAAGCCTACAATTTTATAATTTTTTATTTATAAAATTTTAATCATTTTCAGTGATTTTAATTTTTACTATCAAATTAAAACATTAATCAATATTTAGTATATATTATGATTGAATCATAAATTTTTTATTCAATTATCATAAAATTTATCAATTAAATTAATTTTTTTATTAGAGGTAAATTTTAATAAATCCATCGTTGTGTTATATTTTTTTTTCTTGTATTCTTTATATTTGGAATTAAAAAAAAAATACAATCTTTAAAAAAGCCTACAATTTTATAATTTATTTATAAAGTTTCCACCATTCTTACCACCAAATCAAAACACTAATCACTATTTGGTGTATGTTATGATTGAATCCTAGATTTTTTATTCAATTATTAGAAATTTTACCAATTAAATTAATATTTTTGTTAGATGTAAATTTTAACAAATCTACCGTTTAGTTATATTTTTTTTTCTTGTATTCTTCATATTTGGAAAAAAAATTTTATAATAAAAAAATCAATAATTATTTTATTAATCAAATGTTTAAATTTTAACTTTTTATAATATAAAATTATGCATAAAAATTAAAATTTTAAATTGAATAATAAATAACATCTAATTAATACAAAATTTGACATTCATGTTAATAACATAAAGAACATGTATTTTAACTATTAAATTCTCAAAATATGTTAACAATATTAATTTTTTTAGTGGAAACTGTAGCTATAGGTTACAATTACGTTCATAGTTTTTGTCCATAAAAATTAGGGTTTAAATGATTAAATCCCTATTCTAAGTTTCTAATTTAGTTGATGGAGAAATTTTGGTAGTTAATTTTTGTATCATAACTTTTGTTACAATTTGAACATGACCAATTATTTAGTAGTTAAAAGAAGAAAATTTTGGGTTTGTATGGAAGTAATTGTGACCGTCAAAGTCAAAAGAATCGAAGGATTTGAGCTTGAAATCTAGCATCCGATGCAAATTTGTTTATAGAGTAGATTTAATTTAATCAAACGGTTGAGAGAATGAAATCAAAGATCTGCAGTGGAGATGCGTTTGATACTTTTGACTACATGTTAAAGTTATGTCCAAAATGGAATAATAAAAAGTTAAGTAGAGATGTGGGAGCAGCTAGGGCCGTACCTAGGTATGAGATCCAATGGGCGATTCCCGAGAAGTACCGTTTGAGATAGTTTAAGAAGCCAAAATGACTGATTGGTGGGAACGTGTCACGGGCTAGGATAGTAGGATAATAGGATTGCTTTACCTCCTCAATATGTTAACAAATTTTAATTCTCAACCACACCTTTGCCCAGGTCAAGACTCAGATATTCAGAGCTTTCTTTTTCTTTTTTCTTCTTCTTTTTGCTTTATTATTTTGTTTGGTGTACTGTCAGCTTTGATATTTCCGTCTAAACACTAGTCAGCGCTTTACATGCCACGAGAGAGACCACGTTTTTTGAATAAATCCACGGTTTGAAGGGAAAGTGAATACACAAATAATAGCATAAGAAAATGACTAATAAAACTTTTGTTTTTGGCCTTTGAGGGTCAGACACTGTCAACTTCAAATTTTGTAATAAAAAAAGAGGGCAGGCAATGTGGCATCTAAAAACTCCACCAAATGACTACAATTTGATAATTATTAATTCCTATTAAGTTGAATATTTAGTGAATTGTTTTAAGTGTTTGACGGGTTTGATGTTTTACCTCCGCTCATAAGAGTCCGGCCCTGTGTCATTATAGTGGCTTTCAAATAGAAAGCATGAACCACGTTATATTGATCTTTGAATAATGATGAATAATGGAAATTATTGTTTTGCACCGGAAAAAAAAATAGTGCTGTATCCTGTATGGTGGGTGACATAACACTAAGAGTGACAATTCATGTTCTCATATCAAATTCGTGTTGTGTCAACTCATAAGTACTAATTTATATGAGTAAACACTAACCCGACATGTTTATTAAACGGGATAAAATTCTTCAACTTTAATACAACTTATTTATTAAACGGATCAGTCATGTTGGTATGTTTATCAAATTTTATCAAAATGAAAAAAAGAAAAAGAAAAACAAACAAATAAATATTTTAATATAAAATTTAGAACTAACGAGTAACTACATCACAAATAACCATTTAAAATTAAAGTATATCTTAATATCACAAATAATCAATCACAATATGTCCAAAAAAAAAAAAAAAACCACAACAACTAATAATTTTATATACTTAGGGTTTGAAGGATATATTGGTAAAATATTATTTAATTAAACGGGTCAAACGAGTTCCATGGGTTGAATACTAATCTAACTTGTTTATTAAACGGGTCAGTTGTGTTAACCCGAATATGACACGAATTCATTAAGCCCCAATCCATAACTTGCTAATTTCATTTCGTGTAGTATTGGGTTTACGGGTCGTGTCTAATTTTGTCACCCTAACATAACAGTTTAGAATTTTTATTTTTATTTTTATTGTTGTTGTTGACACTCATAAAGTACATATTAAAATTTATAATTTCTAATGTTCTACATTTGTATAAGATGATACGGTTTAGAAGAGCTCAAGTGGCTTACATTATGTATTATTAGTCATTTACTTTATTAAGTATTTTATGAGACGGTTTCATGAAATCATTCTTTTACAACATGTGAAATTCACGTGTGAAACTCACATATGAGAGTGGGATCCTTCATAAGATTGTCTTATAAGATAACTTTTTATTTAGAAGACTGTATTGTCCTCGTATTATTGATTTACTAGTGTGTAGTTCCGTGCATATGCAACAATACAATTAAAAATAATTACAATTATTCGGTTCAAATTATACATTTTTTCAAGTAGAGGTTCAAACTATATGTATAAGTTTACACTTTTTTAAAACCATACATTTTTAAAATATGTAATTTTTTCTCATTATATATATATATATATATGGTTTAGAATTTAATTGGTTTTAGACTATTTGGTTTTTGTATTCAATAATTCACTTATCTCAAAAATTAAAAATTTAGATGGACACAGGGCGGAAAATTAAACTCTAATTGAAATCCACTTTAAAATCTAATTGGATTTGGACTCTTCGATTTTTATACTTAATAATTCACTTGGCATAAAATTTAAAATTAAATGAGGCACGTGGTGCAAAATTGAGAATCAAATATAAAATCTAATTGGATTTTCCATGGGTTTTGACTATTAATATATATATATATATATATATGTGGGGCCAGTTCTCCAAGAAGGTGATACACAAATCATGGGAAATGGGCTTATGGCCTAGCGGTCCAGTCCGAGGACATCCACCTATCCGAGGATGGTTAACAATGGGCATTTTGAGAATAACACAAGACAAAGAAACGCAAGTCGTATATAGTGGCCCAAACCACGTCTGAGGATAAGATTTACCGCTTAAACCAACGTCCGAGGTGGATGTAACTATTTTAGTAGTCAAGGAACTTCACAAAATTGCATATGAATTGAAGAATGAATATTGAACTAAGAAGGAACTGGGAAAGGTAGCAAATATCTCCTAAAAGCTGCTACCTCCACATTAAATGCTTCCCAGCTAACTCTCTGGCCGCATTAATGTGGAGGTGATACCTGAACAGTAACTAAGCAGCCTTATGGCCACTGAGCGAAGGTTCCAGGAAGTGCTGGATGGGACAGAAAGAAGTTCCCAAAATGGAACCTACACGTGTATGGTGAAAACATAATGAAGAACGTAGTATATAACGGAAAATCAGAAGACATTAAGGAGGACTTTTAAAAAAAAAGGAAAAGAAGAGAGAGGAAGGAAGGGAGAATCCAGAAATATATACACTGAAACCTAGCCGAGGAGAGGGGATATCGTTTATTTAATTTGAAGTTTCTTTTGCTGCACAAGAATCATGTCTTTTTCCCTTTACTGGAATTAGCTCTTACACCCATTCTCTAGAAATTTTATTGTTTGGGCTTGCTGGGTTGAAAACCCATCCCTTTTTTGGGTCCAATCCATTTTGAGTCCTTACAATTGGCGCCGTTTGTGGGGAGAGCTTGATCCGTTTGTAGGGAAAGA
This sequence comes from Quercus gilva, assembly GCA_023621385.1. Classification (NCBI taxonomy): domain Eukaryota; kingdom Viridiplantae; phylum Streptophyta; class Magnoliopsida; order Fagales; family Fagaceae; genus Quercus; species Quercus gilva. The sequence continues at coordinate 50,193,637 of CM042473.1, read as the reverse complement.
CAAGTACAACGGTTGTGATGGAAGAAGGAGCACCACAGAAGCCAGTGGTGGGCCCACAGCAGGTGGATGTTAATCCACACCAGGCTGAGTCCAGGGGCTCTCAGCACGGTAATCCGTTGGTGATCTGTGAACAACGAGGGGATTGTGAAGGAAGCGCGCGAACAACCTACATCGACAGAAGTCATTCTCGTGGGAAAAGCCATGTTTCTCATGTAAAGAACGACAGGGGCATGCAACAAGAGATCAACAGATTAAAAAGGGAATTACGACACGAGAGACGGAGACGTAGAGCTCATAACTCTGAGCAATCCTCTGAAGAGTCAGATGACACCAGTTATAGACGGAGGTCAAGAACTCCACCTAGTGAATCATTTTCGCATGATGAAGAACACCATCGTGAGCGAAAACACAAGAGTCCACCTCGCTAGGGCTTAGGGAATGATGCTTTGAATAAGGCGTTGAGCCAGGTTTCCAAAACACCCTTCACGTGATGCATTGAGGATGCAAATCTTCCTTGGCGATTCCATCAACCTGCATTCACCATTTATAATGGTCGAACAGATCCAGTGGAACATGTTAGCTATTTCAGCCAAAGAATGACCGTTTATTCTAAGGACGAGGCGTTGATGTGCAAGGTTTTCCCATCTAGCCTAGGTCCGGTGGCAATGAGGTGGTTTAATTGTCTAAAAGCGAATATTATTGACTTTTTTGAGAAGCTCACCCAAGCTTTTGGTGCTCGCTTTATCACCTGTAGGAGGGTTGTTCAGCCCTTGGGATTGTTGTTATCTATGTCTATGCGGGAGGGGGAAACCCTGAAGGCCTACTCTGATAGATATTGGGAGATGTTCAATGAGGTAGATGGAGCCTATGACGGCGTGGCCATTAATACCTTTAAGGAAGGTCTTCTAACTGAGCATGATTTGAGGAGGTCGCTGACTGGTAAACCTGTTACCAGTGTGCGGCAGCTTATGGACCGGATTGACAAGTATAAAAGAGTAGAGGAGGATCAGATACAGGGTAGAGGAAAGTCGAAGGTAATCCCTCAGGAGAGGAGGGATTTCAGGTCGGACCGGTACAACAACAAACCTTGGAGGGACTTTGGGGGGCAGTCAGTATCTGCTAATTCCCAGGAGTTCTTAACCCTCTTTCTAGTCCTTGGCCTTTTGCTCAGTGGGGTCTAGATATCGTTGGCCCTTTCCCTAAGGCAATAGGAAATAAAAAGTATCTGCTAGTTAGCACGGACTATTTTACTAAATGGGTCGAAGCTGAGCTTTTGGCTAATATCAGGGATGTGGATGTCAAGAGGTTTGTCTGGAAGAATATCATCACAAGATTTGGGGTTCCTCAAGCTCTCATCTCGGATAATGGTCTCCAATTTGATAGCAAGGCTTTTAGGAAATATTGCTCCGACTTGGGAATAAAGAACAGATATTCCACTCCGGCTTATCCACAGGGAAATGGGCAAGCCAAGGCTGTCAACAAGGTCATAGTGAGCGGGCTTAAAAAGAGGCTGGATGATGCAAAGGGAATATGGGTGGAGGAGCTGCCACATGTCCTTTGGACGTATCGAACAACACCAGACGGTCAACAGGAGAAACCCCATTTTCAATGATGTATGGGGCTGAGGTTGTGATTCCACTTGAAACGGGTTTTCCCACTCTAAGGACTAGCACTTTCACCTCGGATGGCAATGATGAACTTTTGAGTAAGAATCTAGACCTGATAGACGAACGACGAGAGAATGCGATGGTTCAGTTGGCCTATTATCAACATAAGTTGAAACAAAGTTATGATGCAAATGTAAGGCTGAGGCCGTTAGCCCTAGGGGACTTGGTACTGAGAAAAGTTTTAAGAACTACCAAAAATCTAGCTTGGGGAAAGTTAGGGCCTAATTGGGAAGGACCGTATCGTATTACGTCTGTAGCAGGAATAGGTGCGTATTACTTAGAAGATTTAGATAAGAAAACTGTACTCCATCCCTGGAATGTAAGCAACTTAAAGAGGTATTATTATTAATAAGAGTAGTTTTGTTCTATTTCCTTTACAACTTGTCCTAAATCCTATTACTTGTGTTTCTCAATTTACTGAAGTATTAAATAGAAACTGAGTAATGCCAGGTCCTCGGACCACAACTTGGTGGAAATTAATACACTATGAAATATATTGAAGTATTAAACAGAAACTGAGTAATGTCAGGTCCTCGGACCACAACTTGGTGGAAATTAATACACTATGAAATATATTGAAGTATTAAACAGAAACTGAGTAATACATTATGAAATATATTGAAGTATTAAATAGAAACTGAGTAATGTCAGGTCCTCGGACCACAACTTGGTGGAAATTAATACACTATGAAATATATTGAAGTATTAAACAGAAACTGAGTAATGTCAGGTCCTCGGACCACAACTTGGTGAAAATTAATACACTATGAAATATATTGAAGTATTCAACAGGAAATGAGTAATGTCAAGTCCTCGGACCACAACTTGGTGGAAATTAATACATTATGAAATTTATTGAAGTGTTAAACAGTAACTTAGTTTTGTTAGGTCCTTGGGTCCCAGCTTAGGGAAAATTAACAAAGTGAGACCTTTATCAAAGTATTACACTAAATCTAAGATTTGACAGAAATTTGGACTTTCTAAATGGGCTTCATACAACTAGAATTACATATTAAGGCAAGCTCCATGAGCATCACTTAAAGCATTTTAGAGTGTTCAATACCTCTGGGAAGTTCATGCTCATGGTCTGCTTTGGTTCTCAATTATTATACGTAAAGTTAAGTTTTTCCCTTATAGAGTCAGATTTTATTCTTACATAGCCAGGGAGAATGTAAAAATAAAGGACATTCATGCAAGAAATTATACAAATAATAGATAAAGCCATAATGTCTCATATAAATTTGAAAGGGGAAATACATGTTACAATTGAAAATATCCTCAGAGTACTTTAAAAAAAAAAAAAAAAAAAAAAAAAAAAAAAAAAAAAAAAAAAAAAAAACTACATTAACTACTTGTTTAATTTTATTTGGAGCTTGGGCTGAGGGACTTTGCCAACTTCCTGAGGAGGAATACTCTTCTCTTTCTCCTTTGAGCTTCCCCTGCAGGTAAAGTGGTAGAAGCTAAGTCCTTTTCGAAGCTTTAAGAAGCTGCTCCATCCTTAGGACCCTCTGCTAATTTGGCCGAGGAGACTTCTTTTGTCACTCCAGGCACTTCAGGTTGCTTCTGCTGGTTAGTAGAGGATAGATTCTGAACTTGAGCTTCTCTAGCTGATTTAGCAACTGTAGAGGAGGCCTCTTGTTGCTGAGAAGAAGAACCTGGGGCTCGTATGGCCGGGGGAAAATATATGTTTTCAGGCCTTTTCAACTCCGAAGAGGGTTCAACCCCAGCTCGGTTAAGAGCTTCCTCCCAAGTCTGGGCACAGTATGTCCGACATACTGTTGGGACCTCGGCTCGGAAGTTATCCTCTGTCTCAGCAATGCCGACGTCGTACTCATGCTGTTCGGCTTCATCTTTTTCTTTTTTCAGCCTCGGCTCTTGCCTTTTCAGCCTCGGCTCTTGCCTTTTCAGCCTCATCCTTAGCTTTTCGGCTTGACCTCTAAGCCTTTGGGCTTCTTCCAATTATTTCATCAGAGTTGATATTTGTTCTTTGAAAGCTGCCAACTGGTCAGTGGCGTCATGCAGACGTCTCCTCTAAACCTCAGCTTGCTTTTGAGCACTATCCAGAGCTGAATCAGCACTTTTCCAAACACGCTCCTCCTCGGCCAGTTTTTTCTTCAGACTTTCATTATTCTGTTCTGCCATAGTGAGTGTCTGAATAGCTGTTGCTCGCTTTTTCCTCTCATCGTCTATTTGTTGGTAGCAAGCATTGGTTATTTCCTCCAACCTAAAAATGGCTTGAACAACCTAAAGGAAAAAGAGTTACAGATACTGTAAACATAGTTGTATGCATGACAAGAAAAATGATAAGGGTATCATACCATGCCCAGATGTCTTTTCATATTCATAATGACCTTATTCCTCTTTATGTTCTTCATCTCGGCCATGTCCTTTGGAAGAAGGAGGGTTTGTTCTAAGGCCGAGGCAACATGGCATCCAATGCTGCCTTTGAAATCCCTAATTGAGGCGTCTTCCCTCAAAGGCTCACCACCGAGCATGGGAGCAGGAAGCCAGGCCTTGGGCTTCGAGCATTGTGTGGTTTGCTTTGCCACAACTCGTTGAGGCCCATGAGTAATCTTTTGCTGCTTTGCAGCTTGTTGGACCTCATCTTCACGAGTTGGTCGAGATTTCCCAATCTCCACCACTTCTTTCTCTTTTGGCTCTCTCCTCCTCTTGGGATCAGCAGATTCGTTCCCCTGCGGTTGGGGTAGTTGAGGAGGAGGGGAAGGGGGAAGATTGGTTTAAGCTGACTTCCCCGGTGCCCCCTTTCCAGGCTGGCCCTCGATCATGTCCAGCAGACTCTTCTGGCTCTTTCTCTGAATGCCCATGTTGTCAGAATTCACCTCGGGAGAATGGGGTTGGTTGAAAATTTCAAACTCGTTTGCAGAATCCAATAATTCTACAACATCTTTTTCTTCTTCTCCTTCTTCTTCCTCTCTTTCTTTCTTCTCAACTTTCTGAGGAATGGAATGTGATGATGAAGCCCCTGCAGAGAGAGTGGCTACAGGTAATGGCTGAGTAAAAGGGGTGCCTTCAGGAATTAGAACACCTTCAGGAACAATGAATCCTTTGAAGGCTACATTGATTCGGTGTAGCCGAGGATCTCTAGCCTTTATCACGCATTTGGGAGCTTGAAAGGCGATGGAAATGGGTTTGTATTGGAGGATTATGTGCGCCGCTCTCAATTGGCCGTCAGATGGATTCACATACACCTCAGACCGTAGTATTTTATCTAAGCTCTCCCTGTTAACCAGTCTGAACTGAGGTCTGGTAGCGCGCTTACTTGCAAAATCAATAAAACAGAGAAAATTTTCTGTCAGAAATAAAGGTAATTTGAATTAAAGAGTATAATTTAAATTGTATAGATATACAGCCTAAGAGCCCCATCTGGTTTTCCCTCTTTGGTCGGACAGGGTAAACCATCATGCCACTCCCCAGAAAAAATGAGAAAGTCATCTTTTAAGCCCTTGTTCGATGTAGGGAGACATTGGATTAACCTTACCTCAGGGTACCTAGACTTAAGATAATACCTCTGACCCTTCAAATGGTTGAGGTTGTATACCTAGTTCACATTGTGATGGGTTAGACCTAGATTCATCCTCGCATTAAGGGCTTCTATACTCCTTAGCACCCTGAACATATTTGATGCACATTGTGTGGGAGATAACCTAAAGAACCTAAGGTAACTTTTAGTAAGGTTACCCATAGGGATAGTCATCCCTCCCTCTATGAAGGCGATCTTAGGGATGACCACCTCCCCTGATTTCCTATCCTCTAACCACGTTTCGGTGGAAGCATGTCTCATGCCCACTGTGGGGAGAATCCTATACTTAGTTCTGAATTTCTCTATTTGCTCCTCGAAATCTACAAGATACTTGAATCTACCCATTTCCTAAAAGTTGTAAAGAAAAGTAACGAAGAGGATTGAAGACTAAGGAGGGTTAAGGAAACTTACAGGTATGGAAAATGAGCTCCTCGGACAGACTTGCAGTATTTATGAGAGAGTTGAGAGGGAAGAAAGAGGGATAGGTTCAATGAATACCCGCTAAGACTGTGTGATTTTTTGTAACTGAAAAGAAATTTGATTTGAAAAGCTCTTTATAGGGGCGCAGAAATCGTAAGCGGGAAAAATCCTGCTCATAAATATTGAAGGCCCTCTATCGTTAGATTCACATCCTGCCGAAACGTGGGGGACAAAGAAGCCGCCATCATTTAATAATGGTGTGCTCCTGACGCTGAAAAGTCAGGAGCGTGCCTTGGGTAGATACAAAGGCGTTCTTAGAGTTAGAAAAGTCCATGAAAGAGATGGGGTCATAATGTCAAAATCACCCTTTTTCCAAGCTAACAGAAAAAGAGAGATTTTGAGGGGCTATTGTGGGGCCAGTTGTCCAAGAAGGTGATATAGAAATCATGGGAAATGGGTTTATGGCCCAGCGGCTCAGTCCGAGGAAATCCACCTATCCGAGGATGGTTAACAAGAGGTATTTTGAGAATAACACAAGACAAAGAGACGCAAGTCGTATATAATGGCTCAAACCACATCCGAGGATAAGATTTACCGCTTAAACCAACGTCCGAGGTGGATGTAACTATTTTAGTAGTCAAGGAACTTCACAAAATTGCATATGAATTGAAGAATGAATATTGAACAAAGAAGGAACCGGGAAAGGTAGCAAATATCTCCTAAAAGCAACTTCCTCCACATTAAATGCTTCCCAACTAACTCTCTGGCCGCATTAATGTGGAGGTAATACCTGAACAGTAACCAAGCAGCCATATGGCCACTGAGCGAAGGTTCTAGGAAGTGCTGGATGGGATAGAAAGAAGTTCCCAGAATGGAACCTACACGTGTATGGTGAAAACAGAATGAAGAATGTAGTATATAACAGGAAATCAGAAGACATTAAGGAGGACTTTTAAAAAAAAAGAAAAAGAAGAGAGAGGAAGGAAGGGAGAATCCAGAAATATATACACTGAAACCTAGCCAAGGAGAGGGGATATCGTTTATTTAATTTGAAGCTTTTTTTGCTGCACAAGAATCACGTCTTTTTCCCCTTATTGGAATTAGCTCTTACACCAATTCTCTAGAAATTTTATTGTTTGGGCTTGCTGGGTTGAAAACCCATCCCTTTTTTGGGTCCAATCCATTTTGAGTCCTTACAATATATATATATATATATATATATGTGGGGTGCATGAATTTAAATAAGGTAATTGCGCCATGTGTCATACCCATGGCTGAGAGAGCCATTATCGTGCCAAGGAGGTTACACCCTTGGACAGTAAGGCCACGTTAGTAGCATGTTACCAGAAGAGGTCATATTCTAGAGAAAGAGTTTCGGAGAAGGGGTTAGCCCTGACATGACTGAAGGGATGGTGGTTGCCACCACATTTAATGCATCCCACCAAACCTCCTAGTTGCATTTATGTGGAGAAGACCTCTGAACAGTATTGCCTGTGTTGCTGTAACTCACAAGGGGTTTGGGAAGGTGTTTGATGGGACAAGCACTCAAGCAGTGGCCTGGACGATCAACAAATGGAGGGCCAAGATCATCTAAAGGGAGCTATATAATGTAAGAGACCTTTTAGGGAGAGGGGATCGGGAAATCTGTAGAGAAAACACTGTAGCAACAAGAATTTAAATTGCATCCCAGTTTAAAAGAAATATACATAAGGGCCACTCTCCTTGGATTTTGCCAAGGAAGGTTTTCTTTGCACAAGGCTTGTTTTTCTTTACTTTCTTATTATCTTTGATTCACTATGCGTGTTGTTTGTTGTTTGATCCATTGAAACCTAACTTTTAAGCCCATTCTCTACGAATTCATTGTATTGGGCTCTTTGGGCTTTAATCAATTCATCTTTTGGGCTTAGGAACCAAAACCTGCCCTTACAATTGGTGTTGTCTTTAGGAAAGCTCGAGCTTTAGTGAGTTCAACATCCAACCATGGTAGGATCAAGGCAAGATCGGGAGAAGTTTGTTGGTTCCCAACGTCAAGATCAGTTCCTTAAGCTTGAGCGAAGGAGAGACTGCGAGGTTAGTGTGCACACCATGCATATTAGCAGGAGCCAGTCTCGAGGTAAGAGTTACAACTCTCATGAGGAGAATACCAGAAGTATGTAGTTGGAGATTGACTATCTTCGCAGGAGGCTACGCCACGATCGATGGAGAAGGACTTATTTAGGTTTTGACCTTTCTTCGGATGACGATGGAGATGGTAGCTACAAGCCCAGGTCCAAGACTCCTCCCAGTGAGTCTTTTTCATATGATGAGGATCGTCATTACAAGCGGAGGAGTAAGAGCCCATGTCACAAAGGTCTGGGCAATGATGCTATGAGTAGGGCTCTTAACCAGATCTCTAAATCACCGTTTACACATAGAATTGAAGGAGGAAAGCTTCCTCGGTGTTTTACTCAGGCAACATTCACCATATATAATGGCAGAACGGACTTTGTGGAGCACGTTAGCCACTTCAACCAGAGAATGACCGTTCACTGCCGGAATGAAGCCTTGACGTGTAAAGTGTTCCCATCCAGTTTGGGGCCTGTGGTGATGAGATGGTTTGACAGTCTAAAATAAGGTTCTATTAGCTCTTTCAAGGAGCTCACTAAGTCCTTTAGGGCTCGGTTCATGACTTGCAGTAGGGTTCCTCGGCCCTTGGATTCTCTGCTATCTATGACCATGCGAAAGGGGGAGACCCTGAAAACATATTCTAACAGGTACTGAGAGATGTTCAATGAGATAGATGAGAACTTTGATGACGTGGCTATAAGAACTATCATGGTCGGCTTGCCTGTCGAGCATGATCTAAGAAAATCTTTAACCAGGAAACTAGTTAAGAGTGTGCGTTAGCTCATGGACCGTATTGATAAGTGGGTCGAGGAGGATCAGCAGCAGGGAAATGGGAAGGCTAAGGTGGTCCCTCAGGATAGAAGGGATTCCAGGCCAGATAGGTACAATAACAATCGATCTCGGAAAGATTTTACCGGGCATTCTGGATCTACTGCTACTCAGGTAGTAGTATTGTGTTTCGAGAGCCAGTACACCAAATCCTGAAAAAAAAAAAAAATTTCAAGAATGAGCCATACCTTTAATGGCCAAACAAGATGAAGGGAGACCCCATGAAGTGTAATCAAAGTCTTCATTGCCAATACCACTAGGAAGGCATACTACCAAGGATTGTAGGACTTTGTGGAGCCATCTAGAGCAATTAGTTAAGGCGAAAAAGTTAAAGCAATTCTTGTATCAACCCAATGGACAGGGTGGTTAGGCAGGGTCGGGGGCTTAAAGAGATGCTTTTGCAAGACCACCTTTAGGTACAATTAGTGTCATTCTTGCTACTTTGGGAAGGACTAGTTCTCAGCTATCCCGAGTGATGCCTGTAGCTCGACCATCTATAGATGGCTTATCCCCTAATCCGAAGAGGAGTAGAATGGAAGTCTGGTCGACTTTAAGCTTTTCAGACGAGGATAAGGTCAAGACCTTATAGCCACATGATGATGCCTCAGTGGTCACCCTTAGGATAGGTGGCTACAATGTGAAAAAAGTGTTGGTAGATTAGGGGAGTGCCGCAGAGATCATGTATCCTGACCTATTTAAGGGACTGAAGCTGAGGTTCGAGGACTTGACCTGCTATGATTCCCTTCTAATAGGGTTTGACAAGAAGATTATCTTTCCAAAAGGCCAAATCTGACTACCCGTTCAGACAAGGACAGAGGTCGTAGAGGTGAACTTCATTGTGGTAGATGCCTACTTCCTCTACACTGCTATTATGGCAAGGCCTTGGCTTCACGCCATGGGAGCCGTACCTTTCACCCTACACCTGAAGGTGAAGTATCCGTCTGGGGATCGAGTTGAGGAGCTAGTGGGGAGCCAATCTATGGCCAGGCAATGCATGGGGGCCACAATTAGACATCAAACCGGGGGTGAGTCCTTAGCCTCTGCAGGGCGGGACTTATAACAATCAAAGATGCTAGTGTTGTCTATAGGGGCAGTGGCAGAAGGGGCTAAGTGCGAGTAACTGAAAAGAGTTGTTATTAGCGATGATGAAGAGAAGTTCTTTTAGATCAAAGTTCAGCTGCCTCCTTAGAAGAGGTAAGAGCTAATGGATTTTCTTAGAAAAAATATTGATGTATTTGCGTGGAGTGCTTACGATGCCCCTGTGGTGGATCCAAATTTCATTTGCCATCGTTTAAACATCAATCCATCTGCCATCCCCAAGAAGCAACCACCTTGGCGCTCATCTAGGGAACACTTTGATGCTGTCAAGGGGGAAGTACTCAAGCTGAAGCGGACTGAGGCCATAAAGGAGGTATTCTACCCCAAGTGGTAGGCTAACACAGTGGTGATGAAAAAGAAAACTGGGAAGTGGCTAGTATGTGTGGACTTTACAGATTTAAATAAAACTTGCCTAAAAGACCCCTTTCGCTTGCCTTGGGTAGATCAATTAGTGGACGCAACTGTAGGCCATCTTCGGATCAGTTTTTTAAATGCCTTTCAGGGTTATAATCAGATATTGTTAGCTTTGGACGATCAGGAAAAGACTACTTTTCTTACACCCACTGAGAATTACCATTACAAAGTAATGTCCTTCAGATTGAAAAATGCAGGGTCCACTTAGCAGAGGAGGATGTTTGAGCTTTAGTTGGGCAAAAATATTGAGGTGTATATAGATGATGTGGTGGTAAAGAGTAGAGTCCGAGCATATAGATGACCTCGGGAATATTTTTGAGATATTGAGGAAACATAAATTGCTTAATGCCGCTAAGTGTTCTTTTGGCATAGGCTTTGGAAAATTTTTGGGTTATAAGGTTAACCATCGAGGGATTGAAGTTGACTCTAATCAGATTAAAGTAATTAACAACCTGCAGCCTTCTGGGAATCCCAAATAGGTCCAAAAGTTGACAAGAATGATTGCTGCCTTGGACCAATTTATTTCTCGATTAACAGACAGGTGTAGACCTTTCTTCCAATTATTGCATAAGTGGAAGGGATTTGAATAGACAGAGAAATGTCCCTCGGCCTTCCAGCAACTGAAGGAATATCTTTCTTAGCCACATATTATGTCCAAACTTGAGGAGAAAGAGGTTTTATTTGCCTACATTGTTGTAGCCTCACACGCAATGAGTCTGGTGCTAATACGAGTTGATGATGGGGTACAAAGATCAATTTATTATGTGAGAAAATCACTATATAAGGCAGAGGTTCGTTATTTACCCTTGGATAAGGCCGTCTTGGTAGTAGTACATGCTACACAAAAGCTCTCACATTACTTCCAAGCTCACACAGTTGTGGTTCTAACCCAACTCCTGCTTCGACCATTGCTTCAAAAAGATGATTACACAGGGAGGATTGCAAAATGGGGAATGATCCTAGGAGCTGTCGATGTCAAGTACATGCCTCGCACTTCTATAAAGGGCCAGGTCCTTGCCAATTTGGTGGTTGAGTTTGCCGAGCCTTCGGTTGAAGAAAACAATGAAAGGCCGAGCATGGATGAAAAATGGTGGGATGATCTCCTTGCAGAAACCTCTATCTTGAAAGGTGTATGTTAATGGCGCAGCAAACCAAAGGGGATCAAGAGTAGCGCTGGTTGTAGTATCTCCTAAAAGGATCATCATTGAGAAATCCTTAAGATTGGGCTTCTCGGCCACGAACAATGAGATTGAGTACGAGACTTTGTTGGTGGGAATGACTATGGTTTAGAAAATGGGAGGAAGAACAGTGGAGATATTTTCAGATTCGAGGTTGGTTATAGGCCAGGTAAAGGGAGAATTGGAAGCTAAGGATGTGAGAATGCAAGAATACCTGAACTAGGCTAAGCACTTGCAATCAGGATTTGACTCTTTTTCCTAACATTAAATCCCTAAAAATAGAAATACGCATGCTGATTCCCTTGCCACTCTTGCAACCTCTTCGGTGCAAAGTCTACCTCGGGTTATCTTGGTCGAGGATCTTTGTAAGCCTATCGAGATGAAAAGGGAGAAGGTTCAGATTCATCAACTTAGGATTGGACCTAATTGGATGGATCATATTGTCCTATTCCTTAAAGATGACATCTTGCCCAAGGAGAAGGGGGATGCTGATAAAGTGCGAAGAAAGGCTCCTCGATTTTGGTTGTTCGATGATCAAAAGTTATACAAGTGCTCTTTTTCTAGGCCATATTTGCTATGCATCTATCCTAAAGTAGTGGAGCCACTCCTAGAAGAGTTGCACAAAGGGATTTGTGGAAGCCATACAAGAGGCAGATCCTTATCTCACAGGACCTTTACTCAGGGATATTGGTGGCCCAGTTTGCAAAGGAAAGCACAAGAATACATGAAGAAGTGTAACCAATGTTAGAGATTTGCTCCCAACATTCATCAGCTAGGGGGCGTTCTTAATCCTCTGTCTAGTCCCTGGCCTTTTGCTCAGTGGGGCTTTGACATTGTGGAGCCCTTCCTTAAAGCAGCAGGAAACAGGAGATGGCTTTTGGTCGGCACTAATTACTTTACTAAGTGGGTTGAAGTTGAGCCACTGGCAAACATTAGGGACCTAGATGCCAAAAGATTTGTGTGGAAGAACATTGTCACTCGGTTTGGGATTCCTCATACCTTTATCTCAGACAATGGATTTCAATTTGATAGTAAGGCTTTTAGAAGATACTATTGTGAATTAGGTATCACAAATAGGTATTCCACTCCATCTTATCCCTAGGGGAATGGACAAGCCGAGGCTGTCAATAAGGTTATAGTGAATGTACTCAAGAAGAGGTTGGATGATGCAAAGGGCAAATAGGTGGATGAGCTTCCATATGTTCTCTGGACATATCGGACTACCCCTCGTAGGTCAATGGGGGAGACTCCATTTTCAATGACTTATGGGGTCGAGGTTATGATTCCTCTAAAGACTGGATTCGTAACACTAAGGACTAGCTTATTCGCTCCAGATAGCAATGACAGCCTACTAGAAAAGAGCCTAGACTTAGTTGAAGAATGGAGGGAAAATGCTATGGTTCAATTAGTATACTATCAGTAGAAGCTTAAACAGGGGTACGAATAAAGTGTGAAGTTAAGACCATTGGCCCCTAGGGACTTGGTATTGAGAAAGGTTGTGGGTACTGCAAAAACCCAGCATGAGGGAAGTTAGGGCCTGATTGAGAAGGGTCATACCGTATCATCTTGATAGCAGGCATTGGTGCATACTTCCTAAAAGATCTAGACGAAAATATTGTACCGCGACCTTGAAATGTAAATAACCTGTGAAGGTACTATTATTAATGAAAGGCAGCTCTGCCACGTTTTCATTTATGACATTATGTGTTGTGTTAACTACTTGTTTGAAAATTAAACAAAACCTTGGTCATGTTTGGTTCCTCGGACCACATACCTCGAGTAAATTAATATTCTTGGTTACTTGTTTGAATATTAAACAAAAATTTATTCATGTCTAATTCCTCTGATCACATACCTTGGGTAAATTAATATTCTTGGTTATTTGTTGGAAATGTTAAATAGAACTTTGATTGTCTAGTTTCTCGGATCACATGCCTTGGGTAAATTAACACTCTTCATTACTTGTTTAGATGTAAAACAAAACCTTGGCCATGCCTGGCCCCTCGGACCGCATGCTTTAGGCAAATAAACACTTGGCAAAATCACCAAGGGTGGGACCTTGGCATATGCATCATCACATGAAAACAAGGACTCACCCTGGATCTTGGTTAAAGGATTCTAAGGGTGCATTCATAAGGTACTCTTAAAAAGAGAGATCTCAGACACCCTCTTTTCCTACTAAGTGTTTTGTTTCTCTTTAAAGACTTAGACCTCCTTGTTGATTACACAATTTTCAGTACCAACACATAGTCATTTTTTTCACTGTTTACATGGGTTCAATTTATTTGAGTTAACAACAATTCATCACTATTAGCTTTTGCTAATGTATGGGTGTTCACCCTTAGAAGCATCATCAATCTAAAGTCTCAACAAAAGGCAAAACAAAAACTACAGCCAACTAGAGATAAATACTACAAGAAAAACAAAGGTTTATAAAGCAAAAGTTGATGTCTTTTCATTGAACAAAAGAAAGATACATTATAGACAATGGCAAACTACCTCAACAAAAGAAAAGTACAAAAAAAGAGAAAAGTAAGATCCTAAACTATGCCTTGGCTGAAGGAGGGTCTTCTTTGCAATCAGGTTGGGAGATAAGTGGGACAGTGGCCTTAGGATCAGCTTCCTTGGATTTAGGATCAACTTCCTTTGCCTTGGGAGCAGCATCTTTAGCCTTGGAAGCTGCATCCTTGAGCTTGAGAGTAGCCTCTAGACCCTTGACCTTTGGTAGGGGCTTAACCTGCTTGCCCTTACCTTTGTCATCTGGCCGAGAACTACCCTGGCCAGCCCCTTTACTCTTAGCCACCTTAACACCTTGTCCTTGGTCACCAGCCTTGCCAGACCCTTTGGAGACCTCAGAAGGGGGAACAGAGGCCTGGTGACAGAGGGCTGCTCAGAGGAAGTTGGTATAGGGGCAACAGGAGGAGGGAGTGCAGTTGGAACTTCACGAATGTCTGGAGGGTAGTAGATGTTCTTAGCCTTCCTCTACTCCGAAGTAGCAGGGACTCTTGCCAGATTAAGTGCTTCTGACCACATCTCTTGGCAGTAATCCCTGCAAACCTCAGCCAACTCCTCCATTAGACGGACCTTAGTCTCCTGCATCCCAAGGTTGTAGGATGTTTGCTCTGAAGCCTCCGAAGCATTCATAGCCACGCGAGCAGCCTCCTTGGCCTTCTCCGATTCCGCCTTCAGGTCCACAGCTTGCTGTCGGGCCATGGCAACATCAATCTCGGTGTAATGGAGATTCTTGCATTGATTCTCAGCTTGCTCATGAGCATTCTTAAGGCCAGTCTTGGCGCTCCTCCTCTCCCTCTCCACGACCTTCTGTTCAATGACGCCCAGGGCCTTATTGGTCTAGGCGCAAAGGTTGGCCTCAGCCTTGGCCTTGTTTCGAGTGACGTTCACCCATTCCTCAGCCGTGAAGACCTCCTGGATGGCTTGCACAGAAATAACAAACGAGTACGTTATTAATATAGGAAGAAGATGACCAAACTTGGTGTCAACAAGGTGTTAAGGTTCAAAATTGGTCACAGACTAAAGCCCAAAGAAATAAAATGTTGGGCTCATTTCACAAAAAAAATAATAAATAAATAAAGAGAAAATAAGAAAAAAGGAAGCTTGGGCTTACACAATGAAGGAAATAGAAAAGAAAGAAGAAAAAGGGCGTGAGGCCCAAAGGATTGGGATCTAGAGTCCCACGAAAGAACAAAAAAAGGCCTAAACCAGGCAGAACCGGAGAACGAAAGAAAACCCAATAAGAAGGGGTGGGCCGGATCCCAAAAGTCCCTAGAATCCAAGGATCCCTGGACACGCAAAGTAAGATTGAAGAAAATTCAAAGAAGGATAAAAGACAAAAAACATGCGGGCCTCATGCTCCAAACATGCAGTAGAGCCAGGAGGTACGAAGCAAAGCACAGGAACCATGACTCCAACCATTTGGAGAAAGTGACAAGGAAGAGTACAACTGAAAAAAGCTGGAACGCTGAGAAGAAAAAGCCAAATAGCTGAAGACCAGCCAACGAAGAAGTCTGGAAATAGAAAACTAGCTAAGGGACTTTCGTTTGGTCGGACCAAAAGCAAGAAACTATAAGAGAAAAAGGAAACGATATAGTCCTGAGCAAAACTGGCACGGCACAAACTCTAAAAGGCAAAAAGGGGAAATCACTGGTCCCCCAGAGCTCGACCTGTGCTATAAAAGGAGGAGGGGGTCCATGCTAAAAAGGATCCGGATTCAGAGAGAGAGATTCATGTGAGATTAGATCATTGAGGCATTCATGGTCATTTTCTAAGGTCTTATAAAATTGTAGAAAGAGCTCTGTAAAATTAAGAGAAAACAGAGGAGCCGCTCTCGGTATCCCAGAAACAGCCACTGTAGCACATGCTCGGATTCAACAAATTCAAACTTTGCAAGTCTTCGAAGCTCAAATAGCTATCAAAGTTTGTGATTTTTGAACTTAGTTGAATTTTGTATCACGTCTTAGTGAGCATTATAATAATAACTAAAGAAAATTAATAAAATGCACCTCACTAATTTGAGGATCCCTAACTTTTTCTTGCATGGTATTTCACTTGTTGCGCATTCCTTTGCTGTTAAAATGTTATTCAATACAGATATTTTTGCTTGTTAGTTATTTGTATTGTAGGAAGCTTGTTTTATGCACCACTCGATTCTTAAACAGCCCTTTTAGCTGTGGTGAACCGAGCCTAGTCCACCAAAAAACATTTATTTGGCCCAGGATCTTTGGGCCACTGTGCTGAAGAAAAAAGGCACTCACACATTTTGGCGACTCCACTGGGGACTGGGAAAAGAAGAGGGAAGAAGCAATCCCTTTGTAGAGCATGCCTTCAAGACCAAGGAACAGCAAAGGTGCCAATATGCCACCCGTGGCCTCTGAGCCTATGGGAGAAAATGAAGTGGCCTCTAGACAAAGAGGCAAGGTACCCCAGACAGAACAGGAGGTTGTGTCAAAATAGAGAAATGCAAGGCAGGAGCTAGACCCCATGGCTCAGATGACTGCAATGTTGAAAGACTTACAACAAGAAGTTTGCCTTCTCAAAGAGGGCAAGACGCAGGAAGTCAGAGACAATGCCCCCCATATGGGCAACCAAGATAGAACCCAGCCAGAGGGAGGGTCAGCAGTGGGAGGAGGAAACAACCCCCAGTACCTAACACTGGCAGATGTCAGTGCCCTCCTAGACCAAGAAAAGGAAAAACTTTTAGGGATCCCTAAGAAATTTTCTCGGGATCCCCTATTCCTACTAGAACTCCTTGGCAAGCCATACCCCAAGGGATATGAACCACCAAAGTTCCATCCTTTTGATGGAAGGAATGGAAGCGCTGTAGAACACGTGAGTAGGTTCGTCCACACTATGGGCCCCTACGCAAGAGACCGAGAGCTGTGTCTAAGAGAGTTTGCTAAGTCCCTAGTGGACAAAGCATACACTTGGTACACCACATTGAGACTTGGGTTCATTAAGACCTGGGATGAAATGATGGAGAGATTTTGTGCAAAGTATTACCCTGATGAGGATAAGGTCACATTCCAAAGCCTTTAGATGGTAAGGCAGAGGCCTGGAGAGGATCCTGTCCAGTTTATCAAAAGATTTAAAGATGTGTCCTTAGACTGTTATAGGGACTATGAAGAAAAAGAACTTGTAGAGACTTGCATATCTAACATGCTTTTTGATTACAGGCTCAATCTCGAAAATTTATGCATCACACAGTTCGCTGACCTGTTACAGAGAACTAGAAGGACAGCACAAACTATGAGAGCAAAGAGGATGTCGGCGTCCCAAGCCATGACAGAATCAGTGGGAGAAAAAAGGAAGAGGCCTGATGAAAAAATGTTCAAAGAACCACTGGTGATCCCATGTACTGTAGAAGAATTAAACCATGTCCTAGACAAGTGGATCGGGGATGGAGTGGTCAGGCCATTCACTATGTCCAAGCCACCAACCGAGGAAGAAAGGAAAAATCCTTTGTTTTGTAGGATTCATAACTATGTTAAGCATTCCACCAAGAATTGCTAGACCCTCTGCAGGCTCTTTCACTGGAAGCTAAGAGAAGGAACCCTGGAGCTCACCCAGAAAGAGCCAGAAGTACAAAGAAACCCCTTGCTCAACCACAAAGGAAAAGGGGTGGTGGCTGTGGTAATCCATGGGAACTTGGCAGAAGCGGAAGAGTCAGAAGGATCTTTCCACCCTAACACAGTTAGGACCCTTCAGAAGAATCCCAAGTTCAAATCACTATTCAACTAGCTGGGATTTGGACCAGAAGCAAGAAGGGTGGCCACGGAATCTCTCATGACTATAGCAGTAGATTCAGGAATGGAATGCTTCACAGCGGAATCACATGCTAGTCGAGCTTTCCTGGAGACAACCAATGCCATAACTTTTACTGATGAAGACATGGAGGTTGAGCATCCAGACCGCCGTAGACCTATTTATCTAATGGCCACCATAAACGGTGTCTAAATCAGAAGAGCACTGGTGGACACAGGGGCATCACTTAACCTTATAGCCCTGAGCACCTTGGAAGCCGTAAGCCTAGCTGGAAGGAGGATCTTGGGGGCTCCCATGGAGATAACCGGATTTGGAGGATCAGCAGAATCAACTGAGGGATATATACCAAGGTTTTCAGACCCGGACCGTTCAATGAACCGAAAAAGGGAGAGGTTCAAGGTTTTTAAGGTCGGATCGAGGTTGAACCGAGGTCGAACCGTGATGACGTCATAATTATTTTAATAATTTATTAAAATATAAATTAATATTTTAAATTAATATAAATAGAAAAATGAACTAAAATAGTCCAAATAAATATAGAAATCTAATTTTCAAATGTCTTTTTTATATCATAACTTTTATAAGGCAAATAAAAAAATATTAAATCCTAAGCAAAAATAAATATTTTTTTTATAAAACTCAATATTGTACACTTTTAATCGTTTTATGAGAACTTATGTCTAAATTATCTCAAATTATGCTCAAGCCCATTTGACTATCCAATAAATTGTTTCATGCCAAAGCCCAATTGAATATTCAACTATTTATGAAAATTAAAAAAAAAAAAAAAAAACAAAAGCTAAAAGAGTGGCCGGATAAGGCATTAAAAATTTGATTAAATAAAGAATAAAGTACTATAAAATTTTGAAAAGAGAAGTACACTTGACAGCATGCATTTAGTTAAATTTTAAAAATAAAAAATAAACAAAGCTTGAAAAGTGCCCAGCCAAACCATTAAAAAATTAATTAAACCCAATAAAACTTAAAGAAGAGTGGTTGACAGCTTGCATTTAGTGGGTGACAGCAAGTTGTCAATCACCTTCAAAGAGTCCAAAAGACTCTAGAGTTTATTCAAAGGAAAAACGCAGAAGGGAAAAAGTGCAGAAACAACAAACAAAAAAACGCAGAGAAAGAAGAAAGTGCAGAAACAGCAGTCGGCAAAAACGCAGAGAGAGAGAGAGGGCGAGCAAGACTGAAAAGAAGAATAAGAACAAATAGTGGTGCGATCTCAGAGGTTGAAGCTTCATCAATGGCTGAGCTGTAAGTACCCAAAAAAAAAAAAAAAAAACTCTGAATCACTGAACCTGCAAGAACCGTGACAACCGTCCACGGTTTTCAAACCCGTGAGGTTGAATCGCGGTTCACACGGTTCACTGTGTTTTTCATATAGGCCGGTTTTTGAGGTTAAAAGGACCGTTTTGGTGAACGGTTTCCGGTTATCCCGGTCGGACCGTACGGTCCGGTCCGGATTTCACAACCATGATATATACAGCTGGCCCTAAAAGTGGGGCCAATAGTAGGCTTGACCAGATTTCATGTAATCAATTCAGAGGTGTCCTACCATGTACTGTTGGGACGGCCATGGCTCCATAAGTATCGCTTTATACCATCCATATACCATTAGTGTGTTAAGGGGAGATTAGACGGGAGGCCTGTAAGGATCCCTGCCAACTATAACCCTTTCAGCCAAGGAGAAGTAAACTTTGTAGAAACAATGTTCTATGGTGAGTTAGAACCTGACGATGAGAGCTCCATGCTAGGGACCCCAGGAACACCTATCTTAGAAAAAGAAAGAGGAGGTACCCATGACTTAAGAGACCTCCTGAAAAGA
The DNA here is from genome assembly GCA_023621385.1 of Quercus gilva. Classification (NCBI taxonomy): domain Eukaryota; kingdom Viridiplantae; phylum Streptophyta; class Magnoliopsida; order Fagales; family Fagaceae; genus Quercus; species Quercus gilva. The sequence goes on along the minus strand of CM042473.1, from coordinate 50,174,275 downwards.
AAAAGGCAAAAGAAGGAGCCCAACACCTCAGGACCTCGAGAATGTGTAGTAGTGCGGGAACCTGGGGGAAGATTAATTTATCGTTTGTAAAGGTGCGCGGGGCCTGAGTGCAACGTGCAGAAGGGTCCCGAACCACCAGAATGTATGATAGCTCAAGAGGAAGTCCCAGAGGAACTAGTTAAAGAGACACAAATCCAGCCTGAGGAAGAGTTGGAAGAAATAAACTTGGGGGCTAAGCGAGGATCCCAGAAGCCTATTTTCATCAGTAGCCAGCTGACAACACAAGAAAAGGAACCGCTGGTAGCCTTACTCAAAGAATACATGGATGTGTTCGCATGGACCTACAATAAGATGCCTGGCCTCGATCCTGGGCTCGTGTCCCATGCTTTCAATGTAAACCCAGGAGTCAAACCAGTATTCCAACCAGCTAGGGTCTTTCACACTGATGTAGAAGCTCAGATAACCCAAGAGGTTAAGAAACTGCTAGCAGCAGGTTTTATCAGGCCCATTCAACATCCCAAGTGGCTTTCCAACATAGTACCTGTGAAGAAGAAGAACGGCCAAATTCATTGTTGTGTGGACTTCTGCAATCTAAACAAGGTGTGTCCAAAAGATGAGTTCCCCCTGCCTAATATTAACCTCCTTGTGGACTCAGTTGCGGGAAGTTCTATATTCTCATTCATGGATGGGCATAGTGGGTACAACTAGATTCGCATGACTGCCAAGGATGCTGAGAAGACAGCATTCAGGACCCCAATTGGAAATTTCTATTACACTGTGATGCCCTTTGGCCTCAAAAACGCATGAGCCACGTACTAACGAACCATGACAGCCATCTTCCATGACATGATGCATAAGGAAATGGAAGACTATGTGGATGATATTGTGGTCAAGTCAAAAACCAGGATAGGACACCTCTAGGTACTTGAGCAAGTTTTCAAAAGATGTAGAGAATACAAACTACGCATGAACCCCATGAAATGTGCCTTTGAAGTATCTGCAGGAAGGTTCCTCGGGTTCCTGGTATATCATAGAGGCATAAGTGTAGATCCAGCCAAAGCTGTAGCCATTGCCACAATGAAAAGACCAACAACAGTGAAAGAACTCAAAAGCTTCCTAGGAAGGGTCTCTTACATCAGAAGATTTGTGCCAGGGCTAGCTTCGGTCATAGGTTGCTTATCCAAACTATTGAAGAAAGGAATCAAGTTCACCTAAGGAACGGAGTAACAGGAAGCCTTCCAAAGGATTCAGCAGATTATGAATCACCTACCCACTCTCCAGGCACCAGTACGTGGGCGACCCCTGTTACTGTACTTGGCATCAAATGTCCAAGCGATAGGAGCCCTACTGGCGCAAGAGGATGATGATGGGAATGCGCAACCTGTTTACTATGTAAGCAGAATACTCAAGAATGCCAAGATCAGGTATCCCAGGATAGAAAAAGCTTGCCTAGTGGTTATTTATGCATCCTAGAGGCTGAAGAGGTATTTCTCAGCTCACAAAATCCTTTTAGTGACTAAGTCACACCCCATAAAAGCACTCCTACATCAGCCCCTCCTAACAGGAAGAATAGCACAGTGGCTGGTCTTGCTTTCTCAATATGACAGGCCTCAGGACCTCCAAGGCTATCAAAAGTCAAGCCATAGCTGACCTTTTGGCATAGTTCCTAGGGAAGGAGGAAAGTTCACTAAGTGAAGAGATCCCGGGTGAGGTAGCAGTAGCAGTAGTAGAAATCCCAGGAAAGAAATGGACAATAAGGTTCGATGGGTCAGCTACAACAACCTCAAATGGAGTGGGGGTTGTACTAAGTTGTGAGGATGGAGACACCATACTCCTGTCTTTCAAGCTTGGTTTCTCTTGTTCCAATAATGCAGCTGAATATGAGGTATACTTGACCGGGCTAACTATAGCACTAAGTATAGAGGTAAAACACATGAGAGTACTGGGAGATTCCAATCTTGTAGTTTCTCAGGTAAAAGGTGACTTCGCACTAAGGGAACAAAGTTTAGCAGCCTACAGGACTTAGGCGCAAAGGCTGGAGCAAGAATTCCAGACCTTTAGCATAGAGTACACGCAGAGAAGTGAAAACAAGTTCGTAGATGCGCTCGCCACCTTGGGTTCCCAAGTACCATTCAAGGGAAAAGACACTCTGGTCAGAATAGGAAGGCAGGAGCATTCCATCTTAAAAATCCTCCAAAAGATATCCCCTGGAGAATCCAAACAGTGGGATTGGAGGAGCGAAGTGAAAGAAAAAATGAAAGAAACAGGATCCGGAGGGAGTGTCAAGGAGTTAAGGGATTATGCTCTAATAGAAGAAGAACTATATAGGAGACTGCCCAGAGGGATCCTATCCAGATGTATCAATGAGAAGGAAAGGAAACTAAGGTTGGAAGAATTGCATACCCAAGTCTGCGGGGCCTCAGAAAAGATCAGCCTATATAGGAGAATGCAACACATGGGATATTACTGGCTAAATATGAACAAAGAAGTAGCAACCATATAGGAAAAATGTCAAGAATGCCAATCCTCGGTGGACAAGGAAGAAAGCTACGTTGTATTTATTACAGAAGATTGGAGGACTCCCTTTATGGAATACTTGGCTCAAGAGGTCCTACCAACTAACAGGGCACTGGCCCACCAGCTCAAGAAACTCGCAGTTAGATACTTCTTGCAAAATGGGATCCTATTCAAAAAGGGATATAGCGGGGATCCCATAAGATGCCTGGGGCCGAAGGAAGCCAGGGAAGTAGTCAGGGAAGTCCATTCCGGTGATTGTGGAAGTCATCCAGGAAAAAGGAGGCTCTATAAACAATTACTGCTGTTGGGGTACTACTGGCCAACAATGAAAAAGGACTTCGAGGAGTTAGTCAAAATCTGCCACGCATGTCTAGTCCTCAGAGATGCAATCCATACTCACCCAAATATGCTACAGGATATGACAACCCCATGGCCTTTCCATACTTGGGGGCTTGATCTCATAGGACCTATAAATCCCCCATCCAGTGGTTACATATGGATCTTGGCAACTACTGAGTACTTTACAAAATGGGTGGAGGCCATCCCCTTGAAAAAAGCCACTGGAGCAGCTGTAGCAAACTTTACTCGAGAGCACATCATTACAAGGTTCGGGATCCCCAGGAGGTTGATTAGTGACAACGGAACCCCATTCATAAAAAAAGACATGAAGGGGTTGACTGAGGCTTACTACATCAAGCATGAAAGGTCCACACCATACTACCCACAAGGAAATGGCCAGGCAGAGGCCACCAATAGGGTGATATTGAAGATCCTTAAGAAAATGAAGCAGGAGTATGGAGGAAAATGGAGTGACCATTTGACAGATGTACTTTGGGCATGCAGGAGCTCTGTGAAGATAGCCACGGGATTCTCACCATTCTCCCTGGTCTATGGGACAGAAGCCATCAGCCCTGCAGAATTAATTGTTCCCACACCAAGAGTAGTACTTGAAGAAGGCCAAGAGGACATTGAAGACATAAACAATGAAAGGAGATTAGCAGACCTTGAAGGGGTAGAAGAAGAAAGAGAGCTAGCTAAGAGAAAAAGCCAGTGGTACTAGCAAAGAATGACTAGAGTATATGCATAAGCAGTACGCCAAAGAACCTTCATTAAAGGGTAGCTGGTACTAAGGACAGCAGAGCATATAAGAAGAAACCTACCAGGACCCTCCAAATTTGCCCCAAAGTGGGAAGGACCCTACATCATTAGGGAGGCCCATGATAGTGGGTATTACTACCTTACAAAGGAGGATGGGACAATCCTGACAGAACCCATAAATGGGAAGTGGCTAAAACAATACTACGCATGAGAAGGGAGAGGTCTCAGTGCACTAGAATCCTTTTTGCCAAACTCTCCAGATTGTTAAGTGTTTCTTTCTTTTTATATACTATCGTTTAAGTAATTTTGTTCAGGGACTTGTGGTAGAAGGACACTCTATGATCCTTACTATCTTTATTAGATTTGCTGTGTTCCCTGAATGACATTTATGTTTTAAATTCAATGAAATTTCTTCTTATTTCTCAGTTGTTAAATCCTAAGTATTACAAAATCCTAGCATAGATGGAATTAAGGGGGGATACCTGGGGAAATCTTTTCGATACATGACCCAGGATCACCCCGCAGATAACTACATACAGTTAAGTTTCAAATACATAGTCTAGGATCTCAGGCATATACTAAGGATACCTAGTACAGTACTTGGCATAAAAAAAAAACCTGCCAAGTTCATGAGCTGGGACAAAAAAAAATATCGCCCAAGTTACCCAGTTCAGTGCTTGCGCAATCAAGAAGAAAAAGGGGTGGGTACCTGGCTGGAACTTGCAGCAAAACTTGTAGGAATCACAGACCAGGACTCAGTACAAAAAAAAGGAGAAAGACAAGAAAAGATTCACATGCCACTAAGAAAGATTAGAAGCAATCTGAAAAACATAAGTACTTAGAAGCAATCCAGAAGCACAAGTACATAGGAGCAGTCTCAAAGCACAAATGCAGATCTAAAAAAAAAACCAGAAACAATGTCTAGACAAAGAAATAGAAAACTTATACAACCCCAAATTGTTCATACACATCCAAACCAAAAAAAAAGAAAAAGAAAAGAGAAAGCTAAGAAATGAGGCCAGCCAACAAAGAGCCATCTGAGGAGAGAGCAGGGACAGCCGCAGAAGAAAGAATCCTCTGCCTTTTAATCTTCAAATCTTGCAAAGTCTTGTAAGCATGAGCCAAAGCTTCCTTAGCAGCAGCAATCTCAGCATCAATACTCTTAGAAGCTTGCCTTTGGAATAGCGCTTGGGCCAATGATCGCAGATACTCCAACAAAAAGGACAGGTTGAACTTGGCTTCCAAGAGATCCTGAACCGCTCCCCTCCACTCCAAGAGTTTTTCCTTAGATAGAGAATCTAAAGAAGAATCTCTCAAGGAGATCAACACGGCGCACAACAGTTCCATTAGAATGTTCCCCAAAAATACTCCTCCTCTAAAACCAATGGTAAAATCCCCATGACTTTTAAGCAGCCCTTCTAGCAGGGGCAGGCCTTCCACGAGCACAAGGAACCGCAAAAAGCTGTCATAGGAGGGCCCGAAGTGGCAAAAGTGACTGGCAGGGAGGCTGTTGAACTCCAAAAGATCAAAGCGAGCCAGAAAGGTAGGGAGCCTTGAAGCAGGATCTAAAACAACCGTCTCTGGAGTTTCCCCCATCACTGCATTACCGCCTGAAGGAGCTGAGAAACCTTCGAACCTCTGAACAGAACGAGGGCCAGCAACTTGAGCAGATCCAACACCCCCTTCAGGAATCACAGGCTCAGGATTTTTGACACCAGTATTAACTCCTGCAAAAAAAAAAAAAAGAGAAAGGAGGGGTCAGACTTAGCTTTTTTTCTTAAAAAGGAGAAAGATAAAGAATAAAATAGGGTAGAGAAGGAACCAGTATCGGCCTCTTGGGGTGGAGTTTCCTCCTCTTGCTCCTCTGACTTCTTGAAGGACTCTGAGAAAGAACACATGGCTAGTTGAAGAAATGGTGAGGAAGCCTTAGCAAAATGACTAAAAGAAGGCAGGGATGTAGGGGGCTTCGCTATAACAAAAATACAAGAGAAAGAGAGAGAGAGAATTCAGTAAGGATAATCAGCACCCATCTTCAGAATCCCCCGATTCTAAAGAAGAAGCAGCACCAGAGACAGATCTCGTAGTGGATTGGCCTGGAAAGAGATAAAAAAAAAAAAAGAAAAAGAAAGAAAGAACTCAGAGGAAAGAAAAAAAAGGGGGAAGGGGGATGCAAAAGAAATAAAATTAAGAATGCTATTATAAAAAAAAAGAGAGAAAGGCTCACCTGTTTGCCTGGATGGTGATGCGCCTGCCAAAGTCTTTGTACTTAATCCAGTCAGAGGTAACACAGTCTTGGCAGGACTGGGAATTTATTCAAATGGACGACCTGGGGACGTAGGGAGCTTGGGAGGCTCAGGATCCTGAGCAATCTGGATATCCTGCATTGGTTGCCCAGTCTCCCTAGCTATGCCACCATTGGGAGCCTCCTCTGCCGTACTCTGAGATGCAGCTGTAGCCATCTCCTCCTCCAAAGCCTCACCAACCATGGGGGCAGAAACTTCCATCTGAAGTGAAAGGAAAAAGACAACAGGAACGACAGTGCTGGAAAAAATGGGTAAGGGCAAATGATAGAAGCAACGGATAAAGAAAAACCATACCACATCTTCACCAGATGATTGGCTTCTATCTCTCTTAAGGTCCAACTTATGCTTGGATTGCAGAAAAGACAACTACCATCAGTTAAAAAAAAAAAAAGAAAAGGGGCAACAACAAGCTGCAACATAGAGAAAAAAAAAAAAAAAAAAAGAAGAGGAAAGAGGCCTTGCCCTTTTCTCTCTCTCAACAGGGTCTCCAGGCCTCGACTGTTTACTACGGGTACGTCCAAAGGGTCCTTGAGAACCATGGATTGAAGGACTCACAAGAACTTGGGGAAAAGAAGACTCTACCTTGGTCTTCACTCGGCCCCTTGTGGCCAAAGGTTGCTCAACTTTTGTTTCCTCAGCAAGCACCAACTACTTTTGAGATTTCTCAGTCTTTTTCTTCTTTGTCTTAGGGACAGTGCCCTTCGCGCTCTATTCAACTGCATCCTCTTCCAATTTTTCTTGTTTAATTGCTTTTCCTTTACTCATGCCAACGGGAGTAGCGACCTTTATGGCCTCTACTACCCCTCTCTTAATTGGTACCTCAGCAGAAGAACCAACTATAAGATCACATCCTGGCCAAGTTTCTGGGAAATCTTGCGCATAAGTCACCCAACCTTCCCTAGAAGCGTGCCATTCTGCAAAACTAGTTTTGCTACTTACAGCAGCAAAAACAACACCAGCAGTAGGCAAAAACAGACGCTTGTTGGATGTTGGGGCAGAAGAAATGTCACGGTTGGGGACTCTCCCAATCGTGTCAGAACCAGCATAATCAATAAAGGACTTTTGCACCCTTCTCTAATAGTCAGCATTACCACTGAAGGCAAAAACTCCTTTCTGGAAGTTAGGCACTACGAACTGAGGACTCCTTTGTGACCAACAAGAGAAAGCCTGAAGTCTCACAAAAGGATCCAAAGAAGGAAGAGAGGGAACTATGTCATTAAACATTGGAGGGATATCTTGATCAAAACCAAACTACCGAAGTACTCGATGCGCCGAGTAATAGGTGTACCGTGGGCCATTCAAAGAAAGCACAGGAAGGCAAGAAGGATTAATACAGGCCAAGTAGGCTAAGCTGCTTTCATCACCACGATGTAAATCAAAGGTATTTCCTGTAGATGTCAAAAAAGGAGATAACACAGAATCACAAACAAAACCAAGGCCAAACTCCCGGGGAGAGCGCCAATGCAAATGACCTACTTGATCAAATAATTTAACCAAGTTAAGGCTACCACCCTTCAGACTCAACCAACGAAAAATGATAGGGTGGCTGTTAGTTGAGCTGCCACAAAGCCCTTTAACCACATCAGGGGATCCCTGAAACTTATCTTTTACAAACTTTAAATTCCTACATCTCGCTAAAGTAATCGAAGAACGATCCTACATAAATACCTGGAGAATGGCGCAATGAAGAGAAGAAGTAATAACATAACAAGAATCATCTTCGGCTTCATCCCCATGAAGCTGATCCAATTGAGAATAGACATGGCCCAGAAACATGGGGGCTAGAGGATATTGAGCGCCCTGAGCCAACTTAATTACCAAGGGGAAAAAAGTGGACTTGATTCCATACCCAGGAAACTCACTGAACAGAAACTTGCTAAGCCAAAATGCGAGGAACCCAGCTCGCCTAACTTCCTTATCTTTCTCACGCGAAAGATTCATAACCCACCTACCCATCCTGGTCGATTTCCCACCAGGAGAAGCAGTACGTCCACCAAAGTGAGCAAATAACTTTTCTTCCACCTTGAGATCCTCGTCAGAAAGATTAATATCAAAGGGGTTTTCATCCCCAAGCACCGGAAGAAGAAAATTGTTAACCACGTCCTCCAAGGTGACGGTTAGTTCGCCAACAGAAAAAGAGAAAGTGTGCAGAGCAGGACACCAACGGCGCACCAAATGCCTAAGGCCTTTGGCATCTCTGAAACCCTTAAGATTCTTGGAAATAGCCACTACCTTTAGGACGCCGGCGCGCCCTAAGCGGCCCACAAGTTCCTCGTCAGAAAGTTCATTATCCACCCAGATGGGCCAGCCTAGGATCTTTCCAGCGACAAAATAAAAAAAGATAGGGACCGCCTCTCGAAGTCCCCGCTTGATCTGGAGATCAAAAATCTTCCTAGGATCTAGAACTTGTGCAGAACCAACAAAACCTGCTTGGCCAGAGAATACCCAGGCATGAGTGGATGGGGGGGTTTCGCCGTGAGACACCTAAGGGAAGAATAAGCTATGAGTGTACCAAGGGTCTCGTAAAGGAAAAGTAGGGTGCCCAATGACAGATTCATCTTGAGCAGAACTAGAAGAATCCTCACCTTCAAAAGGACTAGGAGTATGCTCTTTGCATTTTCGAGAAGAGGAAGAAGCCATTGAAACAATGGGTATCTTGAAAGAAGAAAACAAGTAGCAGTGAGACTGATCGAAAGAAAAGAAAAAGAGACTGGGAATAAAAGATTCAGGCAAAAGAAAAGGGTAATGGGAAAAGGCTAGGATGAAGAAATAAAAGAGTAGTTAGAAAAGACAATATGTGGAAAGATGCGCCAGTTGCCAGGAATTAAATTTGAAGAGGGAAAAGTTATCATCAGTTATTAATGGGGGTTATGGGAAACGTAAAATTAGGTGGTGGAAGTTCCTTTTCAAAACTCAACTGCCATGTCTCATGTAAGAGGGAGAGGTTACACAAAAGAAAAAGAAGCGAAGGGGCCGGGGTACCAAAGACCAAAAAATTGAAGATCAGGATCCCCGAAGAAAGATCAAAACGAAAGAAATCCTGCAGAAACTCACACATGGGCTGCAGGCAACCCATGAGCTCAGGGGACTAAATGTTGAGGTTCAAAATTGGTCACAGACTAAAGCCCAAAGAAATAAAATGTTGGGCTCATTTCACAAAAATAATAATAAATAAATAAACTAAGAGAAAATAAGAAAAAAGGAAGGTTGGGCTTACACAATGAAGGAAATAGAAAAGAAAGAAGAAAAAGGGCGTGAGGCCCAAAGGATTGGGATCTAGAGTCCCACGAAAGAACAAAAAAAGGCCCAAACCAGGCAGAACCGGCGAATGAAAGAAAAACTAGTAAGAAGGGGTGGGTCGGATCCCATAAGTCCCTAGAATCCGGGGATCCCTGGATGCGCGAAGTAAGATTAAAGCAAATTCAAAGAAGGATAAAAGACAAAAAAACATGCGGGCCTCATGCTCCAGACATGTAGTGGAGCTAAGAGGTACGAAGCAAAGCGCAGGAGCCATGACTTCGACCATTTGGAGAAAGTGACAAGGAAGAGTACAACTGAAAAAAGCTGGAACGCTGAGAAGAAAAAGCCAAATAGCTGAAGACCAGCCAGTGGAGAAGTCTGGAAATAGAAAACTAGCTAAGGGACTTTCGTTTGGTTGGACCAAAATCAAGAAACTATGAGAAAAAAAGGAAACGACATAGCCCTGAGCAAAACTGGCACGACACAAACTCTAAAGGGCAAAAAGGGGAAATCACCGGTACCCCAGAGCCCGACCTACGCTATAAAAAGAGGAGGGGGTCCATGTTGAAAAGGATTCGAATTCAAAGAGAGAGATTCATGTGAGATTAGATCATTAAGGCATTCATGGTCGTTTTCTAAGGTCTCATAAAATTGTCAAAAGAACTCTGTAAAATTAAGGGAAAACAGAGGAGCTACGCCCAGTATCCCAGAGACAGCCACTATAGCACATGCTCGGTTTCAACAAATTCAAATTTTGCAAGTCTTCGAAGCTCAAATAGCAATCAAAGTCTGTGATTTTTGAACTCAGTTGAACCTTGTATCACGTCTTAGTGAGTATTGTAATAATAACTAAAGAAAATTAATAAAATGCACCTCACTAATTCGAGGATCCCTAACTTTTTCTTGCATGGTATTTCACTTGTTGCGCATTCCTTTGCTATTAAAATGTTATTCAATACAGATATTTTTGCTTGTTAGATATTTGTATTGTAGGAAGCTTGTTTTGTGCACCACTCGATTCTTAAACAGCCCTTTTAGCTGCGGTGAATCGAGCCCAGTCCACCAAAAAACATTTATTTGGCCCAGGATCTTTGGGCCACTGTGCTAAAGAAAAAAGGCACTCACACACAAGGCATGTCTAGAAAACTCACCAAGGCCAGGTCCCTTTTTAAGGACAAAAAGAGGCCTTACAGCCTTACATTCCTCAAGGCAGCCATATCCTTAGGCGACAAAAGGGGCTACTTCAAGGCCCCGGCGAGGAAGTGGGTGTGCCCTTTTTGGAACTCCCTGATGGAGGAGCTTCGAGGTATGGCTGCCCCTTCTAGCTCTAATCGAGGCTCCTATGTCGAGTTCTGAGGGCGCACCTCGACCACAGTATGGTCCTTCTTGTTTTTGACCGAGAAGGTCTTCCCTTTTCCCTTGTTGGTCTTCTGCTGTTTGGGCTCCTTTTGAGAGGCCAACTCCCCTTTCTCGGCCAACTCTTGCTTTTTCCTTTTCTTCTTCAGGTTGGCGATAGCAAACGGGTTAACTATTAGAGGAGGAGGAGGGGGAAGAGCAAAGGGAGACTAAGACCCCAAGGCGTCCTTGGGCGCCAACCCTTTAGCCCTGTCCACGAGGAGCTCGTGTATGCCTTTCTTCTTGTTCAGAGCCATTTCTTTTTCTTCTTCCTCTAAACTGTCGTCCACCTTAGCAACTATGAGCCTGGGGGTATGAACGCCAGAAGACTTGTTAAGCTGGTCCTTTGAATCTAAGACTTCCTCAAGATGAAACTAGTCTATCTTTGTCTCGAGTGACAACCGCGAGGAAGTTATCTCTTCTCTCGGGACTGCTGCTTTGCAGGGAGAGCGATAAGAGGGCAACTCAACTGGCATAATATCTTTTTGGGCTAAAAATCCGGGCATCAAGACATTATCCGAGCTAGCCGAGGATCGCCTGCTCTGATCGCATGGCCCACGTCCTGAAACTTGTCGAATAAGGGCTTAAAGTCGAGGATGAGGTGAACAGCTCTCTGTTGTTTGTCTTCGCTCATAGACACTTCGGCTCTCAGCACCTTGTTAAGGTTCGCGACGTTGACGAAGTTAAGGTTAAGAGCTACATGCCTTTTATTTGCGAAAACAACCGAGAAGCAAAACAACAGTTAGAAAGATGAACCCTCAGTCAGAAGAGAACAAAGTGTCAGAGGAATAAAAAAAGAAAAAAGAAAAAAAAAGAGGCGAACCATAAAACTAAGTCCTGTGTCAAAGGACCTAAACCTAGGACACCCCACCTGGTTCTCCCTCTCGGGTTGGGTAGTAAAGACCGTCATGCCATTCACTAGAAGCGATTAGGTAGTCATTTTTCATGCCTTTGTTGGACTTGGGAAGACACGAGACGAGCCTAACAACTAAAGACCTAGACTTAAGGTAGTAGCCCGAGTCTGCCAACAGATGGCACTCGTACATCCAAATGATGTCGTGCCAGGTGAGGTTCAACCCTATTTGCTTGTTGAGAGCGTCTACACTACCTAGAATCCTAAATAGGTTAGGCGCGCATTAGTGGGGGCACAGCCTATGGGCGATCAAATAGTCCCCAGTCGCATTACCCATGGGAAGCCTTATTCCCCTTTCTATGAAGGAAATTATGGGAATGACGGCCTCCTCTTCATTCCTGTGGGTGAGCCACTCACCTAGAGAGCAGTATTGCAAGGAAACGCCATGGGGAATGTGATACAAGGCCCTAAACCCCTCCATACCCGCGGAGGAATCAACTAAATGAGCGAACCTACCTATCAGAGTAGACTAAAGGGAAGTGAAGGAAAGATTTGTGAAGAAGAAGTAAAAAGTAGAAGGTCGAGGAGACTGGCCGAGGAGAAAATAGCCTAAGAACGGAAAATCTTACGAAAATAAGGACATGGGTCATTTCAAGAGCTTCTTGAAAGTTTGAAGATATGGAAAGTCTTGAAAGTTTGGAGATTTAGGAAGTCTTAAGAGTTCGAAGAATTGAAAAGTAAGAGAAATGAATCCCCTAGGCACCTTATATAGGAGGTAGAATTGGGTGGGAGTTATCCTGCCTAAAATTTGAGGAGAAGTGCCACTCTTAGGATCTCCATTTTACTGTAGGACGTTGGGAACAAAGCGCTGCCTAGAGCATTTAATGAGACGTTGCGGACTCCGAAGCGCCAGAACGGTTGCGAGGCACGCGGAGTGACATTCTCACGAGTGGAAGTCAAAGAAACGTGTGGAATTAATTATCCAAGGTCAAAACCCCACTTTTCTTCTCGGATAAGAGGAAAAAACCGGGGTTTTGAGAGACTATTGTGGGGTACAGGAATTTAAATAAGACAATTGCGCCACGTGTCATACTCATGGCCGAGGGGGCTATTATCGTGCCGAGGAGGTCATACCCTTGGACAGTAAGGCCACGTTAGTAGCATGTTACCAGAGGAGGTTATATAGTAGAGAAAGGGCTTCGGAGAACGGGTTAGCCTTAACATGATTGAAGGGATGGTGGCTGTCACCACATTTAATGCATCCCACCAAACCTCCTAGCTGCATTTATGTGGAAAAGACCCCTAAACAGTGCTGCCTTGGCTGTCGCAACTTACAAGGGGTTTGGGAAGGTGTCTGATGGGACAAACACTTAAGTAGTGGTTTGAATGATCAACAAATGGAAGGCCAAGATCATTTAAAGGGAGCTATATAATGTAAGAGACCCTTCAAGAAGAGGGGATCTGGAAATTTGTAGAGAAAACACTGTAGCAACAAGAATTGAAATTGCATCCTAGTTTAAAAGAAATATACATAAGGACCATTCTTCTTGGATTTTGTCGAGGAAGGTTTTCTTTACACAGGGCTTGTTTTTCTTTACTTTCTTACTATCTTTGATTCACTGTGCGTGTTGTTTGATCCATTGAAATCTAGCTTTCAAGCACACTCTCTACAAATTCATTGTATTGGGCTCTTTGGGCCTTAATCCATTCATCTTTTGGGCTTAGAAACCAAAACCCGCTCTTAGAATATATATATATATATATAGATAGATGGATTAGTTTTTTCTATTTCACATAAATATTATGAAAATTATTGATTTTTGTTTGATGTTGCAATCCTTATCATACAATTGTCACATGAAAAACTTGAATATCATATTTTATTTTCATGTCTTTTTTTATTTTTTTGTTTTTTTAAAAGCTAAATCACAATTTTGGCCCTTAAAGTTTTGGGTTATATTTGTTTTTAGCATTTATGTTTCAAAAATTTTATTTTAACCATTTATATTTAATTTCGTTTTCATATTAGCCATGGTGTCCAATTCTATTAGTAGTCTAACCATTCATAATATTTTTCTTCTTCCTAAAGCTATGAAATTCTTGTATTCCATAACATTTTAAAGTTAGTATATATTTCATGAAATAATTAAACATGAAAGAAACTTAATAATTAAATTACTAACAGAAATGAACGGCAGATCCAATATGAAAACGAAATCAAATATGATGAGCTTATGTAAAATTTTTGAAATATAAATAGATAAAATGAAAAAAAAAATGTCAAACTTTAATTACCAAAGTATATTTTAATCTTTTTTTTTTTTTTTTTTTAATTCAAAAGGAAAGTATATTGTTATCTTAGTATATATAAGTACTTTTCTTTTTAGCTGAGAATATAAGAGTAACAATTAAATACCTAGGTGCTATAATACATGATAAGCAGTGTTAGAAAACATGACCCAGATCTATGAGATGCAAACAACAGAAAAGAAAGAGTAGAAAATATTATCTCATAGATTTACATGTTTCACCCAAAAACCAAGGCTACGTTCACAAGTTTGTTGTAATTTTATTACGACGGCTACAACAAGAGTTACATGAATTATTATGACACACACACACACACATATATATATATATATATATATCTCTTCTCATTCTACATCTTCTAATATCACACTTGCGACCATTGCTCCCACTTAGATCCAATTTCACTCTAGTCTATATATATATATATATATATATATATAAAACCGAAACCTTTGAAACTCTTACAATTTTTCACATCATCACTATTTTTTTTTCTTTTTATTTTAAATTCTTTTTATTTTAGGTTTTATATCTTATATAAAATCCACCAGAAAAACAATAGACAAAAGTTTGAATTTTTATTAATATCAATAATATTGAAAAACGTATACAAACTTGGAGGCCTATTTAAGGGCTCCATAAAACTTGATGGACAAGAAAATATATTCTAAAATAAGCCCTAATTAATACCTAATCATAATAGGAATCAAATTTGACCTAAAAAAACATTAAAAGAACCTAAAAATAAGGAAATAATTCACCTAGACCTAAAATAACGTTTTTTGCATAAAAATACCAAAATAACAATATTCTACATCAACTTATCACAAAAATAGCAAATAGTTTCTTTTTATTTTAGATTCTTTTTATTTTAGGTTTTATATCTTCTTATATTTATTAGTGTTACAATAGTTTAGTTTAAGTAAAACTCTATTAGATATATTTTGTTGGCCTATCACATCATTATTATTATCTATATATAATATAAAATTGAAGATTAAAAATTAATTATAATTTTTTAAGATACCTCACGTTAGAATTAAAAAAAAAAAAATGACTCACTTTAGGTTTGAATTTTTTTTTTTTAAAAAAAGGACTCACCAAAAAAAAAAAAAAAAACTTTAGGATTAAGAAAAAAAGAGAGACTCCTGATAGGACTCTCTTTTCTTTCCTTAAAACCCTAGCAATTACCATCTCAAAACCCTAAACTTAACTTTACTTTAAGATTAAAAAAATAAGAAGGAGAGAGACTCACGTAAAAAAAAAAAAAAAAAAAAAAACGTAGGTTTTGTCTTTTTTATTTGCTTTCATATGTGCCTAAAATTTTCATTCTATCTTATTGTTTTATTATGTTTAGAATTGATTTTCTTCTAAATATTTGGGTTAATCTCTATATTTTGATAGTGTTTTTATGAGTTTGGTTTTTGGATTGAAATTCTAATAATTATTTTATATTGTATATGGCAGATGAAGCATTTCTATGTTTTGGAGAAAAATCAAAACTGCAACTTATGTCTTCCAGCCCAAGGTGTAGTAAATTTTTATATGTTCTTACTTTATTGAGAATTTTTATTTGGGTTCATGTGATTTTTTATTTTTTTTTATTAAAGCTTTGATTTTTGGTTGATTAATTATTTGTTTGGATTAATTTCAATTAATTATTTTTTTGGATTCAACGTAAAAGATAATGGAATTAGGTGTAATTTGATAATGTTCCATGTTTTGAATTGTTTATATTATTTAGACTTCTGGTAGGACTCTCTCTTCTCTTCTTAAAACCCTAGCAATTACCATCTCAAAACCCTAAACTTAACTTCACTTTAAAATTAAAAAAAATAAGAAGGAGAGAGACTCAACTAAAAAAAAAAAAAAAACGTAGGTTTTATCTTTTTTATTTGCTTTCATATGTGCCTGAAATTTTCATTCTATCTTATTATTTTGTTATGTTTAGAACTTATTTTGTTATGTTTAGAACTTATTTTCTTCTAAGTGTTTGGGTTAATCTCTATATTTTGATAGTGTTTTTGTGGGTTTGGTTTTTGGGTTGAAATTTCTAATAATTATTTTATATTGTATACAGCAGATGAAACATCTCTATTTTTTGGAGAAAAATCAAAACTGCAACCTATGTCTTCAAACTCAAGGTGTGGTAAATTTTTATTTGGTATATTATATATGAATTTTTTGAATTTGAAGGGTTTTGTTTGGTTTTGAAGTAGAATTTGGGGATTCTATAAAATTTGGAAGGTTTAAGTTTTGGGGTTTTTGGTATTTGCGTCTTAGTAGGTTGATCTTAATTCTTTACCTTATATGTTTTTTCTTTATTGAGAATTTTTATTTTGGGTTCATGTGATTTTTTGTTTTTTTAATTAAAGCTTTGATTTTTGGTTGATTAATTATTTGTTTGGATTAATTTCAATAAATTATTTGTTTGGATTCAACGTAAAAGATAATGGAATTATGTGTTATAAATTTGATAATGTTCTATGTTTTGAATTGTTTATTGTAAGAAATAGAGAATTGCAGCGGATATATAAACAATCGATTTTTCGGCATACCTCTCTTGGCTTAAGCCGATGATCGCACAGGAGCTTTGAGATTGTTCTACGTTGTCTAGAGCCAGCCTCCACACAGACCAGCTATCCAAACACGTTTTGAATTCCAGTTTGAGCAACCCACGAACCAAAAACGTTCCTCCGACGGTGTTGCACACTACTAGAGTGATGCAAACATAACCCACAACCTAAGAGCCTCACAACACTCTATAAACACTATGAGAAATGCAGAATTCGTTCACACTCCAATGGTTATCATTCTTCGTGTTTATATACACTCCACTCCATTAATATTGAGTGGGATAATGGATTAGTGGGGTAGTGTAACGGTCTAATACCATTACTTCTAGATGTTACAATCTAAAGCAAATAGAGGGACATGCTCACATTGGGTGACTGTCAATATTCTTTCAGTTTCTAACATTTATATTGTTATTAATACGACTAAATAAGATTTGTTTTTATCTTTGTAGTTTATATCAGTTTTGAGTGTGTGTGTATATATATAACTTTTGGGAATTTTGTTTTATTAATTTAAGAATTGTAAATTACTTTGTAGGTTTCAGTAACTATGCACCTACAGTGAAATATTGATAATATAAGCATATATATATATGGTATTAACATTTTATAAAAATCTTTCTTACAATCCAATAACATTCTACGTTAGACAACATTTCTAAACTATAGAAAAGCATAGAAGTTAAATATTTATTCCCATTGTATTTTATATAATTATGACAGATCCATTTTTTTCTAAACGCTAACTAGCAAAATGTCTATAATATGCATATTATTAACCTAATTTTCTATTTTTAAATTTCTTAGATTTTATTATATCAATCTTTTTTTTTTTTTAAAATTCTTGGTGGGCAAATTAGTCTCTCACTAATTCTTTTACCTTAACGTGACGTTGGTTAATTGTCATTTTATTTAACTATCCCGTGCATCGCACGGGTTAGCGACTAATTTTTAAGAATTAGGAAACTTGACACAAACCTATGGGATGCAAACACCAAAGAGCAGAGAATATCAACACGCATACATAAAAGCACAGATTTACACAATTCACCCAAAATCAAGACTATATCCCTAGGATTATTGCCAATCTATTACGATGATTACAACAAGAGTTATATGGATCAATAGTGCCCGCGCGCACACACACACATATATATATATATATCCAATTATTTAGGTTACATATTTGAAAATTACACAAAAGGAGTAAAAGGCAATCGAATTATATGATCTAACTATTGTACATCCCATAACATGTCGAATAACTAAAAGCAAGGATAACTACCACAAAAAAGAAGAAAAAAAAAAAAAAAGATAAAAAGAAAAGAAAAGAAAAGAAAAGGAAAAGAAAATAAAAAAGAATAAAAGATTGCATGGTGTAAAAATAAACCACGCAATACTGTTAACTTCCATCAACACCAATTTACTTTCTTTTAGTCATATATATATATGCCAGGCTAATTATAGAATATTCTAGGAGTATTATAAATATATATATTTTCCTCTCGCATAATAATAAGTTTTATTAATTAAATTTATGGTGAGACTCATAAATTTTTTTTTTTTTGAGAAACAAACATACACACAAGGAAAAAGAAAAGAAGTTCTAATACAAAGACATACCAAAACTTCATGAGACCCATAATTGATAAATAGGAAAATACACATTTATAATACCACTGCAATATTCTTTAATTTTCCGTTTGTGGAATAGTCATCCTCTAATTCTTCTCTATCTTTTTAGTAATTTTATATTTGACTCATATTAAAAGTTTAAAATCCACTATCTTCCTTCAATCCTGAATAATATTTTATCCATTTGGATAGCACTGAATCCTGCGGCATGTTTTGTGAGTTGCGTTTTCTCCCCCTTTTTTTTTTGTCAGTGCGTGAACAGTAACATCACATGATGTTACTGTACAGGGGACAAAAAATACTGTTCATAGACTGTTCATGCAATGTTCATGCATTTAAAAATATTAAAAATGGGTCACACGATACTATTCACACATTTAAAAATTATTTTGCTATAGTGTTTTCAGTTTTCAGCAAAATAAGTGCTATCCAAACGGACATATTATATGCAAAAGTTGAGCTTAACGTTATGCATGATGCAAAGTTGCAGACACAATATTGCAAATATTTTATCCTCAACTAGGCGGCCTAATGATTTTCATTTTTCATTGTCAATGGCTGGCCTGCAAGCATTCATTTTCATAGAGGCTGCGACCAAAAATGAAGTTTACTTTCCAATATTTTTCCCCATTAACTACAATGTCGCTTCATATAGTGGCGTAGGACAGCACCCAACCTTGAACCAAAACAAAAATTGAGGTTTAATTGTACGAAACCATCCCAAATTATGAGATATTTGTACCTTCCATCCTAAATCATGAAGACTTGAAAACTCCACTATAATTGTCCAAATTTTATAAAGGAAAATAGTTGTGGCACACACCAAAGGTGTGTAACTAGTAGTGTATAATAAAGTTTACTCTTTTATAAATTACATCTCATAACTTGATTTATAGATACAATTAATAGTCACATGTAAATGATGTAATCATAAAAATTTAGCACATTAATTGGTTGCAAGGGAAAAAAACAACAAATTCAACCCTTGATGGTCATGTGACTTGTAAGATGATTGTTAATTTTGATAGTCAATCACATTATGTGATGCAATTGGCAAAATTTATTATAATTGGAGTGATAATTGTAAATTTTCATAGTTTAAAGTATAAAGTGCAAGTGTCTATCCATGGAATAATCCCAATAGTGTTGTTAGGATGGTGGGATCTATCAAAGTTGATCTCCTTCCCAGCCTTTGGCGATATGTGATCGCTATCGATACAAAACACCCACTTTATTTTATGCCATGCATGTTTGTGAAAAACATAAAAGATAGAAGAAAATAGAACGTGATGGGAAAAAAATATAAAAGAGGACGGCAAAGGTGAAGTGAGAAGTTCACATCAGCTTCAACTAACTATTGGTTGGATGGATCTTGGTCCTTCATTTACACTTCATTTTTATTTTATGAGAAGTGATACGTTTACAACAATTTTTAAGTAGTAAGTTGTTACATGCTCTAATTTAAACTACCACTAAAATTACTTATTTATCTACCAATAACATCTTGTCACTTAAAATTTGTTGTAAAAACATGGTAGATATAACATTTCTCCTATTTTATTCACTTTAAAAAGGTCAATGTGAACTGCTTTACTGGTCATATGATAGACCATTCAATTCAAACGCAAGGGCAGGAGATTTTCTGTCCTTTAAAAAAAAAAAAAAAAAAAAAATCAATTTAGGATAAAAATTTTAAGAATTTTTAAGATAACTCAGCAAAGAACAAAATGGAATTATGTTAGGGTTAAGAGGACCGCTACTATTGGTCGTCCCATGGACCATTCAATTCGGATGATCCTAATTTTCTAAGGGTAATTGATTTCCTTTCATTTGATAAGCAAACCAATTCATTTGACCCCAAAAACATAATTGACCCTCTTAAAAATTCAATTGATTTAAGTAGGAGGATTGTGTAAAAAAAATTCACCTGACCCACTCACACACCCAACTTGCTCCGCTTCTTATGTGAGTTAGTGTGGGTAGGATGGTTCTAAGGGCATGTTTGGTAGATTGTAATAGACACTGTAATGTAATAGTTATTTCTATAGTTTAGCTATTCTTTAGTTTGATTATATTTTTATTACAAGGAATAATCATTCCTTATGAATAGCTAATTTTCAAAATAAGGAATAACCTCTTCAAAAAAAAGAAAAAAAGAAAAAAAGGAATAACTATTCCTCTTTAAAAGGGTTGTATTAGTTATTCCTTAATAAGTGTAATAATTTCAGAACTTAATATATTTCCAAATAAACAAACTTTCTATATACGTTTAACAATTATAAAAAAAAAAAAATCATAAAAATAATATATATCTCTCTTGAATTTAAAAAATAACAAATTTTAAGAAGATATAATTGTATGAGTAAGATATTTCTTAAAATAAATTTTAAATTTTATTCTAATGTTATAACTCACAACCAAACTTTTGAATATGTTTAGTTATTACATTACAACACATTTTATTCTAGTAATAAAAATTACAATTCATGTTGTAATCTCCATTCAGTGTACCAAACATACCCCAATTGTCAAATTAGTGGGTTGTTTTGGCTTGCGGGTTGAGATTTTTTAACCCTATCAAGAATTGACCTGCATGCCTACAATTATAAGTAAGCATATTAAAGACACACACACAAAGACTAGAGGATGCAAAAAGGAAATGGGTAGAAGAGTTGCTGAGCATTCTATGGACACATCAAACTAATCCCAGGCGATCCTTTTGTAATGATTTTGGGGGTAAAGGCTATTATACATTTAGTAGTTAGATTATGAGTTTGAACGTAATGACTGACTTCTTTTGTGAGACCTTGACCTAATCAAGGAGAGAACGGAGCTGGCCATTTTTAACTTGACAACCATCAAAACTTAGAAGCAACTAAGGAGAGGGTAATGCTGAAGGAATCATTACCACAGGGCAAAGAGGGGGAGGTCATAAGCGTCTATACCATAAAATAGATTTTCGACAGAATGAAAAAGACATATATGGTAGAGTTGTAACCATAGAATACAACCCTAATCGAAATGCATACATTTGTCTCATATATAGTATGGGGATGGTGAGAAAAGATATATTTTACATCCTAGATGGGCTATAATTGGAGATACCATTGTTTTTGGTACGGAAGTTCCAATAAAAATGGGAAATGCCCTAGCTTTGAGTGTGGTTTGAACTATTGATTTATGTAATTGGAAGTAACCAATTAGGTTTACAACGAAACCTAGAACAACAAGAACGTTCAAACAAGACATTTTAACCTAGGTGACTTTGACCTAAGGAAAATAATTTTCCAATACAAAGAAGCTGATAGACATGAAATTATGCCTAAATTAGGACTGAAGTGTATAACCTCGAGAGACAGAACAGAAGCCTTGGTGTAAAAACTTCTAGAACACTCTCTCTAAATAAAACTCAGATTTTCTTGATTAGAGAAAATGAATACAAGCAACTGAGTTATAATACGTAGCATCTAATCCTATATATATATATACTGTCTAAGCAAGCAAAGAAAACAGAAAAACTAACTTCCCTATTTTGGAGGGAAAAGCAGTTACAAGAAAAATCCTAGTTAAGTATTACACGTGGAGCTCTATCACTAACTGCCTTCTAACTTCCTAAACCACGTCAGCTCTTCAAAGGAATGGAAGAACTGTTCACAGTATGGCACTACTTCAATCAATTCTAACAACTCCTTGCTAGCCCAAATTGACTCTGCCACTACTGCTTGATCATTGCTCCTCTCCTCTGTAACTTGAACTTTGCTATAATGCTTTTGATTTTCCTTTTCAATTTCAACACTTGGAAAATTTGCATCCTTAGGAAGTTTTTCCACTAGCAATGATGTTAGTCACCACTTTATTGTGAGCCCTCTGGATTTTTCATAGTTTTTCCAAAGAAACCAAGGTGACCAAGGATGTATTTTTAACAATTTGAATATGGGAACTTACCCAAGACTAATTTCCGTCGATATAATTGAGAATTAAATCCCGAAGCAAAACAGTCAACTGAGGTTAGAGCACATAGGTTTTTGTAAAGAACTTAAAAATGGTAACTTGATCAATTTAATGCTGAACCCTACAGTTGACCAAGCCTAACCAAGTTTTGATTGAGTTCTAACAAAATTTCAACCGTTTGGATGAACAAAATTCATCACCATCATGAAGAACACGAAAAAACCTTTCAACCGACAACTCATAAACTAAGGCTTTGTTTAGTTACAAATGAGGGAAGAGAAGAGAAAAGAAATGAATAATAAAAAGGAAATGAGAAATAAAAGAAAAGAAATTAGATCTCACATGTATGTTTGGAAATAAGGAGATAAGGAGAAAAAGAAAAGAGAAAAATGAATTTTTCTTTCCTTTGTTTGGTTTGCAATAAGAAAGGAAATGAAAAGAAAATATATGTTTTTTTTTATTTTTTATTTTTTATTTTTTATGCCCATATAAATGTGAAAGATGCATAAAAATTATGGACAAGTGGACCCTAATTTTTTTTAAAACCATTGTCTCCCTTCAAATCCGCGCAAATTTGGTGGATTGCAAATCCATGGGCCCAGGGAAAGGGTTTTCTTTCATTTTGTTTTCTTCCATGCTAACCAAATAGGGGAAAAGACTACATTTCTTATCATTTCTTTTCTCTTCTTCTTTCATTCAGTGTTTCCAAATACGCTGTAAAATCGGACCACAAACAAAAAAGATATTGCAAAAACAATGCAGATATGACCAAAACACTTGGCATAGTTTGCCACTTGGAATTTGGACTAAAAAGATGATTTTGAAGTTATGTTCACGCTAAAAAGATGACTTGGCAAACGGGTTGAGTTGGGTTTGGGTTTGAGCCTTTTGGGTCGAGTTAAAATTAGATATAAGTAAAAGACATATAAGATTAAAACAAATTGCTATTCCTATTACTCATACCATTTTCTTGTGTGGGTTTTGATGGATTAACTAATTTGGGTCCAATTTTGTCAGGCGTAATTGCATCATCAATATAAAAAAAAATGGTTTGCATCCCAACATCTTGCTCTTCCTAGTTCACCGTTAGCTTTATCAATTAAATGCCCATTATAATTAAGAATTCCTTCTTATTCACCTTTAGAAATTACTTTATTTATTTATTAGGTTATGGGTTAGCAATAAAATTAAAGCCCAAATGATGTTGGTATGAAATAAGTTCGCAGATGATTATTGATCCATGTATCAAATAACTATTAGAATTATCGCTAAATGATTTAATTTATTATTTTCTATCAGTTTAAACTGTTAGAACAATCGGTGATTTATCACGATATCGAAGTAGGAGATCTTGAGTTTGCCCCTTGTCTCCAATCTATATCTCATTTAAAATATTAAAAATCCCACATGTTGGTATGGTTAAATTCACTATTTCCTAGCAACTTCAGTTTTTGGGATAATTTTTCTCTAGAACAAAAAGTTTTTGGGATAATTAATAATTTTATAAATAACATCATTATAATTTTTGTTTATAAAAAAAAGGTAAAAAACCACTCCAATATGAGTGAATGAGTCATATTTATTTTTGGAAAAAGAAAAAGAAAAAGAAAAGCAAAACAATTGAAAAGCTTTGTATTTTACCATGCATATGCTAGGAAATTGCCTCAAATGTTGTTCTTGGGTTTCCTTGCTTTGTAATAAAATGTTGTTCTTTTGAGTGGAAGGAAAGTTTATTCCTTATTAAAGAATTAATGTATTCATTGTCCGCCAACAAAGAATTTGATGGTGTTGGCCCAAGGGTCCCTGTGGGGAGAGGAGAAAAATAATAGAATTGGGCATGAAATCAAGAGAGAAAAAATGGATTTTCGCTTGGGAGGTAGCTCAAGGAGAGAGACTACAAGGTTTGAATTTTCTTGACAATGTTTTTTGCACAACTCAATAATTAATGAGAATATGTTTTGTTTGATGTTGCAAAGTGAAGAACGAAGAAGACATCACAATGAGTGTGAAAAAAAGAAAAAGAAACCGCAATGAGCACAATGATGGTGCGAGAGAATCAAGAAAAAAAAAAAAAAGATTTTTTCTTTAGCTGTGAGACATGCACAAAGAAGATAAATATTATAATTGATTTTTTAATGGTGGATTGATTCCAAGTTTATTGTGTGGTTTTTCCCTTTAAGGAAAAAAAAAAAAATGTTTTCCATGTAAATCTTTATATTTTGGGTAAATTGTAAATTACACCCTTAAAGTTTGGGGTTGACTGAATTTTACTCTATAAAGTTTCAAAAACTTGATTTTACACCATGAAGTTTGGTTCCGTTAGCAATTCACCCCACGGTTAATTTTTGCTGTTAAGTGACATATCATTATGCTGATGTGTTTTATTTTTGCCAAATAAGTATCAAAACTACGTCGTTTCAACTATGACCAAGAGAAGTGTTGGCACAAATCAAAACTACTTCGTTTCAGCCTCAAGTTAAAATACTAACATCTAGCTTAATTGATACCATGAAGACCTAACTCTAAAATCCAAAACACAACCCACAAATCTAGTTCTTCAACTCGGTGAAACCCACGAACCCAGCTCCTCTGCTCTGCAACCTCTACTGTGAGTCGGTTTCTACAACTCCTCTGCGATGCATCATTATCAAAGCTTGATCAAGGCAAGTCAAAACCCTTTTAAGTATCCAATATTGCTCCACATCATCTCTCGTGACCAAAATTATCTTGAGCACTGAAGCTTGGATCCAAAGCTCTCGGTAGGATCACGTGCATTTGGAGGACTAGTTGCAAATATACCAAGAGAAAAATAAAAAATAAAAAAGATAATGTTATCTCATTGGTGTAAAATTTATAGGTTTTATTTTTTATTTTTATTTTTCTCTTTATTGAGTTAAAAATATTATGGAGAATTTTCTTCTGCCAACGAATTGGATGACCAATCACTTAACTTGGTTTAATTTACATGGTGAAAATATAGTGGGATATTTTTCGCTGTTTAGAATTTATTTTAACTTTTTTTGAGAGTTAAGGGATTAATGATTGACACCCATATTTCACATTTTTTGATAGAGCTGAATTGATACGATTGGCATGGGCACAAAAATAATGTTAGGTTGGAGTATCTATAATGAGTTGAAGAGATCGAAGCCTTCGATGGACTGACTCACGGTAGAAGTTGTAGAGCAGAGGAGCTGGGTTTGTGGGGTTCACTGCGTTGAAGAACTGGATTCGTGGGTTGTGTTTTGGATTTTAGAGTTAGGTCTTCACGGTGTAGTTTAAGCTATATGTTAGTATTTTAACTTTAGGCTAAAAGGACGTAGTTTTGATTTGGAGAATAAATTGGGTCAGGGGCTGGCATAAAAGGTGTGTTTTAGGCCAGTCAATCTTGACCCGCCATGTCACTAAACTCTTTTTTTTTTTTTTTTTTAATTAAGCAAAAAAAAAAAAAAAAGCCTTAAGCCCTTAACCCTCTCACCCCTCTCTTTCTCTTCTCTCCTCACCCGATCTCTCCATCTCTGGATCAAACCCATGACCTCCATGGCCGGAGCTTCAAAGCTCAACACAAGCACCAACCATTTTTTTTTTTCCAGCAAAAAAGATTAAGTCTTAAGCCTCTCTCCCTCTCTTTCTCTCCACCTTCTCTCTCTCTCTTACTCCTCCATCCAGCTAAAGAGGCGGCTGCCCCATTTCAGGTGAGGATTCGATCACACCTTGCTCTCTCTACCAACTAGGCTTTGCCTAGAATGTTGATTTCACCATCTGGGCGTGTTTCAATTTGAGCAAATCCTATTTTGGCTTCATACTCTTTCGTTTTTGAGGGTTTATGCTTCTGGGTTCTTCAATTTCTTACATGGGTATTGAGTATTTTCTTAAGTTAGTGTCTTCAATGTTGATTTCAGCATCTGGATGTATTTCATTTTGAGCCAAATCTGAGAAGTTGATTTATTTTTTTGGGTGTTAGTGTTTCTAGAGGCTGCAAGTTCTAATGTTGGTATTGGATATTGCATTAGAATCTTGATTTTGAGTGTTAAATATTTTTTGGATTTCCAATTTGTTTTGAGGGTATTGGATATTTCTTGAGAATATTGAATGAAGTCTAGATGTGATGTGTATCTTTCAATCTGAGGAGATTTCTAGAACATGCTCTCTCTGCGATATGTTCACAGATTCTATCATGCTGTTGCTGCCATTTAATCAAATGAAAGCCCTGCAGCTATATCCAATTACATTTGGAATCCAAAGCCATTAGAAGAACCTACTCTTGTGAAACTTAAGAATGAGCGGGACCTTGAGAAGTTGTTCCTTTATTTAAGGCCAATGCACACAATTGGCTTGTCATTGAAAACCGTTTTGCATTTGAAGACATGGTGTCTAGGCTAGTTGGTGCAGGTCGCTTTGATTACATCGAGCATTTGCTTTGATTACATCGTGGGTTTGATTCAAAGATGAAGAGATTAGGTGAGGAGAGAAGAGAAAGAGAGTGAGAGAGGCTTAAGGCTTAATCTTTTTTGCTGAAAAAAAAAGGGTTGGTGCTTGTGTTGTGCTTTGAAGCTCTGGCCATGGAGGTCATGGGTTTAATCCAGAGATGGAGAGATCGGGTGAGGAGAGAAGAGAAACAGAGGGAGAGAGGGTTAAGGGCTTAAGGCTTAATCTTTGTTGCTGAAAAAAAAAAAAAAAATTTGGTAACATGGCGGGTCAGGATTGGTTGGTGTAAAACACACCTTTTACACCAGCTCCTGACCTAATTTATTCTCTTTGATTTGTGCCAACTCTTCTCTTGGCCATAATTAAAACGACGAAGTTTTGATATTTATTTGGCAAAAATAGAACATAATAGCATGATGATGTGTCACTTAACAACAAAAATTAATTATAGGGATGAATTGTTAACGGAATCAAACTTTAGGGTGTAAAATCAAGTTTTTGAAATTTTGGGAGTTTAAAATTCAGTCAATCTCAAATTTCAGGGGTATAATTTATCCTTATATTTTTGTGTGTGATCAATATTTTAGCTTGGTGAATATAATTTTTGAAGATTGATTAAAATTTAATTGATTTTCTGAATTCACACTTGGGACCGAACAACATAATGGTCAGTCAATTGTCAGACAATTACAGTGAAACACGCTCAACACGCGCCAGGTTCAAGTGGACAACTTCATTATGTATCTTTCTAAACTATAAGTAGGTTCCAATATTCTAATTCCTTGTTAAGGGGAACGCTTCTTTTTGGTTCTTTTAGTCTTATTTTATGAAAAAATCTTTTGTAATATGATGACTTTAGCCTACAGACATTGACATTTCTATACGGGAAGACTTGCTCGCGGTCCATATATTCACATTTTCTGCGTGATTTACTTGGCTTGCAAGGAAATACGAATCACATCTAACTAGTGGAAAACAATTTCCCATGACATAATTGTCCGCGGTGGGCCATAATGTGCTGGCTGCCTCCACCATTTTGAATCAAGAAATTTCCTATAAAGCAATTCCTACCCATCTTCCTGCTAGCCAACTTTTAAGTTAGTATTATTCTTTTGAATGACCTACTTCCTGTTTTTTACTAATTACCATTCGAATTTCTTTCCGTTACAACCACTTCTTTTGCCCCTAACTTGGTTTGAATTAGAAGTTCTGGAGTCAATTTTGATCCAACAATGAATCGGGGTTTGGATGAAAGAGGTTGAATTTTTGGCCGGGATAAAAGAGTCAATTTTGATCATTTATTTTTTTTCGTTATAAAAATTTAAATGAATTTGTGGGTGTAAAAAACAAACAATTTGGTGGTAGTGTCTAAGCATATGACTTAAACAATTAATTTATAAGAACTAAAGGATAAAAATTTCACAATGAGAGATCTAAACAACCAATTACAAACTGATTAGGAACAAAATGGTTATTTATTGATATAAAAACTGCTTTCCCAAGGAACAAAAGGTTGGATTGAAAACTAAAAACTCTAAGTCCTATTATGCTTGTCTCTTTCTTATTTCTCTAAGTCCTCTCTCTCTATTTTTTTGAATCCCCTTTCCTGTTGCACCCCCCCCCCCCCCTTTTATAGGCACCTTTCCCCTCTTTATCTCCCCAGCTGGATTCAGGGGATGCTTGTCCCATCACCCCTCTGCTCTGCAATTCTTTCATCATGAAACATGAATTTTGGGGGTGTTTTTACTGCTTGTCTATAAGCATTTAATGTGGAAGAGGTTTGGTAGAGAACATCTCATTAATGTGGAGGTGATTAGCTCTATGGTCCTCATCTCTATGTGGCGTTTCCCGATGTGAGTTTGATAATGATGGCATCTCGGGCTAAAGGGGAATTGGCTACCCGTGGTTCCCTGTGTATCTACTATGGGAAGAGCCTTGCTTATTACCTTGGTAAGGAATCTTAGCAATGGTAGCTATCTCAGGCTTCCACAAG
Source organism: Quercus gilva (assembly GCA_023621385.1). Lineage (NCBI taxonomy): Eukaryota > Viridiplantae > Streptophyta > Magnoliopsida > Fagales > Fagaceae > Quercus > Quercus gilva. The sequence goes on along the minus strand of CM042473.1, from coordinate 50,145,976 downwards.
ACTTATTCTTAGGAATTGTCTTTCATCTCAATGGTTTCTTCACTCGTATCCATCTTTTGGGCCAGACCCATCTATTAAAGTACAGTTTGTTGGGCCCTTGGTTCTCAGCCCGAGCTCAAGTTCATCCCCTCACAGCCTTCCACGATCTCTACCTTATTAATGCTGAAGTGGAGATCGTGGCTAAAGGGATGTGATCGTGGGTAATCATTAACAGTCATTGATGGGATGTGGCACAGTCATGCAATAAATGCTTCAGATGCGCCTGGATTTCCTGTTCCTTGATGAGTGACATGTGTATCCATGAACGGCTAGATCGAGGCCTGGGAAACTGGGGAGGAACGGGAAACTAAGGGCCGTTTCTTGCCATTTCCCGCTCCTTCCCCCTCTATATAAAGGGGGAACCCAGACCAGTTTTTGGGTTCCCATTTCTTTTTCTCTTAAAACCTCTTTCCTCTTGAAAACTAGAGCTCCTTGCGTGGCTTATACCTACTGACATAACTGCATGGCTTATATCCACATGCTCGCATCCTCGGCCTTTTGCTTGCGCCGGGGAGACTGTGCCCTAGCTCCATGAGTCCTCACTCCATATGTGTACATGCAAAAGCAAAGATAAGAAACCAGTAGACAAACAATGGAAAGAAAGAAATGCGTAGATAATGTGTAAAGGGTAAAAAGCAAACAATCAAGATAGATATGGCAAGCATAGCATATGGCAGGAGACATGGCAAGCCCCAAGATAAACAAACAAGCGAGAAAGCAAGAAAGCAAACAGGCAAACGAGCAAATAAGAAAGAAGACAAACAATCAAAAAAGCAAACAAAAGGTGGTGTCCACGGGGAACAAATGTAGGTTTGGATTGGATGTCCATAGCTTCATTGTGTTGAAGTATGGATGACACACTAGCAAATAAGACTCATGCATGGATGTGTAAGCAAGCGTGTAAAGATGCATAGAAAGCCAACGGGTGGTGCAAACAAACATGGTAAGCCTAGCAACGCGCGGAGCGGAAAAGGGTGAAGGTATGAATGTAGCAACCGGCATCATGGCGATGCATCCCAAATGGTTACATCCAAACAAGGCCTCACTACGTCGGATGTAACCACACAACCACAAACCCGCTAAGGGTGTCAAGCGTGGCAAAGCCTTGAACTAGAGTGGCTAGCACATGCATAAAGCATAGAAGTAAGCAAGCATAGACATGCAAATAGGATGATCCAAACCCTTTGATGTGGGCCTTGGTGTATGGACGATGACAAAGACCATAGGGTCATCGGGACCTAACCATTAGGCCAAAACAGAAGAAAATATGACAAAAGGAACAAAAGGGCTACAATAGCACATGGCATGACAAACAAGGTCTAGCCCTAAGCGCATAAACAAGGCGTGAAGCATGCAAGCACCTAGATGATGGCATAAAGCATGTAGAGAACACAGATCCAAGCACATAGGCATGTGAAAACATAGATCTAGACATATAGCATGGAAATAAACACATAAAACCATAGATCCCAGCAAGGCATAGCCAACAACATCATACAAGCATGTGAGCATGTAACCCTAACATCAACCTAGAATAAAAAGAGGAACAAAGCATAGGAAAACATGAAATAAAGCATAAAACATGTAGATCTAAACATATAAGCATGTAAGGATGTAGATCTAAACATGAAGCATGGCATAAGGCATAAAAAGCAAGGAGATTTAGGCTAGAAGCACAAATAAAGAAAGAAACATGCTAAAGAAAGCAATGAATCATGTTATTCGGGCAAAAAGAACAAGATAACTGCTAGAAAAAGATTTAGAAGGTTAGGGGTGTGGATAGTAGCTAAAAAGCTACATCCACACCCCTAAACCCCAAATCCAAGGTGTAGAACCAAGGAAAAGAAGATTGGGTATAAGAACAATACCTTGCATTTTTGGTGAAGAAAAGAATAAAGAGGCTTTGATGTGTTTTTGTGTGTGCTTTTTTTGTGTTTAGAAGAGAGGAGAAAAGCTCAGAAATCGTCTAGGCAAAGAGCAGGTAGCCATGAAGTCTTTTTATTTTTTATTTTTATTTTTTTTGGGTCTAGAGGTGCCTGGGGCCTTTTATAGCCCCAACACAAATTATGAGGTAGCGGCCCTTCAAGAGCCACCACCTTCAAAAGGTGTTGGATTGGGTTGATCTTGACACCCCTGGAAGGATCTTGACTTCCTATTTTTGAAAAGGTATGGAACTTGAAAATCCAACGATCGGATCAAAAGTTATGGTTCTCAGAAGTTAATAGTGCATCGATCGGTGCATTAACCCGGTTTTCATGATTTCTTGGCTGTTCTAACTCTGATTTTGACCCATGAATAGTCGTTGGACTGAGAATTTGATAATCTTCGCAATGGCATTGGTTTCAATCTATTCTGATGGCTGGATCAAAATTAGGGTTTTCGGGGGCCATTAGGGGTCAATTCCAGGTCAAACTATGTTAAATTTGGTCAAAATTGCCAAAAACCTCCGAGAAGCTCTGGTTTGATGTAAAACTATGAAAAATGTTGTTTTGTGAGGATTTTGACCTCGTTTGACCTTCGGTCAACCTTAGGTTGGCTAGGGGCATTTCGGTCATTTTAGTTGAAAAGGACTTTGTGTGCTCTGATGTTCAAATGGGTTACACCATGTCAATCTGAATGTCCTCACAGCCCCATGGAGAGAAAATAACATTTTTAGATTTTTTAGGGTCTGACACGTAAATTGAGGGCAGACAAAATACGGTATTAACACACCCTCTCTAGAGACACAAGCACACAAGAGTCACATTGCCAAGGACCCAATGTGCGATAAAACCCGAAAATTCAAATTTTTTTTGGGGGTGTCCACAAACTCTTTTTGCATAAACAACTATAATAAGTCTTGTCAATAATTTATGCAAGTCATCTATGCATTTGAAAAAGAATTGAGTCATTTTATAATACCAAGTACTATTATACTACATGTTATATTTTAAACATTATTATAATTGTGGGGGTAAAAGCTCAGAGTTGTGTTTTGGGCCTTGAGTTCTATATGAAGATATGTGCGTCTGAGGAGAGGTGAACGATTTAAGGAAGCCCAAATTCCCAAATTATAAAAGATGGAGTGAAGGACGGTGATCTGAAGAGAGGTTCATTCTTGGATGGGATCAAATGCTGATCGGCTCTGCACTTCAACAATCTATGTGACCTTCTAGGAGATTTTCACAATAAGGGCGACCCTTGTGCACGTCCAAAAGAGATAAGAGTCCAAAAATATCTAAAGGAAAAGCTGCTACCACTACATTTAATGTCCTGCACCTACTTTCCTGGCCGCATTTATGTGGAGAAGATACCTAAACAGTGTTACATTGGCAACTACAACTGATAGAAGATCAAAGAAGGTGTTTGATGGGACATATACTCAAGTAAAGGTTCAGATGATCAACAGGTGTAAGGCCAAGATGGTTAGAAGAGAGCTATATAATGTAAAAGATCTCCCATGAGAAAGGGATCGGGAAAAAGAGAAAGGAATAACAATAGCACTCACATTGTGAAAGCATGAAATCCCACTGATTAATATGAGAATGACCCTCCTCGGACTATGGCTTGTTGGTTAACTCTGTGTGTATTGTATGCTTGTTCTTCCTTAACCTCATACTAGTTGTTATTAAATTCATGAAATGTCTAGTTCTTTCACCCACTCTCTAAAAGTTTATTGTTTGGGCTCATTAGGCCGACTTCCCATACTTTTTGGGCTTAGGATGTAAATCGTGACCCTACGATTGGCGCTGTCTATTGGAAGAACTTGTGTTTGAGTGAAAATAACGGTCAGCTATGGCGGGACTAGGTCCATACCAAGCAGAATCGATGGGATCTCAGCATGGTAACCCTTTTGTTATCCTTGAGCAGCAAGGTGATCATGAAGGAAGTGTACACACCTCACATACTGATAGGAGCCAACCTCGAGGTGGGAGTTATATTTCTCACGCGAAGAGTAATAAAGACATGCAACAGGAGATTGACCAACTGAAGAGGGATTTGCGCCATGCAAGAAAGGGAAAAGCTTCCCCTAACTGTGATATCTCCTCTGAAGATGAAGAGGATTTGAGTTACAGGCAAAGGTCACGAACCCCGCCCAGTGAACTTTTCTCTTATGAAAAGGAGCACCACAGCGAGCGACGTCGTGGAAGCCTACCACGTAGAGGCGTGGACAATGATGCTATGAGTAGGGCCCTAAACCAGATTTCTAGGTCGCCTTTCACGCACTGGATCGAAGGAGGAAGACTTCCTCAACGATTTCCACAGCCTACCTTCACTATGTACAATGGTAGGACAGACCCTGTGGAGCATGTTAGCCACTTCAATCAGAAGATGGCCATACACTCTAAGAATAAGCCCTTAATGTGTAAGGTTTTTCCATCCAGTTTGGGGCTTGTGACGATGAGGTGGTTTGATAGCTTGAAGGCAGATTCCATTAACTCTTTTAAAGAGCTCACTCAAGCGTTTGGATCTTGCTTTGTCACCTGTAGGAGAGTCTCATGGCCTTTAGCTTTGTTATTATCCTTGTCCATGGGATGGGAAGAGACCCTGAAAACATACTCGGATCGGTATTGGAAGATGTTCAATAAGATTAAAGGTGATTTTGACAATGTGGCCATCAGCACTTTCAATCTCGACTTCTCAGCCGAGCACGATTTAAGAAAGTCCTTGACTGGTAAGCCTGTTACAACTGTGCGTCAGCTCATGGATCGGATTGATAAGTATAAAAGGGTAGAGGAAGACCAACAGCAGGGGAAGTGAAATGAGAAAGTTGTCCCACAAGAGAAGAGGGATTTCAGGTCGGATAGATACAACAATCGGACATGGAGAGATTTTTCAGGACAGTCGGGCTCTACTGTTACTCAGGCAGTCAATGCAGTCTTTCGAGAGCTGGTGCAGCATGTTTTGGAGAAGATTAAACATGAACCATACTTGAAATGGCCGAATAAAATAGAGGGAAATCCCGAAAGACGCAATCAGAATCTCTATTGCCATTATCACCAGGAGCACAGACATACCATAGAGGACTGCAAAAATCTGTGGGACCATTTGGACCAGCTTATCTGGGAGGGAAGACTAAAGCATCTCTTGCATCATTCCAGTAGCTAGAGTGGTCAATCTACTTCAGAGCTCAGGAGAGATAACTCCAACAGGCCTCATTTGGGGACAATCAACGTTATCTTTGTTGCTCTAGGAAGAATTGGTTCCCATCCTTCTAGAGTCATGTCAGTCGCTCGGTTACATGCCGAGGGCTTTAGTTCAAAACCTAAGAGGGCTAGAACAGAACTTCAGCCGGTCCTAGGTTTCTCGGATGATGACAAAGTTGGAACCATACAGCCCTACGACGATGCTTTAGTGGTCACCCTGAGGATTGGGGGCTACGATGTAAAGAGGGTAATGGTGGATCAAGGCAGTGGCGCCGAGATCATGTTCCCCGACCTGTATAAGGGGCTAAACTTAAGACCTGAAGCTTTAAAAGCCTATTCTTCCCCATTGGTGAGCTTTGATGGCAAGATTGTCATTCCGAAGGGTCAAATCAGATTACCCATACAGACGGGCTCAGAAATAGTAGAGGTGGACTTCATAGTGGTGGATGCTTATTCCCCATATATAGCCATAATGGGCAGGCCTTGGTTGCACATTTTAGGAGTTGTCTCTTCTAGTCTGCGCCAAAAGGTAAAATTCCCATCTGGGGATAGGATTGAAGAGATAGTTGGAAGTCAGTCCACGGCTAGGCAATGCCTGGTAGCTGCTATCCGAAATCAATCCGAAGCTGAGTCCTCGGCCTACATTGAAGAAAGTTCATAGCAGTTAAGGATTCTGGCGTCACTTGTTGATGGATCAACCGAGGAAGCAAAATGCGAGGATTTAATAAAAGTGGTTATTGAGGATGACCCTGAAAAATTCTTTCAAATTGGGTCTTAATTGCCCATTGGAGAGAAGGAAGAGCTGTTGTAGTTTATGAAGAAGAATGTAGATGTGTTTGCATGGAATGTGTATGAAGCTCCAAGAGTGGATCCAAATTTCATCTGTCACCATTTGAACGTCAACCCCTCTGCTACTCCTAAGAAGCAACTACCTCGACACCCGTCCAAAGAGCACGTAGATGCAGTACGTGACGAAGTAACTAAACTTAAGCGTGCTGGGGCTATCAAGGAGATTTTTTTTTATCATAAATGGCTGGCCAACACTGTGGCGGTGAAAAAGAAGAATGGAAAGTGGCGAGTGTGTGTAGACTTCATTGACTTGAATAAAGTGTGCCCAAAAGATCCTTTCCCTATGCCTCGGATAGATCAATTGGTAGACGCCACTGTAGGCCACCATCAGATGAGCTTCTTGGATGCCTTCCAGAGCTATCATCAGATACCGCTAGCTTTGGATGATCAAGAAAAAACGGCTTTTGTTACCCCTATTGGGAATTACCACTACAAAGTAATGCCTTTTGGTCTAAAAAATGCGGGCTCTACATCCTAGAGGATGATGACCAGGATGTTTGAATCACAGCTGGGAAGAAATATTGAAGTCTATATAGATGACATGGTGGTGAAAAGCAAAGTGGAGTCCGAGCACGTAAAAGATCTTGGGGATACCTTTGAAATCCTGAGAAAGCACAAGTTACGCCTTAATGCATCCAAATGCTCATTTGGTGTAGGATCGAGCAAGTTTCTGGGGTACATGGTGACTCACCATAGAATTGAGGTTAATCCTGATCAAATTAAGGCAATTAACAATTTGCAGCCTCCTTAGAACCCCAAAGAGGTCCAGAAACTTACAGGAATGACCGTTGCCTTTAATAGGTTTATCTCTCGGCCAGCTGATAGGTGCAGACCTTTCTTCCTTTTGATGAATAAATGGAAGGGATTTGAGTGGATTGAGGAGTGCACTTTGGCTTTTCAGCAACTCAAAGAGTATTTATCTCGGCCACCTATTATGTCTAGCCTAGAGATAGATGAGGTTCTGTTCGCTCATATTGCTGTAGCTCCTCATGTAGTCAGTCTCGTACTAATCAGAGTTGACAATGGCATACAACGGCCAGTTTATTATGTAAGTAAATCATTGCAAGAAGCCGAGGTTCGTTATCTACCACTGGAAAAAGCCATCCTAGCATTGGTACATACCACGCGAAAACTTCCCCATTATTTCCAGGTGCGCACAGTTATTGTCCTTACCCAACTTTCACTCAAATCTGTGTTGAAGAATGCAGACTACACGGGAAAGGTTGCTAAGTAGGGTACCATCCTAGGGGCTTTTGATGTCAAGTACATGCCTCGCACTTCTATCAAAGGCCAGGTCCTCACAGCTATAGCTGAATTCGTTGAGCCTTCATTAGAAGATAACGGGAACACAGTACATGGATGAAAAATCGGTTGGTACCATTTAGATACAAGTACCTTCGTGTTGGAAGGTATATGTTGACGGTGAGGCAAACCAGAGGGGGTCTGGAGTGGGTTTAGTTCTGATTTCACCAGAGAAGCTTATCATCGAAAAGTCATTAAGGTTGGAATTTTAGGCCACCAATAACGAGGTCGAGTACGAAACTTTGTTAGAAGGAATGTCCATGGTTCATAAAATGCGAGGAAAGGTAATAACGATGTTCTCCGATTCAAGATTGGTCGTCGGGCAGGTAAATGGTGAATTAGAGGCAATAGATGAAAGAATGCAAGAATATCTGTGTCAAGCTAGGTGTCTATTGTCAAGATTTGAATCATTCAATTTGCTACACGTTTCTAGGAGCGGGAACATGCACGCCGATTCCTTGGCCACTCTTGCAACTTTCTCGGGTCAAGACTTACCTCGGGTCATCCTTGTGGAAGACTTGTGCAGATCCAGAGAAAAGGAAGAGGAGGTGATCCAGGTGCATCCAGTCAGAGTAAACCCTAGTTGGATGGATCCCATAGTATTGTTCTTGGGGGAGGATATCCTACAAGAAGATAAGTCCAAAGCTAACAAAATACGCAGAAAAGCTCTTTGTTTCTGGTTATTCGAGGACAAAAAATTGTATAAGCGATCCTTCTCTGGGCCTTATTTACTTTGCATCCACCTTGAGGCATCAGAGCTGCTTCTGGAAGATTTACATGAAGGGATCTGTAGAAATCACACAAGAGGTAGGTCCTTATCTCATAAAGCCATTACTCAGGGTTATTGGTGGCCGAGTATGCAAAAAGAAGCACTGGAATATGTGAAAATGTATGATCAATGCCAGAGATTCGCACCAAACATACATCAACCTGGAGGAACTCTTAATCCCTTGCCTAGTCCTTGGCCATTTGTATACTGGGGTTTGGATATTGTTAGTCCTTTCCCTAAGGCAGTAGGGAACAAAAGATATTTGCTGGTCGGCACAGACTATTTCATCAAATGGGTGGAAGTCAAGCCATTGGCGAACATCAAAGATGTGGACGCCAAGAAGTTTATCTGGAAAAACATTGTCACTCGATTCAGAGTTCCTCATACTCTTATTTTCGACAACGGCCTTCAGTTTGACAGCAAATCCTTTAGGAAATATTGTTGTGACCTTGGGATTACAAATCGGTATTCTACCCCAGCTTATCCTCAGGGAAATGGGCAAGCCGAGGCTGTAAACAAAACCATAGTGAATGGGCTCAGGAAGAGGTTGGATGATGCCAAAAGGAAATGGGTGGAAAAGTTGCCGCATGTCTTTTGGACATATCGGATCACACCTCGGAGGTCCACAGGAGAAACTCCCTTTTCAATGACATACGGAGCAGAGGCTGTCATTCCTTTAGAAACTGGTTTTCCAATGCTGCGGATAAGTTCATTCAATCCGAGCAATAACAACGAATTACTAGAGAAAAGCCTTGACTTGATCGAGGAAAGAAGAGAGAGTGCAATGGTGCATTTAGCCTACTACCAACACAAACTCAAATAGGGTTATGATGTCAATGTGAGGCTGAGACCACTAGAGATTGGTGACCTAGTGCTGAGAAGGGTTCTAGGTAATGCAAAAAACCCAGCATAGGGAAAACTAGGATCCAATTGGGAAGGACCATACCGTATCACCTCAGTTGCTGGTATAGGAGCGTACTTTCTAGAAAATTTAGATGAACATGTAATACCACGCCCTTGGAATGTAAATAACCTGAAAATGTATTATTATTAATGCAAATTTCCTTTTACTAATATGTTCTTTAATTACTCAGAAGCACTTTACCTATTCACTGTCATTTTTTATAAGTGTTAAATAGAACTTTAGTCATGCCTATAGTCCTCGGATCAGATGCTTTGGGGAAATTAACATTCACTGTCATTTTTTATAAGTGTTAAACAGAACCTTAGTCATGCTTGTAGTCCTTGGACCAGATGCTTTGGGAAAATTAACATTCACTGTCATTTTTTATAAGTGTTAAACAAAACCTTAGTCATGCCTAGAGTCCTCGGACTGGATGCTTTAGGGAAATTAACGTTCACTGTCATTTTTTATAAGTGTTAAACAAGACCTTAGTCATGCCTGTAGTCATTGGACCAGATGCTTTGGCAAAATTTACATTCACTGTCATTTTTTATAAGTGTTAAATAGAACATTAGTCATGCTTGTAGTCCTCGGACCAGATGCTTTGGAGAAATTAACATTTACTGTCATTTTTTATAAGTGTTAAACAGAACCTTATTCATGCCTGTAGTCCTCGGACCAGATGCTTTGGGGAAGTTAACCTTCATGATACTCATTTATTTTTCATTAAGTATTCAGGTAGTTCTTCAATAATTGCCAACCCTTCAAGTTAATGGTTCGGAGTAAGTAAAATGTCTTGAATACTTAGCCAGGCATGAATTGGTTACTAAATAATTATTAGACTTAGTCATCGGTGTAGAAACAGTAATTTGTAAGAAACCTTCAACAGTGACACTTAGTCAAATTATTAACGCTTGCAAAATGTTTCCGTTAATTTTTATGATAACTAGATTAGCAGTAAGGACAAATGGAGTAAGAACAAGAGAAATAAAGGAAGAGACCCATTCATTAATTGAAAAGAAAAGTTACATTGTATTCAAGTAACTAAACATCATTACAAAAGAAACTTCACTAACTCTACTATCTAACACTACGAGATGATTTCACATCTTAAGCCTTGGCCTTGGGGGCAGAGGGATCCTCCTTCTGATTAGGGAGAGAAGTCTCAGCATCCTTGGCCTTAAGATTAAACTCTTTGAGTTTGGCCTGTGCTTCTTTGGTTTTGGCTTCAGCATCCTTGAACTGCTCAGCATCCTTAGCTTCAGTTGAGGGCTCCTTCTCCTCGCCCTTGTCAGTTCCTTCACTATCCTTGTTGACTCCTTTTGAGACTTCAGGAAGAGGGAGAGCAACTTGGGGAGTCAAGGGTTGGTCGGATGCTTCAGGGGCAAGGGCAGAGGACGAAGGAAGAGTATCCAAAGTTGCACGAATATTCGGATGATAATATATACTCTTCTTCTCCCTCCACACTGAGTCTACAGGGACGCTTGCAACATCAAGGGCCTTGTCCCATGACACATCACAATACTCCTTGCAAACTTCAGAGAACTCCTCGGCAAGCCTTGCTTGGGTTTGTTCTACTCAAAGTAGGTAAGACACTGTCTTTTCGGTCTCAAGGGCTTTATTGGCTAGCTGAGTTGCGTTTTTAGCTTTTTGCACTTCAGCTCTCAGCTCCAGCATAAGTTGCCTTGCAGTGGCTAGCTCTATCTTTGTTTGATAAAGCTTCTTGCGCTGGCCTTCAGCTTAGGTCTCAGCATTTTTTAACCCAGCTACAACAGACTTTCTCTCCCTCTCTTCAACAGTCAGCTTGTTTGCCAGTTTTTGGTTCTTCTCCTTTGCAACCCCTAGGGCTTTCTCAACTTCCAGACGAAGTTGAACCTTAGCCTTCACATCGTTGCGGGCTTTATTGACCTATTCCTTGGCCACAAAGACTTCTTGGGTGACCTGCATGAATATAGCGTGACAGTTTGTATAAGCGTGAAAAGACGAAAATAGGAATTCATATGACTTAGATAAATGGAGTTGGGATGAGAACTTACCATTGCGAGATCCCTCTTTAGGGACAGGAAGAGCTCTAGTTGCTGTAGCTACCTTACATCATCCATATCCTTGGGCAAAAGGATTGGCTGCTCCAAAGCCTTGGCCACATGTGTGCCGTGACCCCTTTAGAATTCCCTGATTGAGGCGTTCTAGGGAATGGATGCCCCATCCACCTCCAACCGGGGAGACCAATTTCACTGGGCCATGTGCACAGCGGCCCTGTTTTACTTCTCTCGGTTGTCAACGGATGTGGATCTTCGGCCTCGCTAGTCTTTGACCTTCTGTTGCTTGTTTTCCTTAGTAGGGATCAGCTCAGCCTCTTCCAAAATCTCAACTGACCTTTTCTTTTTCAAATCCAGATTTGGCTTTAATCCGAGATTGGTAGGAAACTGGGGGGGAGGAGGAGGAAGATTAGTCGATGACTGAGTCTTATCGGTTTTTGGTGGTACAGGTACTTGGCTTCTTCCTTTTAGAAGAGCCCTCAAACTTTTACTCCCTGCATTCAAGGCCATCTCTTCTTGTTCTTCTCCTGAAGTGTCATTTGGAAGGGCAACAACAATAGTTGGGGGGCGAGCAATTGAGTGCCTGTCAAGATCCTCCTCGGCGTTTGAAGTTGAAGCTACTTGTACACCTTCGGGCTCTTCCTCTCCAAAACGAAAGTTATCAATCTCCTTATCAAGTGAAGAGTTTGAGGAAGCAACCCCTTCTCCGATTGCTACAGCTTCAAGAGGAACTTGTTGAATGGGTGGGACGACTAGAGGATCCCCTTGTAGGTATGGGTGTGCTACTGGTGGAAGATCGTTTGGGGATAAAAAAATCAAGCCGAGATACGTCTATCCGAGCTAAATGATAATCTCCTGCTCTTATGGCGTTACCAACTTCTTGAAAGACCTTTGAAATTGCTGGAAGTCTAGGACCAAATGAACGGCTCGAAGCTGTTTGTCTTCACTCACGAAGATCTCAGATCTCAATAAGTAATTGAGAGCTGCGACGTGGGTTAAGTTGATCTGAGGTTTCACGTGCCTTCTATCTGTTAACACCAGGAAAAATGAAGTACAGTCAGAAAATTGAAATCCACGGCCAAAATAAAAATAGAACAAAAGAAGCAAAATGCGGCCGAGACTAAAAAATTATAAGTCTATTGCTAGGAGACCTAAATCTAGGATGTCCCACCTTGTTCTCCCTCTTGGGTTGGGCAATGAAGACCATCATGCCACGCCCCTGAAGCAATCAGATAGTCATCTTTCATCCTCTTATTGGATCTGCGTAGACATGAAATAAGTCTAACAACATCGGATCAAGATTTGAGGTAAAATCCCACTCCTTTTTGTTTGTGGAATTCGTATAGGTGGACCACGTCATGCCAGGTGACCCTCAGATCCTAAAAAGGTTGGGTGCGCATTGGTGAGGACATATCCTATGATTACGTAGATAGTCCCTAGTAGTTCTACCCATAGGGAAAGTCATTCCCCCTTCTATTAAGGCTATTACAGGGATTATAACTTCTCCCACCTCTTGGTTAGATGCTATTTGTTCAGTGGAGCAGTACCACAGGGCAACTTCCTGCGGTATGTGGTATTTTTCCTTAAAAATCTCTTTTTTGGCAGGGTATCTACTAAATTCTTAAATCTACCCATTTTAGACAAACTATCAAGGAAAATGTCAATAGTGACAATAGGGAAATAAGAATAGGGAGCCAAGAAGACTAGCCGAGGAGAAGAAAAGGTTCAAGGAAATTAGAACTTACACGAACTAAGGTATATCGCGACCCTTGAGGTTTTTTAGAGAAACTTGTAAAAATTTCTGGGAAACGACCATGGAGGGTTTAGTGATTTTAATAGGCTTTGTGTGTTGAAATGCTGGAGTCATTGGAAGGTTTGAGTGTTTGTAAAGAAAATGAGAAAGGATTTCTTTCGAAGCTTTATATAGAGGGTAAAAGGTGAGTGGAAGTTATCCCGCCCAAATCCTAAGGAAAAATGTCAACTGTTAGATTAAAACCCCATCGTCAGATGCGAGGGACATAGCGCCGCCTGGAGCAGTTAATGAAGCCTCACAAATTTCGAAATGTCAGTGGCAATTATGAAACACATAAAGTAATAGTCCCACACGTGTAAGTTTAGTGGTTTTTAATAATTCTCATTGTTGTTATTATTATTTGAATTTGAAATAATTCAAAATCCCATTTTTTCTCCTCGGATACGAGGGAAAAAATTGCAATTTTGAGGGGCTGTTGTGGGGGTAAAAGCCCAGAGTTGTGTTTTGGGCCTTGAGTTCTATATGAAGATATGTGCGTCTGAGGAGAGGTGAACGATTTAAGGAAGTCCAAATTCCCAAATTATAAAAGATGGAGTGAAGGATAGTGATCCGAGGAGAGGTTCATTCTCGAATAGGATCAAATGTTGATCGGCTTTACACTTCAACAGTCTATGTGACATTCCAGGATATTTTCACAATAAGGGTGACCCTTGTGCACATCCAGAATAGATAAGAGTCCAAAAATATTTAAAGGAAAAGCTACTACCACTGCATTTAATGTCCTGCACCTACTCTCTTGACCGCATTTATGTGGAGAAGACACTTGAATAGTGTTACATTGGCAACTACTACTGATAGAAGATCAAAGAAGGTGTTTGATGGGACATATACTCAAGTGAAGGTTCATATGATCAACAGGTGTAAGGCCAAGATGGTTAGGAGAGAGCTATATAATGTAAAAGATCTCCCATGAGAAAGGGATCGGGAAAAAGAGAAAGGAATAACTGTAACACTCACATTGTGAAAGCATGAAATCCCATTGATTAATATGAGAATGAGCCTCCTCGGACCATGGCTTGTTGGTTAACTCTGTGTGTATTGTATGCTTGTTCTTCCTTAACCTCATACTAGTCGTTATTAAATTCATGAAAGGCCTAGTTCTTTCACTCACTCTCTAAAAATTTATTGTTTGGGCTCATTGGGCCGACTTCCCATACCTTTTGGGCTTAGGCTGTAAATCGTGACCATACAATTGGCGTCGCCTATGGGAAGAACTTGTGTCTGAGTGAAAATAACGGTCAGCTTTGGCGGAACTAGGTCCATACCAAGCATAATCGATGGGATCTCAGCATGGTGACCCCTTTGTTATCCTTGAGCAACAAGGTGATCGTGAAGGAAGTGTACATACCACACATATTGATAGGAGCCAACCTCGAGGTGGGAGTCATATTTCCCACGTGAAGAGTAATAAAGACATGCAACAGGAGATCGACCAATTGAAGAGGGATTTGCGCCATGCAAGAAGGGGAAAAGCTTCCCCCAACTATGATATCTCCTCTGAAGATGAAGAGGATTTGAGTTATAGGCAAAGGTCACGAACCCCGCCCAGTGAACTTTTCTCCTATGAAAAGGAGCACTACAGCGAGCGACGTCGTGGAAGCCCACCACGTAGAGGCGTGGACAATGATGCTATGAGTAGGGCCCTGAGCCTTCACTTGACATGGTGTAAGTGACCTAGGCCTAGAGCTAACCATGTTTTTATCTTATAGCAAAAAGGCAAAAACTTGACAACCGTATTAAAGAAATATTCTACTACTACTACTACATGATAATCCCCGAGGTTTAAATGTTAACTTTCTCTCATAGTAATAAACTACGTACAAATAGTATTGGATAGAAACATAATAGTTTTGGATTGAGTCTTTTTTGTATTCTCAAAACTTAGACGAATGAAATTTTATGTAAATGCAGTTGAAATAAAATTAGAGTATAATTGGAATGACACTTGGTATGAAATTGGTGAGCATTGAAAATCTAAATACAGTTTGCATCAAATTATATCTGAATTAGATTGACATTTGGTTTTGATACTTCGATAGGTCAATTAAAAGGACATTTGGCACAATATTAGATTACAAGTATAATCTAATTTGAATTTTTAATTGTAATTCCTCTGTAATATTATATATGATTAATTGATATTGATATAGTAGTGTTATTGTTCGTAGCATCACACTCCAATCATCACTCAAATTAGGCTACAGAAAATTGGAAATCATTTATGGAGGAGAAGGTCCATATAGAAGAATTCCTAAGGTTGATGAGGGAATTGCAATGGGAAGGCATGCAAAGCGTTTGTTGAGATTACCATAGAGAATCTAGTTGTGCAAATATATTCTAAGTGACTTTTTGTAACTATTTTTTCTAGTGAATTTTCTATAGAATTAAATTTTTTGAGTGATTTTTTTTTTAAGAGATCTCTCATTAATTTTTCAGGACATTCTAGCCTTGTGCCCTTATTTTTTTTTTTTAAATTTAGCAATATGCCCCTGTTTTGAAACTATATAGGGATATATTCCTATTTCGATACTCGATTACCTTAAAATTGAGTTTCAATGAAATACGCGATTTGTAGAAAATCGAGTTATGCTTGATCAAACTAAAAAAAAAAAAAAAATGCATGGAACTCGAGTTCTATGCAAATTTTTTATTTTTTATTTTTTTAGGCATAACCTATACCTACATTTTTATTGTCCTATAGTGGTGTTTTTAATGGAACTCGAGTTCCTTGCAATTTTTTATTTTTATTTTTATTTTTTTTTTCGGGCATAACCTATAGCTACATTTTTATTGTCCTATAATGGCGTTTTTATTGGAACTCGAGTTCTTTGCAATTTATTTTTTTTATTTTTTATTTTTTAAGTTTGATTGGGCATAACTCGATTTTCTACAAATCGAGTATTTCATTGAAACTCGATTTTAAGATAATCGAGTATCGAAATAGGGGCATATCCCTACATAATTTCAAAATAGGGGCATATTGCTAAATTTTTTTAAAAATAAGGGTAAAATGCTAGAATCTCCTAATTTTTCACTTTGTTATATTATGTGTGCCTTTTTACTACTTTCATTATTAGAGCATCCCCACCAATTGGTGTATAATATAAAAGATGTGAAATTTACACATTTAAGCTCTAAAACTACCTACATCAGTCATTCTATATTATTGTAGATTTTCATTTTTGCTACAATTACCATGTAAGTATACACAGTTACTATAACTTTGCATCTTATGTTTTTACTATTTTTTCTCTCACTTCTCCCATCACCCATTAAATTCTCTCTCTCTTCCCTCTTACTCTCTTCTATCTCTATCTCAACTTTAATCCTAGCAAAATTTTACAAATTCATAAACGAATTCATCAAATCCATACAAATCATAAAATTCATCAAATAGAGATCTCAAAATCATCTAACCCATATACAGATCCTCAAATATAGATCTCAAACTCAAAAACTCATATACAGTATCTATATGAATCATCAAACCCAAGAAGAAGCAACAGCAGGTGAAGTAGCAGCTGCGGCAATAGAAGAAGAAGAAGAAGTAGCAGGCAAAGCAGCAACAATGGCAACAGAAGAAGAAGAAGAAGAAGTAGCAATGGCAAAGTAGCAGTAGCATGGCGAAGTAGCAGAGGTAACGACGGTGACTGTGGAGATGCGGGAGTTATTTTTGAGAGAGAAATGAGAGGCAGAGAAGTGAGAGGTGAGGGTTTTGATATTTGCGAGGAGAAAGCAGAGAGGAGAGAGAAAGAGAGTAAATAAAAATAATAATAAACAAAGAATGAAGTTGGTTATTTAAATACTATGGGGTGTATAATAGATAGTTTGATTTTGGTGTTTTTGAAAAGTGACCATGTAAAATAGAAAAAAAAAAAAAAAATCTTAGTCTAAAATATATAAACGGACAATTTTAGACAGACTAATGTGAATGCTCTTATTGTTTTTAAATTTGGTGATTATAATAATCCCCTGAAATACTTATTTTGGCTTTCTATTTTTACTGTTAAACAATTAATATTCTACAAAAGTGTTGGGGTAAATAAAGGTTTAAACCTCATTTCTCCCCCTTATTTTATTATATTAGGAAGGGATTATCGTTTTCACTAGCTCATAACAAAATGTGAAACATATATATTGAGAGGCCAGTTTAAATAATATGAAATCTGGAAAAAGCAGATGGCCTAACACAATCAATAGTATATGACAGACAACACCCACTTGTTAGAAAAGAAAGGATAAGCCTAAAGCTAATGAAGATAAACATGTACATAACATGAAGTAAGACAAAGTTAAACAGCACATGTATTGTCGTTGTTATTACTTATTAGGTGCCTCAAAACTGGAATATTAGCAGCGAGCTAATTTCAAACTTGTTGGTGTGGTAACTTGTATTCTTTGTTATGTCTTCCTCTCGTCTCGAAGGCATTATTTTTTTAATCTAGTTTAATACTTGTGTTTGTTCCTCAGGTTTCTTCTGTTCATTTTCTTTCTTAATTATGTTGAATTTATTAGGTTGAGTTTAACTTACACCTCCTATAACTTTAAACTATGTTACACAACTCGATAATTTTTTTATTGGATGCGAATTTTAATAGATCCACCATTGGATTAGATTTTTTTTCTTCTTATATTCTACATGCTTGCAAATTTTCAAAATGATATGAGATAAATGACTATGTCATCTATTAAATGTTTACATTTTAAGTTTTTATATTTAAAATTATGCATAAAAGATGAGTTTCTAGACTGAATTTGATGATGTTTGAAAATCAGTAGGCAGTACGCTCTGAACTTCAATGGCAAATCGATGACCTGAAAGAGAAAGAAAGACTATTGAAGGTGATTGGAGTGAATCGGCCAAGAACACTCTGATAGTTAAGCCAGTTTCTCTCTAGGACTCAAGTATGAGAAGCGGATGAATAGTTGGTGAGACTTGCTCCCATTAATAGAGAGTTTGAAGTGGGTCTACTTGTTAGGTGCCACTAACATCATGGGAGATGTGTGGACTTAGTGAGGAGAGTGGAGTGAATTTCAAGGAATTTACCCACATCTCGGAATAGAGTATCATGGTGCAACTGTTCTTGGTTTGCAGAGAACACTTTAGAATTTACTAAGTGTTCATTGGTTATCTACAATCTTTTGTCGCGTTGATGATCTATCTTTCTTGGACGACCTTTCTCCTTAGTGTTACTGTTTTCCCCTCTCCCTTCCAGACCATTATTTTGTACGAACTTTCTTCTTGTGGACGACTCACATGGAAGATAAACACTTTATGAAAGGAAAATAGATTATTGGGCTGAGGAAGAGATTTGGTCAAAATGAGCAGGTGATGTTGTCCAAGGAGCAATCCCTCCTCGGCGAACAGAGTGAAGGCCTAATGTCCGACCACCCATCAAGTACTGGGCAGTAGGCAATCGTGCTTGGGAGGATAAGCTTTAGAAAGAGATGAGTCAACAGAGAATTGAGAAATATCTGAGAAGAAAGCTGTTACCACCGCATTGAATTCACTGCATCTAACCCCCTGGCCGCATTAATGTGGAAGTAATACTTGAACAGTAACTTTCAGCCTTATAGCTACCCCTAAAGACTTTAGGAAGGCGCTGATGGGACAATTATCAAGGAGATTAGCAATCAAATCTACACATGGAGGGTCGAGATGAAAGAGGGGAAGGGAACATAAAAGGGAAGGACTCCATTATAGGGGGATCAGGAGAAAAACCATAAGAAAAATCACTGTGTAACCAAGAACTTGAGTTTTTGTATAAGTCCAAGAGAAATATATAAGTACATACCTTCCTCGGATCTAACCGAGGAGTACTTTTCTTTTTCAAATTGTTTGTCTTGTTCATTCTAATACTAACTAGCCTATTGTGATCAATATTCAAACTCATGAAACGTTTAGTATTAGGCCTACTCTCTAACAAATTCATTATTTTGGGCTCATTGGGTCATTGTCCAAACCCCTTGGACTGTGGATTAGAACATGCCCTTATAATTGGCGCCTTTTGTGGGAAATTGAACATTCTTGAGCCTATTCAATCATGGTGGGTTTAGGGCCAAATTGTGAAGAATCAGTAGGATCCCAACGTCAAGATTATTTTCTTAATCTTGAATGAAGAAGAAATCGTAAAGTTAGTGTGCACACAACTCAAACCAGTAGTAGTCATTCTAGAACTGGAAGCCATGTGTCTTATGGAGAAGATACCAGAAACTTGCAACTAGAGATAGATCATTTACGTAGGAAGTTGTGCTGTAAGGAAATGAGAGGGACTCCTTCGAGCTTAGGGTCTCAGTTTGATGACGATGCCAGTTATAGACCTAGATCAAGGACCTCTTCCAGTGAGTCTTTCTCTTATAATGAAGAGTGCCATCATACTCAAAGGAGTAGAAGCCCATCCTATAAGGGCTTGGGGAACGATGCTATGAGCAAAGCTTTGCATCAAATCTCAAGGTCACCGTTTACACGGAGGATTAAGAAGGGAAAGCTTCCTCCGCAGTTCACATAGCCAACATTTACCTTGTATAATGGTAGGACAAATCCGATGGAGCATGTCAGCCATTTTAACCAGAGAATGACTGTTCACTTGAAGAATGAGGCCTTGATGTGTAAGGTATTCCCATCTAGTTTGGGTCCAGTTGCGATGAGATGGTTTGATGGGTTGGAGGAAGGATTAATTAGCTCTTTTCAAGAGCTTACCAGGGCCTTTCGGGCTCGATTTGTCACTTGTAGTAGGATTCCTCGTCCCTTGGACTCTTTGCTGTCTATAACTATGTAAGAGGGGGAGACTCTGAAGACGTACTCGGATAAATATTGGGAGATGTTTAACGAGATAGATGGAGATGTTAAGGATGTAGCAATAAGGACGTTTAAGGTCGGTTTACCCACTGAGCATAATTTGAGGAAATCCTTGACTATGAAGCCTGCCTGAAGTATGCATCAGCTAATGGACCGGATTGATGAATATAAATGAGTTGAAGAGGATCAGCAACAAGGGAAGGGGAAGGCGAAGGTAATTCCCCATGACTGAAGATATTTCAGGTCAGAGAAGTATAACAGCAATTGGCCCAAGGGAGATTTTACTGGACATACTGGGGAAGCTAATGCCTAGGTAGTTAACACAGTGTTCAGGGAGCCTGTACACCAAATCTTGGAGAAGATAAAGAATGAGCCTTATTTCAAGTGGCTAAACAAGATGGGAGGAGACCCCATAAAGCGCAATTAAAGTCTTCATTGCCAATACCATCAGGATTGAAGACATACTACAAAGATTGTAGGACTTTATGAGACTACTTGGAGCAGTTAGTCAAGATTGGGAAGTTGAAGCAGTTCCTGTATCAGCCCATTGGGCAGGGGAGTCAGGTTGGGTCGACACACTAAAGGGACGCTTCCTCAAGATCGCCCCTGGGAACGATCAACATTATTCTCGCCGCCCTAGGTCAGACTGGCTCATATCTATCAAGGGTTATGTTCGTAGCAAAACCACACGCTGAGGATTCAATTTTAGAGTCTAAGTGAGGAAGAATGGAAGTCTGACTAGATTTAAGCTTTTCTGATGAGAATAAAATTGGAACTTATCAACCATATGACGATGCCTTAGTGGTTACCCTTCGGATAGGAAGGTATGATGCGAAAAGAGTTTTAGTGGATTAGAGCAATGGGGCAGAGATCATGTACCCTAACTTGTACAAGGGGTTTAAGTTGAAGCCCGAAGATTTGATCAGCTATGATTCCCCTCTGGTGGGGTTTAATGGGAAGACAGTTGTGCTAAAGGGCCAAATTAGACTACCTGTTCAAGCAGGGTCAGAAGTCGTTTAAGAAGATTCTATTGTGGTGGACACGTATTCCCCCTATACTGCTATCATGGCAAGACCTTGGCTTCATGCCATAAGGGTTGTTTCTTCAACTTTGCACTTGAAAGTGAAGTATCCTTTAGGGGACTAGGTTGAGGAGTTGATTGGAAGTCAGGCTATGGCCAAGCAATGCCTAGTTGCGGTTATTAGACATCAGTCTGAAGGTGAATCCTCGGCCGTTACAGAAAAGGCTTTATAGCAGCCAAAGGAAACAGAAACATCCTCGAATGCTGTAGCTGAAGGGGCAAGATGCGAAGAGTTGGAGAAGATTACTATTGATAATGATGATGACAAGTATTTTCAAGTGGGAGTTCAGCTACCTCATCGGGAAAAGGAAGAGCTGATGGTTTTCCTTAGAAAGAACGTTGATGTGTTTGCTTGGAGTGCTCACGAAGCTCCCGAGGTGGATCCAAATTTCATTTTTTATCATCTGAATGTTAATTCGTCTGTTATCCCTAAGAGACAACCACCTTGGCATTCTTCCAAAGAATATTTCAAGGCTGTTAAAGAAGAAGTGGTAAAGCTTAAGTGTACTGGGGCAATAAAGAAGTCTTTTACCCAGAATGGTTAGCCAATATGGTGGTGGTGAAAAAGAAGAATGGGAAGTGGCGAGTGTGCGTAGATTTCACGAATTTAAACAAAGCTTGCCCTAAGGATCCCTTCTCGATACCTTGGATAGACGAGTTAATGGACGCCACAATTGGTCATCCTTGGATTAGCTTTTTGGATGCCTTTCAGAGGTACCATCAGATACCATTAGCTCTGGCCATCCAAGAGAAGACTGCTTTTGTAACACCCACTGGGAATTATCATTATAAGGTGATGTCTTTTGAGTTGAAGAATGCAGGGTCTACTTACCAGAGGATGATGACTAGAATGTTTGAACCCCAGCTTGACAAGAATATTGAGGTCTACATTGATGACATGTTGGTGAAAAGCAAGGCAGAGGTCGAACATGTAATGTTAGGATTAGTGCCCCTAAATCCTATTGTATGATGCTATGTATGACATTATGTATGACTTAATGTTGTAATTGATAAAGTTGTTTTTATTATTATCTAAAATAATGGTAACATGAATATTTGGACATTATCATCTAGTCCATGAGATGCATAATACGTGATTTATATGATTTAGCCACAGAAGATATAAATCACAAGTTCTTTGTAAACTCAGAATTTTAGTTCGTAATTGGTGATGAAATTGGGCATTTCATCTGCAAAGATTATAACATATCAATTAAGATGATTTGTCTTGATCATGGAAGTGAAGACTTCTAGTTGATATGTTGATATGTTTTAAGTGTTAAGACATATTGAACTGGACGGCTATGAGATTTATTATTCTACTAACAACTGTCAAATGAATAATAAATTTCACGACTTTTATTTACATGAATTCACAATCCCGAGAGAATAATGAACCTGATCATGAAGTGTAGGTTGCATTGATATATCAAGAGTGAGATCTAAAGTCACGATCAAAACCTCAGTATGTTGGGCAGCCACATTTAGTGTTGATGGAACATATATTCTCAAGATAGAATTCATAATCTCTTAATGGAGATATAAAATATTCCATTGAGATAAGTTTAATGTGTTTGGTTATTTAGAGTGTTAGGCTTAACCATTTTAGTAAGAAGTTACTAAAGTATATATTTATGAAATTGGAATTCATAAATATATGATGAATAACTTAAAGGATTAAACCGGGTACTCAAGGATTAAGATGTAGTAATCTTTAAAGTGGCAGTCTACATTCATGATTTTATATTACTACGAATATTTTATGAAGATGTTGAATGTATAATAAAGTCTTGGGATATAATTTATTAATAAGGCATAGAGTGCAATTATATTTATATAGTGGTATTAAATATAATTAATGATAACTTTGGACTAGTCAAGAGTTGATAGAAAAGCCTAAGGCCCATTAGAGTTAGAGTCTTATTTGTTCCCTTTTGGTCCCACTCCAAGCCACATACTAAAGTTTAATTGGAATGGCCCAAAAGGATAGCCCAATTAGATAATCAGTTATAAGGAGAGAAATATATAGAATTTTGTAAGAGAATGAAATGGTTTATATTTGAGTGTAGGACACTCTCTTATTCTCCCTTGAACACATACATATAAACTGAATGAGAGACCACACTTCTTGGGCACAAGTGGAATTAGAGTGAAGATTAAAAGTGTTCTCGAGTACTTTTAATCTTTGGTTTTGAATTTCACCGCACTAAGGTACACTTTCTTGTTCTTATATTTTGAAATTTATGTAGTACATGTTATCAATTGCGAATAAAGTAAATCCGTTAATTTTTCACTACATATATTTTGTATGTGATACAAACATGTATTTTTCCAACATGTAAGTGACCTTGGAAGTATTTTTGAGGTGTTAAGAGAGCATAAATTGTGCCATAATGCTTCTAAATGTTCCTTTGGCGTCAGTTTAGGCAAATATTTGGGCTATATGGTCACCCATCATGGGATTAAAGTTAACCCTGATCAGATTAAAGCAATCAATGATTTACAATCTCCTCAGAATCCCAAACAGGTCCAAAAGTTAACAAGAATGACTGCAACCTTGAACAGATTTATCTCTCTATCCGCAGACAGATGTAGGCTAGTTTTCCAACTCTTGCACAAGTGGAAAGAGTTTGAGTGGAATAAAGAATGTGCCCTACCTTTTCAGCAATTGAAGGATTACTTTTCTCGGCCACCCATTATGTTTAGACCCGAGGAGGAAGAAGTCATTTTTGCCTACATTGCCGTGGCTTCTCATGCAGTTAGTTTAGTATTGATGAGGGTAGAGAATGGAGTACAGCGGCCACTCTATTATGTGAGCAAGTCACTACACAAAGCAGAAGTTTGTTACTTACCCTTAGAGAAAGCCATTTTCAAGCCCATACAATTGTAGTTTTAACTCAACTCACTTTGCAGTCATTGCTATGAATAGCTAATTATACGGGGAGAATTGCCAAGTGAGGGACGATCTTGGGGCATTTGATATAAAGTACATGCCTCATACCTCCATTAAAGGGCAAGTTCTTATAGATTTAGTGGCAGAGTTTTTTGAGTCTCCAATAGAAGTAAAGGTCAAGGAACACAGCTCAGTAGGAAAGCAAGTTCAGGCAATTTCTCTATAGGGGCTCTCACCTTGGAAGTTATATGTTGATGGTACAAAAAATCAAAGGGGATCTGGGGTGGGGCTAGTAATAGTGTCCTCGGACAAGATCACCATTGAAAAATCTTTAAGGTTAGGCTTCTCAGCAACGAATAATGAAGTCGAGTATAAGGCTTTACTAATAGGGGTTGCTATGGTTTAGAAGATGGGAGGAAAGGTTGTTGAAGTGTTCTCGGACTCAAGATTGATTGTAGGACAAGTAAAGGGAGAGTTGGAAGCTAAGGAATTGAGAATGTAGGGGTATTTGAATCAAGCTCGGCGTTTGTAGTCAAGTTTTGAGTTTCTCACCGCATAACAAATCCCAACAACCAGGAATACACATGCTGACTCCTTGGAAACTCTAGCAACCTCTTCTGGACAACACCTACCTTAGGTTATTCTTGTTGAGTATTTGCATAAGCCTGCCGAGGAGAAGAAGGAGAAAGTCCAAGTTCACCAGATCATGGTCAGACCTAGTTGGATGGATCCTTTGGTTCTATTTCTCAAAGAGGGTGTTTTGCCTCCTGAGAAAGGAAAAGCAGAAAAGGTTCAGAGGAAAGCTTCTCATTTTTGGTTGTTGGAGGAGCAAAAGTTGTACAAATGCTCATTCTTTGGACCATACTTTCTTTTTGTTCATCTTGAGGCAAGGGAGCCACTTTTATAAGAGTTGCATAAACGGATATGTGGAAGTCATATAGGGGGCATGTCGTTATCACATAGAGCCCTTACTCAAGGGTATTGGTGGCCGAGTATGCAAAAAAAGGCATAAGAGTATGTTAAAAAGTGTGATCAATGCCAGAGATTTGCTCCGAACATTTATTAGCTTGGAGGTGTTCTCAATCCTCTATCTAGTCCATGGCCATTTACTTAGTAGGGCCTGGATATTGTAGGACCATTTCATAAGGCTGTGGGAAACCGAAGATGGCTTATAGTCGGAACTGATTGCTTCACGAAGTGGGTGGAGGCTAAGCCTTTATCTAATATTAGGGATATAGATGCAAAAAAGTTTGTTTGGAAAAACATTGTTACTCGATTTGGGATTCTTCACACCCTCATCTCGGATAATGGGCTCTAATTTAACAATAAAGCCTTCAGGAGATATTGCTGTGAATTGATCACTAGAAACAGATATTCCACTCCAGCTTATTCACAAGAAAATGGGCAGGCTGAAGCAGTTAACAAAGTCATAGTGAATGGGCTTAAGAAGGGGTTAGACGAAGTAAAGGGTAGATGGGTGGAAAAGCTACCACACGTTCTTTGGACATATTAGACTACTCCTTGTCGATCAACTAGGGAAACACCTTTTTCAATGACTTATGGGTCCGAGGTCGTGATCTCTTTAAAAGCTAGGTTTCCAACATTAAGGAAAAGATTGTTCACCCTAGACAAAAATGATAAGTTACAAGATAGAAGTCTAGATTTGGTTGATGAACGAAGAGAAGCTGCCATGGTTCAACTAGCATATTATCACCAGAAGCTTAAACAAGGCTATGATACATGTGTGAGGTCAAGGCCATTAACACTAGGTGACTTGGTATTGAGTTGTGGGTACTGCAAAGAACACATCATGGGGAAAGCTAGGGCCCAATTGGGAAGGGCCATACCGCACCACCTTGGTGGCTGGTATAGGGGCCTACTTTTGGAAAACTTAGATGAAAATGTTATATCACGTCCATGGAATGTAAATAATCTACGGAGGTATTATTATTAATGAAAGAAAATCCTGCCATTTTCTGTTTCTAATATTATATGTTGTGTTTCCTGTTCATTTATGTATTAAACAGAACCTCGATCATGTCTGGTTCCCCGGACCACATACCTTGGGAAAATTAATGTTTCCATATTTACTGAAGTGGTAAACTGAACTTCGGTCATGTCTAGTTCCTCGGACCACATACCTTAGATAAATTAATGCTTCCATATTTACTTAAGTGTTAAACAGAACCTTAGTCAGGCCTAGTTCCTCGGACCTCATACCTCGACTAAATTAACACTTCCTGTTCATTTATGTATTAAACCTCGGATCACATACCTTGGGTAAATTAATGCTTCCATATTTACTTAAGTGTTAAATAGAACCTCGGTCATGTCTGGTTCCTCGGATCACATACCTTGGGTAAATTAATGCTTCTATATTTACTTAAGTGTTAAACAGAACCTTGATCATGTCTGGTTCCTCGGACCTCATACCTCGGGTAAATTAACACTTCCTGTTCATTTATCTATTAAACAGAACCTCGGTCATGCCTAATTCCTTAGACCACATACCTTGGGTAATTAATGCTTTCAATTATTTATCTACGTGTTAAACAAAAATTTTGGTTATGCTTGGGTTCCTCGGACCTCATACCTCGGGTAAATTAACACCTCTTATTCCTTTAAGTTTTAAGTGAAGCCTTGGTCATGTTTGGTCCCACGAACTACATACTTTGGATAAATTGATACTTCACATTTATTTGAAGTTGTGAATGGAGCCTACACATAGCGTTTTTGAGCCGAATATCTCAGGTACACAAATCCTATTTCTAAGTTAAATTATAGATTATCAGTTGCTTGGAGGATAATTTGTTAGATTGCCAATTGCATGGGAATTGAGTTGTTGGATTATTAGTTGCACAAATGTGTCAAGGTTAGAGGTAATGTTATGCTTTACTTAGAAGAGGTTGTAACTTGAGCTTATAGTTCGACAATTAAACTATGTTCAACAATAAAACAACATTGTAATTAACATAAAAATGTTGATAAGGTAAAGGAACTTAGCACTTTTCATTAAATAGAGCCTTGAAAAAGGCAAAGGGAATACATACTTAAAAATTAAAAAAAAAAAAATACATAAAAGAAATACTTAAAAAAAATGTAATGATAAGAAAAATCCTAAGTGGTCTAAGGCTGAGAAGGGTTGGCCTTCACTACTGTCTGGCCAGAAGGTTCAGGCATGGTGGCTTGAGCTGCACCTTTGTCCTTGGGACCTTCATTGGTGGTGAAGGGGAGCGTGGCAAGTACAAGTACCTGGCCCTGGGTTGTCCCCTTTTTCTTAGAGGAATCCTTAGGTGCAAGTGGGAGCTTGGCTGGCTCGGAAGCTTTTTCCTTAATTGGTTCCTTCTCCTTGTCTGCGGTACTTGCTTGGTCAGTCTCTTTGGAAGGGTCAGTAGAGGCTTGGAGAGTACTGGTATGAGCTGCCTTATTGGGCTTAGGCGCTATGGGAATAGCATTAGTTCGGGAGCTAGAAGGGCTTGCTACATGGAGGGCTGGGGGGTAGAAGACATTTTCTGCCCTCCTAAGTGTCGAAGAAGCGTCCACCCCTGCCTGGTTTAGTGCCTCAATCCACACTTGGAGGCAGTATCCTCGCTTGACGCCAGCATCTTGGTTCCTGAGGTTTTCTTCAGTTTCCCTCACCCTAGTGTCATAGCTTTCCTGCTCGGCCAGAGTTGCAGCCTCCTCTACTTTCTCTAGTTTCTTCTTCAGAGCCTTTATTTGCTCCTGGGCTATGGTAAGATGATCCTCAGTTTTGTGCAACTGTTGACGCTGTCCCTTTACTTGCCTCTCTGCCCCAGCCAAAGCTACCTCTGCACTCTTCTTATCCCTATTTGCCTTAATCAGTTTGACATTAAGGTCTTTGATCCTCTGTTTGGCCATAGTGAATGCCTCGACGGCAGTTAAGCGCTGTCCCTCCTCGTCGTTCATTTGTTTGTGGGCATCATCTACCTATTCCTCAGCGATATTCGTTGTTTGAATCGCCTTAAAAAAAAAAAAAGATGTTAAAATAAATTCTCTAAGAGCACAGATAGCATGTACACTTAGTATAGGTAATAAATTTAAAAAAAAAAAAAAAAAAAAAAAAACTTACCATGGCTAGATCCTTTTTCAGGGTTAGAAACACCTTATGCTTCTTCAATGTCCTCAAGTCGGCCATATCTTGAGGCAAGAGTAGGGGTTGCTCAAGGGCATCGGCTACGTAAACTGTCTTCCCTTTTTGGAAGTCTCTAATAGAGGAGTCTAAGGGGAGGGGAGCTCCATCTAACTCCAGAGGAGGGTTCCAAATTTGGACCTTAGGGTGACGATCAGATGCCCTCTCTGTGACTGCCCCTTCAGGAGGGTTCCAAATTTGGTCTTTTACTTGCGTTGAAGTTCCATGGTTAAAGGTATGGCTGAAGGTATGCTTGGCAGGTTCTGACTGACGCTTACTTGGGCGGAAGGCAACTGGGAGAAGGGAGCAAGGGGGGATCTTGCTGGTGAAGGCTGGTCAAAGACTTCGAAGTCCTCATCTGTATCCTCGCTGGAGTCTACAACCTCTACTACTCTAGTGGCTTTTTCCTCTGGACCTGGGTTTGAAGAAGTTGCCTCTTCCTGGGGAACTCGTTGAATAGGTAGCTCTACTGGTTGAGTGCTTGCAGGGGGAGGACCGGTAAGGAAGTTGGGCACTACAACATTAATTTGGTACAGTTGAGGATCCTACGCCTTTACATCATACTTAGGAGCCTGGAAGCTAGTGGATATGGGTTTATAGCTAAGGATGATGTGAGCAGCTCATAGTTGCCCATCAGTATGAACAAAGATCTTAGACTAAAGTATCCTTGTTAGGTCGGGCTCGTTGACAAGATTAAGGTTGGGGGCTGTAAAATGCTTATCTACAATAATTCCAAAGATAAAAGTATCATTAGAATATGATTCAGTTAGATAGAGAATAGTTAGTTTACAAATTACAAAAAAAGGAACAAGAGACTGTAAGTGCAAAGTGTGTATTATTGAAATAGGGAACCTAAACCTAAATACCCCACCTAGTTTCTCAACTCATGTTGGGCAATGAAGTCCATTATGCCATTCACCCGAGACAATTAGAAAATCTTGGTCCATGCCCTTATTAGTCTCTGGAAGACACGAGATGAGTTTGACTTCAGGGACCCTAGTCTTAAGGTAATAACCTATGCTTTTAAGGAGCTAGCAGTTGTACACCTAGTTAACATTGTAATGGGTGAGATTTACACCCATCTTCTCGTTAAGGGCGTCTACGCTACCTAGTATCCTAAACATGTTTGGGGCACATTGGGTCGAGTAGAGTCTATGGGCGATCAAGAAGTCCCAGTTACTTTACCCATAGGGATTCTTATCCCTCTCTCTATAAAAGCAATCATTGGGATTACGGCCTCTCCTTTTAATCTCATGGTATGCCATTCTCTTTGAAGGCAATGCCGGATCGAAACCCCAGTTGGTATGTTATAATGGGCCTTAAAGCTCTCTATGCCCTTTGGAGTGTCTACTAAGCTAGCAAATCTACCCATTTGAGATGTAAGTAGAGGATATTAGAAGAATAAGGTGTAAATTAAGAGGTGGAGGAAGGAGTGGTCCTAAAAATAAGTGTGTGGGATAAAGGTCACTTACAAAGATATGGGAAGAGCACCTCAGACTGGTTCTTGAGAGTTGAAGATTCAAAAAGCGGGGCTTTTGGACTCATTAAGCAATTTATATAGGAAAAAAAAATAAATGGGAGAGTTCTACTCGAATCCTTATGAAAATCCCTATCGTATGATTTTCATCACATTGTAGAACGTGGGGGATAGAGCGTCGTATGGAATAAATTCTAAAGCATCTTGGATGCCAAAGCGTCAGGAGCATGCTCGTTGTAGGTGAAAAGACGCCTACACGTAAGGAAACGTGATAATCATGGGAGGTACTAGCAAATAGCTTGAGGACATATAAGTACTAGCAAAGGCAAATAGATTATTGGGTAGAGGAAGAGATCTGGTCATAATGAGCAGGTGTTGTTGTCCGAGGAGCAATCCCTCCTCGGCCAACAGAGTGGAGGCATAAAGTCCGACCACCCATCAAGTACTGGGTAGTAGGCAATCGTGCTTGGGAGGATAAGCTTTAGAAAGAGATGAATAAACAGAGAATTGAGAAATATTTAAGAAGAAAGCTGCTACCACTGCATTGAATGCTCTGCATCTAACTCTCTTACCGCATTAATATGGAAGTGATACATGAATAGCAACTTTCAGCCTTACAGCTACCCCCAAAGATTTTAGGAAGGCACTGATAGGACAAGTATCAAGGAGATTAGTAATCAGATCTACATGTGGAAGGCTAAGATAAAAGAAGGGAAGAGAATATAAAAAGGGAAGAACTCCATTACAGGGGGATCAGGAGAAAAACCATAAGAAAAATCATTGTGTAACCAAGAACTTGAGTTTTTGTATAAGTCTAAATATATAAGAACATACCTTCCTTGGATATGATCGAGGAGTACTTTTCTTTTTCAAACTATTTGTCTTGTTCATTTTAATACTAACTAGCCTATTGTGATCAATATTCTAACTCATTGAATGTTCAGTATCAGACCCACTTTCTAACAAATTCATTGTTTTGGACTCATTGGGTCATTGTCTAAACCCCTTGGCTTGTCGATCAAAACGTGCCCTTACACACACACACACACACACACACACACACACACACACACACATATATTAATAGCCAAAACTCAGAGAAAATCCAGTTAAATTTTAATTGGATTCTCAATTTTACGCCACCTGCATGTCCTATTTAATTTTTAATTTTGTGTCAAGTGAATTATTGAGTGTAAAAATCGAAGAGTCCAAATCCAATTAGATTCTAAATTGGATTTTAATTGGAGTCCAATTTTCCTCTATGTGTCCATTTATTTTTTAATTTGTGTGGCAAGTGAATGGGTGAAAATATTGAAGTGTCTAAATCTAATTAAATTCTAAATCATATATACATATAATGAGAAACCATTACATATTTTAGAAATGTATGATTTAAAAAAAATGTAAGTTAATACTACGTATAATTTGAATCTCTTTTAAAATAAATGTATAATTGTGATCATTTTTAATTGTACATGTGTATATGCACAAGGCTACATGCTAATAATAAATAACACCCGATTCGCACCAATCTTAGCATGTGTGTTAAAAATATAAAGAACACGTAATTCAATAGTGAGATTTTTAAAATATTAATATAATAAAAAGTTATTTTGTGATGTAACATTATTTAATGGTACACTATGTGTAGCTTAAACTAAACCCTAGTTTATTTATAATTTTATTTTTAAAAAAAGTTTTCAAAAAAAAAAAAAAAAGTAAAAAAAAGTGTATTAGTGTCACATTAATAATATAGTAAATAGCTGTCTTAATTATTATTTTTTGTAATGTTTTAAAAGTGGTCCGACACCAATCTATACTACCTATATGATAAAATTTATAGTGATGGTGACACTTATTCTCTTTGTTTCCTTTTCTCTTTTCCTTTTTATTTTTTGATGAATAGATTCCTTCATCTTGTGTTTACTTTTCTAGATGAAGTACTGTCTGAATTATAGTGCCAAAAGGAGACAATATAATCGA
This sequence comes from Quercus gilva, assembly GCA_023621385.1. NCBI lineage: Eukaryota > Viridiplantae > Streptophyta > Magnoliopsida > Fagales > Fagaceae > Quercus > Quercus gilva. The sequence continues at coordinate 50,114,752 of CM042473.1, read as the reverse complement.
TCAAAACATTGTTGCCTACGAAAATTAAAAAGAAGAAGATAAAGAGGTTTGAAATCACTTGGCAATAAGAAAATCAATTTCTCGTTCACCAATTTATTAACATAACGAATATATATATATATTTTTTTTGAGAAGATTAATGGGCTATCTTTAATATACATAAAAATGTTTTCAATTTGCATCTTATTGGTTCTCAAAAAAATTCGCATCTTATTGCAACTTGTACCTTTTTTTTTTTTTTTTTTTTTGAGAAGAGAATTCTTCTCTATAATTAAGGGACTCCATACATTTTGTGATAGTCAAATATTCTCTAAACACCCACATAAAAAAAAATAAAGAAAAGAAAAAAGTGCAATGGGTTCCTGCTTTTTGATAATTAAGTTTATCAATGGTATGTGAGTTCCAGTTAGTTCAACTGGTAAGACACTAAAAACTGATTAGTGTCTTAGTCTGATGATAAAGAAATATCATCAAAAGCAGACGCCATAGGTTGAAACTCTCTTAAAAAAAAAAAAAAAGGTTTATCAATGACAATTAGAATATTGTCATACTAAAATCACACTCATCATCTGATATATATAAGCGCCCGAACAAAATCAGGACAGATTTGATCCATTTAGGTGGGCTATATAAGTGGATTTGATAATACAAAGAACAAAAATTTTAAAAAATAAATAAAAAAGCCGAAGATCTTTAATCATTAGAACCGAGTAAAGGAATCAAATCTACCGATTTATAATTTTTAGAGTAGTGTTTAATATTTATTACACAAACTATTTTACACACATTTCAAAAGCAACTGAAACTGTGACTTAAAGCTACGAATTTTAAGTTGGAAATCATGATTTTAAGTCTTTAAGCCATAATTTTAGTTACTTTTTATGGGGTGTGTAAAATTGTATAAAATAATTGATCTGTAACAAGTTTAACCATAATATATATATATATATATATTATGGTTAAACTTGTTATAGATCAATATATATATATATAATCGAAGTCTTTGACTTTTTGTTGATCTCTCTAGATTTTGCCACATCATTATTATTTTTTAAAACAATTTTCCATATCATTATTCATTTAAAATTCTTTTCACCAATATTTTTTTTTTATAGTTTTAAAAGCCAAGCATTCTAGGTTTTCTCAAACTCAAACTCGCTAATACCTTCCCTCTCAAATGTTTTTTTTTTTTTGGCTCCTCTCTCTTCCTTTTCTCCGCTCATCTTAGTGAAACCCTACAATTCAACTTATACAAATATGATTCTCACTGCATGGATAAGTAGCTTTTACTTTTGTGGTCAATGAGAAAGAGCTAAATTTTAACCTTTGGAGACAGAAAAATATTGAGGAGGCAACTGAAAGGAAACTCATTTGGTGTTTAGTTTATTAATTAATAATTAATTGATTTTTAAGTATTGTCCCTCTCAAATCTGAAAGTTAGAAGTTAGAATAATCATCTCCTCAAACCCTAAACGTAAGACTCTTCCCTTCTTTTCCTTGCTCTATGATAGTCCCTGCATTCCAACCAACACTCCCAAACCAATGCTTCTTTATTAATTAATAATTAATTGACTTTTTAGTATTGTCCCTCCTCAAACCTAAATGTTAGAGGTTAGAATAATCATCTCCTCAAACCTTAAAGTTAAGACTTTTCCTTTCTCTTCCTTGCTTTATGACTGTCCTTGCATTCCAACCAACAATTCCAAATCAATGCTTCTTGATTGCCCATCAGGCTTGATGGGAGACCTAGGACAAGTATCATGGTGCAAAAGGTGGTGTTTTTACAAATCTAAATCTACAACTAACAAACCCTAATCTTGGTACGTCCATTTTTTCCTCTAAGTTTTTCTAATACTTTTGTTTTTGCTTGATGGTTTTTCTCTTGTATTATTATTGTAGGGATGAAGGGCTCAGATTTAGGTATTAGGCCGTAGGCTGCATTCGAGAACGTCAAATAGCTCGAGGACAGATAAGTACTAGCGAAGGCATACAGATTAATGGGTTGTGGAAGAGGTTTGATCACAATGAGCAGGAGACGTTTCCTAAGGAGAAATACCCCCTCAGCTAAATAAAGTGGCGGCCTAAAGTCCGACCATTCATCAAGAATAGGGCAGTAGGCAATTGTACTTGGAAGGCTGAACATCAGAAAGGGATGAGATAAAAGAGAGTTGGAAATATCTTAGAAGAAAACTATTACCACTGCATTGAATGTCTGCATCTAACCCTCTGGCCATATTAATGTGGAAGTGATACTTGAACAGTAACTTTTAGCCTTACAACTACCCCCAAGATTTCAGAAAGGTGTTGATGGGATAAGTATCAAGAAGATTAGCAATTTGATCTACACGTGGAGGGCTGAGATGGAAGAAGGGGAGGAAATATAAAAGGGAAGAATCCCATTACAAAGGGGGATCATCAGAAAAAAGAGAGAAAGATCATTGTGTACCTAAGAACTATAATTTATGTATAAGTCTAATAGGGATATATAAGAACAGACCTTCCTAGGACTTGACTGAGGAGAACTTTTCTTGTTCAAAATTGTTTGTTTCATTCTTTCCAATAATAACTAATCTATTGTGATCATTATCTACCTAACTCATTGAAAGTTTAATTTCAAGCCCACTCTCTAACAAATTCAGTGTTTTGGGCTTATTGTCCATCCATTTGGGCAGTGGAGCAAATTGTGTCCTTACAATTATTATTTATTTATTTATTTATTTTTATTTAATTATTTTTTAATATTTGTACTTAATACGATTTTACAATCTTATATCAGATGACTTCCCAAGTCCTTGACTAACATTGAAATCCCACAACAGATAAAACACTTTTGATAATGTTGATGCTTGTCTTCTCTATGTGAGGTTACAATCTGGTTGTGATATAGGAACAAGGTAATCATAAACCTATTGAAGTTAGGGCAAATAGGTAGTATATCTCCAATCTTCTTTTACACAATAGGATAATAATAGAACAAAAGATACATTGAAGAACTAAGAACAAATAGTATAAATTGATTGAACACATCTCCATATGAAGGGAACACTTGAGGGCTTTCATTAATTTATTTTATTTTTTAATTCCTTTAATTAGACTGCAATAGTAGAATCTAGAGATACTCACGTTGGGATTAGGTTTCAAAAAACATAAGTTTTGGTATTCCCACAATGTTACATATCATTTTTTTATTAATTGATTTATTAAATCGATTACTACTCTTCAAATTGAAAAGTTTTAAATCAATTATTACTCAATGACATAGAGAGTTTCAAACCGATTACTGCTTAGTAATATGGAAAGTTTTAAACCAACTATTATTCAACAACATGGAGAATTTTAAACCAAACTAAAGAAGTTTGATTATTAGTTGACTTTCTAATAATTTCTCACGTAAGTTTTGGTTGTCCCACAATTTTACTCATCATTTTTTTTATTAATTATTTCAAAATGAGAGTTTTAAACTGACCACTACTCAGCAAACTAAAGAGTTTTAAATCAACTACTACTCAAGAACGTGCAGAGTTTTAAACCAAACTAACCTACTATATATATATATATACACACACACACACTAAAACCTTCTATGCGGTTTACTCTCTCTATCATTTCTATCCTTTTGTTTTTACAAACCCTACTTCTTATAAAGACTCTAGAGTTTTTACAGATGGAGGAAATGTTGCAAAGAAGCTAAAGAGGTAATAGATGTCACTAAAATATCTTGATTTTTTATTCTCATCTACATCTTTGTTTTGTTGGATGAAAACTTTGTGTTATAGAATGTTATTTTGTATTACTTTATTTGTGTTTTTTTTCCCTAAAAGCCTCTGCGAAACTTAGAAATTTCTTTTTGTCAATATCGTTGTTGTATTTTGTTGTTCAATATTTTATAAAAGTTTAAATATGGTAGAAATATAAATTGTGTGCCTTTGTTTAATCTTTAAATACACACACACACACACACACACACACAATTTAGCTATTGTTTTTTTTTCAAAATGTGTATCTTTATTTCATATAATAAATATTGATTTTTATTCATTTTTAACTAATATATGTATAAACTATACTTTGATAAGATTTTATCCCGTGCATTGCATGAGTTAGTGACTAATTTTTTAAATAAAATTAAAACAGTGCAGCAAAAAGTGAATGAAAACAATGATGCTTTATATTATTTTATTAGGTAAAGTTAAAGGATACCTTAAAAACAGTTGGGTTCACTTGAGAATAACTTATTTAGTTTTTGTTGAAAGTGTGTTAAAGTATACTTGTATCTTGAAAAAGTGAAAAAAAACAAAGAAAAAAAAAAGTGAGAAAAAGTGGGAAAAAAAATGATGTATTAAAAAGCTATACATAAAAGATAAAAAATAAAAAGTGAGAAATTGAAGCTCATGCTAAACACACTTTTTGTTTTTTAACATTTTAAAATAAATTTATAAGAAAAGAAAGAAGTAACTAATTTTTTTTACAAATTTTGATATTTCTCTTAAAATTTGTATCAAAATTTTATAAAATGATTTATTAAAAAAAAAAAAAAAAAAGTTACGGCTATCTAATTTTATTATTTTTGTTGGCTATTGAAGAAGTTGTAATTTCTGGTACACATTTGGACCCTTTGGGATGGATGTGGTGTAGAGTGTGGACATCCATTGGACGATAATCATTTCGGCTGAGGGACAGTTGGCCTCAACTCTAAGCTGAAAAGAGGTGGCACCGACTTAATCCCATTCCCATTAAGAAAGAGACTGATTGATATTGCCATTGCCATTTGCATTGGGGTTGGATTTCGTAACAATCAGCCATAAAATAATACGACCTCCTCTGAATATGGTTTGATTTTGCCCTGTAAACTGCCTTCGACAGTGGCATGGCATCTGCTTTAACTAAGAATTTGGCTGTTTAATGAAGTTTGTTCTGTGTCTTTTTGTTTTGGTTTATTTGTATTCCCGTTTCCGTTTGTTCTTGTTTCGTGCCTTTTAATGTCAGTCTTTCTTTTAAGGACTCATTTGATATAATTTGAAGAGTAGGAGGATAAATTTCAGATTTTTTTTTTCCGGCAAAAAACTTAATTTACATCCGGCAACTTGCTCATCTGTCACTTTAATTTATTAAGTTTTAAAATTTTTATTATAGCCCATTAATTTTGATTACCCAATCACTTTAGGAAAAAAAAGAAAAGAAAGTTAACCAATCCCTTTAGACATTCGATCCATTGCCATTAGGACAATTCCATTAAAACCGGCCATGATTCTCAACCAAAAAAAAAAAAAAAAAACCGGCCATAAAAATTACACCATTTCAACTTAATTTTTTTTTTTTAATTTTATTTTAATTGAGGGTATTTGGATTCCAAACTTTTTTGAATATCTAATTATTTTTTTGGATGTATATAGTTCTTCTGTTTTACACATACCAGGTTCGAAAGATGTTAATTGTGTGTCAACAATTTGTTCTTTTAACTTATTAGCTAATTTTCTTATGTAAAGTTTCATTTTTCCTAGGCACAATTATACTTTAATCAATTTTTAGAAAAATATTACACCCAAACAAATACTAAAGAGGTAATCTTTATACTATCTTTCATAAAGTTCCACCTTTTACTCTACCTAAAAAGAATGGTAAAGAAAATATTAAGCAACAATAGTTTTAAGAGGGTATAACTTTAGTACAGTTCATTAGGTGCAATATATTAGGTTATTTAATTAAAATAAAAATATTGTTACATTAACCAATAAAGTAAATAACTCTATCTTTTTTTTATTTTATTTTTTTATTACAATTAAATTAAATTCAAATATGTATTTGTACTGACCAATAAAGTATAAACAGTGCAATACATTGCTTAGTTAAATTTAATTAAAAAACTTAATGTATTACGCGGTAAAGAATTTTATTTACACAATTTTTTTTTTTTTTTTTTTTTTTTTTTTGAGGAAAGAGTTTTACACAATTTAAAATACTAAAGAGTCATCAAAATTTGGTAAGATTGTAGATAGAGCTCCTGGCTCTTTTTATATAGATATTCAAAATATTAAGTTGATCAAAGATTGGAAGTATTTTGTCCATGAAATGTTTAGGACAATGTTTGGCTACAAATTTTGTTGTAGCCTAGTGTTACAACTTCACCAAAAAATATATATATATATATATATTATTTATTTATTAGATATGAATTTGACAAATCTACTGTTTGATTACATTTGATTCCTATACCCTTTATACTTGCAAAATTTCCAGAAGATTAAAGATTAATAGCTATGTTATCAATCAAATGTTTAAATTTCAAATTTTTATAGTATAAAATTATACATAAAAAAATAAATTTATGGATTGAATAGTAAATGACACCCGATTGGTACGAAATTTGACATGTGTGTTAAGAACATAAAGATTATGTAATCCAATAGCTAGGTTTCATAAATATGTAACCATATTAATTTTTTTTAGTGGTTGTTGTAGCCAAACTTTGTCCAAATCTTTAAATTTTTTTTTTTTAATTTCATTTAAATTTGTATATTGAATAAGAATTGAAGATTGGATAGTAAATAGCATTGATTAAAATGAAATTCGAACTATGTTAAAGAACAAAGACAATGTGTAACTCTTTGTTAGGATCAATTTATATATGTATATAGCTAGGATTAAGTTAGATTTGTTGTAATTCCATATTAATATTACACTATTTAATAAATTTGATTGGATTAATATTAAGAATTTTATAGTTGGAGTACATGTTCTTTTTATTCTTAATAGTTAATATGCATACCAAATTTTGTATCAATTAGGTGTTATTTACTATTTAATCTATAAATTTTTGTTTTGTATATAATTTTAAAATTTTACAAACTTGAATTTTAATCATTTCTTTAATGAGATAGTTATTAATCTTCAATTATCTTAATATTTTGCAAATAAATACATACATACGTACATACATACATACATATATATATATATATATATAGGGTTGGGTTCAAGTTATATATGATGTAACTCTAAGCAATGTTACACCACCCAATAACTTGTTATAAAATTCATATTTTGAAAATGTCACCGTTAAATTACATGTTTTATATGTTCTTAACAATCATGTCAATTTTCAAGTCAATTAGATGTTATTTTTCATTTGATTTATAAACTCATCATTTATGCATTATTTTTAACTACAAAAACTTGAATTTAAAAAATTAATTGATGATATGACTATTAATCGTTGATCACCTTGAAATTTTGTAAGTATGGAAAATATATGAAGATAATGTAATCTAACGGAAGATTTGTCAAAATTTGCATTCAATTAAAAAATATTGCGTGGTGTAACATTGCTTAGAGTTATACTAGGTGTAACTTGAACCCAATCCATATATATATATATATATATGTGGCAAGTAGAATCATTATAATAATATAATATTTTAGGAGTTTGGCTTATCTCCAATACTTTTTTAACTGGATATGTTTTTTTGTTTTAATGAAAAACTATCACATCATCCACTAACTAAATAAAATGTAAAGATGAAAACCCACTACCATTTGTCATTGTATAATTAAGACAAAAAGACATATCCAGTTAAAAAAGTACTGGAGGTAAGCCAAACCCATATCTTAAAGAATGCTATATTTATGTTCTGCATTTCATAAATCCAATAAACTTCTAATATTTAATGAATAAAAAAAGAGAATGGATTTGTTATTCAACAAAATTTATAATGAAGCATAAAATGCGTTTCATAGTTGATCAGCATAATGAAATTACAAAATGCATTTCCAAGAACCGAATATTTCATTGTATTAATCAAGCCTGAGGGTGTTGGGTATCTCATAGTCAGTTAATAATAATAATATAAATAGATTTTGTTTTGGTAAGTGAATAATACAATTGGTTTAACCTGTCTTTTGTTTTTCAAAATAAATCTAGACAATATGGTTTGGCTTTGGCAAACATCCTTTATGGATTCTGTTGGATTGCTAGATAATATATTCAATAAAGTTTTTATTATATATATATAAAATATTAAAAATAAAAAAACACTCTTTTTTAGCTGAAAAAACACACATTGGAGGAACTGTAATTTTCAATTGTGTTTAATATTGTATTGTTTAAACTTTCAGGGCAAATCCATTTCTAGCAAACGAGGGAATAACCAAAAACCAAACTAAAGTTGTATTATGGATATTGTCCCTAAAAAAAAAAAAAAAAGTTATATTTTAAAAAAGTTTGTCTTTGGTCCATAAACTTAAATTTTTTTTTTTTTTTTTTTTTTTTGTTCTTAAACTTTCTAAAGAGTTTTTTTAATAATTTAAAGACAAAAATAGGGATGAAAAAAGAAATTTTTTTTTAATAGTTTATGAATGAAAAACAAATTTTTGGTAAAGTTTAAGGACATGAATAAAACATTTTCAATAGTTTAAGTATGAAAGATGATCTTTTCACTAGTTTAAGGACAAAAAACAACTTCTTAAAGTTTAGGGATGAAATACAAATTTTTTATAAAGTTTAGAGTCCGAAATAGTATTTTACCAAAAAAAAAAAAAAAAAAAAGTTGTATTATAGATACGATTCAGTTGAGATTAGTTGGGTTAGAATTTTCGGATGGGCCTGTATCTCAATGGACATAATCAAATAGCCCATTAGACCAAGAAAAATAGGAATAATTAAAAGCCCAATAATAGATTTCAAGGCCCTTTATTGATACGTCTTCAAACGTCAAAGATTGAAGACCCACTTCACTAAACTAATGGAGACTTTCAGACTTTTGGAGAGCCATGTTCATCACACAGGCATTCCCAATCTCTCTGGAAATATCAACCAGGGATCCAAGTTAAAAGTTCTGAAGATCCGGTGACCAAGGTGAAGTTGCTTTAGTCAAGTTACATCAAAGTTGTTGGAGTAAATCTTCAAATGGGTACTTGAAGTTGTGAGTGAGAAGTTAATGTTCAACAAAGCCCATAATAGAAGAGGTTGTGCATTCGGAGTTGCGTGGAGTGAGGTAGCAATAGATTTAGGATTAAGTCTATTTTATAAAATTTTATTCTACTCCAGTGGATTTTTTTTCTTTTTCTATTTCTTGGAGTTGATAGATTAAAGCGTTCCAATGGTTTTTACTTTAAAATGATTGTTCCATTGGGCTTCTCGAGTCACCGTATTACGTGTCGTTGTGGTTGTTTTATAGTGTGACATGGTGTATGTGTAACAATTAAGAACCAGCACATAATTGAATTAATAATTAATTGGTTTTAAATTGGTAGTTTGAAATAGTCAGGGCTAAATCCTTAATAATTGATATTAGAGCTTAGTACACTTATTTTTAGATTTAGAATCTGAAGTGTGATCCTTGGTCTCCATTGTCATAGATTGTGATGACACTCCTTGTAGTTCCTTCCTACTAGGGTTTGAACTATGCCTGTCAGAAAGTTAGGATGAAGGGCTTTGTTAAAGTCCTTGGATGGGAAGTTTGATAAACGGTTGAGATTGGATGGACAAAGCCTTCCACGACACCTGCTAAGTAGACTACTGATTAAATAAATGTTTCTAATCTAAATGGTAAAAGTGTTGAATGCAATTTTCAATGCTATTCCCCTCGAAGACTTTAGGATAATCTCCAATGTGGAGATTGCTAAGACAACATGGACCATCCTATAAACCATCCATAAGGGAACCAAAGTTGTGAAAGTGTCCAAGCTTAAGATGTTAACCTCTTGGTTTGAAGAAATCAAGATGTCCAGTGATAAGAGCTTTGACGAATTTTACGCTAAAACAAATGATATTGTCAACTCAACCTTCAATCTAAGAGATCCATCAAACAACCCAATATAATTAGGAAAATCTTGAGGTCTTTACTTTTTACTTTAGCAGTTTCATCCTACAGAGAATAGTAAGGAGGTGGAATTCATTGTGGTAGAAAAATTGATAGGATCATAATTTACAAACCTATGAGCTATCTTACCCTTCTTAAGTCTAGCAAAAACAAGTATATGACCCTTGTAGACGCTTGGATTTCAATGCCAACCCGATCTAATCACATGTGAATGTAATGCATGAGCATATGGATGGATGCAAGGTGATTACATGGGATAAGAAGGAAAATGTAAGAGATATGTTAGATCAATGTAATAGGTCCAAGCCCAATCCTTCAAGTCTAGGTTTTAGTCTACCACATATACCCATGTTATGTTCATTGTAACACATGATTTGAACTATATTCCCATATATTAAAGATGTAGCCCTTTAGGGTTTCCTATGTGGACTTAGGCTAAACCACGTAATCCTCGTGTTCTTGTGTTCCTATTTTATGCTTTCATCTTTCGCATCTATTCAAATATATTTAACATGGTGTATCATAGCTAATATTTAACACGGTATCAAAGCCAAACTCTATTCATGGCATCTAGCAAAATCTGTCTCTAATTTGTCTATCAAGCTTGATCTCCTCTGCCTTCCACAAATCTACCATGGCTTCCCTCGAGCCATGTCTCACTGTTGCCAAGTTGCCATTGCTGTCAACATCTTCCTGCACCTGTCGTGGTCTTGAAATTCTTAAGCAAGCCATGTATATCATTCTAAGGTTTTTAAATTTCAGGCCTATTTTTACTAAAACTCATCACATAAGCGAGTTCTACCGCATACCCCAAGAAAACCCATAAATTTGGCTTCTTTTCTACTTGTCACACACTTACAAACGCCTCTAGAAGTTCTGGATGCGCCATCATATATTTCATGAGCCTTTAATTTGCTTTACGTGTTGGAATTATTTCTCATGTGCATCTTCAAATCAATAACATCATTATGATGTCATTTATGCCACGTCATCCTTGCCACGCCAACAGCCATGCAAGCCCTAGAACACATCAGTGACACATCATCCGTTTAGACTTCGCCACGTGTCATACTCGGTTGGTCTAGTCAGTGTCGTGTTAGTGTCTCTTTGCCACGCTAGCCCTCGTTGACTCCAATATTGACTTTAACTCTTTGACCGTTGACTTTTGACTAAGGTGAAAATTTTTAGTAAGGCCTATCTTGCTTAATGTATTGGGTAGATTCCAATTTTGGGCCCCGCTTCTTTACTTGAAGTTCTGAAATCACTGAATTGGCCCATTTCTCAACCTTTTTGATCCCTCCTACGCACAAAAACTTGCAAATCATGCATCATAAAGACATCGTCTTCACTGATCTTTTTCAGGCCTTTAATGTAGCCATTCTTTGGCCATAGTAGCCTTTCTTGGTCATTGATGCAACCCTTACTTGGTATTTTTCAACAGACATCGTCTTCCTATGTGTGCATGTTTCCATAGTGTCTAATCCTTCTAGTCTTTTTTTTTTTTTTTTTAAATAATTTTTTAAGACGTCCTTTGTAGCTTCTTCAAGGAATTTTTTGTGATATTCTCCATGGTATCTTTAAGGCATTTTTCAAGGCATCATTCCAAACTTATCCAACCTCAGGACTTCATTAAGCTTCCACCTTGAGTTTGAGAGGGGATGTTAGAGGTATGTTAGCCTAATGTAATAGGCCCAAGCCCAATCCTTCTAGTATAGGGTTTAGCATACTATATATACCCATGTTGTGTTCATTGTAACATAGGATTTGAACTACATTCTCATATATTAAAGATGTAGCCCTTTACAGTTTCATCTGTGGACGTTAGGCTGAACCATGTAATCCTCGTGATCTTATGTTCCTATTTTATGCTTTCATCTTCTGCATCTGTTTAAATATATTCAACATGGTGTATCATAGCTAATATTTAACATGGTATTAGAGCCAAACTCCATTCATGGCATCTAGCAAAATCCGTCTTTAATTTATCTCTCAATCTTGCTTTCATTTGCCTTCCATAGATCTGTCATGGACTCCCTCAAGCCACCTCTCACTGTTGCCAAGTCGCCGTTGCCATCAACATCTTCCAGTAGCTACCATGGTCTCAAAATTCTCAAGCAAGCCGTGTGTATCATTCTCAAGTCTGAACTTCTTAAGCCTTCTTTTACTGAAATTGATCACACAAGCAACTTCTATGGCATAACCCGAGAAAAACCCATAAATTTGGCTTCTTTTCTACTTGTCACATTCCTACACGTGCTTCCAGAAGTTCTGGATGCGCCATCGTAGATTTCATGTGCTTCCACGTGCCTTCAATTTGCTTCACATGCCAGAATTATTTCTCACGCGCTAAATGCACGTCTTTGAATCAATGACATCATTATGATGTCATTTATGCCACGTTATCCTTGCCATTCAAGCCCTAGCCCACATCAGGGACACATCATTTGTTTAGACATCTCCACGTGTCATACTCGGATGGTGTAATCAGTGTCACGTCAGCATCTCCTTGCCACATCAGCCATAGTTGACTCCAGCATTGACTTTGACTATTTGACCGTTGAGTTTGACTTTTGACTAAGGTGAAAATTTTTAGTAGGGCCTATCTTGCTTAGTTTTTTTCCATAGATTCTAATTTTGGGATCTGTTTCGTTGTTTGAAACTTTGAAATCACTGAATTGGTCCATTTCTCATCCTTTTTGGATCCCTCCTACACACAAAAACTCGCAAAACATGCTTCATCAAGACGTCATCTTCACCGATCTTTTTCAGACCCTCAATGTAGCCATTCTTTGGCTATAGTAGCCTTTCTTGATCATTGATGCAACCCTTCTTCGGTATTTTTCAGTAGACATCGTCTATCTATGTGTGCATGTTTCCATCGTGATTGATCCTCCTAGTCTTTTTTTATTTTTTATTTAAGGTGTCTTTTGTGGCTTCTTCAAAGCATTTTTTGTGGTCTTTGCCATGGCTTTCGGAAGGCATTTTTCAAGGCATCTTTTCAAGCTTATCTAACCTCAGGACTTCATCAAGCTTCCACCTTGAGTTTGAGAGAGAGGGGGGGGGGGGGGGGTTAGAGATATGTTAACTCAATGTAATAGGCCCAATCCCAATCCTTCTAATCTAGGGTTTAGCCTACTATATACACCCATGTTATGTTCATTGTGACACAAGATTTGAACTCATCTTTCGCATTTGTTCAAGTATATTTAACATGGTGTATTATAGCTAATATTTAACATGGTATTAGAGCCAAACCTCGCTCATCGCATCTAGCAAAATCTGTCTCTAATATCTGGATCATGCTTGCTCTTGTCTGCCTCCCACAGATCTGCCACAGCCTCCCTTGAGTCATTTCTCACTACAGCCAAGTCACCGTTGCTGTCAACATCTTCCTGCAGCTACTGTGGTCTTGAAATTCTCAAGCAAGCCGTGTATATCATTCTCAGGACTACACTTTTTAAGCCTTCTTTTACTAAATCTGATCACACAAGCGAGTTCTGTGGCATACCACGAGAAAAGCCCATAAATTCGACTTTTTTTCTACTATTCGCGCTTGAACATGCTCCTCTAGAAGTTTTGGATGCACCACCGTAAATTTCATGCGCTTCCACGCGCCTTCAATTTGCTTCAGGTGCTAGAATTATTTGCCACGCATCTCCAAATCAATGACATCATTATGGCGTCATTTATGCCTCGTCATCTTTGCCAAGCAAGTAGCGACATAAGCCCTAGCCCACATCTGTGACACATCATCCCTTCAGACTTCTCCACGTGTCATACTTGGTTGGTCCAGTCAGTGTCACGTTGGTGCCTCTTTTCCACGTTAGCCCTAGTTGACGCCAACATTGATTTTGATTCTTAAACTGTTGACTTTGACCTTTGAGTAAGGAGAAAATTTTCAGTAGGGCCTATCTTGCTCAATTTTTTCTGTAGATTCCAATTTCGGATTCCGTTTTTCCCTTTGAAGCTTTGAAATCATTTAATTGGTCCGTTTCTCATCCTTTTTAGATCCCTTCTACGCACAAAAACTTGCAAATCATGCTTCATCAAGACATCATCTTCACTGATCTTTTTCAGGCTTTCAATGTAGCCTTTCTTAATCATTGGTGCAACCCTTCTTCAGTATTTTTCAGTAGACGTCGTCTTCCTATGTGTGCATGTTTCCATAGTGTCTAATCCTTTAGTCTCTCTTTCTATTTTTTTTTTAAGGCGTCCTTTGTGGCTTTTTCAAGGCATTTTTTGTGGTCTTCTCCATGGTTTCTTCAAGGCATTTTTGAAGTCATCTTTTCAAGCTTATCCAACCTCAAGACTTCATCAAGCTTCCACCTTGAGTTTGAGAGGTGGTGTTAGAGATATACTAACCCAATGTAATAGGCCCAAGTCCAATCATTCTAGTCTAGGGTTTAGCCTACTATGTATACCCATGTTATGTTCATTCTAACATAGGATTTGAACTACATTCTCATATATTAAAGACGTAGCCCTTTATGATTTCCTTTGTGGATGTTATGCTGAACCACAAAATTCTTGTGTTCTTGTGTTTCTATTTTATGATTTCATCTTCCGCATCTATTCAAGTATATTCAACATGGTGTATCGTAGATAATATTTAACATGGTATCAGAGCCAAACCCTGTTCATGGCATCAAGCAAAACCTATCTCTAATTTCTTTGTCAAGCTTGCTCTCATCTGCCTTCCACAGATCTGCCAAGGCCTCCCTTGAGCCACGTCTCATTGCTGCCATGTCACCATTGCCGTCAACATCTTCTTGCAGTTGCCATGGTCTCAAAATTCTTAAGCAAGCCATGTATATCATTCTCATGTCTATACTTTCAAGCCTTATTTTACTGAAATTGATCGCACAAGCGAGTTCTATGGCCTATCTCAAGAAAAACCCATAAATTCGGCTTCTTTTCTACTTGTCGCACGCCTACACATGCCTCTAGAAGTTCAAGATGTGCCACCACAGATTTCACGCATTTCTATACACCTTTAATTTACTTCACCTATCAAAATTATTTCTTACGCACTTCATGCACGTCTCTGAATCAGTGACATCATTATGACGTCATTTACGCCACGTCTACCTCACCACGCAAGCCTTAGCCTATATCAGCGACATATCATCCTTCAAACTTCCCCATGTGTCATACTTGGTTGGTCTAGTCAGTGTCATGTCAATGCCTCTTTGCCACGTCAGCCCTAGTTGACTCTAGCATTGACTTTGACTATTTAACTGTTGACTTTGACTTTTGACTAAGGTGAAAATTTTCAGTAGGGCCTATCTTGCTTAGTTTTTTACGTAGATTCCGATTTTGGGTTCCATTTCTCATCCTTTTTGGATCCCTCCTACGCAAAAAAACTTGCAAATCATGCTTCATCAAGACATCATCTTCACCAATCTTTTTCAGGCTTTCAATATAGCCATTCTTTGGCCATAGTAGCCTTTCTTTGTCATTGATGCAACCCTTCTTTGGTATTTTTTGGCAGACGTTGTCTTCCTATGTATGCATGTTAGGACATATGTGATTCACTTGTTAGAAACATATGTCACTATTTTATGTAATTGGCTAATTCTTTGACAAAATGCAATTTACTTGTAATCGGGTAGATCTAGGATGTATTTAATACTTCTAGAAACCTTGTTTCAAGCTCAAGTGTTAAAGCCATGCAAGTCTATCCAAGATTCAAGTCTGAAAAGTGCCTGTCATTAAAACTCTACAATTAGCCATCTATCGAGACTTGAAGAGTTGTTCTAGTCCGTGGCTCGACAGTAGCTCAACAGATCGGGTATCTGTCAAGGTTTATGAAAAACAAAGTTTATTTTCTGTTTTGACTCCAATCCTTGGTTAGGTGTTTGGGCTTTCTTATCTCATAACCTTAGACATATAAAAGGATTATTTTAAGGGCCGTCAAAGGTGACACAAGTTGCACAAGTGTTGAGCAAAATTTGTTCAAGTAAATTGTGACCGGAGACATAATTGACCCTAGTTCATCTTTCTTGTGAAGAAGTTGCTGTGTTTGTGCACCGTAGGGCTTTGTAACCAAGCATCTTCTAGATCTTCATCGTGTGATGAATTGAAGAACTTTGCAGCCAACAACCTTCTCTAATTGGTGATTTGTTTGTGCTGCCACATACAATTGCATGTTAATTTGATTAATTAATAAACTTGGCTAATTAATCAATTAATTCATCATAAGGGGTCAATATATTTTTGGCCTATCAGTGCATCTTTCCATAGTGTTTGACCATTCTAGTCTCTCTCTCTTTCTTTCTTTTTTTTATGAAATTTTTTTTAAGGCATCCTTTAAGGCCTCTTGAAGGAATTTTTTTGTGGTCTTCTCCATGGTTTCTTCAAGGCATTTTTCAAGGCATCATTTCAGGCTTATCCAACCTCAAGACTTCATCAAGCTTCCACCTTGAATTTGAGAGGGGGGTGTTAGATATATGTAAACCCAATGTAATAGACCCAAGCTCAATCCTTTTAGTTTAGGGTTTAGCCTACTATATATACCCATGTTATGTTCATTATAACACAGGATTTAAACTACATTCTCATATATTAAAGACGTGGCTCTTTAGGGTTTCCTTTGTGGACATTATGCTAAACCTCGTAATTCTTGTGTTCCTATTTTACTTTTTAATCTTCCTTATCTATTCAAGTATATTCAACATGGTGTATCTTAGATAATATTTAACATGGTATCAAAGCCGAACTCCGTTCATGGAATCTAGCAAAATTTGTCTCTAATTTCTCAGTCAAGGTTGCTCTCGTTTGCCTTCCACAGATCTGCCATGGCCTACCTCGAGCCATGTCTCACTGCTGCCACGTTGTCGTTGCCGTCAATATCTTCCTGCAGCTGCTGTGGTCTTCAAATTCTCAAGCAAGCCATGTATATCATTCTGAGGTCTGTACTTTTGAAGCCTACTTTTATTGAAACTGATCACACATGTGAGTTCTATGGCATATCCTAAGAAACAGCAGTAAATTCGACTTCTTTTCTATTTGCAGGTGCCTACACGTGCCTCAAGAAGTTTTGAATATGCTACCGCAGATTTCATGTGCTTCCATGCACCTTCAATTTCCTTCATGTGCCCAAATTATTTCTCACGTGCTACACATGCATCTCTGAATCAGTAATATCGTTATGACGTCATTTATGCCACATCATCCTCGCCATGCAAGCTACCACACAAGCCTTAGCACACATCAGTGACACATCATTCGTTCAAACTTCTCCATGTGTCATACTCGGTTGGTCTAGTTAGTGCCATGTCAGCTCCTTTTGCCACGACAGCCTTAGTTGACTCCAACATTGACTTTGAATCTTTGATCATCGACTTTGACTTTTGACTAAGGTGAGAATTTTCAGTAGGACCTATCTTGCTTAGTTTTATTTTTGTAGATTCCAATTTTAGGCTCTGTTTTTTCATTTGAAGCTCTGAAATTACTAAATTGGTCCTTTTCTCATCCTTTTTGGATCCCTCCTACGCACTAAAACTTGCAAATCATGCTTCATCAAGACATCATCTTCACCAATCCTTTTTAGGCCTTCAATGTTTCCATTCTTTGGTCATAGTAGCCTTTCTTGGTCATTGATGCATCCCTTCTTTGATATTTTTTAGCAAACATTGTCTTCCTATGTGTGCATGTTTCCATAGTGTCTGATCCTTGTAGTCCTTTTTTTTTTTTTTTTTTTTTTTTTTTAAATTTTATTTTAATTTTTTAAGGCGTCCTTTGTGGCTTCTTCAAGGCATTTTTTGTGGTATTCTTCATGGTTTCCTCAAGGCATTTTTCAAGGCATCTATTTAAGCTTATCCAACCTCAGGATTTCATTAAGCTTCCACCTTGAGTTTGAGAGGGGGTGTTAGAGATATGTTAACCCAATGTAATAGGCTCAAGCCCAATCCTTCTAGTCTGAGTCTAGCCTACAATAAATACCCATCTTCGTATAAAAAAAATAAAAAAAATAAATACCCATCTTATGTTCATTGTAACACAGGATTTGAATTACATTCTCATACATTAAAGACTTAGCCCTTTTGGGTTTCCTCTGTGGACGTTATGCTGAACAACGTAATCCTTGTTTTCTTGTGTTCTTATTTAATGCTTTCATCTTCTGCATCCATTCAAGTATATTTAACATGGTGTATCATAGCTAATATTTAACATGGTATCAGAGCCAAACTTCGTTCATGGCATCTAGCAAAATCTATCTCTAATATCTCTGTCAAGCTTGCTCTTGTTTGCCTCCCACAGATTTGCCACGACCTCCCTTGAGCCATATCTCACTGCTGCCAAGTCACCATTGCCGTCAACTTCATCTTGCAGCTACCGTGGTCTCGAAATTGTCAAGGAAGCCGTGTATATCATTCTTGGGTCTGCACTTTCCAAGCCTTCTTTTACTGAAACTGATCACACTAGCGAGCTGTGTGGCATACCCCAAGAAAACCCATAAATTCGGCTTCTTTTCTACTTTTCACTCTCGTACACGCTCCTCTAGATATTCTAGACACGCCATCTTAAATTTCATGTGCTTCCATGCGCCTTCAATTTGCTTCACGTGCCAGAATTATTTCCCATGCTCTACACGCGCGTCTTTGAATCAGTGACATCATTATGATGTCATTTATGCCTCATCATCCTTACCAGGCAAGCAACCACACAAGTCGTAGCCCACATCTGTGACACATCATCCATTCAGACTTCTCCACATGTTATACTCGGTTGGTCTAGTAAGTGTCACGTTAGCGCCACTTTGCCATGTTAGCCCTAGTTGACTCTAACATTGACTTTGACTCTTAGGCCGTTGACTTTGACTTTTGAGTAAGGAGAAAATTTTTAGTGGGGCCTATTTTGCTCAATTTTTTTCATAGATTTTGATTTTGGGCTCCATTTCATCCTTTGAAGCTTTGAAGTCATTGAATTGGTCCATTTCTCATCATTTTTGGATCCCTTCTACACACAAAAACTTGCAAATCATGCTTTATCAAGACATCATCTTCACCGATCTTTTTCAGGCTTTCAATGTAACCATTCTTCGGCCATTGTAGACTTCCTTAGTCATTGATGCAACCTTTCTTCAGTATTTTTCTATAGACGTCGTCTACCTATGTGTGCATGTTTCCATAGTGTCTAATTCTTCTAGTCTTTCTTTTTATTTTTATTTTTTTTAAGGTGTCCTTTGTGGCTTCTTCTAGGCATTTTTTTTGTTGTCTTCTCCATGGTTTCTTCAAGGCATTTTTGAAGTCATCTTTTCAAGCTTATCCAACCTCAGGACTTCATCAAGCTTCCACCTTGAGTTTGAGAGGTGGTGTTAGAGATATGTTAACCCAATGTAATAGGCCCAAGCCCAATCCTTCTAGTTTAGGGTTTGACCTACTATATATACCCTTGTTATGTTGATTGTAACACACGATTTGAACTACATTCTCACATATTGAAGACATAGCCCTTTACGGTTTCCTTTGTGGATGTTATGCTGAACCACATAATTCTTGTGTTATTGTGTTCCTATTTTATGATTTCATCTTCCACATTGTCAACGCCTCACGGCTGCTTAACCAACCATCGTGGCGAAGTTCTTGCACTTTCTCTTTTATGTGTGAGGAATGTCATACCTCGGGTGTGTGACTGGAATATGAGTCTATTTTAAGGAAATTATCAAGGATAAGTGAAGTCACCACTAATCATTGGGTTTTTCTAAGGTGTGAATGGTCACCTAACTCTATTTGATTTTATTTCCGATCCTAGGCTAAGAGAAATGTCGTTTTTCCTAATCTAATATAGACGGGTAAAAAAATCTTGATTCTTGAGTTCAGAAGTCTGGTTACATGTGGGGAAGGTGTTAGGCACCCCACAACGCCTATCCATAGACAGTCCTTTGTTTTGGTAGAATCATAATTTTCAGAAATTAGCTGTTGAAAGTGAGCTATTGGCATTAGCTTTCAGGGCTTTAAGCGAATTGGGCTTTAAGGTTTGGATTCGAAAAGGGTGTGGTCTCGATTGACGCTTTCCAAGTGTGTTTGGAATCGTTGCCAAATTTTGGATGGCGAAAATCTGGCAGCATTTCGCCTCATTTTTATGGCGAAAATTTGGTAGCGCTACGCCTCAGATGCATTATAGCACACAAAATGTTATTCTCACCAAGCCTTGGACATAAGAATACGACAATAAGGATGCCCCATTTTTCATGGCGAAAATCAAGTAGAGTTTTGCATTTGGTGCGCTATGGCATACCGGCAGGGTTTCACACTTGTATAAACGGAGCGTGCCAACATGCTCATGCTAGGACGAGCCGGAGCCCCTCAAAGCATTAAGCACATTGATACGTGTTGCATACATGGGGAAACTGATGTCACTTGGTCACATGGTTTGGGATAGTCACACCATGGTGACTATGCACATAGTATGACATGACTATGCACCTACAGAAATCACCTTGAGTGCAAAGTCATGTCACAAGGTCCAAAGCACTCATGGCTTGAGAAGGTCACTCACGTAGCCATGAGAGTCCATCATACAAAGTGCATGATCATTCACACACATGCAGGCATATATGTATACACACACACACACACACACACACACACACACACATCATGCACAATGCTATCACACAGAGTAGGAAAATAAAGCAGACATTGCCAACGTTCCGAGGGTATAGCCCAATAAGGTATAGGAAATGTAAAACAGACATTGCCATACCCAGGGAATGTGGCTTAAGCAAAGAGCAGGAAATGTAAAGGGTACAAGCAGAGGGGGAACCTTAATACATGCTCTAGAGAAGAGGCTTAATGAGAGAGAGAGAGAGAGAGAAAGAGAGAAAGAGAGAGAGAGAGAACCACTCAAGAGGGGCAAGGCCCTCTAATATACTAAACTTTGCCCTTTATGGGCTTGCATTATCTTGCTTGTATCCTTGCCCATTTTGTTTGTGCCTAAGGGGTCACACCCTTGCACCAAGTGTCCATGCTCCACGTGTGCACATGCAATGACAAAAGAAACAAGCCAGCAAACAAGCAAAGGAACAAGTAGGAGGAAAGTGTGCTAAAAGACAAGCTATCAAAAGGTGACAAATGTGGGGTAAACAAGCATTTGAAACACACGAAGAGATAAACAAACATGTTATCAAACAAAAGATGGTGTCCTATGAGGACAAATGTAGGTTTGGATTGACTGTCCATAGTTCCATTAGATTGGAGTATGGACGACATACATACCCATGCATGAACATGTAGGCAAGTGTGCAAAGATGCAAAGAAGCAAAGAAAGCCAAATGGGTGGTGCAAAGCAAGCAAGGCAAGCATATCAACATCGCACGGAGTAGAAAAAAGTGTGTATCAAGCACACTAACACCCTAGAGGTGTTCTCACAAGTGGTTAAATCCAAACAAGCCTTAGGAGGGACGGATGTGACCACACAAACAAGTGGGCCCAAAGATTGACAAGCACAAGCCCACGGAGGGCACAAAGCGTGGCAAAGCTTAGACCTAGACATGTAAACATGGAGATAAAGCATAAAAGCAAGCAAACAAACATAGACATGCAAAAAGGAAATGATCCGAACCCTTTGATATAGGCCTAGACCACAAGATCTAGATATACACCCTACCAAAAGGGCCAAAACACAAGAAAAAAGAGATAACAAGAGATAGAAAGGCTTTAGAAGCATATGGCATAGCAACCAATATGTAGATCTAGACACATGAACATGGCAAGGAGCACACAAAGATGTAGATTTGAGCAAAAACATGGAAGGAGATCACAAACAAGTAGATCTAAGCATGAACATGGCAAAAAGCACCTAGGTCCATGGATTTAAGCACAAACACAATATTTAGGCATATCCTAGCCCAAGAAGGCTAGGCCAACATCATCAAAACATTAAAACATGGCAAAAATCAAGGGGACATGCTAGAAAAGCTATAGAACATGCTAGGAAGCAAGAGAATGCAAGAAAAAGCTAGGAAAAGCAATAAAGCATATTATAAAGAAAAATAAAGCAAAGGCTGTAGATTATAGCTACAAAGCTACTTCTACACCCATTAAACCACACATCCAAGGAACTAAGACTAAGGAGAGGAAAAAGAGTGCAAGAACACTACCTCTTAATTGTCGAGAAAAAAGAGGAATCAAAGGTTTGTTGATATGTTTTTGGGAGAGAAATGTAGAGAAAATAGAGAGAATCTGTCGAGAACCCAACTCCAAAATGCGGGTCTGGGGGTATTTAAGGCAAAAAGGTGACCCTTTAGCTTCATTGGCCAAGCTTTGGCGGCTACTTAGTGGCTGTCGCCTTGTAACGGCTTGATGAAGGCCTAGTTTCAACCAGTTCTGATGGTCGAATAAAAATTAGGGTTTCTAAGGCCTTGAGAGTTAACTCCGGGTCAAACTTGGTCAAAGTTGAAAAAAATCACTGAGTCAGTTGGGTTTGATCTAGAAACATGAAAAATGTTGTTTTAGGATGATTTTGACCAACTTTGACTTTCGGTCAACCTAGGGTAGACTAGGGCATTTTGGTCAATTTGACCTAAAATGGCACTTTGAATCCTCCGATGCCTGAACGGGTTACGCCACGTCAATCTAGATGTTTTCATGGCCTTTTGGAGAAAAGTTAATATTTTTTAGATTTTTGGGGTCTAGCACGCAAATCAAGGGCGGACAAAATACAGTATCTACAGCTACCTCTTCTTTATCTGACACCTTGATGGTAAGGAGAGTTGTTGGAAAAATAACGTGATTTTGCATTTTGTTGCCCCAAAATTGCGTGTGGAAACTGCGCTATTCATGGGTTGAGATCGGACTTAATTGGCAAGGCTGTGTTGTTGCAATTGGTCTAGAAAAATTTCTTCTGGCTTGGTCCTTGATGTTAGGCAAAAACTCTTGTTTGTTTTTTTGGTCAATGGTTAACCAGTCAACGTTGACCTGATCAACGTTGATCGACGGCCACTAAAGGTGCGCCAGGCTGCCAAGGCCATATGGTGGCTTTTGAATAGGCCCCGAAGCTCCATTTTGACCATTTCCAACTCATTTCTATGAATTCTTACTTCTAAAATTTTTTCTAGAGCAAGTTGCAATCTAGTGGGTCTAGCATTTAGCTTTAGTTCACAACTTTAGTCTTTTGTTCTGCACTTAAGGTCAGTGTCTATTTTCTCTTTTTCTTCATTTTTTGCGAATATGTTAGTAGGAAGCAACTAGAAAAGCATGCTAGCATTTATTTTATTTTTGGTATTTTTGCATATACGTTTTTTTTTTTTTTTTTTTTTTTTTTTTTTTTTCTTTTCTTTTATCATTTAAGCCATGATGATGTTGGAAAATATGTCTGTTCACATGTTTAAGTAGCATAGGTGAACTTGCATATGTTGGATGCTAAGAAAATGCATGAAACACTATGAAAATTAAGAGAAAAGTTTGGTAGATATGAGAAACTATGCATGAGAAAAATGGAAAATTTTGGGTGGATTGAAAATGTGAAAACAATGCAATTTTGAAATGGGAGTAATTTTGGAAGTGTAGGATTAAACGATCGCTGTGGAATTTGAATTCTGAGAGGTATCTTTAGAAAAAGGGAATAGGATTAAATGACCGTTGCCGAAAATGAAACCAAAAAGAGATTAAACAATTACCGCTGAATATAAATCTCGAATAGATGGATAGGATTAAACGACAACAGCCAAATATGAACCCTGAAAGAGATTAAATGACCATCGTCAAATGTAAATCTCGAATAGATGGATAGGATTAAACGACCGCCACTGAATATGAACCCTAAAAGAGATTAAACGATTGCCGCCGAATATAAATCTTGAACAGATGGATAGGATTAAATGACTGCCGTCGAATGATAGGCCAAAAACGTATTGACCCTTTGTGATGAATTAATTAATTAATTAGCCAAGTTTAATTAACTAATCAAATTAACATGCAAATGCGTGGTAGCACAAACAAATCACCAATTAATCTAAGTGCAGTGGAAAATAAATTTGACAAGGTGATTTGTTTACGAATGGGAAAAACCTACACGGCAAAAACTCCACCGGGTGATTTTCAAGTCACCACTCCCGAAATTCCACTATTATCACAACAAGCGGTTACAAGTAAAGGAATCTCAATACGTTATACCAACCTACAGTTGAACCCTTACCCCAATACCCAATTGGACTTGTTCTGTAGTGATAATTTCTCCTTTTGATGCACGGCTCCTAAGTATGTGACTAACTAATTGTGTGAATCCCAGTACACGACTTCAATCACTAACTAGAGAAGATTGTTGGCTACAAAGTTCTTTAGTTCATCCACGATGAAGATCAAGAAGATGCTTGGTTACAAAACCATATGGTTCACATACACAACAACTTCTTTAGGAATGATGAATAAGGGCAAAACTTTGTCTTCGGTCACAATTTGCTTGAGCAAATTTTTTCTCAAAGCTTATGCAAGTTGTGTACTGTTTGACGGCCCATAAAATAATCCTTTTATATGTCTAGGGTTTGGAGAAAAGAAGGCCCAAAGACATATTCACGGATCCCAAGAAAATAGATCAAAATTTCTGTTTCTTTCATAAACCTTGACAGATAGGAGCTGTCGAGCAGGTGTCGAACATATGGGCTGAACAGCTTCTTAAACTTCGACACATGCTAGCTGTCGAGCTTTAGTAAACTTGCACTTCTCAGCTTGTTTCTTGGACAGACTTGATGACTTCAACACTTGATCCTGAAACACAGTTTCTTGAAGTATTAAACACATCCTAGATTTACCCAATTACAAGTAAAATGCGTTTTGTCAAAGGATTAGCCAATTACATCAAAGAATAACATATGTTCTTAACAAGTGAAACACATATGTCCTAACATCGAATATGAACCCCTGAAAGAGAGGTATTTTGAAAGTTTTGATGCTTTTGAGGCAAAAGAGATAGGATAAAATGACCACTGTTGAATTTGAATCCCAGGAGAAAGGAATTTTGAAAACTTGCATACTTTGAGGTAAAAAGAGATAGGATTATTCGACCGCTACCAAATTTGAATCTTGAGAGAGAGGCATTTTGAAAAATTGAATACTTTCGAGGAAAAAGAGATAGGATTAAACTACCGCTGCCAAATTTGAATAATTAGAGAGAGGTATTTTGAAAACTTGGATACCTTTGAGATAAAAAGAGATAGGATTAAATGATTGCTGCCATATTCGAATCTTGAGAGAGACGTATTTTGAAAATTTTATATCTTGAGAAAACATGACATCTTGGTATAAGCATGCATGATATGTACTAGGTAGTAGGGTTGGGCGTACTTACCTATTTGTTTGCAATGCCATATGTCTCGATGGGTGAGATCTAGCGAAGATCATGGGAAGGCTCCTACCATTGTTCCATCCTGAGTAAACTCATCTAGCAGTGATGATGAAACTATTTCAGCTAGCATGTAGGTTGCGCAGACCCTTTAAAGGCACTTTGATCGAGGAGGTGATGACATCGCATCCCTTAGGGTCATACATATAGCATATTGTACCAAGAGTTGATGTTCAGTGGAGACAGCCAGTGCCTCATCTCAGTTTTACATTAGTTTCGGAGATGGTTCTTTACAGTTCCCTGGGACGGAGGAGGGAGGAGGCCTAGGGGGCGACAAGCTCATGTTTAATGTTGATGCTGACTTGGCGGCTGAAGATACAACTGGGCAGGGCCCTAGTGCCCCTAGGCGTAGGAGCCGTAGACCGAGGTTTCCACCTCATTAGGCTCAATTAGTGGCCTATATTGGAGAGATTAATGACAACATTGAGGACACCCATTTGCAACATGATTTGAAGAGGCATCCTTCTGCACATGTGTGAGGGTCAGGTACGTTTTTTTCTTCCCTTCCGTTTGTCGGTTAGGTATATATATATATATATATATGTTATGTGCACTGATGGATAGCTCTTGATTTTGGGCATAGGGTGCTAATAGGGTTCACAGCCGAAAGGGATGGTTTTTGTTTTCCCTTTTCCTGTTTCACTCACTACTTATGCGCGCTATTTTACCTTTTTGATAGCGCAAGGATTCGAGGCTTTTCCTCACGTTCCACCTTGTTCCATGAGGCATGGATTGGCTGAGGCTTTGGTGCAGTGATTCCATGTTGAGACGAGCACTTTTCACTTGAGCTATAGGTAGTACACAGTCCTTCCCCTTGACTGGACGACCATTTTAGGCTTTAGAAGGGAGCTGGTCCAAATTGAGTTTGTGAGCTTTGCAGCGGCGAGTGAGCTTCTAGGCATTCCGTACCCCCTTACCAGGATGACCAGAGGGTACTTCAAGCCTACTAATGAGCCCTAAGTTCGTATGCAGTGGCTAGTGGAGAACATACCTTGGATAACGGAGCCGAATGATGTCGATCTCAGACAGTTCTTTTTCTACTTCATCGATAGTTGCTTGTTAGGCAACAACTAGTCAGTGCTGACTTGTAGGATGCTAGGAGCCATGAGAGTGTTGTTAGTCATAAGGGCTTATGATTAGGGATCCCTTTCTTACAGATTTTTCATTGCCTATTTAAGGCAGGCGTCACACTAAGGCTTTAGGAGCCTCGAGTGTTGTTGGTAGATTTTGACATGGTGGGCGTATGAGTACATCGCAGCTATGTGACCATAGTATACTGGCCTTTCCATGACAATGTATCCCAGGGCGTATGCTTAGTCCCTTTGTGATATTTCCAGAGTTGTTCTGACACAGCAAATTATTATCAGCGTCGTGCTTGATTGCATTACTTGGGGTGAGATACGTAACACTCCATATGATGGAAGGTTATTGGCCAGGCTTGATGTCACCCCTGCCATGGATCAGTCGTGCACTTAGAACTGGTTTTAGGCTTTGATGACCTGGGAGTTATTTTTGGCTGAGTAGAATTTCCATTAGGTTATGCCAACCTTTAGAGTGCCTAGAGATGCACCTCTTGAGATATCTTGTCTTGAGGTGATTGTGGACGACCCTGCTTATGTGATAGGTTCCTTTGAGAGCTTCGTGACAAAGGATACTAATTTTTGGCGTTATTGGTTGGACCCATCATTAATGATTGCCCTGTGAGTGGGGGCAAAGTGCTCGGGGGTATTGCATGCACTCGGAGGGCTTCAAAGGCTCATTTAGGATTGCACGTAGAAGCCTTACAGGCTCGGGTGTGAGATCTTGAAAGTGCTACTGTCGCTAGGGAGTGGTACATGCAGGAGGAGGTTGCAAGAGCATTGGCCTGGGAGAGGGAGCTATGGCAATGGGAGCGAGAGAGTTAGGCCATTGCCATAGAGAGAGAGAGAGGAGCCAGCATATTGCTGAGGCAGGCTCACTTGAAGGGTATATTGGCGTCCTGATTGGCGAGATGAAAGGACAGGGGTTGTCTATGCCTCCAACACCCTACATTCTAGGCAGGGATCCTTCCATATGTTATAGGTTCCTTTGAGTGCTTCGTGACAAAGGATACTGATTTTTGGCGTTATCGGTTGGACCCATCATTAATGATTGCCCTGTGAGTGGGGGCAGAGTGCTCGAGGGTATTGCACGCACTTGGAGGGCTTCGAAGGCTTATTTAGGATTGCACATAGAGGCCCTGTATGCTCAGGTGCGAGATCTTGAAAGTGCTACTGTCGCTAGGGAGTTGTACATGTAAGAGGAGGTTGCAAGAGCATTGGCTTGGGAGAGGGAGCTATGGCAATGGGAGCGGGAGAGTTAGGCCATTGCAATAGAGAGAGAGAGAGAGGAGCTAGCATATTGCTGAGGCAGGCTTGCTCCAAGGGTATATTGGCATCTTGATTGGCGAGATGAGAGGATAGAGGTTGTCTGTGCCTCTAGCACCTTACATTCTAGGTAGTGATCCTTCCATTAGGAGACATAAGATTGAGTACATACCAGTTCCTCCAGGTCCTGCCAACAGATGGGGATTAATTTGCTTTTGTTTTAGAATGGGCACGAGGCCATACACCAGGGCAGGTTTCATTTCAGACTTCAAGATGGCTTCTAGGTTCCTTGGCTGGGCGAGCTGGTCCTTTTACTAGTGATAATGTCGATGACGGCAGCACTGGGAATTTTGCCGATGATTCTGTCAGAGGTGATGATTCTCCTCAGATTTAGCCATTGTTGTTGTATCTCTATGATGATGTAGCCCTTGTGTGGGCATGAATTCATTTCCTTGTACTATTTCAAACTTTGCCCCATTGTAGGCCAAACATGTATGTATTATATTGCCTTATGATGGGCCTAGACTGTATTTTAATATTGCCTCTTGGCAGGCTTTAGACATGTATGTATGCTTACCCCATCGTGGGCGTCAGATGTGTACTTTGATATTGCCTCTTGGTAGACTCAGATGTATGTATTACCTCTTGGTAGGCTTCATGTATGTGTTGACATTGCCTCTTGGAAGGCTTAACTGTATGGTCGTGATATTCTCACCTCTTGGTAGGCTAGAATGCATGTTTCTTGATATCGCCTAGTGGTAGGCCTTATGTATGTATTGAGATTGCCTCTTGGTAGGCTCAGATGTATGTATGGACATTGCCTCTTGGTAGGCCTCATGTATGTATTGACATTGCCTTTTGGTAGGCTCAGATATATGTTTCTCGATATTGCCTCTTGGTAGGTTCAGATGTATGTTTCTTGATATTGCCTCTTGTTAAGCTTAGATGTATGTTGATATTGCCTCTTGGTAGGCTCAGATGTATGTATAAATATTGCCTTTTGGTAGGCTCAGATGTATGTTTGCCAGTAGCACTTTAGCATTTATGAGTAGGTTACACCACTGTTTGTTATTCATGCATCGTTTCATTCACATTGCATTGTATTTTCACAAGATTACTGATAAATCTGACATTGATTGACCTACTGAGGGATATGGAAAGAGGAGAGACCGCATAAAATAAAACTACCCTAGTGTAGGTTTTATGCGATTCTTAACATGAGAGGAAAGGATCCTAGCGGTACAGATCTGTTACCGTACCCAAAGTTTCAAACTTAAGCATATTGATTTGCAAAAATGGACTGAACCATGCAAAATAAACTGCCCTGGCATGGATTTTGCGTGGTTCTTAAATTGATAAACCGACTTGAAGCGGGATTAGAATCGCACTAGACGATATGGGTATCTTGACAACCCTGATTATGAACATGGACTTCCCCAAATGGGGTTTTCTATGATTTGCCATAGGGCGGAATGATTTGATTGACTTAACCATCGACTAAACCGACCAGTGCCTTGAAAAAGGTTCCATACAAGAACTTATCGTTGCGATCTTCATACCATGTTGGATGGATTGCTATTAGTGATTGGGAATGGCCTCAGTGCTATCCCATTATATGTCTAGACAACAAGGTAGAACTGACCTCTAAACTAGGTGAACCTGGCTTCGACAATGAGGTTCAAGATATTCTAAAATGATGGATGAGATGCGCAAAAATAAACTGCCCCAGTGTAAGTTTTGTGCAGTCTTGGTTTGTGCAAAAAATCATTGAATTGATCAGTTTTTTGCTGAACCGCCTGTGTACCACTGTTAGTGTGAAAATCGAGAGAATCTTTGCTCCAAAGTCGGTCGAGACTTCTCATTTTTCAAATCTAATGGATAGAATCATATGGGGTTGAGCCGGGGGCTTAAAAAGCCCTGGAACATGTCTTAAGGTCTAACGGCCGTTAAAGGTATGCTAGCCTCGAAAAGTATGCATAAAGGTCTGGTTTCCTCCCTGACCTCCCATATTTTAGTCTGCAATTTCTGGGTCTTCTCCTACACATTTTCTTCAGTGTAAACACTTAGAAACATCATTTTCTTACACTTTCTTGCACGGATTGGCATCAAAACAATGCATTCTTTAAGATTTAAGCATGGTCGCTCTTGGGTTCAAGTCTTATGACACAGTTGTGGAGCTTGATCAGTTGACTTTTCATGAGAGGGAACTTAAGAGATGGTGGACTTCATTCTCTTCCAAGGATCAGGCCTACATCAAGCAGTTCCTCTGAGATGCCACTTCACTCTTTTGTACTCCTCTAGATTGGCACTTACTGGAGGCCACAATTACTTGTTGGGATCTCGCTTTGAGGTACATCACCATTGAGGATGTGGAATTGGTCCCTAATTTGGAGAAGTATGATCACTTTCTTTCTCTTCCTACCCTTGTGAGTTAGGTTTATCGACCACCGACTCGACCTCGTTTCCGCAAGCAGTTGGTGGAGCTATTAGGCCTTAAGATGCTTGTAGTGGATGTTCTAACCCGATATAGGAGTGGTTTAGGAGGTAGCATCCCCTGGGATTTTCTGATCCATCAGTTTGGCCTGGTTGAGTGCACTACTGCTTACCGAGAGGACTTTGTGGATTTGGAGGAGCATTGGAACTTCTACAGGTGCCAGGCTTTCATGGTGGCCTTCCTTGGCTTAATACTATTTCCTTCTCAGTCGGGTTCTATCAGCTTTGCAGTTCTACCCCTAGTGTGTACTCTGCCTCATAGCATTTCCTTTATTCCCTTTTTCCTCTCTGAGAATTTTTGATCTTTTTCTCTGTGCCGTGAGATTAGCAGTGGTAAGCTTGGTTGTTGTGTGCATTTGTTGTAGCTTTGGTTCTGTAGTCATTTGAGTGTGATATCTAAGGCATAACCCTTGGGGTTCTTGAGGAAGAATAGAGTTAAGATCATTGTAGCCTTAGATCTTCCTTTTATTGGGGATACCGCAGCTTGGTTGAGGTATCTATTTGGCTTGGGTCCCACTGGCTAGTTATGGAGAGTCAAGTGGGGAGTCACTAGGTGGCAGGGTTAGATCCACTGTGTTGGTTTACTTGGCGTCCTTTTGGTGGGCAACTGGGGTTGTACAAGGTACTATCTAGGAATGGGCATGAGGCAATTTAGGGATACCTAGCATGTTCCTCGACTTAGTGATCTTTTTGTCATCACTTGCGAGTATGGTTTCCAGGATATCTACACAATCATCATAGATCACGTTTTTTACTTTTGGAAGGAGCACAAGTTAACTATTGATTACCCCATCTGTCCAAGGGATGATTATGAATGGTCTTTTACCGAGTTTAGAGAGTGGAAAGCCACCCGAGATCCTTGTTTCATCATTGACCTATCGGTTCTGGATCCACTTGACCTTCGCCTTCTAGCTAGTATATGGAGGGATTACACACTGGAGTTTGAAGTAAGAGTTAAGAGTACTCTTAAGGACTTAAGGGAGTGCCTGATAAAGGTTACCAGGGACAGGGATTGCTGCAAGGAGATTCTTGATACCGCTATGGAGGACTTTGATGAGATTGAGAGGACATACAAGGCTGAGCTCACCACACTTCAAGCATAGCTTGCGTAGAGGGATCAAGTTCCTTCAGCCATTGAGGTTGAATCACTCAATTGAGATCTCAGGTCACTAGCTTGGAGTGTGAGCTGGGGAGAGGGCCACGTTAAAGGCTAGTCATGCTAAGGTGAGCAATAGAGCTGATGATTTAGCCATGAGGCTATTATAGGCTAGGTCCTGCATTCACTCTAATTTGAGTCTTGAGTATGGGTTAGAAGATGAGCCCAGCAAGCCACAGTTGGCATTTTGTTGTCTCTAGGCTGAGGTAGCCGAGAAGGAGGAGGCATTGAGAGTTGTTACTACTGAGATTAGCACATTGTAGGTTCTGCTTGATATAGAGAGGTAGAGTTGCACCTTGAGTCCTAGTCTAGAGAGGGAACTGGTTCGTCTTTGACATTCATATGGCCGACTTAGTGAGATTGCCAGAGATTTGGGCTTTGATGAGGCAGGGTTTCTTCATACCCATTCCTTGAATGATACAATTCTTCCCACCAGCTTTAGGGTGCTATGCAGGGCAGTGGTAGACTATTTGGGCCATGTTTGACTTGTTGGAATCTTTTCTATTTCTTTTCATTTTTGCATATGAGCTATGTAGTTAGTATT
This sequence comes from Quercus gilva, assembly GCA_023621385.1. Taxonomy (NCBI): domain Eukaryota; kingdom Viridiplantae; phylum Streptophyta; class Magnoliopsida; order Fagales; family Fagaceae; genus Quercus; species Quercus gilva. Next base: position 50,083,051 of record CM042473.1, on the reverse strand, counting down.
CCACCATGTATGGAAAGGTCTATCATAAATTACTAGGCAATTGCATATGGCCTTCCACTTTTAGGTTTTTAAAGCATAGTCCAGTTTCTAAGGCATGCTTAAAAACCAAAAGAAGGTGGAAATAAAGATGTTTATGCATATATTGGTTATCAGGAGATATTTACATTTATGAGATTTGTGTTTGGATGCATAATGATGAATGCATGAAAGAATTAGAAAGGCATAAACAGGTATGTATAATGAATATGTGCACAAATGCTTTGAAAATGTAAGATCATACAAATAAAATGATAAATGTAAGTCTATGCATATCGATATCTCAGGTTCCAAAGGATACATCTTGTTCTAGATGACTCTTTCCCATTCCCATTAGGGTACAATTTCCATTGGTGGGTGCCATAAAATCTTTGAACAAACCACAACGGGTCATGCATGTTGCAAACATCGAGTAACCCAAAGGGCTCCATCCTTCTTTTCCCTGATGTTGATCATAAACCCAAGCGGATTCAACTGACTGATTTTTCTTCTAAATATATCTGGGCCAGAGTTGGCTACCTACGTACCTCTACGAGGAAGGATCTGGTCATCATGTAGTTTAACTAACATTTTTTTATTGCCTTAATTTTTGCCTAGACTGCCCTTTTGGGTTTTCAATCTAGTAGGCTCCCTCATACTCTTTCTTTGCTCTCCTTTTACGTAGACCGCCCTTTCGGGTTTTCAATTTACCTTTTCATGTTTTTTGTATTTTTTGCTTCTTTCTTTGTTTTTGTTTGTTTGTTTGTTTGTTTTTTTTGGTTTTTGTTTTTTTTTGGTTTACATAGGAATGTAGAAAAAGGGGTTGCACTTAGAGGCTCCCTCATGCAAAGTATTGTATGATAGCATTAGAATTGGTGGGTATATTAAAGTCGTCCCATCCATGTCAGCTAAGATCAAGGCTCCTCTAGAGAAGGCCTTCTTCAACATTTACGGGCCCTCGTAGGTCGGCGCAAATTTTCCTTTATGATTAGGCATGGCCTAGTTCTGCTTTTACAAGACTAGGTCGCCTTCTTCAAAGACTCTGGGTCTATCTTTCTTGTTAAATGCTTGCTCAACACGGTGTTGGTACAAATGCCACAAAACATTGCGGTTATGCGCTTCTTGTTTATCATGTTCAATTGCTCATATCGAGAACGGGCCCATTAAGCTTTTGATAGCTCTGTCTGTGATAAGATTTTGAGAGATGGGATCTCTACCTCTGCACGGAGGACAACTTTCATGTCGTAGACCAAGGAATATGGGGTTGCAGCCATGGAAGTATGAACAGAAGTGTGATAGGCACACAAGGCAAATGGTAGGAACTTGGGCAAATCCTTATGTGTGTCCATCATCTCCACTAGGATCTTATTTATGTTTTTTTTGGTTGCTTCTACCGCGCCATTCATCTGGGGATGGTAGGAGACCGAATTTCGGTGTTCGATCTTGAATTCTTGGCAAAGTTGCTTGATCATTTTACCATTCAGAGTCTTTCCATTATTTGTAATAAGCTCTTCTGGTATGTTGTAGCGGCAAATGATGCTTTTTTCAAGAATTAGGCCACCACAGCTTAGGTGTCGCTTTTGTAGGAAGTGGTTTCCACCCACTTGGTGAAGTAATTGATGGCCACCAAGATATACTTATGCCTATTTAAGGCTTTCGGAATCATGGGTTTGATGACGTCCATTCCCTAGGCTTGAAAAAGCCATGGCGCTACTAGAAAGTGCAAGGGTTAGGGAGGAACATTCTTTCTATTTTGATAGACTTGGCAATGGTAGCACGTCTTTACATGCTTGATGCAGTCATTTTCCATGGTGAGCCAATAGTAGATGGCTTTCATAATCTTTCGGTCCAACAAGGGTCCATTGGCATGGGCTCCAAGCAAACCCTCATACATCTCTTCCATCAAATGGCTAGCCTCAGGGGCGTCAATGCATTGAAGCAAAGTTGTGTCATGGTTCCTTTTGTATAGGACTTCTCCATTTAAGTAAAACTGGCACGCCATGCGCCTGATGAATTTCTTCTCACTGTCCGTGGCCTTGGGTGAGTATTCACCATCTTTGATATAAGCCTTGATATTATGGTACCATGGCTTTTCGTCAGTTTCAGCTTCGACGTTCATGCATTCTTCGATATTCATGTAGTAGGCCAACATGCCACGGACCTCTATGCGTAATTGTCACATCTCATCTCTTTCTACCAACTTAACCATGCTAGCCAAGGTGGCTAAAGCATTTGCGAACTAGTTGTGTGCTCGGGGCAAAGAAGCAAAGGTAATGTTTCCGAACTTTGGGATTAAGCATCTGACACATTTTTGATACAGAATTAACTTGGTGTCTCGGGCTTGCCACTTTCCCATTATTTGGGAGATGATTAACATGGAATCTCCAAAGACGCTTAAGTAGTATGCACCAAACTCCAAGGCGACTTGTAAGCCCACTATGCATGCCTCGTACTTTTTGACATTGTTCATGCAATCAAAATTCACGCCTCGTACTTTTTGCTAACCGTTCAGGAATACTAGAATTACTCCTACTCCATTTCCGGTGCTATTGGCAGCCCTATCGAAATAAATTTTCCAACGCCATGGTTCTACATTGCTGGGTTTTGGCTCTATCGCTAAAACATCCTCATCTAGGAAGATGGATTCTGAAAATTCTAGATCATTCAACAGCTAGTTTGCTAGGTAATCGGCTTTGGCTTGGTCCTTGATGGCCTTTCACACCACAAACACAATATCAAACTCGGATAGCAACATCTGCCAACAAGAGATCTTGCCTATGAGGGTAGGCTTTTTGAAGATGTACATAATGGGGTCCATGCGGGAAATTAACTATGTGGTGAAGTAGAGCATGTACTGCCGTAACTTACGAGAGGCCCATGCTAGGGCATAACATGACTTATTAATGGCGATGTAATTGATCTCACAGTTGGTGAACTTCTTACTCGGGTAGTAAATCACCTTCTCTTTTTTATCAGGTTCATTTAGCTGGCCTAACATGCAACCCATGGAATTATCTTGCACCGCTAGGTAGAGAATCAACGGATATCCCAATGTCGGGGGAACCAGAATAGGAGGTTTCAACAAGTACTGCTTAATCCTATCAAAGGCTGCTTGGCATTCATCTGTCCATTCTACCTTTGTATCCTTCTTCAAGAGGTTGAATAAGGGATCACAAATGGCGATCAACTGCGCTATGAAGCGAGTTATGTAATTGATCCTTCCTAAGAAGCTTCAAACTTGTTTCTCAGATTTTGGTGTCGGCATTTCCTTGATAGTGTGGACTTTTGCTAGGTCCACTTCAATTCCTCTTTGGCTAACTATGAAGTCATGCAATTTCCCCGAATTGGCTCCAAAGACGCACTTGTTAAGGTTAAGCCTTAACCTGTACTTGACAAGGTGCTTGAATAGCTTTCTCAAACCTATCAAATGATATCTAGGAATGCGTGACTTGGCGATCATATTGTCCACATAGAATTCAATTTCCTTATGCTTCATATCATGGAACAAGATTACCATGGCTCATTGGTATGTCGCACCAGCATTCTTTAAGCCGAATGGCATGACATAGTAGGTGTACGTTCCCTAATGGGCAGTGAATGCTGTCTTGGCTTTATCCTCTTTAGCCACCTTGGTTTAATTATAAACCAGAGAACCCGATCATAAAGGAGAAGAATATGTTGGTCATAGTGTTATCAATCAGGGTATCGAAATGTGGCAAGGGAAAATTATCCTTCAGGCTGGCCTGATTCAAATCTCTATAATTGATGCACATGCGTACCTTCCCATATTTGTTTGGCATGAGGACAATGTTTGCAACTCGATCAGAGTAGGCTATGGCAGTAAGAAAACTGACTTTCAACTACTTTTCTACTTCAAGTGTGTTTGGATATCATTTATTGCTGAAAACAAAAAACTAAAAACTAAAAACACTGTAGCAAAATAATTTGTAAATGTGTGAATAGTGCCATGGGAATCAATTTTAAAGAAAAATTTGATGAAATCCATACTTATAGGTCCCATGAACAGTGAACGAGACCCACATAAAAAATGCCAAACATAGAAAACTTTCATTTTCAGTGTAATCCAAGCGTAGGCTTCTTCTTTGATTTTCAGGATAATCTTTGGCTTCATCCTTTGGAGAGCCTACCACACTAGGGGGCATTCGGATTTAACTGGAAACTTGTGGATAATGATCTCGGTATCCAATCTTGGTATATCTTGATAAGACCAAGTAAAGATTTTCTTGAATTCCTTCAACAGAGCTATGAACTCGTCATCCATGTCTTTGGGAAAGTTTACCCCGATCTTGACAGGTTTTTCTTTCTCGCCATCGTCGGCTAGGTTTATCACCTCTGTCTCTTCTATATTGGCCTTGGACCCTTCACTCTCTTTGTTAAGAGCTTCTAGGATGTCTCGAGGTAAGTTTGGGACCTCTTCCAATCCTCCAACATCGTGATCCAAATCTATTGTCTCATTCACATCATCTACATCCTTATTATGGCAAAGGGATGATGTACCCATTTGGAAATCAGAACAATTCCTATAGAGCAGAAAATATACAGAGAAACATATGATAATTTGCACACACATATTCATACGAAAGCAAATAAAAGGGGATGCAAGAATTTTTGTGAATAATATGCTGAAATTCATTAATGGATTATAGGTAGGGGGAATACAAAGTTCATACCTGATAATGAAAAAAAGGAAATGCTCTCTTTTCTTGTTTCTGGGAAACAAACTGGGAAAATGAACAGGAAATACAAATAAAGCAGGAAATGACATAAGCATGCAAAACAAACTAGATATGCGATTCCAACCTTCTTGGGTGATCGGGAGGCCCAATCACTCGATGATGAAATACTCCTTACTTAACCGGTGCAACCACAAAGCAGGGCTCGATGGTCCAAAGGCCTGCTGTCTCACCTAGCATCCCTGGTCGGATAGTAGAAGTCAGATCATCTTCGAAAGATGTGATAGCGTTCAAAGAGAACTCTTCAGGACAGAGCTGAATAATGCAAGCCAAATCAGGCTCTTCGTCTTTCGGTTCTTTGAAAAATTCTTGCATAATGACCTTGGCCGGAGTTGAAAAAGTGGTCCTGATATAGGGAATAGTCATCCCTGAAGTGGCTTACTTCATCTTCTTGCTTCTAGAAGCTTGAAAGAGTTCTTCATGAGTGGGTTTATATCCTAAACTGAATCTTCCTCTGTTATCTGAGAGTTCAATGAATGTAAGGCTCCCACGTCCTATGGCCCTGAGGCCTTGGTCCAATTGATACCCAAACTTGAGCATCTCCTTTGCAACCATCAAAACTGCTATGGGCCAGCCGGACTCAGGTTCTAAAGCATTGTGAATCATGGAAACTAGCTCGAAGCAATGGGACACTTTTGGAAAAGCATTAGCATCGATGTAGGGGATAGAGGTCTCTTGGAAGATAGTCATGGGTTCTTCAGCCATAATAACGATCAACTGATTTTCAAAGATGAACTTAAGTCTCTGATTGAAAGTAGATGCGACTACACCTGTTGTATGCAACCAGGGCCTCCCTAAAAGCATATTGTATGAAGAGTCCACTTTAATCACTTGGAAGTTGACCATGAAGGATCTCGGGCCGATCTCAATCATTAGCTCAATTTCACCTTACACTTCGTGACGTGTAAGGCTTTAATGATCATAGTGCTAAGCTTAATAAGAGACATATCCACCTTCAGGCACTCAAGGGTGGCCATTGGGTAGACATTCAAGGCTAGTCCATTGTCGATTAATACCCTTGTAACAATCACGTCTTCACATTTGACCATTATATGCATAGCCAAAGTATGATATTTTCCTTTTAGAGGCAATTCATCATCTGAAAATAAGACTTGGTTAGTGGCCAACACCAATGATACCATACTCTCAAAGGAGGACTCTGTAATACCGATAGGAACATGTGTTTCCTTCAATACCTTCAATAGAGCCTCATGATAGACCTCGGAAGATAGCAATAGGGCTAAAATAGAAATCTTAATTGGAGATTTGTTCAACTACTAAATCACACTATAATCGGCCTTTTAGATGGTTTTCAAGAATTCCTTGGCTTTTTCAATGGTGACCCTATTCCTGACTGGCTCAGCTATGCTCTTGCCAATCTTTTTCCTCCTTTTTTCAAGTTCCTCAGGAGTATAACATCAGCCACTCCTGGTGAGTCCGGCTAGGCCTGAAGAGATATTGGAGCAAACCTCTTCCTTTCTAGTTTAGGTGGAGATCAAAGTCACATCGTACTTCCATGGGACATGATAGCTATCTTTGTAAGGGAAGAGCTTGCGCATATGGATGACCATGCCTTCTTGAGTCTACAAATTTGGCATTAGGGAGAACATCTTTGGACCGATGATAACTGGGCTGGGTAGAGCAGCTTCTAAATCTTTTGGGCCAATAGCCTAAAGATTCCTTGGATAGGCTTTTGCAGAACTAGAGGATCGAAACCTTGAATGGCAGGGACAATAGGAGTTCCTTTCTAGACAAATCTTAGAGATGGCATGGTGATCCCAGGCAAAGGTAAGATCAAATGAGCAAAAACCTTAATGGCTGGCAGGGTTTGTTCCTTTTCTTGAGTTGGCATCCTTATCCCTGGAGGAACATTAAAAAGGTGCTCTTGCAAGTACTCGTCCTAGTCTTTCACTGATCTAATTGACATAGTGTTGTAGTTAGTTCTTACTCGGGTACTTAGAGGGCATAGGCTGGCCGCCATGCAATCATTCCTTAGTATGACCTCTCTCTTTCAATCTAGATAATGCCACGCTTGGCTAAACTATGAACTTGTGCCATGAGCACTCTCCAATAGAATATGGCATGTCATTCCGACTGTGGCAGAATGAGCAACTTCCCAGTTGAAACCTAGGGTTCCTATGTTCTCCAAAATAATGTGACTTTCTTGGGCTAGAGCCCGTAGCATGGCTTTCCAAGGGAATGAGGGGGATGTGAAGTCTAAGATCCTTTCCTCCACTGTACATATAGCGTTCACATTCCCTTTCGGATGAGAAGGCACCAGATTAGTGATGACATTCGGCCTGGCCATGTTGTCAAACTATATTAGCTTGTTGTTAATGAGATCTTGGATTTGGTATCTCAACTGCACACACTCTTCCAAGGTATGCCCTTTAGCCTCAAAATGGTGCTTACATTTCTTAGATGGATCAAATTGGGCAGAGGTGGACCTTGTCTAGGCTTCGCAAATATTGGAGTCACTAGCTTCTTCTCCAACAGATTGGCATAAAGCTTTGCCATGGGCATGGTAACTGAAAGAATTTTCGTGGCTCCGCCTTGGGATATTAGGGTTGATCAGGCCTTCCCCTTTGATTGAATGCTTGGTAAGGTGCTTGGGCAGGTTGCACTTGTTGCTGATAAGGTTGAGCATTTGGGGCTGTATAAGCAGAAACGACACCCCTTGGTCCTTCAAGTGTTTTATCGATCATGTGGACATCGACTTCCTTTAGGCCGATTGCCTTTTTCATCTACTATTCTATCATAGAGTTCAAAGCCTTGGGATCGACTATTTTCTTACTCCTAATGCCCTTATCAATATGCTCCTTAATAGGAATTAGGCTTGCGAAGTTAGTCACTTGGGCACTTATCATCTTCTCATAGTAAGGAGGCTTAAGGTTATCAATGAACCACTTGATCATTTCGTTTTCCATCATGGGAGGAAGCACTTGGGCGGTTAGCTCACGCCACCTCTAGGCATACTCACGGAAAGATTCCCTACTTTTCTTTTCTATCCTCTGAAGAACTGTGCGGTTAGGAGCAATCTCAGTACTGAATTGGTAATTCTCCAAGAATGCATTGGCCATTTTTCTCCAGCTAGAGGTCTTTTCCAATCTTACATACCATGTGGCTGCAGGGCTAGTTAAGCTATCTGGGAAAATCTGGTAGAGCAAAGGATGATTGTCTCCATAGGGTGCCATCTTCCTACAGAACATGCGCAGATGGGTGCAAGGATCTCTAGTGCCATCATACTTGACAAACTCGAGTGCCTTGAACTTGGGAGGCATAATTACCTAAGGGAAATTGGTCAGGCTGTCCAGATTGACATTTCCTCAGGTGCTAGAGCCCTCTATGATACAGATTTTCTCAGGCAGGGTCTCCACTTAACTTCTGACCTGACCGTAACCAGACTCTAAGGTCTTATCCTTTGGAGGATTTGATTCTTGGTCACCTTCTTATGGGATGAATGGTGGTGTGGTTTGGCCTTGATTTGGATTTGGTGGAGGCTGCGTCTCATTTTCAGATTGGGGTGCAGAGACCTCTAAAGTGGGATCGAATGAATCTCAGTTCCCTCCTACAACTAGCTGTTGCATCATACGCATCATTTCTGCCATCTGCTCTTTCAAGAAAGCGATCTCATGAATGTTTTCCTCAATGGGGAAAGGACCACTAGTAGACATCTCTTTAGCACGAGACCTAGTGATGATTGGATCACGGTGTGATGGTAACTTGGATTGTTTCTTTTGAGCAATTTTTTCTCTTTATAATCCTGGAAAGGAAAAGAATGGGATGGGAAAGGAATGGGGTACATTTGAAAATTTGACAACGTGGAAACACAAAACAAACATGCAGTTAGTTTAGGTTCTTGCTTATTTAACATGCACCTATCATTTTTTTAAATATTGGCTTAAACCCTTGAGCGGGTTTTTTATTTATTTTATTTTATTTTATTTTTTCTTTTATCATGGTGAGTTTCTATAGTGATTAAGAATTAATATATAAGCTTGGTAAGTAATCGGAACTTTCATAACATGATTGAAATTGCGGGATGGACCCTTCTCTTTTTGTTACAAGGAAAGCAATGCTTTTACAAAATTTGGCTCTTTACAATGCCCCTAAATCATGGGCTATAGACAATGGCTCCAACAGTAGGCCTTTTTCAATATATGGAAATTCAAATTTACAATGAAGAGGCTTCATTTTGGATGGCCTTGCCTTCGCGAAGAAGATCTTGAACTCTTGTCAATGTCCTCCTTGGTGCAAAATTTCGGCTACCACAAATTTTATTTGTAAACATTTACATGATAGAGCCATTAGTGTATGCATGCATGCCCTTGTAGAGTTGGAAACCCTTAGGGATTGGGTATGATCTAATGTGTAAGCAATAAAGATGCTTTTCCCTAAGGATTAATCATAGATGCTGTGTAAATAGGATGGATAGAATTTAGAGTAGAGCATAACTATTTGACGCAAGTAAAAGGGCAAACCTTCAAACGAAAATTGGAAAATTTCCCTTTGACTCATTTCGAAAACAATCCTATGAAGGATATCCCACCCTAGGTTGGGATGTTCACTCAGATTAGACTCTTCCTAGTCTTTACGGGTTTTGACTTAGTCTAGGCCAACCTTATGAGACACGGCTTAACTGGTAAGGTGGTCCTATTTTTAGGGGGGACCTCGATCATCTAATCATTCCCTTCATAGAAGTTGTGGGATAGAGCGGATCAAGGGGGGTCATTTTACCTACTCTTATCCACCCATGGACCCAGAAGTGCCTACAAATCAGCGCCTAGTAACTAACTAGACTGCGCATCCAGCTATCGCCTTCAATGTTAAGCCTGAGTTCGACTCAATGTGGGGTGATATCATGCACTTTAAGATGAAAGGGGAAAGACTTTCCAAGCACAACAGATATATGCACAAATGAAGGTGTAGTAGAAAATTAAATCTTACTACCTAGGTTCATACACGTGGAGGAAAGCTGTAAAGCATGCTTAAGGAAAGTAGTAAAGCTTCACACATACAAAAATACCTCAAAGCCGGTTTTTGGAAAACCATTTGGAAAACATTTTTGGAAAATATTTTTGAGTTTTGAAAATACTTTACTAGGATATAGTAAAAGCATTTTTCAAAAGGAAAGCCTAGGAGGCTAATGCCAATTTCAATGTTTTTGAAAGCCAATGTCCAAAGATTAGGATCTTATCAAAAGCTCTAAAGGCTAAATTCTCTAAGTGTCCCTAGTGGAATTTCCAATCTGTCGAAGCCTCGTGGCTACACGACCACCTGTTGCGGCGATGCTCGCGCACTTTCTCTTTTGTGTGTGAGGTATGTCGTACATCAGGTGTGTGACTGGAATATGAGTCGATTTCAAGGAAATTACCAAGGGCAAGTGAAGTCACCACCAATCATTGGGTTTTTCTAAGGTGTGATTGGTCACCTGACTTTATTTGATTTTATTACAGATCCTAGGCTAAGAAAAATGTCATTTTTCCTAATCTAATGTGAATGGGAAAAAAATCTTGATTCTTGAGTTTGTAAGTCTGGTTACGTGCAAGGAAGGTGTTAGGCACCCCTCAACGCTTGTCAGTAGACAGTCATTAGTTTTGGTAAAAAGATAATTTTCGAACATTGGTAGTTGAAAATGAGCTATTGGCATTAACTTTTTGGACTTTAAGCTTATTGGGCTTTAAGATTTGGATTCGGGAAGGGTGTGGTCTCGATTGATGCTTTTCAAGTGTGTTTGGAATCGTTGCCAAATTTCCAGGGCAAAAATCCGGCAGCATTTCGCCTTATTTTCATGGCAAAAATTCGGCAATGCTTTACCTCAGATGTGTCATAGCATTCAAAACGCTATTCTCACCATGCTTTCAACGTGAGAATACAACAGCGAGGATGCCCCATTTTCACGGTGAAAATCCGGTAGAGTTTCGCGTTTGGTGCACTATGGCGCACTAGCAGGGTTTCACGCCTATGTAAATGATGTGTGCCAACATGCTTGTGCTAGGACAAGCCGGAGCCCCTTAAAGCCTTAAGCACATTGATATGCGATGCATACACGAGGAAATTGATGTCGCATGGTGACATGGATCGAGATAGTCACACTGTGGTGACTATACACATAGTATGACACAATTATGCACCTACAGCAATCACCTTTAGCGTATACTCATGTCACCAGGTCCAGGGCACTCATGGCTAGAGAGGGTCACTCACGTAGCCATGAGAGTCCATCATACAAAGTGCACGATCACCCACACACATGCAGACACATACATATACATCATCATCATCATCATGCACAATGCTATCACATAGAGATGGAAAATAAAATAGACATTGTCATAGCCAAGGAACACAAACCAAGCAAAGAGAAGGAAAAGTAAAGGGTACAAGGAGAGGGGGAACCCTAATACATGCTCTAGAGAAGAGGCTTAAAAAGAAAGAGAAAGAGAGAACCACTCAGGAGGGGCTAGGCCACCTAATCCACTGAACCTTGCCCTTTGTGGGCTTGCATCTTCTTGCTTGCATCCTTGCCCTTTTTGCTTGTGCTTAAGGGGTTGCACCCTTGCTCCGAGTGTCCATGCTCCATGTAATGACAAAAGAAACAAGCCAGCAAACAATCAAAGGAACAAGTAGGAAGAAAGCTTGCTAAAAGATAAGCAATCAAAAGGTGCCAAAAGGGGGGCAAACAAACATGTGAAGCACACAAAAAGGCAAACAAACATGTTATCAAACAAAAGATGGTGTCCCAGGAGGACAAATGTAGGTTTGGATTGAGTGTCCAAAGCTCCATTGGATTGGAATATGGACAACACACAGACTCATGCATGAACATGTAGGCAAGCGTGCAAAGATGCAAGGAAACCTAAACGGGTGGTGCAAAGCAAGCAAGGCAAGCATATCAACATTGCACTAAGTAGAGAACAATGTGTATCGAGCACACCAACAAGTGGCTACATCCAAACAAGCCCTAGGAGGGACGGATGTAACCATACAAGCAAGTGGCCCTAAAAACCGACAAGCGCAAGCCCATGGAGGGCACAAACCATGGCAAAGCTTAGATCTAGATAGGAAAACATGGAGATAAAGCATAGAAGTAAGCAAGCAAATATAAACATGCATAGAGGAAATGATCCAAACCCTTTGATATAGGCCTAGGTATATGGATGTAGGCCTAGACCACAAGATCGAGATCTACACCTTACCAAAAGGGCCAAAACACAAGAAAAAGGAGATAACAAGAGATAGAAAGGCTTTAGAAGCACATGCATAACAACCAACATGTAGATCTAGACACATGAACATGGCAAGGAGCACACAAAAATATAAAATTGACCAAAAACGTGGCAAGGAGGGAACAAACAGGTAGATCTAAGCATGAACATGGAAAAAAAACACCTAGGCACATGGATCTAAGCACAGACACAATATTTAGGCATATACTAGCTCAAGAAGGGTAGACCAACATCATCAAAGTATTAAAACATGGCCAAAAACAAGGAGACATGCTAGGAAAGCTATAGAACATGCTAGGAAGAAAGATAAAGCAAAAGGTGTAGATTGTAGCGAAAAAGCTACATCTACACCCTTTAAACCTCAAATCCAAGGTCCTAAGACCAAGGAGAGGAAAATGAGTGCAAGAACACTACCTTTTGATTGTTGAGAAAAGAGAGAAAATTTTCGCAAATCCCGGCTCCAAAATGCCTTTTTTTTTTTTTTTTTTTTTTTTGGATTTGAGGGGGGTTTGGGGGTATTTGTAGAAAAAGGTGACCTTTCTGCTTCGACGGCCACTTAGTGGCCGTTGTCTTGGAATGACTTGATGTAAGCTTTTCTGGGATTGGATTGGATTGATCTTGGTGTCTCTAGAAAGGTCTAGATGCGTAGTTTCTGGAAAGCTAAAGAACTTTGAAATCCAATGGTTGGATCAAACGTTATGGCCCCAGGAAGTGAGTTGATGCGCCTTGCACGGTTTTCAAGATATCTTGACCGTTTTGACTCCGATTTTGACCCATGAATAGTCTTTGGAAAAGGAATTTAATAATATTTGCGATGATGCTAGTTTCAACCAGTTCCAACAGTTGGATCAAAATTAGGGTTTCTAAGGCCCTTGAGAGTTAACTCCGGGTCAAACTTGGTCAAAGTTAACGAAATTCACTGAGTATCTTGAGTTTGATGTAGAAGCATGAAAAATGTTATTTTTGGATGATTTTGACAAATTTTGACTTTCAGTCAACCCAGGGTTAACTAGGGCATTTTGGTCAATTTGACCTAAAAACCTAAAATGGCACTTTGATTGCTTTAGTGCCCAAACAAGTTATGCCACGTCAATCTAGATGTTTCCACAGCCTTTTGGAGAGAAGTTAATATTTTCGAGATTTTTGGGGTTCGAGATGCAAATCGAGGGCAGACAAAATACTGTATCTATAATTGTCATCTCCCTCTCAGCAATGTGGAAGGTATGGGTAGTGTCCCACCACCTTTTAGCCAGAGACTGCACCAAGATGGCACTGCCAGAACTCTCCGAAAGCAAACGGAGGATGGGCTTGAAATCGATTGCACGCACTAAGGCTTTTGTATCATCAGTCAAGGCCTTATGCCAAGAAGAGATATGATTACTACTACCCTTACCTGAGAAAGGGGGCAAGACTTGTAAAAAGATGGAAGGAGGACACGAGAATTTCCGTTGGATAAGGAAATAGGTGAAAAGGAGTCAAAATAATAATAATTATGGTTTCTGAATGCCAACATGTGCACGTAGGCCCACGTATGCGTATGTAGGTTCCTACATGCGTACACATGTTGGGCCATGCGTTTGTATAAATTGATGAACATGGACGCATATGCATGAATGGAGCATACAAACGCATGAATACAAGTTGCGCACACATGCTCGACGCATATGCATGCACGAACACAGACAGTGGGAGCCCCATGACATTCCGATCATCTTTTGATCAAAACTTATGCTAAACATGTTCCTACGCTTCCTAAAGCATCAGATTTTCATCTAAACCCATCCCACAACAAAATGAAAGATCAGAGCAAAACTTGAAAATAATTTTTTTTTGAAAAACTTACTAATCTGGCCCTGGCACCCTCTGAGAGATGATTTTGCGCCTTGTAGGTCAATGTAGGAGACTTGGTTATCCTTGTAGCCCTATTCCAATGTGTGAGATTGAAGACATCATTGGAAATCAAATAGGAGGTTTTCTTGGTTTTGGACTTGGGTGCCATTGGAGAGGATGAGAGAGTTTAGGAGAAAAGAGATGATTAGGGAATGAAGAAATATAAGAGAGGCAGAGGGTTTTGTAAAGGGTGAATGGAAGTTGAGGAGTTAGGGAGAATATGAAGAGTTGAAGGAGATAAAGAAGAGTAAGAAGAAAAAGAAACGGTTAATAACCGTTAGGGAAAAATGACAAAGCTGGAAGGTCTGATGACTAAACTACATGTAGTTTAGGCCTCCTACTAAACTATATGTAGTTTAGTGAAAACAAAATATAGAATATCCCTAGTGGACTCCCAAAAGGGGGGAAATGCAAAGAAAAGTTCAAAAATTCATCCAAAAATGACAGGAATGCCCTCAGTAAGGTAAAAGACACAAGGACTCTCAAAGCATCTCTAAAGACTTCCTCATGAGTCAAAACTACCAAGGCCACTTGTGCACATATCCTATGGGAATTGAATATGCAGGCAAAGGCCCTATACAGATCAAAAAAGAGGAGTGCAAAACTTGTACACATATCTCAAGGGAATTGAATATGCAAGAACAGTAGAAGAGATAGAGATAAAGATAGAGACAAAAGTCACCTAGAGGCAAAAGCCTCACCAGAATAGAAGAGATAGCGATGGAGACAAAAGACAAGTATTATCTAGAGGTGCAAGCCACCTAGAGAAGTTTGAGGTAAGACCCCAAATGGACACCATAGATATATATCCTTTTAAGCTAGTAAGAGCACCTTGTTTGTTTAGTTAATGGTTAAGGTCGTTAGCCAAGTTTATTTATTTATTTTTTTTAGTGACTTTAGGATAGTGAGTCACTCACATTTTGCTTGCAATTGGCAAAACAAGTTCTAGGATAGTGAACCTATCGTTGCTCATTTCCTGAGTAACACAGGTGGGACTTCGGACATACGAATCCCACGCAACTCTGCGGAGTTGCACCCTGCCCCATGTATGCGTGTTGTTTGTTGTGTGCGTGGGTTAGGCCCAAGTTGTACGTCAAAACAAAATGTTTTGTCTCTTATTCTTTTGATTCCATTAGCGAAGCTCATGAATCAAAAGAGGGGCATTTGTAGAGACTATATTTTGTACCCCTTATCACTTGGGCCCCCCTTCACCAATGATTTTGGAATTCTAAAGCCCAAGGTTGGTTTAGGACCTGGTCAGATTAAAATTTACTTGAGGAAAGTGTTTTCAGAAATTATAACTTTTTTATGAAGTAAATAAGCTATTTTTGGAAAAGAAAGGCCACAAAAACCCTAGGGTATGCGTACGCATACACATCTATGCACATGCATGCTCCAAACCCACGTGTGCATGCTTCATGCATGTGTACGCATATACGAGCATGCGTGCACATGCTAGGGTTCTAGAAACTATGAAAGACAAGTTTTCTGCATTCAAAACTTGGTTTGGAACGAATCTCACATCATTTGGGAGCCGTTCCAAACCCTATTTTCTAACTATAAAAAGCCATACATGGTACCTTTTCAGAACACATAGAAAATCACAAGGGAAAACATAAGATTCACTAGAAATAATGAATCAAAGAGGGAGTTTTCAACAAACATCCTTAAGTCAATATTTTTTTTTTATTAAGGCCTTTTCTGGCCTTAATCTTCGAGTTCAAGTTTACTAATCACTTCTTTGTTTGATTGTGAATAGATTGATTGAGAGGAATGGTCAAAATCAAGTGAAGGAGCTTTCTGTTTTAAGGTATAACAGTGTCCTAGTCCCTTTTCTTTTTCTTTTCCTTGTTTTGATCTTCTTTTCTTTGTTTTTCTTGTTTGTTTGTGTAATAACATGCTTGTTTAGTTTAGTTTTACGTTCCTCTTCTATTTTTAAGCTTGCTAGGTTGCTAGATTTAAGTTTCTATTTAGTTGTGTTATTGTGTTTCTAGGTTAGGGTTTAAGGCGTGTATGCATACACATGCTTACTGCATGCGCATGCATACTTGAAGTATGTGGACACATACAACTGGGCTATGCACGTAGGCCCTATGTATGCACATGCATACTCATGCCGAGAAACCCTAATTCGAACCTTTTTGCTTCTGCTTATTTATTTTACTTATATAATATGCCTCTGCCTTATTTTGTTTTATGCTTATGAGTCTCTGCCTCCATGTTTATTTGCTTTGTTTGTTCTTTGTATGCTAGTTTAGGGTTTAAACCTTTTGTTTTTCCATGAACATGCACATAACATGTCCATGCATTGATGTATAGGTGCTAAGATGCGGAGAGGTAAGGCATGCATTCACATGAACATGCATTTGTTTGTGGATATGATCTTGTTTTGTCTTGATGAATATGATGTGAGTGTTGATGAATATGAATACATAAGTTTATATGCCATGCCTTGGATATGATAATGTGTTTGTTTGATTGCTACTATGTCTATGTTTCTTCCTTGGAATGCGATGTATGCTAGGGTTTGGGATGATATGATGTCGTGTTGTCTGCTAGATGTATGCGTGTGTGTGTGTGTGTGTGTGTGTGTGTGTGAGTGAGTCTAGAATGATAAATATTGAATGTGCTTTTAATAAGACTAAGACGTAAGACACAATGAGTGGAAGCCGACCCATAGGTCGAGTGGGGTTGGGTGCCTAACACATTTCCATCCCCATTCCTAAACTCTAGACACGTGCTCTGGTAGTAGATCAATCCTTCCATGAAGGGCACTATATTTATGATTCCTAGACTGAATCTTGGTGGTGACTCCATTTTCCTTTTTTGCCCCAGTCCACTTAGTCAAGGGTACTCTCCCCCCCCCCCCCCCCCAGCTGCAGTTGCGCCCACATAGTCTTTTGACTCATTTCTCTTGTTAAAACACTTTCACCTTCGGGTAGTCTTTAGACTCATTTCTTTTGTGAACTTCCTTCACCTTCTGATAGTCTTTGGATGTGTTTCTCTTGATGAAACTCCTCCACACTTCCACGGTGTAGGAACATTTCCCACGCTTCCACGGTGTAGGAATCTTTCATGATACTTGACGCACCCTAACACGCCCAATACAACCTCCCTCACTTCTATGGTTTAGGATCTTTTCCACACTTCCACGATGTAGGAACCTTTTTCCACACGTCCATGGTGTAGGAACCTCTCCATGCTTCCACGGTGTAGGAATCTTTTATGGTACTTGATGCACCCTACCACACTCAATACAACTCTCCTTGCTTCCATGGTGTAGGATCTTTTCCACACTTCCACAGTATAAGAAACTTTTTTCCACACTTCCACGGTGTAGGAACCTCTACACGCTTCCACGACAAAGGAATCTTTTGTGGTACTTGATGCACCCTAACACGCTTAGTACAACTCTCCTCGCTTCCACGGTTTAGGATCTTTTCCACACTTCCACGTTGTAGGAACCCCTTTCCACACATCCATGGTGTAGGAACTCCTCTATCTCTATCTCCTTCGGGATTTGATTCAACAATGTTTGTTTAACCCTAGTTTTTATATAAGAAAAAAAAAAAATCATGTTTTCCCAAAATATGTCTCTCAAGTTTTGATTCGAAAAAATTCATTTAATCCTGGTTTTTATCAAAATATTGGTTTTCCTAAAATGTCTTCCTTAGGGTTTCATTCGGCAATGTTCGTTTAATCCTAGTTTTCATCAAAATATCGTGTTTTCCCAAAATGTCTCCCTCAGGATTTGATTCAGCAATGTTCATTTAATCTTGGTTTTTATCAAAATATTGTGTTTTCCTAAAATATCTCTCTCAGGGTTTGATTCGGTAGCATTGATTTAATCCTGGTGTTTCTAAAAATATCATGTTTTCCCAAAATATCTTCCTTGGGGTTTGATTCAATAGTGTTCGTTTAATCCTGGTTTTTCTCAAAATATCATGTTTTCCCAAAATATCTGTCTTAGGGTTTGATTTGATAGCATTCGTTTAATCCTGATTTTTATCTAAATATCAATTTTCCAAAAATGTCTTCCTCAGGGTTTGATTTGGCAACATTCGTTTAATTCTGGTTTTTGTCAAAATATCGTGTTTCCTAAAATGTCTTCCACGGGGTTTGATTCGATAGTGTTCGTTTAATCCTAGTATTTATCAAAATATCATGTTTTCCCAAAATATCTTCCTCCGGGTTTGCTTCATCGATGTTCATTTAACCCTGGTTTTTATCAAAATATCCTATTTTTCTTGAAATATCTCCCTTGGGGTTTGATTCGACAATGTTCATTTAATCTTGGTCTTTATCAAAATATCATATTCTTAAAAAATATCTCTCTCATGGTTTGGTTCGATACTGTTCATTTAATCCTGGTTTTTATCATAATATCATATCTTCCTCAAGGTTTGATTCAACAGTGTTCGTTTAACCCTGGATTTTATCAAAATATCATGTTTACCTAAAATTTCGCCCTCGGGATTTGATTTGACGGTGCTTGTTTAACCCCACATTTTCAAAACTTCTCTCATCTTAGAATTTCCCCTTTAAATCAAAATTGTTTCAATCATCACGTTTTAAGTCTTCCAAATGTTTTGTTTTATCATGCATAGCATTTTTTATGTTTTGTCTAGTATTTCTCATAGTTTTCATAGTTTTTAACCATTTTTTCATAGCATCTCGCATTCAAACGTTTATGTGTGTTGCCTAAAATTAAAAATCTTCCCATGCATATGAGTGTGTGTAAACTTGACTATACGTGTGCATGTTTCACGTGCATATGTATGAATGTACATTTATGTGCATGCATGCACATGTGAAAACATGCAGGTATGTTTATGTTTACATAACTACCTATGCGCGTGAACAAAAACATGTTCTAGTATCATCATGGCATAAATGATAAAAGCACAATATATATATATATACACATAAGTGCCAAAAATATAAAAGTAATAACAAGATCTAGCATTATTTCCTAGTTGCATTGTTACTAACATATTTACAAGAGGTAGTGAAAAGAGAAAAAGGGGGAGAATTTTCTCAATGCCAAAGAATGCTAGTTTGAGAAGAAAAGAGCTAAAGATGATCAAACCCTCTACAATAGCTCCGCAATATCAGGGTAAGACCGGTTTTGGCCCATAAACAGTGCAATTTTTTGCACGTAATTTGGGGTGCAAAAATGCGAAAATCACGTTCTTTATCCAACACCTTTCATTGCAATCGGGATGTTAGATAAAGAAGAAGCAGTTGTAGACATCGTATTTTTTCCACCCTCGGTTTGCATGCCAGACCCTGAAAATTCCAAAAATGTCAAATTTTCACATGGGGACCATGGGAACATCTAGAGTGATGTGGTATAACCCGTTCGGGCATCGGCTTACTCTAAATGACCTTTTAGGTCAAATTAACCAAAATGTCCTTGGTCAACTCTAGGTTGACAAAAAAGTAAAAGTTGGTCAAAATCACTCCAAAACTACTTTTTTCATGTTTTTACATCAAACCTAAGCTATGAGGAGATTTTCGTCAACTTTGACTAAGTTTGACCTAAGATTGACATCCAAGGGCACCAGAAACTCTAATTTTGATCCATCTGTCAAAACGGGTTGCAACCAATGCCATTGCGAAGATTATTGAATTCCTTTTCTAACGACTATTAATGGTTTGAAATCGGAGTTAAAACGGTTAAGATATCTTGAAAATCATGCTAAGCGCGTCAGCCCACTTCCTGAGGCCATAACTTTTGATCCAACTGCTGGATTTTTTTTTTTTTTTTTTTTTAAGTTTTATGGAAACTAGAAGTGCATACCTTTCCAAAGACACTAAGATTAGCTCAATTGGTGTCAGGGAAGGCTTTCAAATGTGCGACTGAAGCCAAAACTCGGAAAAGGACAAGACTACTGATGTCAGCAACTAGCCCAGTGCACCCTAAAAGGTTGCGGGAGCTAGCTGGTGGCCCCTAAAGGGCTTTTGAAAGCTGAAGGGTGACATTTTCAATATAAAAATCCCTTGACCCTCCAAACTAAAAAAAAAAAAAAAAAAAAAATTGGGCATTTTGGAGCTTTTTCTAGGCTGATTCTCTCTCTCTCTCTCTCTCTCTCTCTCTCTCTCTTTAAATCCTCTCAAAAAAAAATTTGATTTCTCATTTCTTCCATCAATCAAGAGGTAGTGTTCTTGCTCTCTTCTTCCTCTCTTTGGTCTTGGTGCCTTGGATTTGAGGTTTAGGGGTGTAAATGTAGCTTTTTAACACTATGTACACCCATTTATTTTCCTAGCCCTTTTATTGCTTTATCTCGCTTTATAACATGTTTTATTTCTTTTTCCAGTATATCTCTTACTTTATCTTGCTTCCTAGCATGTTTTATAGTTTTCCTAGCATGTTTACTTGCTTTCTAATATGTTTTATGGCTTTGATGTTGTTGGCCTAGCTTCTTGGGCTAGGATATGTCTAAATACCTTATTTGTGCTTAGATCTACACACTTGTGTGCTTCTTGCCATGCTTGTGCTTAGATCTACATGTTCATGTGCTTAAAGCTTTGTTTGGATGCTATGCTTGGTGCTTTATAGCTTTGTTTCTCTTGTTTATGCCTATTTCTTGTGTTCGGCTTTTGGGTAGGGTGTAGATCTAGATCTAGTGGTCTAGGCCAACATTCATACATCCAAGTTTCAATAAAGGGTTTGGATATTTTTTTTCCTCTTTGCATGTTTATGCCTTGTTTGCACTTTTTCATGTGTTATGGTTGGATCCATGCTTGTTTGCTTAGATCTAGGCTCTTTGCCATGTTCTTGCTTATTTTCCCTTTTGTGGGTTTGTTGCTTGTTGGTCTTTAGGACCACTTGCTTGTTTGGTTGCATCCGCCTCCTTTGGTGGGTTGTTTGGATGCAAACATGTTTGGGGCATACATCCTAGTGATGTTTGGCATGTTTGCCGCATGCATTTCTCTCCTTTGCTTAGTTCGCATGTTAGGTTTCTCATGTTAACCTTACTATGTGCCTCATAACATGATTACCCTTCCCCTTTGTGTGATAACATGCTTGCTTTGCTTGCGTTGTGCCATCTCGTTTGGCTTCCTTTGTTTCCTTGCATCTTTGCATCTTTGTTTATATGTTCATGCATGTGTCTTTGTATGCTTTTTCGTGTTATCAAGCCTAGTTCCTACTTATGATCTCATTCGGGTTTGCACCTGTCTTTTTGTACACGAGATCCTGAGTCTCTTTTAGGAACTTTGCTTGATGGCACACGTGTTGTCCACACTCCGATATAATGGAACTACGGACACCAAATCCAAACCCACATTTGTCCTTCTTGGACACCCTCTTTTTCTTGATAACATGTTTGTTTAATAACATGCTCACTTGCTCCTTTGTGTGCTTTATACCCTTGTTTGCCCTTTTATGTGCTTCCTTTGTTCTTTTTTTTTTATCCCTTTACTTGTCTGCTAGCTTCGTTTTCATTGTTATCGCATCTTCACACTTGGAGCAAGGGCACAACATCCAAGATGCAAGCTAAAAATGGTAAATGCAAGCAAGAAGATGGAAACCCAAAAGGGTAATGTTCAATAGATAGGAGGCTTAGCCTCCCCGAGTGGTTTCTTTCTATTTCTTAGCCTTTTTCTTTAGAACCATGTATCCATATTAGGGTTTCCTTTCCTTGTATCTTGCTTTAGGCTGCATTCTTAAGGTATGGCAATGTGTGTTTTACCTTTCCTGTACTTGTTGGGCCATTCCTTATATGTAGGCGATGCCTGCTTTTATCTTTATTGTACCTTGCTTAGGCAGCATTCCTTGGGTATGGCAATGTCTGTTTTACTTTTCCTATATCTTGCTAGCTATACCTTTGGAACGTTGGCAATGTCTGGTTTATTTTCCTGTCTGTGTGCTAGCATTGTGCATGATGTGTGTGTGTGTGTATTTGCTGGCTTATGCGTGGTTGTGCACTTTGTATGATGGACTCTCATGGTTAGAAGGTGTTAGGACATATGTGATTCAATGTTAGGAACATATGTCAATATTTTATATAATTGGCTAATCCTTTGACAAACGTACTTTACTTGTAATTGGGTAGATCTAGGATGTGTTTAATACTTCATGGAACAAGGTTTCAAGATTAAGTGTTAAAGCCATGCAAATCTGTCCAAGAAACAAGTGAAGAAGTGCTAGTTTTTAAAGTTCGACAGCTAGCATCTATCGAGGTTTAAAAGCTGTTTCAGCCCGCGGCTTAACAGCTCTCTCGATAAATGGCTACCTATCAAGGTTTATGAAATTCAGTTTTTCAGAGCTGATTTCAATCCAATCTTTGAGTATGTGTTTAGGTTTTCTTTTCTCACAACCCTAAACATATATAAGGATTATTTTGAGGGCCATAAAAGGTGACATAAGTTGCACAAGTGTAGAGTAAAGTTTTGTTCATGCAAATCGTGACTAAAGACATAATTTGCCCTAGTTCATGTTTCTCTTAAAGAAGTTGTTGTGTTTGTACACTATAGGGTTTTATGACCAAAGAGCTTTGTGATCTTCATCGTGTGATGAACTGAAGAACTTTGCAGCCAACTTCTTTCTCAAGTTAGTGATCAAGTTGCGTATTGGGATTCGTACATCTATTGGTTAGTCACGTTTTAGGACCCATGCATTGAAAATGAGAGATTGTCACTACAAAACAAGTCCAATTGGGTATTGGGGTAAGGGTTTAACTATAGGTTGGTATAAAGTACTGGGATTCCTTTACTTGTAACTGCTTATTTTGATAATAGTGGATTTTAGGAGTGGTAACCTTAAAATCACCCGGTAGGGTTTTTGCCTATAGGATTTCCCCATTTGTAAACAAATCACCGTCTCAATTTATTTTTCGTTGCATACTTTAGTTAATTGGTGATTTTTTGTGCTACCACCCGCTTTGCATGTTAATTTGATTAATTAATAAACTTGGGTAATTAATCAATTAATTCATCACAATGGGTCAATATATTCTTGGCCTATCAGAAGGGCAACCCTCTCGTGATCATGGGTGCTCTTGACCTTGTAGTGTGGGTATGCGCTCAAGGCAACTGTCGCAAGTGTATATTCATGCTACATTGTGTGCATGATCTTCACGGTGTGATTGTTTTAATCTATGTCAATTAGTCACATTGGTTTCCCTGTGTACGCGACATGCATCAACATGTTTGGTGCTTTGGTGGGCTCCGACCCACCCTAGGATGAATATGCCGAAGTGCATCATATACACAAACATGAAACCCTTTCGGTGTGCCATAGCACAGCAAACGCGAAACTCTGCCGAATTTTTCCCGAGAAAATGGGACACCTTTGTTGCCATATTCTTACCGCGAAAGCTTGGTGAGGATAGTGTTTTGTGTGCTATGACGCACCAGAGGCGAATGTTGTCGGATTTCTACCATAATAATAAGGCGAAATGCTACTGGATTTTCATCATGGAAATTTGGTAACAATTCCAAAGTGCGCTAGCAAAGCATTGATTAAGACCACACCACTTCCAAAATAAAACCTCAAAGCCCAATTCTTTTAAAGCCCCGAAAGCTAACGCCAATAGCTTTTTTTTTTAATTTCCAATGTATGAAAGTTAAGATTTTACCAAAAACAAAGGACTGTCTCCAGACAGGCGTTACGGGGTGCCTAACACCTTCCCCTCACGTAACAAGACTTTCGAACACAAAACTCAAAATTTTTTACCCGTCCATGTTAGATTAGGAAAAATGACCTTTTTTTAGCCTAGGATTGGTAATAAAATCAAATAAAGTCAGGTGACCAATCACACCATAGAAAAAACCCAATAATTGGTGGTGACTTCATCTACCTTTGTTAATTATAGGTTAACATTGACTCAAGTCACACACTAGAGGTACCACTTTCACCCTTATTTTCACACACTACCCAAATCTCAAAATCACCGCCTAAGTGGGCATAGGTGTCGCCGCGATGGTAGGTTGGCTACCGTGAGGCATTGACACCAGGGTCACCACTCTCCTTCGGCACAAGGGTAGTGTGATATTAGTGGTAATCCTAACCCGCATAAAGTGACCACCATAATCATCCACTCCTCCAATGGACTTGCATACTTCCCTCAACAGGTTCATAAATGGCCTCTGTCACTTTTTTGGCCATATATCTGATGGGTATATTTTGGACTTGCACCCAGAAAGGAAATTTGTTAAAAACTAAATCATGAAGCATAGTATCTGAAACATACCTCTATAAAACCACAAGATGCTTGTCAAACCTCTAGGGCTGATTGTGAAGAATTTTATCTACGTCTAGCAAGTTGTCAAAAACAAACAAAACCTTATGATGACTAAGGTGTCACATTTTGAATCCATTTTTTAATCGCCAGAGTTGCTTAAAGGCTTGAGCCACTGCCTCCATATTCAAAAACTGAGATATCATGAAGTTCGCTTCCAAAATAAATTCTCTAGTTCTCTGATCATTCTAAAGAAAAAAATTGAAATTTTATCTCTTTGAGAGCGAGAGGTTATTCCAAATTTTTGTCAAATCTTCCATCTTTGAAGTGATAACCAAGAAGAGAGATGAGAGAATAAGAAAGAAAAAGAGAAAAACCCATTTCCCTAAACCACCAAAAATAAAAACCAACAAGTTCAAGAAGCAAACGTGTTGCTTCAAGAGGACAAACTCTCCTTCTAAGAAGGGACAAAAACTTCTACAACTTAAGAGAAAATAGGAGACCCAACTTTCTTATTGACAGAGGGACTTCTTGAGTATTTTCCCTTAATAACCAATAGATCTAAACTTTGTATCAATAATTGAATACTGTTATTAATGCCCATTGTTGACGCCAGGGCCTCGAACGGTTAGAAAACCGCTAGGCCTTTGTTCGACCACCCGCTGTGGTGACGCTCTCGTGCGTGCAGGGCCCTTTGGAGGCCCCTCTCGATAATTGTGTGGTTTGACACTGGGGTGCTTCAGGTGCTCTCACTCTCTCAAAGGAGGAAGGTAGGTCTACTTTTGGAGGTGTCGTAGGAATCTTAGCCAAATTTTAGGTGAATACCAAAGGTAAGTGAAGTCGCCACAAATCATTGGATTTTTCCTAATCTAATGTGGATTGTAAAAAATCTTGATTCTTGAGTCTAGAAGTTTGGTTACGTGTGGGAAAGGTGTTAGGAACCCCACAATGCCTGTCTAAGGACAGTCCTTTGTTTTGATAAAATCTTAATTTTTGGAGATTGGCAGTAAAAAACATGATTTTGGCATTGGCTTTCGGGGCTTTGCATGCATAGGGGCTTTGAGGTTTGGCTTTTGAATGGGTGTGGTCCCAATCTATGGTTCCCTAAGGCATTCAGGCAAAGTACCAGTTTTCCATGGCGAAAATCCAGCGACATGTCACCTTACTACGTGGCGGAAATTAGGCATCGATTTGTGTTAGGTGACATGGACTATGACAATCACACCAGAAGGGGTGAGTAGGTATATATATACATACATCATGCACACAAAGCAGGAAAGTAAATGCATACATCCCTAGAGCATGGCCTAAAATATAGGTGTAGGAAAGTAAACAAGGATTGTCATACTCTAGAGATGAGGACGAATGGTACATGGCATGATATACCGAATACAACCCATCTAAGAGAGAAAGGAGGGAGGAAGGAAGGGGGTTTAAAAGAGTACATAACTAAATGGGAAAGGCTAGACCCCTAAATTTGCTGAACATAGCCGCTTGGCTTATATCCACATGCTCACATCCTCGTTCTTTTTTGCTTACTTCTTGGAGACTGTGCCCTAGCTCCATACGTCTTGGCTCTATATGTGTACATGCAAAGACAAGAAACCAGCAGACAAGCAATGAAAGGAATAGATGCAAAGAGCATGTGAAAGAGGCATAAAGTAGATAAGCATGATGGACATGGCTAGCAAAGAAAAAAGAAAGCAAACAAACAAGCAAGAAGGCAAACAAACAAGAAAGCAAACAAAAGATGGTGTCTACAAGGGAAAAATGTAGTTTTGCAGCAAATGTCCATAACTTTATTGTGTTGAAGCATGGACAACCCACTAGCAAGAAAGACTCATGCATGGACATGTGAGCAAGCGTGTAAAGATGCATAGAATGTCGACGGGTGGTGCGAAAAAAAATGGTAAGCATTGTTGGGATTTGTGCCCTAGAATCCTATTGTATGATGCTATGTATTATATTATGTATGACATTATGTATGACATGATGTATGACTTAATATTGCAATTAATAAAATTGTTTTATTATTGTCTAAAATAAGGGTAACATGAATATTTGGACATTATCATATAGTCCACAAGATGCATAGTATGTGATTTATGTGATTTAGTCACAGAAGATATAAGTCACAAGTTCTTTGTAAACTCAAAATTTTAGTTCGTAGTTGGTGATGAAATTGGGCATTTCATCTGTGAAGAATATAACATATTAACTAAGATGATTTGTCTTGATCATGGAAGTGGAGACTTCTAGTTGATATGTTAATATGTTTTAAGAGTTAAGACATATTGAACTTGACTGCTGTAAGATTTATTATTCCCCTAAAGATTGTCAATAGAATAATAAATCTCACGACTTATATTTGCATGAACTCTTAATCCTGAGAGAATAATGGACCTGATCATGAAGTGTAGGTTGCTTTGATATATCAGGAGTGAGATCTAAAGTAACGGTCAAAACCACAGTATGTTGGGCAACTACATTTAGTGTTAATGGAACATATATTCTCAAGATGGAATTCATAGTCTCTTAACGGAGATATAAAATATTCCCTTGAGATAAGTTTAATGGGTTTATTATTTAGAGAGTTAGGCCTAACCACTTTAGTAAGACTAAAGTATATATTTATGAAATTGAATTTCATAAATATATGATGAATAACATTAAATGATTAAACCGGGTACTGAAGGATTAAGATGTAGTAATCTACAAAGTGGTAGTCTTCATTCATGACTTTATATTACTACGAATATTTTATGAACAGGTTACATGTACAATAAAGTCTTGGGATATAATTTATTAATAAGGCCTAGAGTGCAACTATATTTATATAATGGTATTAAATATAATTAATAGTAACTTTGGACTTGTCAAGAGTTGACAGAAAGGCCCAAGGCCCATTGGAGTTAGTGTCTTATTTGCTTCCTTTTGATCTCACTCCAAACCACATACTAAAGCCCAATTGGAAAAGCCCAAAAGGCTAGCCCAATTAGATAATCAGTTATAAGGAAGGAAACATATAGAATTTAAAAGAACATAAATTGGTATGTATGTGAATATTGGACACTCTTTGATTCTCTCTAGAAACATACACATATAACTGATTGAGAGACCACACATCTTGGGCATCAAGTGGAATTAGAGTGAAGATTAAAAGTATTCCCAAGTGCTTCTGATTTTCGGTTTTGAATTTCACCATACCAAGGTACACTTTCTTGATCATATATTCTAAAATTTACATAGTACATGTTATCAATTGTGAATGAAGTAGATCTGTTAAATTTTTCTGCTGCGCATGTTATTTTCCATCAAATGGTATCAGATCGATCTTCATTTCGAATCTGTATTACATGATTTGTAAGTTTTGGAATTAGAAATAATAGTTTCATGTTGTTAGAAGATTATATATGCGTTTTATTTTCTGCATGGATGATGAAACTATGGTTTGATGAAAACTGATATTGATGTTATGATGTTGTTTAAATTTGAATTTAAGAATGTTAAATTGAACTTTAAGGCTATAGCATCAATGGAATTCAGTTTTGACATCAATTTCCATCTGTTATGTTTATATGATGTTTGATTGTTTATGAAAAACCGTTGAAAACTGTTTATATCTGAACTTGAAAAACTGAAAACACGGGTTTTTTGCATGTAAGCTTCCCGTGAAGCTACTCGTGAAAAATGCCACTGAAGCACAAAAAATTTTCACGGTTAAGCTTTACTTGTGAAATAGTCGCGAGACAGTAGCGAAAGTTTCTATGTGAATTTTTGTGTTTTCAAATTTTGCTTAACTCATTTTCACGAGAAGCGACTAATCACGAGATACCCATGAGGGAAGCAATAAGTCGCGAGATACTCACGAGACAGTAGCAAAAGTTTCTGTCTGAATTTTTTGGAAAATTGGAAATTCAAAGTTTTTCAAGATGTTTTCAATTGTATAAAGTGCAATGCTGTGTGTGATTAGTTTACACATGTTTACAAAATAAAAACCTTTAATTTAAAATATCTAGTGGGACAGAGATACAAGGGTTGGATCTCACGGCCTCTATTGTTGGTTTATAGTAGTGTGATTAAATACCACGCCTTGGCGTATATGCCTTGCTCCCTTCGGAGGGTGTTAAATTCATGGAACTGCAGATTAAACTTCTTAATGATGGATGATATGTGTTTTTACATTAAGAACGACCACGCTTCCGTGGAGTTACTTAGTGACTCACATTGATTCTAGGCAATGGTGTACATTAGGCTAAGTATAATGTTAACCTCCCTTCGGAGCTATGTCATTATTACTTAGAGGCTAAGGGAAAAACGGCAAATTAGTTTTGTTTGGTAAGAGTTACCGTGATAGAATTAATAATGAGAATAATTCTCACCTGATCATAGTGATTGGTATGACCTCGCTTCTGGGGAATATTAATTGTGGGATTGGGTTGTCGTTGCATATATATATATATATATATATTATATTATGATTTTGTTAAGGTTCCATTCTATATGATTATATACTAAATTAATAATGTCCAGTTTACTTATTATATTCATGTTTATTATTTTCAGATTTGAACATGGCATCATTTAGCCCATTTGTTACCATTCTTAATCAAAACAAATTGACTGGATCTAATTATGTTGACTAAAAAGAAATTTGGACATAGTTCTCACTGCTGAAGAGCACAAATATGTGCTTACTAAACCATGTCCTAACTTTCCTTCATTAGATGCTCCTCCTGAGGAAAAACAACGATATGATTGTTGGCAAAAATCTAATAAGATGGCCAAGTGCTACATCCTAGCATCTATCTCAAATGTTCTACAACATCAAATGCAGGATGTAGAACTAGCATCGGACATTATGTTAAGTCTAAAGGAGATGTTTGGTGAGCGAGGCCGTTCTGCAAGGCAAGAAACCATGAGACAAATTTATAATACCAAAATGGCTGAAGGTAGTTCAGTAAGGGAGCATTGTCTTATAGTGATCTCTAATCTAAATACATTGGAGGTTTTAGGTGCCGATATTGATAGAAAATTCCAAGTGGATATGATACTCCAGTCACTATCAGAATCATTCAAGGAATTCAAACTCAATTATAATATGAGCAAAAAGATTTACTCTTTGTCTGAATTAATGAATGAGTTGGTAGCAACGGAAGGCATTCTTAGTACTTCTAATGTTGAAGCCAATATGGGTGAAACTTCTACTTCTCAACCTAAGTCAAAAGGTAAGGGTAAGAAGAAGAAGAAGAAGAAGGACTTCACCAAGCAAGAAGGTAAACAAATTGTCTTAAGGGTTGCTGACAAAGGAAAGAAGCTCAAAGGAAAATGTTTCCATTGTGGTGAGAAAGGACATTGAAAGAGGAATTGTCCAAAATTCAAGGCTGCCAATAATAAGGGTATGTATAGTTCTTTCCTCGAAATATGTTTGGTACAAAATCCCATAGATTCCTGCTGCGTGGATTCAAGTTGTACTAATCATATTTGCAATTCTTTGCAAGGGTTCCAGGAGACTAGAAAACTTAAAGAAGGAGAATTGTTTCTTATTTTGGCTGATGGGAGCAAGATTCCGGTTGTAGTTGTTGGTGTTTATAATTTATGTTTTGAGTCTAGAGTTTTAATATTAGAAGACTGTTTGTATGTACCTAATGTTCATAAGAATTTAATTTTTGCAACTTATTTGGGTAAACATAGATATTGTGTTATCCTTAAAGACAATGTTGTAATAAAGAAGGATAAAATGTTTATCTGTTCTGGCAATATTATAGATGGTCTTTATATTTTAACTCCTGATAAGCATGAATTATATAATTCTGAATTAGATAATGACTCTCATGTAAAATCATTAAAGAGAAAGTTTCCTTCTACTAATGATGCATATCTTTGGCACTTGCATTTGGGTCATATTAATTCAAACAGAATTCAAAGACTGATCAAAGATGGACTCTTAGAGCCCATGGACTTTGATGAATTTCTAGTTTGTGAATCTTGTTTGGAAGGAAAAATGACCAAACGACCTTTTAATGCAAAAGGTAGAAGAGCCCAAGAATTACTTGAATTAGTTCATACGAATGTGTGTGGTCCTATGTCAACCCAAGCAAAAGGAGGTTATGAGTACTTCATCACTTTTACCGATGATTACTCAAGATATGGTTATGTGTACCTAATGAAACAGAAGTCTGAAGCCTTTGAAAAGTTCAAAGAGTTTAGGGCTAAAGTCAAGAATCAATTAGGTAGATGCATAAAAGCCATTCGATCTGATCGTGGTGGCAAATACTTTCTTGGGGATTTCAAGGATTACTTAACACAAAATGGGATTGTATCCCAATTGACCGCACCTGGAACTCCCCAACAGAATGGTGTAGCAGAAAGAAGGTATAAGACTCTTTTAGAAATGGTTAGGTCCATGATGAATTACTCAACTTTACCAATCTCTTTTTAGGGTTATGCCATAAATATAGCAATACATCTTTTGAATTTAGTTCCATCAAAATCTGTTCCCAAAACACCCACGGAATTGTGGAGTGGGCGTAAGCTTAGTATGAAATATGTCCACATTTGGGGTTGTCCAGCACATGTGTTAAAAGGGAAGCCTGATAAATTGGAACCAAAATTAGAAGTATGTTTGCTTTTAGGTTATCCAAAAGAAACTAGGGGTTATTTATTCTATAGTCGTAAGGATAATAAAGTTTTTATTAGTACAAATGCTAAATTCTTGGAAAATGACTATATGAATAATTTTACTCCTAGAAGTAGAGTTGTGTTGGTAGAAATGAATGAACCTGTAAAAGAACAACCAATGAATGAAACTAAGGATGATGTGGCTGTATTAGATATACCACAAGATACTATTTATGAGATGTCTAGTACACAGGTGCCTCGTCGTAGTGGGAGAATTGTTCGGCCTCCTATAAGATTCATAGGTTTAGGAGAAACTTATGAAGCTATCTCAGAAGAGGCTGAATCGGATCCCTACACTTATGAAGAGGCAATGAATGATATAGATGTACATCATTGGGTCAAAGCTATGAAATTTGAATTAGATTCCATGTATTCCAATCAAGTTTGGGATCTTTTTAAGGCCCTTAATGGCATTAAACCTGTTGATTGCAAATGGGTTTATTTTCCATCAAGCATAGCATTACACAAAGCAGAAATGGAAGTATACGTACGAAACAACCCGGCATCCGAAGATGCTTCCCAAATGGTCACATCCAAACAAGGCCTCATGGGTATTAGATGTAACCAAAAAAGATCAAGCTCGCGGAGGGCGTCAAGCATGGCAAAGCCTAGAACAAGAGAGGGTGGCACAAGCATAAAGCATAGAAGCAAGCAAGAATAGACGTGCAAATAGGATGATCCAAACCCTTTGATGTGGGCCCTAGTGTATGGACGATGACAAAGACCATAGGGTCTAGATCAGGTCCGAAACAATAGACCAAAAAACAAGAAAATGCAATAAAAGGAACAAAATGTCTATAATAGCACATGGCATGACAAACAAAACCTAGGCCTAAACATATAAACTTGGCAAGATGCACACAAGCATATTGATCTAACTTGGGAAATAGCATAGAACATATAGAGAAGAAGACCTAAGCACGCAACCATGTGAAAACATAGATCTAGACATATAGGCATAGAAACATGCGTGTAAACATGTAGATCTAAGCTAGGCATGGCCAAAAATGTGATATCAACCATGTAAGCATGTAGAGCTAAACAACAATACAAGGAAAAGATAGATCTAAGCATGAAAACATGACATATGGCATGAAAACATGTAGATCTAAACATACAAGCATGTAAGGATGTAGATCTAAGCATGTGAAAAAAGAATCCAAACACATAAACATATGAAGACAAGGATCTAAGCATACAGATATGTAGAGAGGCATAAACACATGGGCCTAGACATGTGAGCGTGGCATAAAGCATAAAAGGAAGCATAGGGACCCATAAATCTAGGCTCAAGCATGGAGATAGGCTTATAGACTAACATAGAACATGTAAATCAAGCCATAGACATGGAAAGCATGGAAACTTGTAGATCCGGACACAAGCACCACATGGAAAAGGTAGATCCAAGCATAAAACATGGCATAAGGCATAAAAAGTAAGGAGATTTAAGCTAGAAGCACAAATAAAGCAAGAAACATGCTAAAGAAAGCAATAAATCGTGTTATTCAAGAAAAAAAAAAAGGATAAAAAGTTTGATAAAGCTTTATAGGAAAAGGAGTGTGGATTTTAGCCAAAAAGCTACATCCATAGCCTTATACCTCAAATCCAAGGTATAGAACTAAGGAAAGGAAGATGGAGGGTATAAACATTATCTTGTATTTTTTGAGAAGAGAGAAGAATCAAGAAATTTTGATGTGTTTTTGTGTTTTTTGGGAGAGAAATATAGCGAGAAAAGAGAGGGAAAAATGCCCAGAAAGATGCCCGAACAGCTCCCAAAATGTCTCCCCTTCAATCTGAGCTGCCAAGAGCCTTTTATAGGCCCTAGCACGCTTTTCACGCTTTTCTCAATATCTCAACCATTTTAACTCTGATTTCAACCCATGAATTTTCGTTGGAATGAGAATTTAATTATCTTCGCAATGGAATTGGTTTCAACTTGTTCTAATAGTAGAATCAAAATTAGGGTTTCTAGGGCCCACAAAGAGTCAACTCCGGGTCAAAGTTGGTCAAGTTGTTAAAAATATCTAAAGAGCTTGGGTTTGATATAAAACCATGAAAATGTTGTTTTGTGAGGATTTTGACCTTGTTTGACATTCGGTCAACCCAGGGTTGACTAGGGGCATTTTGGACATTTTGGCTGAAAAAGGCACTTTGGGTGCTCTAGCGTCTGAACGGGTTGCACCACATCATTTTGGATGTTCTCGCGGCCCCATGGGGAGAAAATGATATTTTTGGATTTTTCGAGGCTTGGTATGCAAAACGAGGGCAAACAAAATACCGTATCAACACCTTTTACTAGACTTACTAGCAAATGATATATCTCAACAAAATTCTTCACATATTCAAGCTGGGCTCGGTCTGGTCTTCATCGAGTGAATGAAATTTTTGTAGCGGTACAAGATTCATGGACTTCAAAGAACTCATGTCCTAGATAGCCTGGTCAGTTTGGAACTAACGAAACTAGGTACGTTTGCATCTTCCTTATTGCAATACCAATTAAGTCATACAGGTTGCCAAGGAGAGATTGGTCGAGTTCATGGTTGTCCAACCACCAAAGAGCATTTTTGCAATAAAACCCAGAGTTCATTGGCATCCACATGCTACTTATTTATTCAAGATCAACTTCGACAAAGCTATTTTCAAGACTGAAAAGAGTGGCATAGGCATTACAATTCGAGATCATCCCAGGTCACTAATAGTAGCTCTTTCTCAACAACTGCCTTCCACCTACCAAGTCTTGGTGATAGAAGCTTTAGTAGCTGCTAGAGCTGTTCAATTTGGTATTGAAGTTGGAGTATGTGTTGCAATGCTCGAAGGCGATTCTGAGATGGTCATGACAGCTTTGAAGGAAGGAGAAAATTCTCTAGCTTCGTAGCACCCTTCATCAAGGATGCTCTATTATCATCCAGCTCCTATGAAAAATTACTTTACTCTCACACTAGGAGAGACGGTAACAAATTTGCCCATAGTCTAGTCAAGCATTTCATTAATATTTTTAACTATGCAGTATGGATGGAAGATGTTTTATCACCTCTTTACTTTGTTTTTCAAGTTGATTTAGCCATATTGTCTTTGTCTAATAAAATAGTTGCATTGTCTTTGTCTAATAAAATAGTTGCAAGTCTTCTTTCTAAATAATAAAAATAAAAATAAAAATAAAAAATCTTCACATATTCGCCCTCGCATCACAAGTTACGCTGAAACCAACTGATTATCATCAACATAAACTAAAGCATAGGACATGAGAGTAAAGAGTAATATACGATTATGCTATACATTTATTAAGGGAGCATATAGGCTGGTAAAAAGCAATGAGGTGTGGAGAGTTTTCTAGATCACATGGTGTTATGGACGCAAAATTTTCATATGTGCCAATCTCTTGCTAGGAATGTTTGAGAACCACACGTAAGTCTCACATGCGAGGGGCGTAAGAGATACTTTCTCATTATGGAGGGGGTTGTAGTTGTAGAAATTTATCCTGGGGCTGCGCGTTCCCAATAAATTGAGGGTGTTTATTTGCAGTCAATATCCAGCCAGACACAACATTTTGCCCGCATTTTCCAATCTAATCCGAAGGGGAGTCAATACCCAGCCATAGATGAGTGCCCAGTGCCCACGATATAAGAATAATAAAATGGCAGAAGAAACCGTCACCCATACTGTTCTAGAATGTGACCTTGCGATGGAAGTTTGCGGTGAAATCTAACTTCACTTCTAGAAAGTACGGGAACTACTGCTGAAGGATATGAAGACACTGTTCCAGAGTTTTTTTTTTTTGGAAGGAACCTGTTCCAGAGAGTTTATAGGACAACTCTCAGCCCAATGATATTCGTCTAATCGTCGTTAAATTGTGGACAATTTGGACGGGAAGAAACCTGTTTTGGATTGAAAACAAGGTTGAAAGCCTAGGAAACATTTTGCAATCAATTTTGAACTATGTTGAAGAGCTCGAAGGACTACTAGATGAGAGAGAAATTAATATACCGGACCTAGAGGCCTGAATTTACAGCAGTGGCCTACACAGTGACCGCGGAGCTCTCTTTCAGTCTTCTAACATGTCGGGAATGGGTGTGATTCGAATCGGAACAGTGAAGGACTTCTAATGGCAGCTGTGACTCTTCAGATTGATGATCTACTTCTACAGGTGGAAGAAATTGAAGCGAGGGTAGCGTATACAGCAGCCAAGCTGCGCACTTGAAATTGGCATTATGAACGCATTATTTTAAAAGCTAGCTAGTCATGCTAAGGATGTAACCATGAAGTTGTATGGATTGAGGATGAACCGGCCGGAGTTTAATTATGAGTAGTTCATCGCAGATGTACTTGATTTTCATTAATGAAATTACGATCTTCTGGTATTAAATAAATTAAAAAAAAAAAGAAAAAAAGAAAAAAGAAGAGTAACCCTTCATCAACCAGCTAATAGTACAAAATTTGGTTTTGTATCCATGATGTTGTCATGCATGGTAAAAGATGAAATATTCGCAATTTAGAGGCACTTGCAAGAATTACTGTTCTATTCCTTAGGAGTTAATTACGACCTCCCCACAAAAAAGAAAAAAAGAGAAGATTAATAATACATGTAATTGGACCTCCCATATATATATATATATATATATATGTATGAAGCAAGCAATAAAGCAGTAGCATTTATTAAATATTGTTGCCTTTGAATGTTAGACCCAAGTTAAGATCCAAACCGGGAGTCCCTTCCTCAAAAATCTCTCTTTTTCCGTCATCATTAACGCCGTTATCATCCACGAAATCCTCCAACACAAACGAGGGGTTCCACGACTTCTTCGTTGCCGTCAACTGACGGCTGGATTTGTCATTAGTACTCTTCTCGAAATACTTGACCGCCACGTGTATCCTCCGCAGTATCGCGAAGAACTCATCCACCTCCGTGTCCGTCACCGTCTTCTTCCCTCCGTTACAATCCTCCGCCTTCTTCTTCAATCTCTTCCCCTCCAACTCGCCGTTATCTTCCCGTTTCCTCTTCTCCGCTTCCATATATTGAAGAGTAATTTCCTTTTTGGGCAAGTAGTAGTAAAAATATATTAATTGATTTTGGTCTGCTCTTACTTCTATACGTAACTGGTATCTTGAGCCTTTGAGGGTCTATTGGTATTAAAAGTCTGGTCCTAATATACGCATTTTTTTCAAGAGAGTTCTATGGTATGATGATGATGACGACGATGCTGATGATGTTGGGTTAATGATGTCATTTGATTAAAGTGTCGTTGCGTCATGAAAGGCGACAAGATGACATGTGGAACATGGAGCGGTTGAAAAAACATCATCGATCAAAGCTGATTTGATTTGAATTCGCTGATACAGAAAAGCATAAACAAATGTGAAAGGTTTGACATATGTACCTTTTGGATGGGATACAAAAAACTTGGAACTAGCCGACGGTGTCCTTTAAAACTTTTTTTTTGAGAATCAGTGTCCTTTAAAACTTGAATGGTCTGTTGTTATATAAACTATATATATATATATATATATAAAATTAAATTATACTCCCTCCTTAAAAAAAAAAAAAAATGGTGAAAGGTTTGGTGCGAACTTATTCGGAGCAATTTTTGCATAATGATTATGTGGCAAAAATAACATAAACTAGTATGAGTCTGAAAGTCAAGTGCACCTAATAAAATAGGGCTTTAAATACTTATCATTTTTTTTTTCCTGCTACATAATACCAGTAAATACATTGGCAGCTTTAAGAATTTTATTTAGGACGGTTATTAAAAAATTTAAATTAAAAAAAATTAATAAAAAGAGAATTTGAATATATCTAATTATCGACCAAAAAAAAAAGTTTTACAATTTTTTTTTATAAGTTTTTAAATTTTAAATTGTTATATGATAGTTCATTATGAGTATTTATTGCCAATATGGGTAGTAGTTATGACCATTTTATTTTATTAAGTTTGTCTAATATTTTTATTTTATATAGTTGTTATTATCTATGTGTCATTGTTTTTATAAAAATATTTTAAACTAAATAACTAAACTCAACTTATTGGCTCTGTATTAATTATTGACGCAGACAGCCACACTCATTCATACAATTTAACCAATCAAATACTTGAACAATCATTAATTTTACAATTTTTTTTTCTTGAATTTTTCAAACTTTATAACAAAAAATTATTATAACATAATAACAATACACACACATACATGTAACAAACCCTTTATATTTCTTAATTATTAAATTATATAAAGTTATCTTATATTTATAATGTACACACAAACATCCACACACACTTATCTTAACAAACCCTTTTGACGGTTCCATCCTCACATTGTGCAGTTCCAACATCACATGTAACAGTTCTTTTGTCACATTCTGTAGTTCCCTTATCTTTTTCTCACATTTGATGGTTTCATTCTCACATTGTGCAATTTCAACATCACATTTGACAGTACTTTTGTCACATTTGGTGGTTCTTTTTCTCACATTTGACAGTTTCATCCTCACATTTTGCAATTCCAACATTACATGTGACTGTTCTTTTGTAACATTTGGCAGTTCCTTTTTTTTTTTTTTCTCACATTTGACGGTTCCATTATCACATTTGGCAATACCAACATCACATTTTACTGTACTTTTGTCACATTTAATGGTTTCTTTATTTTTTCTCACATTTGATGGTTCTACTATATTGAGCAGTACCAATATTGCATCTGACTATACTTTTGTCACATTCAACGGTACCCTATTTTTTTTTCTCATATTTGACGGTTCCATTATTACATTGGACAGTACTAACATCACTTCTGACTGTATTTTTGTCATGTTCGGTAGTATCTTACTTTTCTTTTTCTCACAGATAGTTCCATCGTCACATTAGGTAGTACCAATATCACATCTGATCGTACTTTTACATTTAGGCCCATCACTAAAGTCACTTTTTTACTTACTAATTATGCTTGTCACAATAGCAATTTTTTTATAAAAAAAAAATGTAGTTATAGCATTTTCCTCATTTTAAAAGCTATTTAAAAAATTTTAGATGTAAAATCTAAAACAAAATAAACATCCCAAAAAATTAGCCTAACCACAATAATTACTAATAGTAAAGTTAAAAATAATTAAATTCAATTAACCAATTTTGCCAAAAACGAACAACCCTGAACTTTTAAAAATTTTGAACAAAATATTTTTGTCCTTCATAGTTTATCATTTTGACCATAATGAAAAGTGTCAGTCTCATTTGAGTCAGTAGAGCCTCCACTAGCTAGGTCTAAGAGAGCCCTAATAGCAATAAGAGAGCCCTAACCCACACTAACTCCTTAGTGTAAGCAAGACCTATTAACATATGTATTAGTATTTGTTGGGAAATTTAAACCTCGGTTGATAGAATTAACAAGTTTAAACTCAAGTTGTTAATTAGATTTATTATGAATAAACCTTGTTAAAAAAAAAAAAAAAAAAACATCAATATCATGCATAGCAGAAAATTAAATAAGACAAAATATGATGACCCAGGAAAACCAATGAAACAAACAAGTTTCACAATAAAAAACCTGGGGGAAAACTTTCCCGAAGAGCAATCCACTATAGTAAAAAGAAGTTCCAGATCTAGTACAAAACCTTTGTCCCTGGACTCTACAATCCTCGTAGATAAGCTTACAGCAAAAACCTTCTACTGTTTCAGAACCTCTAAACTCTTCAATATATGAACATCACCCTTTTACACGGATCCCGGTACGTGACTAACCAATGATGCACAGCTCCCAGTCCGTGACTAACTCACCAACTTGAAGAAGATTGTTGGCTGCAAAGTTCTTCACTTCGTCAACAATGAAGATTAAGAAGCACTTGGTTACAAAACCCTATGGTGTAAAGATGCAATAGCTTCTTTCAGAGAGAATAAGGCACTCGGTCACTTTTTCATGTGTTCTCATTGTATTCTCATATGTGACGGCCTTTAAAATAAGCTTTATATATGTCTAGGGTTGTGAAAAAAGAAACCCTACACATACATGTCAGCATGGGACAAAAATCATATTTGAAAATTTTGATTTCGTAATTCTCGATAGATACATCTATCAAGCAACTATCGAGATCTCGATAGATAGTATCTGTCAAGAAGCTCTCGAGACCTCGATAGATAATATTTGTCGAGCAGCTGTCGGGAATCTGTCTAGCTTTAATGAACAACTAATCTTCACTTGTTTCTTGGACAGATTTGCATGGCTTCAATACTAGACTTGAACTCTTGTTCTTT
This sequence comes from Quercus gilva, assembly GCA_023621385.1. NCBI lineage: Eukaryota > Viridiplantae > Streptophyta > Magnoliopsida > Fagales > Fagaceae > Quercus > Quercus gilva. Next base: position 50,044,058 of record CM042473.1, on the reverse strand, counting down.
GAAGTATAAAAGCATCCTAGATCTACCCAATTACAAGTAAAGTGTGTTTTGTCAAAGGGTTAACCAATTCTATATGACATATGTTCTTAACATGATCCACATATGTCCTAACAATCTCCCCCTTTGGCAATTCGTGACAAAACCACAACAAACAAATGAAATATGAGAAAAGTCATAAATCACTCAACTCATACTCACTTACTGAATACAATAAAATTTACCCTAACACAAACTCTTGAAAAACATTGCAAAAGGAGAGTTCATGGAATGGAAGACTTTGACAACCTGTATTTCTGAAACACTTTAAACAAAACTCATCATCTTAGTGTGAAACAGAAATAAAAGATTGTATACATAAAGAAACATGTGTATAAAAAGGTAAAAGAAACAACACATGTAGAGGTAGGTGAAGAAGACATACATCATATATATATATATATCAAAGATAAGCATAATGTATGTAAAAAAATGGTCACAAGATTGGTGTACAAGAAGAAGAAGCTAAAAGAAGCTCCCCCTAACAAGATGAAACACAACTCCCCCTTACAAAGGCATGTATTTCTCCCTCTAACATGTAGAATCTTAAAAAGAAACCACATTTTCTCCACATTTTCTCCCCCTTTTTGTCACGATTGCAAAAGGGTATAGAAGTTAGAAAGCTTCACTTGAGAAACATAAAGATGATCAAGGGGGCACAAAGAATCCATATAAATGCATTAATGTAATAAAACAAGATGCTATGGATGACAAGATAAATGAAAGATGCAAAACATGTGCAAAACAATGCATGCAAGAGGATCTCACAGATCGAGAAGCTATCGAGCAAAAGCCAACCTTGATGGATTGAGAATATGTCAACAATCTATCGGCTAGATAGAAAGTTTCTCGATGGATCGAGAATCTGTCAAGAAGCTATCAAGAAAAAGTCCAGAAATCTCGATGGATCGAGATTGCGATAACTTCTATCTAGACAAGAAAAAAAAAGGTGCTTGATAGATTGAAAGCTGTCAAGAGGTATCAAGAAGCTGTCGAGATGCTCCAAAACAATTTTTCAAAGAAGAGAAAAATACAGATATGAATGCAATCAAACATGCTACTCAACCAAAGATACAAACAACATTTTAAGCTCTTAAAAACATCTTTCAACAAAAAAAAAAAATGTCAAGCATTTTGATCCAAAACACACACACACACACACACACACACTAAACAAGTCTAACCAATTTTATATTTCAAAAAAAAGTCAAGACAGTTTAGTGAGCATACATTAACAGATGTATTCCTTGTGATGGCCAAATCACATTGTTCCCGCACATGTATCAAAGGTAGCAAAGAATACTGCGTGTTGTGTGTGAAAAACATTGCAAGATTGCAAAAGTGTCTACATGTTATGACGATTTGAGATATGAGAAAATCACTTTAACTCACACATAATCATAACTGCTTGATGGAGACTATCACCTTCAAGGTACATCCTATAACTCCCACATCTCCTAGAAGACATGCTTGCAATCATATATAAAGCATTTTGATTCTTTTTGCTTTTATTTTCTTTGCATATTTTCTTTTGTAAAGCATATCATGCATGGATATATAAGAGAGAAAAGAAATACCCAATGATGTTAAGCTTTTGACATTGTACTTTTGCTATGCCGAAGCATACTAATGTCATATCATGATTGTCAGGCAACAGTGGTGAGATGGTTATTTATGTCTTTCTCTTAGGATTTTTTAATCATTCCTGTCAAAAAGAGTGATACGAGTGTTAAGTACAAGAGATTACTTAATCTTACTTATCACAAACACGAGCCACAAAGCTCACTTGCTTAGTTGTGCATAGAGATGCTCATCTAAACTACAAAAGATACAAAGTTTAGAAAACTTTGTTTCAATGGCCATCCAAGGTACACAAGTACCAATGTACACAAAATACACACTGTTTTTGTATTTTTTTTTTTATTTTGTATTTTTCTCTTTCTATTTTGAAAAAAAAAAACAAAATAAAAACTAAACAACCAAACAAAAATAGACAAACAACATGGAAAGCATGAAAGAAAGATGCAAATGCATGAAAGCATGATTCCAAAAACAGATAAGAAGTCAAGCAAAGAAAGTCCTACTAGAGATAGAAAGAATTAAAGTAGAAGACAACAGAATAAGACAATTAAGTCTTAAACTCCTTTCTCACTCACACAGCACGAGTCTTTAGCTATGAAGATGAAAAGACACATGTCCTAGTATGCCTACTAAAGGACAAAAGAATTAGAATTCTCCTAAAATTGAGTTAAAAATCTCAAAGCTTTTAATAACTCTCCAAACAATGGTATAGGTCCTTGAGAGGAAATCTGTGACCATTTGGACACTTGCTTTTGAAGATACTACTTAAAACAATTAGGATGAATGTGTCAAAATACACCACAATGGTGACAAACATGAGGTCTAACAAAGGATTTAGAATTAGGCAAATCAGTAATGAATTTCATACCTTTATCACTTTTCTCAGATTGGGGTACAAAGACAGTCCTTGATCTAGAAGCCGTGGAATAGGAGGGGCAGAAGGAAACAGCATATCCTAAGCCAGTCTTATCAAAACTAGGCTTTTTAGCACTTGCAAGCTTTGCATTAGACATCCTTTCTATTTGAGTTCTAGCTTGACTAAGCTCAACCTCAAGATTCTTGACCTTCTCTTCTAATGAGGTGTTCTCTACAACAAAAGTCTCAACTAATCTTGTAGTCTCATTTAGTTCAACTAACAAATCAACTTTTTCATTTTTACCTCATTAAGTTCTTTTATACAAAGATAAGAAGTCTTCTTAGATTTTATAAATTCAGTGCTGTATAGCTTATCATAGGCTTCTTGAAAGGTCAACTTCTTGGGTACCTCATCATCAGAAGAATCCTCACTGTCATTTCCACTCTCCACAATCACCTTGTCAGTTGTGGCAGCAAAAGCCATAACGTGACCATATTCATCCACATACTCATCAAAAAAGTTATTCTCAGTATCACTCCAAGTAGCAACCAACCCTTTATCTTTTGACTTCTTGGTCTTTTCCTTCATAAGGTAGTTTGGGCATTCTACGTTCAGATGATCAAAACCTTTGCACTCATGGCATTGGATAAGGGGTTTCTCATTCTTGCCCTTCCTAGAAGATTTGGATTTCCTAGGAGGTTTGTCCTTATCCTTTTTCTTAAATTGAAGAAGCTTGATAATCTCATTAGTTATGAAGGTTAGGTCCTCATCATCTTCATCTTCATCTTTAGAGTCATCAATCTATTCCTCTATACCCTTAAAAGCCAAGTTTCTACTCTTTCCACATTTTTCCATTAAACCTAATCCCATCTCATAGGTTTGAAGGTTCCTTACAAGCTCAATTAAAGAAATTTAATCAATGTCCTTTACTTCTTCAATGGCAGTGATCTTGGCATTGAATCTTTCAGGTAATGACCTAAGGATTTTCATAACAATTTTAGATTTTACTATAGATTCTCCAAGGTTGAAGGCATAATTCACAATATCCTTGAGTTTAGTATAGAACTCATCAAAGATCTCATCCTCCTCCATCCTTATTTTTTCAAAACTACTAGTGAGTCTTTGAAGCTTCACAATCTTTACTACCTTGGTACCTTCATAGGTGGTCTCAAGAATGGTCCATGCTTCCTTGGCAACTTCTATGGATGATATTTTCTTGAATTCCTCATTGTCACCCCACAAAACAAAGCATTCAAGGCCCTACTGTTAAAATTTGCCGCTATGATTGTTGCTTCATCCCAATCCATCGGCGCTTTCTTTGGCTTAATCCAGCCAACCTTAATAGCTTGTCATACTTTTTCACCTAGAGTCTGCAAAAAAAAATTTCATACGAACTTTCCAATATGCATAATTAGTGCCATCAAATAAAGAAGGAATCAAAAGTGACTGTCCATGGTCCATGACAATGTGGGTCAAGGATCACACTTAGGAAATTAATCAAATTAGGGTTTACCCGCTCTGATACTATTTGTTGGGAAATTTAAATTCCGGTTGATAGAATTAACAAGTTTTAAACCCAAGTTGTTAATTAGATTTATTTTGAATAAACCTTGTTAAAACAAACTAACATCAATATCATGCATAACGAAAAATTAAATAAGACAAGATATGATGACCCAGGAAAACCAATGAAACAAACTAGTTTCACAGTAAAAAACCTAGGGGGAAACCTTCCCGAAAAACAATCCACTATAGTAAAGAGAAGTTTTAGATCTAGTACAAAACCTTTGTCCCTAGACTCTACAATCTTTGTAGATGAACTTATAGCACAAACTTTCTACCACTTCAGAACTTATGAACTCTTCAATATATGAATGCCACATTTTTGCACGGATCCCAGTATGTGACTAACCAATGATGCACGGCTCCTAATGGTAGTCTTGAAAAATGGTGGTCTTGGTCAAACTTTGATTTTTTTAAAAAAATTTATCAAAATAAATGCCCTTCGTAGTTTATCATTTCGACAATAATGATAAGTGTCAGCTAGACAAGGAAAAACGAGTTAGAATTTTCTAACCCAACCGACCCAAAAAATACTTGACCCGAACTTGAATTTTTTGACCCGAAGCAAAAACGGGTTGACCCGTGACCCGACCCATGTTTTTTGCGAGTCAACCCGACATGATCTGCGACTCGACTTGAACCTGAATCATTTTTAAAACTTTTTTTTTTGGTAATAAAATAAAATAAATAAAATAAATAAAGACAATATTGGTTTAATTGTTTGTTGTGAGCTTTAAGGAAACAATTTAGACATTTATATAACTGCATGAAAATTAATTGAAAGATAAATAGTTGAGCATTCTGTAATGAGTAAAGATTTTTAGATATCAAATAGCAAAGTACATGCCAAGATAATCTGGTTACAGTACAGTTAAAAATATAGATTTAAAATTGTAAACATGTGTGAGAAACATTCACAAGTGTGAAAATAGTGAAGCCAAAGTACCAAATTAACATAAATTATGAATGCCTAGACCTATTTTTTAACAATTTATGTCCAAAATAAATGGCTTTTCGAAATAAATTATTATATTTCCTAGATTGTGTGTTGCTTAACAATGATATGATATTTATAAAAGAGACAATGTATAAATAAGTAAACAATCAAACTTTAATGTATATCTCAAATTGAAATAGAGTGCCAACCACAATTGACAATAGACTATAAAATTAATTTTCAAGATTGTAAATTTCTTATATATTTTTATTCTTTGTCAAATGAATTATCTAATAAGCCATTTGTAATTTTGTTTTATATTTTGGGATGTTGATATTGTGTAGAAATAAAACTGGTGTATTTTTTTTACTTATCTTTGTGTTATTTTGTTTTAGATAGGAATGTTAGGATTTGCCAGATTGACCCGACCCAACCTGCCTGTTTTGCATTGTCTAGTGTCAAACCTTGGGGTCACAAGAGATAGCAAGGTTTAAATGCCACTGCTCTAAATGGTGTCACATAAAGCACCACAACAAATTTAATTTTCCAATTCTTCACAAATCTAATTGTCAACTACATTGCATGTGTGCACACAACACATACGTTTGTGATCATGAATGATAAAAATTCATTCTCCCTTTCGCGAAAAAGAAAATTCACTAAATTGCAGCATTTTCCAAAAAATTCAATGATCAATTTATACAAATCATTGTCATTTGAGTGATCGAAAATAATCACGCAGTGGAATTTTTCTAGCATTTTCTATAATTTTGGAACGTTGTTCATTTTCTTTTGAAAGCACTAGATTTGATGTCAACTTGTATCGCAAACATTCCGACCAGTTCTCTTACCAAAAATAGACACTGTTGATAAAGAAGCAATTTAAGCATATTATATGAAATTTGCAAAATTTACTTCCAAAAAATATATTATTTGAAATGTGAAAACAATTAAAACTTAAAAAATTTAAAGATTCACAATGTGGGATACAGAAATTTATTAAGGTAATAATGCCACGTGTCATACCTAAGGCCGAGGAGGCTAATACAGTTCCGTGGAGTCCATACACTCAGACGGTGAAGCCGGAGAGGCGAGCCATGGCCACGTCAATGGCACATTACCAAAGGGGGCCACACTATAAAGGAAGAGATTCACAGAAGGGGTTGACTTTGACGTGATTAGGGGGATGGTAACTGCCACCACATTTAATGCACCCCACCAAACCCCTTGGCTGCATCTATGTGGAGAAGACCCCTGAACAATGTTGTCTTGGTTGCTGCAACTTACAAAAGACTTGGGAGGGTGTATGATTGGACAAACACTCGAGTAGTGGCCTACATAATAACAAATGGAAAGCCAAGATCAGCCAAAAGAGGCTATATAATGTGAGAGATCCTCCAAGAAGAAGGCGGAGATGCATTTGAGAATCTGAAAAACAGTATAACACAAAAACCTGAAATTGTAATCAAGTCTAAGAAGAATATACTCAAGAGCTACTCTCCTTAGACTTCACCGAGGAAGGATTTCTTTGCATAAAACCTGTTTTTTTGTGTTTTATTTCAATTTTTAATCCATTATGGGCGTTGTCCAACTCATCGAAATCTAGTTTTCAGCCCACTCTCTAAAAATTCTTTATATTGGGCTTTTTGGGCCTTAATCTTGTTACCTTATGGGCTTAGGATCCAAAACCTGCCCTTACACACACAATAGTTATCCATATGTGCAAATACTAATTTAGTACATACCCATTATTTTGTATAGGATTCAAGGTAGGTGATTTTAATGGAAATATGGTAATACCACCAGTAAAGTTATCTTTCTCCAAATAACTCAATAACTCAATAAATGAAAGATTGATCTAATGTTTAAATTGACATTGAGCATAAGATGTACCACATACAGTCCAACTCAAAGATTCACGCCTTTTGATCGCAAGTTTTTTTCCAACTAATTTGTTAATTTATTTTTTTGACAAGTAATTTTAATTAAAAGTTCAACTAATTTATTATGTAGTTTCTTTTAGAGGTAAGTTCTGCACACGCCTCTAAAGAGCACCAAGTCAAGCACATCTGTGCTACAGCATATTTCCAAAGGTCAAAGGTTTAGCATATATATATATATATATAATAAGTTTGACTTTCTGTTGATTGTGGCTCATTGCACCATGTGGTACCATTACATTTAAAAACACCAAACACTGTGACTTTTCGGGATTTTAACTAACCATTTAACTCAATTCGTTTTAAGTACACATTTTAAGAATTAACTATAAATTATAGTATTACACACAAAAAAAAAAAAAAAAAAAAAAAAAACCCATAAACCGTGAAACGTAGAAAGAGAGAAGTTAATATGAGGATCGTTCACCATTAGACAAAATGAGACAGAAAAAACGAAATTGAGAGAGTAATCTTCGGAGCGTCAAACACTCAGACTATCATCCATCGGCAAGCCAGTCGCTCACCAACATCAGGCCGCCTAAACCGCTACCGGTAATTTTTTTTTTTTTTTTCTAAATCTGGTACTCTTTTTTTCTCCCAAAAATACCCGATGCCTTCTACTCTCTTTTCAGATTCTTACAAAATTAGTCAAGGCTTCACACCTTGTGTGATCTGGGATCATCGAATCGGATTTGTCGGAGATAGCCTGCTTTGAAGGACCCACGAGGCAGTAACTAAGATCAAAAGAGAGCAATCCAAAAATCCTAACGCAATCTCTAAACCAGCGCCTCTTCAATCTCAATAACGTCCAAGCCTCTCTTCCCTGTAGTCCGTTGAAGGCGAGAGTGACAACGGCACTGCTGATTTTCTCTAATTTGTATTTGCTCACCTTATATTAAGAAAAATAACTAACATTGAGAGTGAAAGTTAGTAGGTAAAGAGAGATCAAGCGAAGCAAGTCTGTAAGGCAGTGAGCCACCACTCACTGTCAGGCATTTGTTCCTCCATCGTTAGACTACTGTTGGTAATTATTTTCTGTTTTAAAAATTTGGACTTAATGATTTAGCTTTTGGGTTTTTCTTGAGATTTTTTTTTTTTTATTTAACCGTTCATGGTTGGTAGTGTTGGAGAATTTGAATTATTAGAATGAGAGGAAAGGAGGATGGTATAACCCCAAAATTCAAAATTTCTTTTTGTGGGTATTGTTGCATATTGTTATATGACTGAAATATTTGTGTTTTTGTGGGAATTTAATTTTTGTTTTGAAGGTTGGGGTTGGTTACTATAGTTGTTTGAGATTCCTAATAGGTGTTTGATAGAATGCCAGGGAGAGCTATACTCTTAGGTGTTTGTTCTCTGTTGGTGTTGGCAGTAATAGTTTTAAATACATGCATTTTTTGTTCATGGAATCTTTTAACCTCATAACCAATCTTTTAATACATGCATTGTACTTCTTTTAACCTCATAAATTGAAGTACAATTCTCTTGATTAAAACTTTCAAAGAATTTATTACTTATGTAGTTTTATGTTGTAAAATCACCATAACCATGAATCACTTGAAAGTTTTGAGGAATTTGTTGGTGGAATCTTTTGATTTTCTTGCCGAGTGTTATGCAAAATGTTGTGGCCCTTATGGGAAGCAATGCCTTCACTTGTCTGCATTCCCCCCCCCCCCTCCCCCCACCCTCCCTTCTTTTAAAGAAAAATAATGATCATATCTTTTTTATGTTGTCTTGTGTTTTCTTATTTGTATTTCTTTATTCAGATTTCTAATTCTAATTTCTTTTATGCTTTATGTGAATGATCTGATTTATTAGAATAGAAGAGCATCTTCTGCATATTGTTGGATTATACATTAGGATTGTGCATTTTTTTTCCCCTTTGAAACCAATATTGTTGCATAGTCGCTGAATGTGTGGAATTATATTGAGGTGCTCTTACTGACATCAGGTTTTAATAATCTTAAGGATTGCTTTTATCTGCACATAATATACCTTTTGTTTTTTGTTTTTGTTTTGCTTGGTACTAAAGGAAAAATGATTTGGCTAGGAATGGGATCCTTCTACTAAAATGTAGATTCGAGGGAGAATGTGGTGTGTTGATTGAGACCATGTTTTATGTCCTTGCTAGGAACAAGATAAGTTCTGGTATTGGAACAGTTTAGTAGTGATTTGTTAGATTTTACTAATAATACAATTTTAGTCATTTTGTTTATTGTAAATTGTATATTGATGATAGTTACTACCTTTTCCAAGTAGCTACTTTTTCTAATTTAAATGATGAAATTTGCATGCTATTCATTTGATGAAATGATAGTTACTAATCTTTTTCAAGTTTCAATTTTCTTTTATTGATGTGGTTTAAAATTCAAATTGAAATTGTTTTAAATAGAACATAGGCTCAAAGTTGTGTTTTAATTATGTCTTCAATTAGGTTTTCTGTCAATTTAGGGATTTCAATTCCTAACCCTTTTTCCTCTCTATTATTTTTTTCTTTTGAAGTGAGGGAAACAATCATAGAAAATCAAATTCTACAAGTTTTGTAGGAAAATATTGTGGATATGGATGGGTTTCGTTGTGGAGATAGTATTGAAGAGCCTCCCAACCCTCAAAATCTGACAACAACCCTACAGGTTTTGCTTTAGCTTCAAGCTTGGCTTAATTTTGATATCTAGGTTTTCTTAGCAGATCTGATTTAGCTTTACTTAGATAGGCCAGTTTAGTTCTAAAATTACATGCACCAAGTGCATAGGCTAGTGGTGCTGATAATACTTATACTCTCGATGCCATTGTAGAGGAGATCTTTGTTGCACTAATCTCTATTTTTATCACATGTTTGGCCTGTTTAGAGAGGCCAATGCTAGTCATGCCATTAGAGTTCATGCTGTAGGTTTTGGCAAAAGTCAGGTTGTTTTTTTTAATGGTATTTTTGTTCCAATGTTTTTGAAAGGCCTAAGAATGGGCCTAGTGATTAATTTTTTTTTGAATTATTTGGATTAAATTTCAAATTTTAAATGGATTATTTGGGCTAAATTTATTTCATTGGGGGTCACTCTAAATTTATTTTGTTAGATTGGTAATCTATTCAAGTTCTGCCACTCCCGTAAAAGTCTCTCTCCTTCTCCATTTGTTTTGTCTTTGATTTTTTCTTCTTTATTTTTATTTTTATTTTTAATTGAAGTTGATGCATTGATGTAGATTGTGGTTTCAGAATTTTCAGTGATATATATGGGTTGTATGTTGCAAATAGATTTTGTTTATGGGGTTCAATAAAAATTTTAGGCACAGTTGATTTGATGCTATATAGTTATTGGTTTTGTTTTAGAAAATCTTTAGATTTTCGTTGTTAGTTCATTTGATTTTTAAAAATTTTAAGAAGTGGATTATCAACTTAACTTTGTAGAGTTGTATTACAAAATAATAGGTCCTTGCTGAGGAGTTTTGTATGCAAAGAATTGATCGTGTGCGAAGGTATGTAGTCAATGAATAATTTTGATAGAGGAATTAGACATATTTTTGGACAAGTACAATAATTTGTCTTGTATTATACTTGGTAAAGGTATGATATAAGTCAAATAACACATGTTATTCTAAGCATGTTTGATGTCCTTAATTGTGTCTTCATCGTCATTGTTGTTGGTGATGTATTGTTTATAGTGAAAAATATCAGTTTTCATTTAACATGATTTTGGATTCCCTTTAAGTTAATATTTATGTTTATAGTGAAAAATATCAATTTTGATAGAGGAATTAGACATATTTTTGGACAGGTACAATAATTTGTCTTGTATTATACTTGGTAAAGGTATGATATAACACATGTTATTCTAAGCATGTTTGATGTCCTTAATTGTGTCTTCATCGTCATTGTTGCTGGTGATGTATTGTTTATAGTGAAAAATATTAGTTTTCATTTAACATGGTTTTGGATTCCCTTTAAGTTAATATTTATGTTTTCTGAGTTTGTAAATACTACCTGTTTGATTAAATGTCTTGGAGACATGGGTTTGCTATTGTTAAGATTTCTTATTTGGAATTTGTTGTTTTTTTAGGTAGAAGAAGTGATAGTGATACCCAAAATTGGCCATGAAAAGGATTATACAAGTCAAAGATTCAATAGTTTTGTAGGTAACTACTATGAAACTGGACATAATGTTTGAGCATGAGATTTAATGTTATTTGCGTGCTCCTTATGCATTCTAGGAAACATGAGCTATACTTCAATTCATAAACTATTTTGAGAAGAATTTCTAATTACAAAACAAACATTGAGCACTAAATACATGTTTTATCAAGAAGAATAAAGAAAAGACCCTATCAAATCACATTTTGTTGCTTGCGTTTGGCATCCAATTATGCAAAAGAGAAGTAGTGATTCTACATGTATACTTAAAGTTATAAGCTTAAGTATTATAACTGAAATTATGATTTCCCACTTGAAAGCCCATGATAGTGCATTGGTTTTTGGGTTTTATTGAAAATTTAGGAGAGGCCTCATGACTGTATACCCACCCAAAAGTAAACCCCTGAGGAATTATATAGTCAAAGACCTCAATAAAAACTACAGCCAAATGCATATCATTTGGGCCAATGGTGTGAGACCACTCCATAAACATATTCATGCATGATAATTTTAGCATACATAAGGGCTCTAATGTTTAAGTTGGAGGTGATGCTCACTATTGTTACAAGTTTGAATTCTGCTAGAGGCCTTCATTTTACTTCATTTAAATCAGTCTGCCTCCTTTTGCCTTTCTTTATGGTTCTTGGTTGGATATAGCTTTAGAATATTTAAATTACTACTACACAAACTTGAATAGTAGACAACATTAATATTTTCAATTTTGAATAGGGATACTTAATGACAAAATTAAATTGGAAAAAACTGACACACATTTAATTTTGAGCTTGAACTATCCTTAAAATTTGTTTTTATTGACATCATGGTTTCTATTATATTTTTTTTACTTAACTTTTTATTTTGATAGATATTATTTTTTCTTAGTTTGCTAGAGGTTACCCCAAACCAATGCAATTCAACTAGGAGCATTGTGAGGTAATTCTTGATAAGTTTATATGGTGTACACAATGCCTCAATCCATGTAAAACCTAATGATGTGGAGGTTGTTAATGTTTGTTAGCTTACAACTGAGTGGCACAAGACTTTCCACTATATGTGATTTAGTTGGTTATCATCGTTATGATATCTATCCCTCTAATGCTGTAGTGTATGATATCAATTGATACTACACTACCTGCAATTTTCAGTTCAAGCCATTGATATCTACACTACCTGCGAGGTCTCTATCTTTCTCCATGTATATGTGTATGTGTGTAAAGTTTGTCTTTTCTCTATTTATATGTGTAAAGTTTGACTCTTTTATGGCTTTTCAATGGGTGATATTTTCATTTTGGTTGGGATTGCTTAGGCGTTTCAAGTTAGAGTGAGTTTTGTAAAGGATGTGCAAAAGCAAGAGGCATGGTGGGAAAGACAACATGAACATGCGACTGAGAATTTTGGGGTAAGAATTTCTTCTAATATTTCTTATTCTTCATCTTCTTCTTTCAATTTTTATTTCTTTAAGTTTTAATTTTCTTTATATAAAACTGTTAGTGTTTACATTTATTTTTGTGTGGTTGTCTTTAGAATAAATAGATTATGACTTTGGGAATTTACTTTCTGACTTAAGTGAATTATAAATATTGGGGCCTTGAAGCTTATTTCATCATAATTTACCACAAATCAATTGATACTGTATGACCTATTACCTATATATCATTAAAAGAAAAGGTTTGTAAAAGGATTTTTTTTTTAATTTTTAAATTTTTTTTTTTTGCCCTGTTTGAAGCTTCTCAATACGTATCACTAGGACTTAGTAAGAAAATCACAAATATGATAAACCATATGTAAATTTACTTTAACATTTGATTCATGGATCACATTATTGTTTTCATTACATTTCTATGTGTTATTCTATAGACTCTTACATTTATCATCTTCATTATGTTATGATGTTTAGAAATCATATATTTTTAGGAGTGACCTTCTTGCATCAATTTATAGTGGTAGATGATGAATTTTGATAAATGTCAGGTTTTGCTGTAGGAGCTTACAGGTATTGATATAAATTTCATGTAAAATTGTGAGTGGTGCTAGTGCATTCACTTAAAAGTGATTGTCTATTCAGTACTATTAGAAATAATTCTTGTTGCTGTCTGGGCCATGTAATTAATTGGACGTGGACATTAAAGAAATCCATTTATGAATGAGGAGGAGGAGGAATACATGTTGGGTACACACCTTTTTTAAGGGTTTAATTCATTCAACTGACTACCTACTATTGTAGTTAACTTTTAATTCTTTTTTCTTCAATCCTTTTAAGAGTTTTTTTTTTTTTTTTTTGGGTTATTTGTTGGCTTATAAATTATGTTCAGTTCTTTTATGTGTTTCTATACAATTTTATAGGCTCTATTAAGTATTATTAGTGGAAGCAATTGGACTTTCTTGGTGATTTTGTTAAAGGATCTTACAAGTATTGATATAAATTATTATTATTTAAAAATTTTCGTCAATTATTAATATACAATGAATCCTTGGATGCTATTAAAAGAGAATTGGATGTTAAATTGTAGAATAAATTTTATGGGTTTGGTTGTGCTGAGGGTGTGGGGTTAAGTTTGAAATATAACAACAAATAGAACCCAACAACAATTAACTGACATTAGGGTGATTAGTATTTGTTTGTCTTCATTGGGATAAGTATTTTTTTCTCTTTTGATAATTGAGACTGCTAAGTTTTTTATATTGAAAGCAATGATTAGCTTAATGCCTATGATAGTAATCAATATATAGCGTATGTTGTCTCATTTTAGTGATTTTAAGCATTCTTTATTAGAAAGGTTGTTTTAGATGAAGGCAAATAAACCTGAGTTTGAAAGAATTCAAACTGGAAGTCTTTTTTGGATTTGTTATTGGCTTCTCACAAGAGTTTGATAGAATTCCTAAATAGTGTTCATATGGCATGATCTATTTTCCCACATAAATTAGTTCCTAAATCCATACTAGAGCTTTCTACCTCTAGTTCCCTAAACTTTAAAATTCTAAGTTTGGAAAGATTCTCCCCCTTGCTAATTTTTTTAGGTTATTTTTTCAAGTCTTCTGGTATTGAAATTTATAATATAATTAAGCCTTTTAATCTCATCTCTTGAGAGTATGTACCAAGATATACTTTTTAGGCAGTTATAAGCCATCATGAATTTATTTATCTTTTGAGACCGTATTATCCATCATGAATATTATTCCTTTTCAACAATGCTTTGGTAATCTAAAGAAGTAAATAAGTTCATTATGCAAGACCTGTATAACATTTTTCCTTCAGGCAATTGTTTGACTTTAAATTTTAAGATATTTCATACTTAATTCCATCCGCCTTGATACTATAAATAAATTACCACTTATTAAAAAATCGTAAATTGTTTTAAACTAATAAATTTAATCATTCAATCAAAATTCTTAATTGCTCTTTTTGAAATCCTATTGCAAGGAGGGGGGAGAATATTGTCCAAAGAATGATGGAAAACTAGCAGTTTATTCACATGATTTCAAATCAATATCTAATCTAATACTATATATGTTAAAGCAGAAGCTAAGAGAAAGTACGGCCCTACAATTAAGGATGTTAGGACATGTAGGACAAAACCCCACTTTAAAAAAAAAAGAAAAAAAAAAAGCAAAAGATTGTCACTTTAAAACATTAACGTTTCAATTTCATTCTCTGAATTTGATTGCATTTTTCTTTTTTCATCAATCCTTATATGATGGTTGCTGTTGAAAGGTAGAGATAGAGTTATTTTATGTTTTTTGCTCTCATGCCTTGTTGCTTGCTTTGTTGTACATGTTCTTGCTATTGGTTGTGTAGGGCGAATGGGTAAAGGAGCTGCCTTTGTTGGGTTTCTTGGTTCAGTAAGAAAAAGGAGGAAGCTTTATATGTTTTTGGTCATGCTTTCTTTGGGTTTTTGTGAGAGGTTGGTCTGACTGTTGTGGAGAGTTGTTGGTGGTTTGGCCTTCTCAGGTTTGTGGGAAAGGAGGGAACTTTTTGTATTTTTGGGCTAGGAAAGGGTTCTATTTATGGAGTTATGGAGGGCTAGAACAGTGGTACTTTTTGTGTTTGTTATGTTACTTTTTTTCTTTTCTATCTCATTTGTCTATATTGAATTGTGCTTAAGAACAGCTAATGCTATTGCCCATTGTACCTAGATAAATAAATCACTTTGTTGTATACTGCAGAATATGAGCAGCAAGATAGAGTTAGAAAAAATTGCCCCCTTTTGTAAAATATGTTACTATCTAATTTTATAAAGAACAATTTTCTATTGTTGAGTTGGCTTATCAGACTTGGAATATATGTAGTTTGCTTTAAATCTAACCTACATATGTAAAGGGTTTGTGATGTTTCTTTCCTTAGAGGTATAGAGTATGGGTATGTACACTTTACATGAAACTGTAATATGTCTTTACACAAATTTTACTATTAATAGAAAATTTTCTATTGCGATTATTTAAATATGAGCTATGAAAACAAGTTTGAGTAAAAAGTGAAAAGAGGGTTAATTTTTTTAATAATTTGATAATTCAAGAAGAGGGTGTTTGAACCTAACAAATATAACTATAATGTTATATAGATTTTGTAGATATTCTTTGTGATTTCCTATGCATTTCATGGGTTAGCAACTAGTTGTAACTAAAAGGCTACTATAATGTCACAAAAAAAATTTGTGATCCACAGTGGCGTTTCACCAGAAAAGTTAATGGTAAGTTCTTGCTCTCCAAATTAGTGACTTAACCATTGTCCTTCCTAAAGATCAAATATTTACAATATTTTAATAGTTGCAAGTCAGAACTATAACAGCCTAAATCTAAGAGTTAGCCATAGAGTACCAGGGCCATTAAGTTCAAAGAAATTTTTAACACTTTGCATAATGAAAGTACCATTGAGAACTTCAGGAAATGAAGAAAGGCATCAACTTTTGGAGGTACAATCATATTAATCCTGTCAATCAAGTTTAAGACAAAAATTTCATGTATCAAGCATTTTCATGTTAATAAATAATAAAAAAAGAAAAAGAAAAGCAACAACAACAATTGAAGACACAATTTGATGTATCTTATTTATACCTTTAAACTTGTGAACCAGATCAATACCATCAACAACCCGAATTCGTGAATCTGCAGATGTGATGGCAACTTCTGATGAACTACCTGGAGCAAACTGTTTAGATAAATTGATCAGCAACTAAAAAGTATCAACCAAACTTGTCTCTCAAAGTAAGCATACAAACCATCTTTACAAGTGAAAATCAGCTGAACAAGGAGAGTATAAAATGGAAAGAAATCGGCAAGCTAATTGTAGTTGAATTTATAATAATCTCATAAAAAGTACAAGATGGTAGAGCCACCAGATTACCTGGAAGCTAGAGATTTTCTTGTGATGAGATTCCTTCTTCTTGTTCTGCAGATTGATTTGGCTTTTTTGTTGCAACTTATTCTCTGAAAGTATGAACAGATAAAGAAGTTATTAATAGTTAGGGCCAAAATGGCAAAATACCCCTTTTGCTGAAACTTTCTAGCAAAATGCCCCCTATTTGAAACTATTTAGGGATATACCCTTGTTTGGAAACTTGATTTGCTAAAAATTGAGTTTCTTGAAAAAACTAGCATGGAACTCGAGTTCCATGCTGATTTTTATTTTTATTTTATTTTTTTATTTTTAATTTTGATTGCCTATAACTTGATTTTTGCCAAATCGAGTTTTTCATTGAAACTTGATTTTTAGAAAATTGAGTTTAAAACAGGAGCATATCTCTAAATAGTTTCAAACAAGGGGCATTTTTCTGGAAAGTTTTAGCGAAAGGGGTATATCCCCATTTTTGCCTAACAGTTAGTGCACACACAAAGAGCTTTCTAAACTAGTACCAGATGTATTGTATAAACGAAAACTCCCCCTGTGTGAACCAACTAGTTTACCTTTCCAAAACCAACAAATTTCTTGAGCCAATTGAAGAATTGTATTTTATACAACTTGAACTTTTGTCTTTGATATCAACAGTATTCATGATACCAATTTAGTGTAGAAGTCACTTGATGTATTGGCAAATAGAGCAACTATTGTTGCCATTTAATGAGAGGCAAATCTCATGGACATAAACCTTAAGAGTTCTTTTGCATTTTGCATAACTGTCCTCACATTCTGAAGTCCTAGATGAAAATTACAGTGCAAACATTGTTGTACCCATTAATACCATATTTATTGCAAAAATGCAAACTATTTAAGCTCTCTTCTTTTATGAATTACTACATTTTTTTCTTTTTCTTTTTTTGCTGAATTACTATGTTTGTTAGGATAGCTTGTTTCTATTTTTCAAGGAAGAAAGATGTTGTAAGTCTATAGTAAAAGTAAATGTAAAGAACAAAGTTAGAACAATAATAAGGCGGTAGAACCAGCCAAGCAGTATATAACAAAATAATTCAAAGTAATTGAAAGCAATTTAGAACCATCCAGTATGGCGGTAATCCGTCCAAGGTGGCGGTAGCAACAAGTAGTATAATGAACATAAACTGAAAATACTTGTTTATTGAAAGTAGGTAAACACTTACAGTAGTAGTAGTAAATACAAGATCTCAACAGTAGAGGTTAATAGTTACAAAGCTTGAACTAGTCCTAGTTACAAGGTTTGTATGAACAAGGTAGTAGTCAACAAGGTTATAGTGAACAAGGTAATAGTGAATAGGGAGAACTCTCTCAAAGAAGGTTTCTAGGGAAGAAAACTCTCTCTAGAAAGAATTCTAACAAAAAACTTCTAAAAACCTCTTAAAGGTTCTTAAAACTTCTGGGTTTAACATAAGGGACAACCCCCCTTAAATAGGTAAAATTCGGAATGAATAGTAACAGGTGAATAGTAACGGATGAATAGTGACAGGTGAATAGTGACAGATGAATAGTAAAAAAGTGAACAGGTGAATAGTAACGGATGAATAGTGACAGGTGAATAGTGACAGATGAATAGTAAAAAAGTGAGTATTTTTCTTTTTTGACTCCAAATTTTTGGGAAATCATGGAGGGAACATGTAGTGATCAGAAGCATCCCACACAAAGGTCTAGGCCTTCATTTTTAGGGTCTAGGCCACATCATCATTGTCCTTAAAAGAAGCCAAAGTTGCACTATGATGGGAATCTTTAGAAGCATGCAATGAAACCTCCAACATATGAAGCATAAGATCAGCAAAATCTCTGACAAAGGTCAATAGGAATATTTCTTTGAACATCATTATGAACGCATGCAGTTGAATAGCGTCTTTGAACATCACCATGTACGCATGTAATTGAATAGTGGTGTAGAAGCTTTATCAAGGAGTAGACATTGAAGCCTTTTTTGAATATTGTAACACTTTTGGCCATTATGCTGGCTAGACAAATAGAGAACAATAGTAAGAATAATCTGAGGACCACACATATAATCAGTAGAAGGAGTATTGGATGGGTATCCATCAAATGGATCAAAAGGACCTTGTGGAGAATCACATTCATGCTCATGGTAAATAGCATATTGGTTGCAAAATCCACAATATAAAATAGGCTCACCCATTGGTCTTCTTCCTGGGATGAGAAGGCTCTTTGGATTACAATGATCTGTAATACGCAAATGAGCAATAGCATCAATATGTGGCCTGGGACCAAAAACAGAAATTCTATCAGTGCTTCCTATGAAATGATAATCTTTCCACAGGTTCTGAGCAACTTCAATAATTTGATTATTAAAATAGTTTCCCCAACATTTTGCAAGAGCATAAGGATCTTTGAAGGACAAATGAGAATTTCCTGCTATGAAGTTTACCCGGACTTCCATGCCGTCAATCTGCACGGGAAGCTTAATTCTTCCTTGGGGAACCACCATTTTGCCGTCGAAACCCATGAGTGGGGAGTGACATGCATCCAGGTCCTCGGGCTTAAGACCCAGTCCCCTGTACAAGTCGGGGTACATCACGTCAGCTTGGCTTCCTTGGTCAATTAGTACCCTTTTGACGTTGTACCCCCCGATTCTAACAATGACTACTAGGGCGTCCTCGTGCGATTGTTGGGTTTCCCTCTTATCTTCCTCGGAGAAACTTAGATCGGGGATTGTCGTCCTCGGTCTTTTGTTATGCCGTTCTTCCTCCCTTGGGTTCGGGCCTCCCACCACAGACAGGATTTGGGGGCTCGGCCTAGCGCCCTCTGCTGATCCAGCCAGAATCATGTTAATGGTGCCCAAGGCCGAGCGAAAATGGTCGCCTTCATGCAACCCCATCCCTGAGTTCCCACTTTGCCCCGTAGGCTGATGCAAGAAGCGGCCAAGCTTCCCTACCTTCGCCAGTTGGCCTAAGTGATTTCTCAGTGTCCTGCAGTCTTCTGTCTTGTGGCCCTTGTCTCGATGATAGTGGCAATGGAGGTTTTGGTTTCTTTTGGTCGGATCCCCGCCTATCCTGTTTGGCCAACTGAAGAACGGCTCATCCTTTACTTTTTCCAATATCTAGTGCAACGATTCTTTGAATAGTGAGTTGACCATGTGGACCCCCTTTGGGGTCTACCGGCAGGGGAATTCCCTCCGCGATCTGTCGTTATGGTATCCTCCTCCTTGAGGATCTCTCTTCAAAGGGTACATCCTGGCCTTGCCTTTCCTTTAGATTTGGTCTTCTTCCAACCTTTTGTAGGTTTCTATGCGCCCCATGAGTTGGCGCATGTTGGCGGCGGATTTCATCGTCAACGACTTTCTAAGGTCGTGTTCAGTCGATAGGTCGACCTTGAAGGTCCTGACCGCGACGTCCTCGAAATCACCGTCCACTTCATTATACATCTCCCAGTAGTGATCTGCGTAGGTTTTAAGGGTTTCCCCTTCCCTCATTGTCATGGATAGCAGGGTGTCCAACGGTCTAGGTGTCCTACTACAGGTGATGAACCTCGCATCGAATGCTCTAGTCAACTCCTGAAAGGATCCTATGGACCCCTCGCCCAATGCGTCAAACCAGCGCATGGCCACAGGCCCAAGGCTGGAAGGGAAGACTTTACACATGAGCGCCTCATTGCCAGCGTGTACGGCCATTTTCTGATTGAAGTGGCTGACATGCTCCACCAGATCCGTTCTCCCGTTGTATATGGTGAACGTTGGCTGGGAGAAACGATGAGGGAGCCTGGCCTTGTTAATCCTCTTGACAAAAGGTGATTTGGAGATTTGCCTCAGGGCCTTACTCATAGCATCGCTTCTCCTATCGTGACGAGAGGGTAGCCTTTCATGCCTGTGGTTGCCTTCGTCCGAGGAGTCTGAATATGTTTCACTAGGCGGGGTCCTGGACCTGCGCTGGTACAACGGGTATGGGCTTCCCCGTGAACCCTCGCTCGATGCCACCAACGGGCTCCTCCTATCACGCTTTCTTCGTCTCAACTTCCTGCGTAGGCGATCAATTTCCTGTTCTAACGCTAGTGTGTCTTGCCTGTGTTAGGCTCGACTCTCATGGCGGGGGCGATTCTGCCCTGCTCGCCTTGAGCGGTGCGGCCCTCCTAGTGTGCTGAGGGTTCGTCGCCTATCCCTTCTGCGCTCCATGTTAAGAAAAAGTTCATCGCCCTGTAATCCAACCGACCCCTCCTCACTTCTACCCTCATTTGCCATCGCCGCATGAGATACATCCGTAGGCGCTTGTTGTTTCTCACAGACGGCACCAATTGTAAGGACCAAAAAGAGAGTGATACAAAGTTTTCTGTGAATAATGAGACAACCTTCCCCCTTCCTTGGATCTAATACAATAGAATTTGTAAGAGATGGGATAGAACAACAAGCCCTTGCTTCTCAAAAGCCCCAGTCTTCCTCTTTATATAGTCCGTTGCCTTCTTATTTGCTCCGTCCATCTTTAGCTGTCCTTTGTTCATCCTTTGACACCTGTCACCTATTTTCTCTCCCTAGAGTAGGCGGCAGCAGTAGCTGGTGCAGATGTGACGGGCATCATTTCAGGTCACTTCTTCATTTAATGCAGTTGACAGAGCTAGTGTGCGCCATTTATTACTGATGTGACTGGGGGCTACTGCCCTGACGACCGCTTGTCTGCCACTGACCTGCACCTCCCTTAACCAAGGGGGCTTCTCCTTTGGTGCTTGGCGCGGCGCTCCATAAGGTCTGGCTCTTTCCTCGGGAACTATCATTCCTTAGGCCCCTGCCAGTTCCATGCTCGGCCCAATGCAGGGCCCTTCCTATTCCTCCTAGGGCCTCGGCCCCTTAGCTCAGCCCCCTGACCTTCTTTCTCGTTCCTCGGGTGCCCATAGATATATTTTATTGTTTTTAATTTTGTTTTTTCTTTTTTAATTTCGTTAAAATTGATTAATAAATTGTTTATATTTAGAAGCTGACATGGCATTTTTTTAAATGCTAATTAAAATTTTTTATTATTTTTTAATTGGTCACGTCAGCATCAGTTTGCCACCTAAGCAATTTCCATTGGTGGACTAACGGAAAGGACCAAAATAGAACGCATTAATTGATTTAGGAACTGAAAGTGGTAAAATTACAATGTAAGTACTAAAATGGAAAAAAGTCAAAATGTAAAGACTAAACATGCATTTACGCCATTTTTATAATAAAAATATCAAGTTTGACCAAATTTTGTAAGTGCTCAACTGGATTTATCATTTATATAGAAAATTAGTCATACTGGGCAAATCTCAAAATTTATATAGAAAAGTATGAAGTTTATCCAAATTTAATTAGGGTTTTAAAAAGTTTATCTAGTTTGACCAGAAATTTTAACCTTAACAATTGTAACAAATGTTAGATTGGCAAATAAATTTTTAAATCCTCTTTAAAATTAGAACCAAAATCGTATTTTATCGAGTAAGATGTATATCACAAAACTACAAAAATTGCATTATATGTAGCTCATTTTTGGCATAATTTTGCAAAATTTGACCCACCTTTTACTCTGGCAAAACTGCGATCAAACATCAGATTGTGAAAGTTAGATGTCATTGAAAAGCTCATGTGATAGCCTTCAATTGGAGGGTTCACTAATGCGAAGACTTTAATAAACAAGCCCAAGCTTACCGCTCGTCACCCCCCACCCACCCCCCAACAAAAACACATACACACACAAATAAAACACAGAAAGGAAATAGTAAGACTTTAAAACAGACATAAGTAATTATATTCTCACACCCATAACTACCCCAAATTGAAGAATATTTGGTATTACTAAGGGATGAACATAAAGATTGGAGCTTCCTAATTGACCCAACAAGGTGTGAGAACTAAGATCCGAGAATACTAAATCAATGAGTATCAAAGTGGACATTGTACTAATGATGTATTAACCCCCTAGATCAATGGTTTTTTTAATTTGGACCAGTTGATTTTTTTAAAGATAAAATCAAGAAAAAAAAATACGTTTTTATTCAAATAAAATTTAAAATTACATTTTCTTTCACATACATAAATAAATAAATAATGAAAATTATATGGTTTTTTCTCTTGTTTACAAAATAAAGAAAAAACTGCAACGTTTTTCTCCCAAGTTACTAGATAAGAATGTACTAGGCATGCATCTCACTTTACTGTAACATCGATCTTCTAAGAATTAATAGTCGATTTATATTGTCCATTTAATAATTCATCCATGTCAATAATTCGTCCATTTTGGCCAAATTATGATTATTATGGACATTTACATCCTAATTTTTTGTCATTTTGGAGGGTTCAAGCGTATTTTGGTAATTTTAGAGATCTTTAGTTGTATTTTGGTCATTTTAGACATTACTAGGGTAGTTTGGTACTGTAGAGGTGTTTTTGTGTATTTTGGTTTTGGAGATTTTTAGGAGACTTTTGGTCATCTTAGAGGTTTTGAGAGTACTTTGGCCATTTTATACATTTTAGGGGAGTTTTTAGTCAATTTGGTAGTTTCATTGGCTATTTTAGCCAATTTAGATGTTTTTTCTTTCTTTCTTTTTTTGGGTATTTTAGTCATTTTGGAGGTTTCAGGAATATTTTGGTTATTTTTTTTAAAGTAATTAGGGGTATTTTGGTCATTATGGACATTGTGAGATTATTTTGGAGGTTTCAGTTGGTAGTTTGGTTATTTTTAAGGTTTCAAGGGTATTGTGGCCATTTAAACATTTCTTGTGTATTTTGGTCTTTTTAAAAGGTTTTGGGTGTATTTTGATATTTTTGGAGGTTTAAAGGCATATGTCAATCTTATGTATTTTGGTCTTTTTTCTTTTTTTTTTTCTTTTTTCTTTTTTCTTTTTTCTTTTTTCTTTTTTTTATAGGAACATGCATTTTGGTCTTATGTGTCAATAATAGATACATATTTTTAAAACTAATGCACCATTATCTTCTACAATAACAAGATAATGGATTTCAAGAATTTATGTCGTTTTAATGCATTTCAACAAAATTTTATCTCTTCAGTTTCTACTATAAATTATTAATTAATTAATAACTTTTCAAATTTCACTTATTTCTATATCAAATTAGTCTCTTTTTAATTTTCTGTTTAGGAATTTTAAGATAGTCATCATTATATTTATTGTTTAACATTAACATTGGTGGATCTATCTCTTCATCTCCTACTCATTCTTCCATGATCTATAAAAATAACTAAAACATCTCTCTCTCTCTCTCTCTCTCTCTCTCTCTCTCTCTCTCTCTCTCTCTCTCTCTCTCTCTCTATGAATAGGCAAGTCGGGTTGGACCTGAGACCCAAAATAGACCCAAGTATTTTGCTCAACAGAGCACCCATCAAATCCACCAAAGACCCTTTGGGTTGAATCACGCTAGTGGGTTGGGTTGGCTAGGTCCATGCTCAGCCAATGGGGTAATTAACTAGTTATACGATACTCCATGAGATCAATAATAACATATTCTTTAGGGGTCATTGCAATAAACTCACCAGTGCTTTGGACCGAAATTACTAGGGGTGTGCATAAGTCGGGTTAGGTCAAGTTAAGAGGATTTTTTGACCCAACCCACCATGGTGGGTCAAAAAAAATTCAACTCAACCCAACCCATCACATAAGTCCAACCCAACTCACATGGGTCAGGTTAAACTCATGAGTTGGACAAATTTTTATTATTATTATTATTAAATTGAATAGAAAAAAAATATAAATATAAATATAAATATATTTAAAAAAACCCAAAAATTAGTATCAATATAACTCCTTAAAAGCAAACAACACTAATGACTAAACAACACTAGTAATTTACTAGGGTTTATATGAACTAATTGACTTTTATATAAGATGGGAAGAGCTAGTTATTTTAAAAAATTTATTAATTATATAATATATTTTAAATATATATATTAAATATATGGGTGGGACGGGTTGGGTTTGGCAGATTTGGAATTTTATAACCCAAACCCAACCCGACTCATTATCAAAAAAAAATTTTGTAACTCAATCCAACCCACTAAGCCCTAAAAACCGACCCAACCTGGCGGGTTTGATTGGGTCAGGTCTATTTTGGTGGGTTGGGGGTTGGCTGCACATCCCTAGAAATTACTCTGCTTAGCAGTGGTTTAAAAAATGTCACTTTATGTTCCTGAAATTCATCCCATTAAGGCTCCGTAACCCACCTCTTTTAAAAACAGGAGTAAAATTGTATTTTCTCCCATTTAATGTCTCTCTCCTTTCAAAACATAGAGGAAAAAAAAATAAATAAAGAAGATTTAAAAGTTTGGTTTTGTAAAATTTAAAAACATGCAACCAAACAATCATCAAACCAATATTAAGAACATTCAATCAACCTCGTTAATTCAATTTTCTTCTCGTCATTAGCATAGTAAAAATCATCCAACCAGATTTTATTTCTATGCTTTATGGAGGAAGCGGTGGTGCAGAGGTCCAAAGATCGTATGGAACGAAACCCAACACAAATTCGAGACCAAAGACGAGAAAGCGTACATAGAGTACGTGTTGAGAGACAATGGGAAAGTGATGGACATAATCCACACCTTCGTACCATCTTCCAAGAGAGGCTTAGGCTTGGCTTCCCACCTCTGAGTTACTACCTTCAACCACGCTAAATCTCATTCCTTCTCTGTCATACCCACCTGCTCTTCGTCTCTGTAAGTCCCACCCCAACCCTTAACAATACCCTTTTGTTCTGAACATACATCTTGGCCTCTATGACGATGTGATTGTTTTTGATCATGTAGAGAGTTTAATCTAGTTTTGTTGCAATAACAAGATTTGACCTCTTACAAGGAATAATCATCAAATGTTTTAACGTTATAAGTGTATTTACTCCTTTGTGCAAGACGGCTAAATTTCTTAATTATTAATTAGTAACTAGTCGCTAATCTATGCGATGCACGGGATAGTTTTTAAAAAACATATATATTTACTTTGCTTAGAGAAATAATCACTTGAAACAAATAAGAAATCACTTCTACTTACTATGGCTCAAAACATACTATGTAAGTATAATTTTATTTGAAATTAATCAAACGTTAAAGGAAACTAAACAATTGTATATCAATTATTGCAAAATATCTAGATGAACAAAAAATATATAATAAATGAATGCTTCGGCGTATATTCTATTTAATATTTTTTGTTTATTCATCTTTTGACTTATTTAAAAAATATATAACTAAATTCGTATTCTACATGAGCACAATATAAAGGAAGAAACTCATAACAAACTTTAGGGATAATAATTTAATGATTTAACTATTTTTAGAGATAATTTTAAAACTAAATTCATACAAATAAGTTATAAACACTCCCTCTCTCGAAAACTTTAAAAACTACTATTTAAGCATAAGTAAATAAAGATACAACAACTACCAAAATAGCTTTCACATAAATATTTTGAAATTCCCAAGGTCTTTATACACAAAGGCAAAACAAATCTCCAGTGTACAACCCCTAATTTCCACTTGAAAATATTATCTACAAAAAAAGAGAATTCACACCTAAGAAATAATTCATTTAGAAGGAAATAAAAGGAATCGATATATATTTTCTGCTGTTAATGGAGGCTTGCAATTAGTATGCACTTTCCTCCCTTTACCACTCATTTGAAACAATGGGAAGAATACTTTACATAAATCCATGAACTGCTTATACTCAGGAGATAAAGCAATTATGAAATATACCATTTATTTCAACACAAAAAAGAAAAACGAAAAAAGAAAAAAGAATAATCATAATGAATCGAAAAGCAAGCAATATGGATGGCTTAGAGATGATGATCCAATATGTTTTGAAAATATTGAACATCAATGCAAGAACCTATATGTGACTTTCATTAAACATTACATTTATCATGAATTCTATCCAACACATGCTAGAAACTTTTAATTCAAAAATTTTTCACAACTAAAGAAAATCAAATATGACTACAAACGATGTAAAAAAAATTTTAAAACTTTATTAGCAAAATATATTAAAAAACAAACATAGGCCAAATACAATAGAAACTGATAAGGAACTTCATTAGCACAACTTTCCAATCAAAGCATGAAAGTGTACAAAAATAAAGAAAATGCTAAATGTACTACTAATTTTACAACAAAAGGCTTAGACAACTTACTTCAATGAACAATTGAAGGAGCGACATTTCATAACTTTGTACAAATGAGTCATTCTATCCACTACAATGACAACTTCAAATTCTAAAGCATCCTCCAAGATGTTGGATTTGTGAATGTAGTATTATACAAAATATGAATGATTCCAATTCATGGGCAACTAAAAAGGCCTAATAGATGCACCTAATGAGGGAAACATGAAAAGGAAAAATGTCAGCTCGAATTTTATTCACCTTAGTCAAATGAGTTCAATGATGTTCTAGACAAAGTGACTTTCAAAGGAAGAAATTGCACATTGAAGATGGTGAATTTTAAAAAAATAATGTATGATATAGGTGGAACATTTTGAACAATGAATTTCATGATTTTATCTTCTCATATACTTGGTTCAACCACAAAAATATTGCTTTACATGCATAGGAGGGGATGCGTGTTTACCTTCATTGGTAAAGGAACAATGTTAGCACCGAATCACCCAGATCTAGAAAGACAAATAAGACTCTAGTGGAAAAAGAATTTATTGGCACAATCACAATCCGTAAAAGAATCAATATAGAAAGAGTTTCTCTATTCTTGTTCCAAAAAAGCACTCTTTAAGTTGCAGAGTCCCACTCCATGGTCAGAAACTCCATGCATAAACCGCTATTGGATATAACTATCAAACTAATGGTTAAAAAAGCCTATCAAACTAATGATTAAATAGAGACAAATAGAAATGCATATCATTAGTTAATATAAAAACATAATACATAAGCTAAGACATAGGCAGCAGGAACATTAAAAAATCTTATCAGATTAATATGAAATTGAAGTATTCTAAACATAATATACAAAGTTTGAGAAAAATGATTTGGCAATTTTTCTATTATTTGAATCTTAAAATTTTCTCCTATCTTAAAGCCAAAAACAGTTCCAATTATAAGACATCACATTAAGGAATCATGGATGAAAAGAAAAGATACCAAGTGTCAGATTAATTTGAAGATAACTATTATAAAAATAAAAAATAAAAACAAAAAACAAAAGAGTTAGCAGTGAAGTTGGATAGAGAAAATTAAACATCTTAGACTTCTAAAGTGATCAAGCAAAGGAGGCATCCAATTCATATTCATTTGTAGGCCCAAAATGTCCTAACTATAAATGAAGCAAGGTGAAGGTGACTGTTACTACCATTTTGAAATAAAAAAAGGTAATAATTTCAGTTGCTCAAGTCTTTGCAAAAAATTAAATGTTATTGTTCATGAGAGAGGGCCATAGATCATATTAGTTTTATGCTTATTTTAAAAGGGGAAGATGAAAGAAAAAAAATCAGAAAAATTCAAAGAAAAGACAAAAGAAAATAACCAATTTATCTTAATTAGATACAGATCCAACCACAATTCTTCCAGCATACAGTCTAAATGCATAAGTATAGAGAATCAGGACATTTTGGAAGTAGTTTAGTCATAACTGGCTGGGTTAACATCATTTACTATAGCATTTTGTGCTTCATTAGGGCCAAGGCTAGTCCAATAATTTTCTTAACAGATTTGTGAAGGACATAATAGCTTACACTCATGATTCTTGTATTTGAATTCAGTCAGCTGTTCAACTCAAAGTTTTGTTGATTTGGGTAAAAGTGACTTAGAGTAATTAATAATATGTACAATTCTCCTACTACATAGCTAATTTGTCTTTAGTTGTGCATGCTTAAATATCTAAAGCATTTAAAGAATATAGATGTCAATGGTACTGAACTCTTAACTTCCAAGGATTTGTTCATAAATGATGGAAATATTATACCTGAGCACTTGGAGCCTGTTTGGCCAACTTTTTTTGCTCACTCAATTTCCGTCACTCAATTTTCATCACTCATCACTCATCACTCATCACTCATCACTTATCACTCTAAATTATATACTTATTTGGCACCACCACTTTATTTCAATAACTCAATTTTTTTCACACTATTCATGGACCCCACCTCTGTCACTTGGTACAGCTTTTTTTTTTTTTTTTTTTTTTTTTTTTTTTTTTTTTTTCAGTACCCAGAAACCCGAATCCAGTGAAAAAAAAAAAAAAAAAAAAAAAAAAAAAAAAAAAAAAAAAAGGAACAAACCCAGGAGAAGACCGAACCACTGAAGAAAGAAGAAAGGAAAAAAAGAAAAATAAAAAAAGGAAGAATTGAAGAAGAAGACGAGCTGATCAGAAGAAAGGAAAAAAAAAAAAAAAAAAAACCAGGTGAAGACCGAACCCACTGAAGAAAGAAGAAAGGAAAAAAAGAAAAAGAAAAAAAAAATGAAGAACTGAAGGAGAAGACAAGCTGATCAAAAGAAAGGAAAAAAAAAAAAAAAAAAAACCAGGTGAAGACCGAACCACTGAAGAAAGAAGAAAGGAAAAAAAAGAAAAAGAAAAAAAATGAAGAAGACAAGCTGATCTGAAGAAAGGAAAAAAAAAAAAAAAAGAAACCCAGGACCAGGACCGAACCCACTGAAGAAAGAAGAAAGGAAAAAAAGAAAAAGAAAAAAAATGAAGAAGACAAGATGATCTGGAAAAAAAAAAAAAAAAACAAAAAAACCCAGCACCAGGACCGAACCCACTGAAGAAAGAAGAAAGGGAAAAAAATGAAGAAGACAAGCCGATCTGAAGAAAGGAAAAAAAAAAAAAATAGGGGTAGAGTTTTCAAAAAGTTGCGGCTGAGTTATGACAAGTGGGACCCAATGTGTTGTGATATTACAAAATTGCTATTGAGAACAGAAATTTGAAAACTGAAAACAGCCAAAAGTTGTTTTCAGTTTCTACAACTCATAACTCAAAAAGGTGAGAATTGAGAACTGAAAACAGAATTATGAAAACAAAAAATAATTTAGCCAAACAAACTTTTTGTATAGGTCCCACCATTTTTTAGAATTGAATTATAGAAACAGAGAATTAAGTTACGAAAACAAGCTAACCAAACAGGTTCTTATTATCTCTACCTAATGCATAAATCATTATGAAATTTGTAATTCTCATGCCTATAGTGGTTCTTTTTTAAGAGAACCATCTATAGCTCACAATATCAATGGAATAAGAATAACAAATTCTAAAAAACAACAATCTCTTCCCAATCAAAGTGAGTATTGGCTTTGCAATGCCCTAATTTATACTATCTTTCCTTTGCCCTGCTCTTCCTCATTTATTGGCCAACAATCTCTTCTTTTTTTTCTTTTTCTTTTTTTTCTATATCAATTAACACATCAGATCAAAGAAAAAACAACAAAATTGAACTTTATGTGATATCCCAGAACATTAATAGTGAAACTAAAACACATCCAAATATTTTATTAATAGTGAAACTAAAACAAACCCAAACATTTAATAAGACTGTAAAAAGGGGAAACTCAATATAGATCAAACCAAAAAAAAAAAAATCCATCTTTGTTTCTCATAAAAGACCTTAAAACACAACAAATTTTTCCAACATACTCAAAATATGTCTTTACCTGCACATCACAGGGTCCAATTGTATCCTTACGGCCTGCAGAATCTTGATGAGTAATGCCTCCCTAAAATCCAAAAAACCCAATTTTAATTTCTTTACAATTAAACCTGATAATAATCAAGTAATTGAATAGCTTTGTGACAAAGTGTACCTGTAACATGTATGTGACAGTCAAAAAACCTGTAAAACAAAATATATATCAAAATATATTGAAATTATCATACACAATGAGTCAAGATTAATGAACGCACATAATATCAAAAACAACAATGAGTGCAGAACCTCTGTGTGGATGATCTAGAAATCCACCAAGAGGAATCACTGCAATCCATATTAATCAAAGAAAATTGAAATATGAAAATGAGACACACATTTTCAGCAATCTTGAACAACCATACTAACCAACCCAAACCTTCAAAACAGAAATAAAATCGCCACAAAATGCAAAATAGCAGCATCCCCAACATAACATTCCGCAATCTAGCATATAAAAAACCGAAAGATTATATTACCCATTAAACTTGTTTACTGTTTCTAAATGTACAAAACTAACTTACGTTTACAATGCCCATATAATAAATTATAGAAAGGAAAAACCAATGTAAGATAAATACAACAACCCATAATCAAAACCAAATTAAAGAATCCCAGGAAAATAAAAATCCAATAAAAATTGCATTAAAAAAAATTCAATACCAGAATTTTAATGATTCTTCTTTAGTATAACTCTGACAACAAAGGAAGAAGAAGACGTAGAAACTCTGCAAAAAACAAAAAATCAATTAAGAGGAAAGAGAAAGAGGAAAAGAAGCACACCACAAAGCAATGATCGGGTTTTCTGAAGGACAGCTCAGTCGGCTGGGTTGGACTAATGGACTGGCTAGGAGGCGATCGTGGAGGCCACTTTCGCCTTCAACGGTGGCGATGTCAACGGCTCCGGTTTAGATTAAGCCCATTTCTTTATTGTTGTTAGATTCAGAGAAAGGCAAAAGATAAAGATTGATGGTGGTTCTGGGTTGTGGAGAGAAAATTGATAGTGAAGATAGGCAAAGAATCGGGTTTAAGAGAGGAGAAATTTTTTTTTTGTTAGATTCAGAGAAAGGTGAGAGATAAAGACTGATGCTGGCTCTGGGTTGTGGAGAGAATTTTTTTTTTTTTTTTTGGAGAAACTTGTGGAGAGGAAATTGATAGTGAAGATGGGCAAAGAATCGGGTATGAGAGAGGAGAATTTTTTATTTTATTTTATTTTATTATTATTGGGTTTCATGTATATATATATATATATTTAAATAATGCTGAGGTGGAAAATTGTGATGTCAGCAAATGCTTCGGTTTTATATGTATATATAGATAATGATTCATTAGTCTCGCTCCACTTTTACAAGACCACTAGATTTCTTAATTATTAGTAATTAGTAATAATGATTCCTTAGTCTCGCTCCACTTTTGGATATTTACACCGAAATTCCATCACTATGTGACAGAGATATCTAATTACATATCGTAACTTCATCATCATCTTCTCTGTTATGGGAAATGAAATCTGGGTTTTGTATTTGATTAAAGAGGGGTGGAGTAACCGTGGTGCTTAGAATTTTTATTTTTTTATTTTATTTTTATGGGTACAAGAGCATCAGCTTTTTAACACCCAATTTTACAATTCACCTAAATTAGATATTCTATAATTCCCTACGACGAATTAAAATAATATATACCTTACATTAAAAAATCCTAAAAAACTCATGCAACACAAAAAAACAAAAAAAAAAACAAAAAACAAAAACAAAAACCAAAAACAAAATCTACACTACCACCTAAAGGTGTGATATCGGATTCATATGGGGCAACCCAAACTACTATGATATGATAAATAAGGATAGAGTGGATATATATATATATATATATATTTTAATTTTTTGGTTATATGAAATAAGAAAAATACTCAATAATTAAAATGATAGATAAGCTCATCAACAATGTAAACCCAATGAGATACAGATAACACTACCCAAAGGAATTTAACTAAGGATACAGAACTAAATTGGCTCACCACTGTATGGGATATAGATTAACACCACCTAAGAAATACAGAAACTAAGACGCCTCCTAAAAGAATCTACCCAGGGGATAAGAGTTAATTTAGAAGAAATTCATCTTCGAAAAAGCACAAGCTTTTTAATCGAAAAATACACACTGATTTTATTGAATTCAACCAAAAAGACTTTTAAATAGAGCTTAGAACAACCCTCCAAGCATAGAAATACAAAAATAGCAATTAAAACATTAACATAACATGACCAAAGTCAAACATGACTCTTAGGAACTAAAAACACAATAAAATACTTGTCCGTCAGGGGGAAATAAAACATAAAATCTGATACATCCTAGGAAACACTAATTAAAGACTATTTCACTTCATTATTAATGATAATTAAAAATAAATAAATAAAATAAAATAAAACGTTCAAATGATGGATTGTACTTCTAATCTTCAAGGAAAAAATTTAGCAGGACTAGCGTCAAATTGGGCTTGTTAGAAGTTGGGACACTCAAGTATCAAGAGAAATAAAAGATAATGACTAAATATTTCCTTAGAAGCTAACATTAAATACTCTTTGACTTTTTGGAGAAAATGAATTATTATTATCCTTTCAAATATCTTTTGAATTGTTGGGAAAATAAGGGCTTTATTTGCTGGCCTTGAAAATCAATTTGGTTGGGCTTAAGAAACCAATTGAATTGACTTGTAGACTTATACTTAAAAACTCCTCATGCCACAATATTATTGGTTGCCACTTTACTCTAGTGTCAGGGTGTCCAGCAGATCCAGTCACTCGATCCACCTGCCTAAAACCGATCCAATCACTGCCCACCTGAACTGACACTTGTGGCGGTCGGCGGCGGGTGTTCTCTTCCAAAACCCGACGGGAATGGGTTGAGTGTCGGGTGTTCCCTCTGAAACTTGATTTAAACCGACCCGACCAACCCTCCACCCAAAAATCTCAAAAATCTAGCCGGAATCCTCCACCTCTACCAAAAATTTATCCCAAAATCACATTACTGTTTAAAGATTTCGCCTAGATATAGTGAAATACAACTATCTCTGGATAGATTTGGTGGAGATCTTGCGATCTCCGCCGAGATCTGGGGGAGATTTAGTGATTTCTAACCAGATCTGGCCGAGATCTCACAATTTGCCACTGAGATCTAGTGATCCCGTTGGAGATCTGAAGAAAATCTAAAGATTTCTATGAGATCCCTCTAAGCACCGTCACCTTTTCGATTTCACCCGAAATTGACTCGACCCATGCAAAGCTTGACCTGAACTGATCCAATCACCATTTTGTTCGATGGAGGGTCCTCCGATCTGTCACCCAACGAAGTCAGGTCGGTGCGGGTTGGGCACAAACCCAACCCGAACCAATCTATGGACAACCTTACTACCACCTATAGCCCACCACTACCCACTACCCACAACCCATCCTAACAAATCAGAACCCCCATCACCGCCACAAACCACCACTACCGCAAACCCAATACCACCTAAAATCAACAAATCTACCACAATAACCAAAATCAACTAGCCACCACCGGTCCACCATTACCAAATCCCAAAATCAACCAAGCCACCACTAGCCGCTGATTAGCCCACAACTATCGCAACTCATCAAAATTTGTCCACCACCAACCCATTAAAATCAAACTATCACAAAAATAAAAAGGGCAAATAACACTCTCCTCCCTTGAGGTTTAGAAAAATGACACTCACCCCCAAACTTGAAAGGAAAAAACACTCCCCCCTGAGATTTAAAAAAAATAACACTCCCCCCCTTCTGTTAATATTAGTAACGGAATATAAAGCATATTATAAAACATGTTGTTTATGATGATTTTTTAGTCTCTTATAGCACCTTTTCAATTGATTTTTTAAAGTTTGATGATCCTCTTAGATTTTTTAATCGCTCCTCTCTCTAACACTTTGGATCAAAATTTATGAAATAAAACAATTTGCTGAATCTTTCAAGCTTTTATTGTTTAAAAATGAGTTTGAAATTTTCAAAGTCACTTATCAATATAAAAAACTTTCAGAGTCAATTTTGGGAATACATTATTAACCAAAGGGTACGTTAGTGCACAACATTTTTAACGCCAATTTAACAGAGTTTAGATAAATAAATGTCAAAGGGAGGAAAATGTTTTTTCCTTTAAGTTTGGGGGTGAGTGTCATTTTTCCAAACCTCAAGAGAGGGGAGTGTTATTTGCCCAAATAAAAATACCCACAACAACCCAACAAAACCACCATTGCAAAAATTGCCGCCACAAGCTAGAAACTCCGATTGAGAGAGATCCAAAACTCTCGGTGGCATGGCTAAAGGAAGATGGTGAGATTGGCACTTGGCTGAGGAAGAGGATGAGATCGGGCGTGGCTAAGGAAGTGGCTCAGATTGGCGGCATTGCTGAGATCGGTGATGAGGTAGGTGTGGCTAAGATCGATGGAAGAGAGTGAAGAGACAAAGAGAGTTTTTTTTTGAGAAACAACAAAGAGAGTTAAAGACGTTGAGATTGAGAAGGAAGCTTGAGAAGCATAGGAAGAGAAGGAGAATATAGGTTGACAAGAGAGGAAAATTTAATAAAATAATAATATAAATTTATACCATTCTTGACCGTATATTTCCAAATGTAGAACTGCACTATAGCAAATGCTTTAAAGACTTGGTGCCAGTGCTTTAAAGACCCGATCCTATAGCTATGTGCTAAGATTTATTATGGATTCTTTATTTGATTTTCTTTTACAAAACCCTCACTTTTGATCTTGTTTCTCTCGTCTTTTTGTGTCTGTTTTTTGTTTTGTGAGAAGAGAGATACAAAAGAGAAGTAAAAATATATATTCATTCATGTTTTTAACAAAAATGAGTAATAGGAGATAAATTAAACTTATTTTCAAGTGAATAAAATGATACTTTTCAAATTACACATAAACAAAATAATTTCAAATCAAACAACATATAAGTGTACTTCAATTATCCCTTTTATTATAAATGATTCATTGGTAGTATTGCATTGCACAACCCAAAGAAATATAATTTGGTTAGATGATTTTTAGTGTGCTAATGATGAGAAGAAAATGGAGTTATCAAAATTGATTGAATGTTCTTAATTTTGGTGGGATAATTGTTTTGGTGGTATGTTTTGAAATATATAATATAATAATAATATTAGTTAGATTTTTAAAATTCAAAATTTACTAGATATTTATTTTTTATATTTTTTGAAGAGAATCCTTTTCCATCTTGAAGAAGCCTTACTTATTTTCTTTTTCTTTTTTTTTTTTTTCCTTTTTCTTTTTAAATGAGCCGAGGAGGAGGCCATATTTGGATCTTTTTCTGTCCGTTCCTTAATAAGATTTGATGCAATTTGGTAAATAACAAAAAGTGCAGCGCTTGAGCGTGCATTTGATTTAGGATTATAAATGTAAATTATTTTATTATTTAATTTATTTTTACAACTATTAGGATCTCAATTCAACTATTATGATCTCACTTCAGATTATTTTTGCCACAATTGTGATTTCACGGCACTTTTTAACACTATTTTTTAGCATCATTTTATGATGCTATTGATAATCTTAATATACTATTTCTATTAACTAATTTTATAGTTTCGCCTTATCAAAAAAAAAAAAATTTTTTATAGTTTCGACAAAATATACAGGATCCATACACACCTAAGACAATTTTTTTTTTTTTTTTTAATTGCATAAAACGCTTTACGCAATTCACAACTCTTTTTTTTAGAAACAATTCACAACAACTTAATTTGTGCATATTAAAGCACATTTTAAAAAAAAAAACTGCAAGCCATGTGTGAGCACTGATAATTTTTAAGTCGGTTCTATTTTGCATTCATTTCCTCACCGAAAACCTGACACAAGAGCTTAGAAGGATAAAGGCTAACAAGTTATGTAACATGCTCAACTAACTAACAACATACCATAAAGAATGTAAAGTTAAAAAAGAAAAAGAAAGAGTTACAGCACCAACAAATTATGCTCTGAAGTCTGAACAGATCTCAATCTTTAAAACCTAGAGACCCGTTTGAATCAAGTTATTCCGAAGCAGGAACGGCGTTCAAATCCAGACCCAAATTCTCCTCCACATTTTCATTTTCTTCTTCTTTGCTCTCTCCTTCCAAAATCGCCCTCAATCTCGACCCTTCCTCCTCCTTAATCGTACGATCATTATTCTTCTTGAAGTAACTGACCGCCACGTGTATTCTCCTCAGAATCGCAAAGAACTCCTCAACCTCAGCCTCCGTAACTGACTCCACATCTCCTCCTCGCGCCTTCTTTTGTTGCTTCCCCCATACGGCGTCGTCCTCCGCCGCGACCGCCAACATTCTCTTCTCTTTGCTTTCCTCTGCTGCCATCATTCACTCACCAGTTCTGTGATCCGATCCCGGAGGTGACTCTATCAAAACCAAAATCACCTTCTCCCCCTACCTCACCCTATGCGAAAAAAACGAGGCACATAGCGTCACAGCCACATAATGTTCTCATTGATTTTACGCTACCTTCATTATTTATAAAGCAACGGAACGGAACGCTCAAACCACACGCCAAAATAAAGTAATGTCTAACTGCTACGTGTCTTTTTTGCTTACCTGTCACGCATTTATTCGTTCGCCTTCCAACTGTTTCTCACCTTACTGTGAAGTTAGCTTTAGGTTATAGTCAGATTTTTTTTATAACGTGTGGATGTGGTGGCATACGTGACGTCAGCTGATCTCCTACGCTTAGGCAACTTGATGTTCATCGCGTAACGTCAGGAGTTTTTGAATATTTCGGTTAGCTCTAGTCAAATCTAGAATATGTGAGTAGGCCCCTGGTTGTAGGTCGGTATGTATACGTGTCGAAAGATTAACGTATCTAAATAATTTTTGGGATTGCAAAAAAATCGGAACCGCTAGTGCAATTTGACCCGAAAAGTATAAAATATTTTCTATGGTAAATTTTAATAAGTGTTGTAGTGTAATAGTTATTCTCATGGTTTAGTTATTTTTTAATTTGATTATATTTTTATTATAATGAATAATTATTTTTTATGAATAACTATTTTCTAAATGAGGAATAATTATTTATCTTTAAAATGTTGTATTAATTATTCCTTAGTAAGTAAAATAATTTCAAAACTTAATATATTTCCAAATAAACAAACTTTCAGTATACATTTAACAATTATAAAGAGTGGTATTCACCTGGCTATATCTGAGGAGGAAGCTGGGATGCTAGGCCGTGACTTCCATGCCAAAGAGGTTAGGCTGGCTCTTGACCAGATGGCTCCTCTTACTGCCTCTGGAACTGATGGTATGTCCCCTATTTTTTATAAGTCTTTTTGGCATATTGTGGGTGGAGATGTAACGTCAGTGGTTCTTAATGTTCTTAATTCCGCTGTGATTCCTAAGACACTTAATTCCACTTTTATTGCCCTAATTCGAAAAGTAAAACACCCAAAAGAGTTGCTGATTTTCGCCTCATTAGTTTGTGTAATGTGGTCTATAAACTAATTTCTAAGATTTTGGTGAATCGGTTGAAAAAATTCCTAGCCAATGCTATTCCAGAATCTTAAAGTGCATTTTTATCGGGTAAGCTTATCTTGGATAATGTACTTGTAGCCTCTGAAACTCTTCATTATCTTAAAAGGAAAACAACTGGGAAGGTGGGTCAGATGGCGCTCAAGCTTGATATAAGTAAGGCATATGACAGGGCTGAATGGGAATTTTTGGAATGAGCAATGAGGCATCTTGGGCTTGGAAAAAGGATGGTCAGGTTTATTATGTCTTGCATTAGTTCGGTTTCCTATTCTGTTCTTCTTAATGGGCAACCTGTTGGTAGTATCAAACCTAGTCGTGGTCTTTGCTAAGGTGATCCTCTATCGCCTTACCTTTTCCTTATGTGTGCCATGGGATTGCAAAGTCTGTTGAATAAAGCAGAAATGGAGGGGCATATCCGGGGAGTGGCTATCTATAGAAATGGTCCAAAAGTTTCAATTTTATTTTTTTATTTTTATTTTTATTTTTATTTGTTGTTGTTGTTGTTGTTGTTGTTGTTGTTGTTGTTGCAGATGATAGTGTGTTATTCTGCAGTGCTAAAGAAGAAGAGTGCCAAAAGATTCTTGATATCCTAGCTATTTATGAGTGGGGTTCAGGCTAGAAAATTAATCGTGAGAAAACTAATATCTTTTTTAGCTCTAACACCCCTCATGAGGTTCAGATTTGGATTCAACAGGTTTTGGGTGTCCCTTCTATCTGCCAATTTGAAAAGTATTTGGGTTTGCCGACATTGATGGGTAGGTCAAAAAAAGAAAGTTTCATCTACATTAAAGAAAGGGTGTGGAAAAAGCTTCAAGGGTGGAAAGAAAAACTCCTGTCTCAAGCAGGTAGGGAAGTGTTGATCAAGTCAGTGATACAGGCGATACCAACCTATACCATGAGTTGTTTTAAACTCCCTAAAGGGCTTGTTAGGGAGCTAGAGGGCACGATTCTCAAATTTTGGTGGGGGTATAGTGAAGAGCATCGGAAAACTCACTGGGTTAAATAGGAGCGATTATGTGAAGCTAAAGAAGTTGGTGGTATGGGGTTCAAAGAAATTAAAAAATTTAATTATACTTTGTTGGCTAAACAAGTATGGAGATTGATTAATAATTCTGAATCTCTTTGCCATCAAGTTTTTAAGGCTCGGTTTTTCCCGGATTGCTCCATTTTTGATGCTAAAGAGTCAAGTTCAGGGTCCTATGCATGAAAGAGTATTATTGGGGCTAGAGATGTGATTCGCAAAGGGATGGTTTGGCACATTGGGACAGGGGAGGCTGCGCGAATTAAGGAGGATAGGTGGCTGCCTAGACGTGCAAATTGTTCAGTCATATCACCCCTTCCTTCTTTGGATCCGGAGGCGAAAGTTAGTTCTTTGATAGACCAGGAAACCGTAGCATGGAAAACAGAGGCTGTGCAGCAAATGTTTTTTCCTCATGAAGCTGATATTATTTTGGGTATTCCTTTGAGCATTAGACACCCAGTTGATCACATTATTTGGGCGCACGCGCCGTCTTGTATGGTCACTACTTGTAATGCTTATAAAATGTTGGTTTCATGTGATACATCTTTTAGTGCAGGTGGTTCTAATCTTGAAGCCCATAAAAAATTTTGAAAGGGCATTTGGCAGCTACAGGTCCCAAACAAAATAAAGCATTTTGTGTGGAGAGTTTGTAACAATTCTCTGCCAACAATGCTGAACCTTCATCGGCGCCAAATCGTCCCCAGCGCGTACTGCGCTTTGTGTAATGCTCTTCCCGAAGACTCTGTTCATGCGGTATGGTATTGTGAGGTCATTTCAGGTGTCTGGACTACGCTAGAATGGTTTCACCAAATTGCACTGCCGCATCCCAATTCCTTCAGTCAGCTACTGTCTAGTTTTTTGTTTAACAGAGAGGAGTTTAGAGTAGAGATTTTCGTGATCATGGTATGGTTATTGTGGAATAGGCGTAATGCAGTCCAATTCAGTCGCCCTCCTCTTCTAGTGGCCAGCATACATAGTACATCGGGTAGTTATTTGCAAGAGTTTATTAAAGCTTAGACTGAGGAGCCTGTCCCACCTTGTCCTCCTCCTATGCAATAGTGGCGACCTCCGGACCCTCATTGTTTCAAAGTAAATTTTGATGCCGCGGTGTTTTGTTGCTCAAGCTTGGTGGGCATCGGTGTCATTGCCCATAATCATGAAGGGGAAGTTGTGGGTGCTTTATCCTCGCCCATTCCTATGGCCCAATCAGTGGCGGATTTAGAAGCCTTAGCGTGCTTAAAGGCTATCCAGTTTGCGTTGGAAATTGGCCTCAATCGAGTTATGTTTGAAGGAGATTCTGCAGTCATCATCAACGCTCTTCTTCACGGTGCAGGAGGGTTGGCTAGTTTTGGCGACATTTTGGACGATATTCGTTTACATTCTGCTGTTTTTCAATTTGTGGAAATTTTTCATGTTAGTCGCAATTGTAATTCAGTGGCTGTTGCTCTCGTTAAGAAAGCTAAGTCAGACGTTGGGACTCAGGTGTAGCTGCATGGTTTGCCAACTGATATTGTCCCTTTAGTTTTGCGTGATGTCCACTAAGTTTTTGGTTGTTGAAATAAAGTTCCCAGGTCTCTGATCTGGCTTCTCAAAAAAAAAAATTATAAAAATAAACAATCATAAAAAATAACAGATATCTCTCTTAAATTTAAAAATAACAATTTTTAAAGAGATATAATTGTATGAGTAACAAATTTCCTAAAATAAATGTTAAGTTTCATTTTAATGTTATAACTCACAACCAAACTAATGAATAGGTTTAGTTATTACAGTACAACACATTTTATTCTTAGTAATAAAGATTACAATTCCTGTTGTAATTCTCATTCAGTGTACCATATGTACCTTTAGGTGTAATGAGTTTTAGGAGTTTGTGGGTTAGGGTGTAATGAGGATTATGAGTTTGTGGGTGAAATAATTTTTTATCATACTCTTAGATATTTTTGTTATTGAAAAATATAGTAATTTAAAATTATAACTAATGCAAATTATTAATCTTTATCCAAAAAAAATAAAAGAGTCTCTTAGTCAGACGCATGCTCATAGGCTAATTTATTTATTAGGTTATGTTTGAGATCCGTTTATTTTGCAGAAATTGAAAACTTTTTGTTGAAAGTACTGCAGATAAAGGTAAAAGTTAGCTGAAATAGTATAATGAGACCCATTAATAGTACCAAAAAGTGTAGTGGGGCCTATAAATAGCAGCAAAAATAAGCTGAATAGTAAAATAAATTGACTTTTTAATTTGGAGCCAAATGCACACTTAATGAGACATATGTTAGAACATATGAACCATTGTTTTCTTTTTTAACTTCAATTTCTTTATAAGCCCTTTCTAATCTACTTCTTATTTTTTGTCTATAGGCTAATGTAAAGAAAATCTAATACTATATATAATAGCAGAAGCTTTAAAGAGGTGCTGCCACGTTAGGAAAAAAGGCCCCTTAAAATGCTGCCACATTTAAGTTAAAAAGCGATAAATTATATTGCTTGGCAATGCTACAACACCGTTTAAAAGCCACACTTTATAAATAAAAAAGTCAACCGCTTGAAATATGATTTACATGGAGATATAAATAGAGAGAGGGGATAAGGGTTGGGACACGGAGGAAGAAACAGAGAAAGAGGCACAGTTCCTAAGGCGTCAAGAGAAAGAGAGTCCATTGTGCATTACAATCAAAAGGGAAAGATAGTAGAGTTCGTTGGAACCATTCACCGAACAGCAAAAACAATCCCCTTCACTCTATATTCGGAAGGTACGCATTGAATTTTTCTGGAACTTCTTACCGGCAAAGAGAGAAATATCTAAGGCTGGCCATCACCATCAGTTTCCCCATCACTATCTAATCCCTTGCCATATTTATACCACCAGATTGTTAGAACCAACATCAACAATGGTACATTTTTTTCTCAATTTTGTAGGTTTGGGTATAAAACAATACTTTTAATTGAGTTTTTTTGTTGGGTAGGTTTAGATTTGATTTGTTTTTGTTTTGGGTTTTTGGATATTCTATCAAAATGTTTGTTTTCTCAATTTTAGATATTTGCTTTTTTTTTTTTTTTAGATTACAGAAATCACTAAAAAAAATTGATTTTAGTTTGGGTACTTCTGTTTCTAATCTTAACGAAATTGTTGGGATTAAATAAGAATAGGATTGAATGTTGCATTGATATTTATTTTAGGTTTTTTTGCTGTATACCCATAACCAGTAAAGTTATTGTTTTATTTTTTTTTATTTTTTATTTTTTTCAAATCTGGGGATTAAATATGATTTAGGTTTAGATTTAGGTTTGAATTTTTTGGTTGGATTGCTTTAGATTTAGTTATTTGAGTTAAAAACTTAAAATGCAATCGAAACTTGAAAGGCTTGAGATACAGAGATAGGAGAGATAGAGTTCGTAGGGCACCAAGAGATAAATATTTAAGGTCGGCCATAACCATCAGTTTTTCCTCTACGATCCGTTCCCTTGCCAGACTTAGGCCACCGGAACCACAATCACAAAGAGAAACAGTTTGAGAGAGACTCAAAGTTCTAAGGAAAAAAAAAAAAATCAGTTCTAATTCTTATTTTTCAAATTTGTATATTCATTTTTTTTTTTTTTTTTGTTAATGCTATTGTTTAAATAATGTGGTAAGCCCATCCAAACTTGATCTCCTCCTTTTCTTTTATCAAATTTCTTTTCTATTTCTTTTCAATTTCCCATAATTTTAATTTACTCCTCATTCTGTCACGAAAGGGGAGAAGAATTTAGAAAGTTCTCTACAAGCATTGCAAATGATTGATATTCAAGACTCACCAAATTTTGGGAACTGCAGATTTTTTGGTATCTCCTTTCCTGTCAATAAAAAATGGCCCAAGAGCAAATTACCCATTTTCCAATAATACAGAAACAAAGTGGTAAGTTTATCTCCTACTCTTTCTCTTCTCTTATAGATTACTCTTTTTCTCTATTTTTGAAGCCCAAATTCCAAAGGGTCTGCTATTTCTTT
The DNA here is from genome assembly GCA_023621385.1 of Quercus gilva. Classification (NCBI taxonomy): domain Eukaryota; kingdom Viridiplantae; phylum Streptophyta; class Magnoliopsida; order Fagales; family Fagaceae; genus Quercus; species Quercus gilva. The sequence continues at coordinate 50,001,471 of CM042473.1, read as the reverse complement.
CCCAGTATAAACCCACTTCATAGTATAATTCACAAATTTTTCAGAAGATGGATGATCATGAAAGTGAGTAAATAATAGAAATTCAAGAATCAACGGTATTAAAATGGTTCCCAAAATATAAGATACTTCTAGCTAGAACTAATCAATGCAACAACCATAGGAATTTAAAAGGTGTTCTTTATTGGTTGTGTCATCGCATGCTTAGTATTTTAAAATTTTTAATCCATTGGTAGCTTCTGAGCATAGGATTCTTCTGCATTGTCAAGGATACTTGGACATAACCTGTATTTGGGGTCTATTCTTCTTATAGTGACCTAAGCCAGTCTTCAATAAGCCAAAACTTTGAAACAAACACATTCTTAGTTGGTGGCGTCATATTTTGTGGATCTTAAAGATTTGGTCAAGTGGTGGGTTAACTTTTAACTTTCCTACATAGCTAAATTTTGGGTACAAGAATGCTATTTCCTGGCAGCAAAAGAAGAGGTCTAGGTCCTTCCTAACAACATGCTCTTTGGTGGTACTTAAGTGTAAGGTTTGTGAGAGTGGTCGAGAATTTTTTTAAAGTTATTTCCATAATCTCACTTTAATAGCAACAACTGGATAAATCTTATTTCTTGCTGCCAGAGTGGTTAACAATTGCACATGGCCCAAATGGGTGTTAATTTGAATGCTATATGATTAGAGTTCATTAAAATTTATAGTTATGACAATTGGAAAAGTTAAGGAAGTATTCAATTTGACTCAAGAGCATACTAGAGTAAGATGACAAGACAAAAGGGTGCTGAACAACCTTGAGAAAACATGTAAGAATCTACAACCTATTAATATTTTGTGTAAGATCTACTTTTGATGGGTTTAAAAATCTGCACCTATTACAAAGAATACAATTTTTGTTTGGCGTAAAATCAATATTTTTCATTAACGCTATGTTAGATACCTACTTGACTCTTTTTTTTTTTTTTTTTTTTTTTGTTCTTGATTTAGTTTTGGTTGATTGGATGAGGTTTAAATCCTTCAGTAATTTCAGATTTTGTTTGTTCATTTCTCCAATGCATTTTAATCAATGATTATTTCTGTGTGTGAAAGAATCCTCTTTTGTAAATTGATCAACTATTTCTATGACATCATATGGTAATTTGCTATTTTTTTGGAACCTGTTTTGTGGTGGTTGAGTTTTGGAGTTGGTTAGCTAAATCTTATTTGCTAATACAATGTCAGTTGTGCCCTTTCTCTGCATGTAATTTGGTCTTTGCATTATGTGGGAGGCATGTCTTTATATAAAAGAAGCTAGATTACTTATGAAACCAATGCTTTCTCAGCGTCCTAATTTTTCACAAAGTTTGTCAGTGTCACATGAAAATTATAAGCACTGCAACATTGCTATTTTTTTTCCCCTAATGACCAAAAGTGAAGTGCAAATTCATTGTGCAAAAAAAGGGCAAAATCATAACCAGCCTGGGATTTTGCTTTTAGAGATTTAAAGTCAATTTGGTGTGATCCTCAATAGTCAAGTACTCTTTGTAAGCCTTTTGTTATTTTGGTTATTGAATTGTTAACATTCTAATGTAGGTTTAGACCAATGGCTATCTACTTAAGTTGGTCTCAAAGCTTAAGCAAACAATGATTTTATCTACATTTGCACCCCTTAATGATCATTTGAAGTAAAGAACAACATGAATTTCCTAAACAAGTGTAGAAAGATCACATGCTAGATAGAACTAGACAGAAGGTATACCAGTTGCAAGGAGCTTTAGTCATTTTATATTCTTCAATAGATGGGAAAATTCAAACATTGCAACTGTGTACTAGAGATTGAGAAAGAGTGGCAACATGAGAACTTACAAATTGTGATTTAAGGTTTTAAACTTACCTTATCTGATTTAATATAATTCCACCTGTTCTTTAAAAGAATTGAATCAATAAAACTTTCAGAAATTGTTGTTTCCTTTGAGACACGAGTTTAATAATATGAACAATTTTTGAAGAAACATTTACTCTTTTGCTATAGAATTGTTGTTTTAAATTTTAATACATTATCCTTTCTTATTTATCCATTTTTATGAATTTAGTTTCTTGCTCTTTTCATGTTTGGTGCATCTTAATTTGTTATAATATTTTGCTATCTTGAAGAGTTAGTCATGTTATTCAAGTGTGTTCCACTAGAGTCACTACGTACTTCCTCATGTTTGTAAGATTTCAACTTTGTCCTTCTTATTATATGTATTTTAAAATTTTTTAAATTGACATTTAATGGGATTTTTCTCTTTAGCTAAATATGGATGATAGAAAAGGTTTAAGCAAATGTGAAGATGGGAGACATACTTAGGTTTATGGTGGCTGATTGTTTCAACAATTGCATGTTGGTGCACACACAAGTATAAAAGAAAATTGACTTATGTGGGTGAGGTTTAACCAATGTATATTACAAAGGTGATTGCAGGTATTTTAAATTAGTTATTGTTACTTTTTTTTCCTTTATGATTAATATGTATAAATATAACCAAGCTAAAATATTACATTCACTTTTTATGTGTATAACTATAACAAAGCTATCTTAGAATTTTTATCATAGCATGTTCACTTTTAATTTGTTTTTCTTATTTATTGGATTTTCCTTGGTCAAGATTGAACTTGCATTATGTAAGCTTTTCTAGGTTTAGGAATATTTTTTATATTGGCTGATGATATTTTTGATATGTTTAGCATGAAGAAATTATGAGATTAAATGCAATGTTCAAAGGCATGTTTGTTGAGAACTTTGGGCCTACAAGATTTAGAGATGAAGCATGAAGTCATTAATTATTATTTTTGGATAAGTACATTTCTTTATTTCTATTACTTATATGTATTGTTGTATTATGCATTTTGTATTATTTAAACTAACAACAAAACATACTTACTAATTTCTTTATATACTGTATACTATAATGCATTCGTTGAATATTATAAATGTTATTTTGAACTTTGAATATGATGCAAGAAACCTACTTGAAAAAAAATAGTTTGATTCCATTACTTTAAGTTTTACATTTTGTTTACGATTTAAGGTTATAGTAACAACCAATGCTTTGTGGTTTTTTAACAGTTTTGAAATTGAAGAGAGAAACAAATTAGAGAAAAAGATGTAATTCTGGATCTAAGTCTATCCAAGTCGCATGGGCAAATATATCTAATGTATAGATATAGATTCCTAGCTTATTGTAGAGAAGATTGATACAATTTATATCTACTATGATTGATTGAACTATTTTCATTTAATATCTATTGATTGTAATTGTTAAGAGACATTGTCCAAGACATTATGTGTATACTACCATGTTTCTTAAATTATTCTCAATTGAATATCCCTACCAAAAAAGCATGTAGTGGTATTGCTATATATTCAGTTAGTACTCAATCATGTTATGATTTCAAAATCATAATTGGATTGGTCGAAGAAAGAATCATCATTCAATTGTGGTTTCTTTTTGGACATCTGTGTGTGTGTGTGTGTATATATATATAAGCATTATTTGTGTGGTGTTTTTGTAAATAACTTTTAAGTTGATTGTCTTAAAATGATCCCGCGCATTGCGCGGGTTAAATGCTAGTAATAATAATATTTTGACCAATTTTTATATACCGGTACTTCTTATTTTTTGAATTATTTGACTTTTGCTAAATTTGTCATATTCATTATCAAATGAAAGTAATTAATTCATGCGAATCTAATAAATATGATTTTTCTTTTTAAGATTGTAAGATTTTCTTTTAATTTCATAAATGGACTTGAACTAATTTTAAATGAATTTAAAGAAGTTTTAAAACAAAATAATACTTCACACAAAAACTATAATGCACCTAAAATTTATTGTAACACTCCATAAAAGAATTGAAATATATTGTAACACTGTGAAATCTATTGAAATATGTAATGCAAAAATACTGGGTACAAAAATTAAAGTAAAAGACCATCTATGCTATAGTAATTATAAAATAAAGTAATACTTGACACAAAATCTAAAATGGAATTGATATGATTCTATCAAGGGGAAACTTGAAATCTATGTACAAATATTTGGGCACTCCAATTATGGATCTATAGGAAGATGCCAAAAACATTGAATAAAATTCAAAATTTTAAATAAAAGCAAAAAAGTATAATAATTACTAAATCAAAAGAAACAAAAATTTTAGGAGATAATCTTCCACTTTCTTGAGCAATTTTTTCTTGAAACCTGATGATGCACAGAAAATCAGTAGGTTGAATGCTTTGGGCTTCAATGGGCTAGTGATTGCTTGGAAGGCCTGAAAAGAAAGAAATACAAGATTAAAGGTGACCGGGGTGAATCGGCCAAGAACCCTCTGTAAAGTTGTAATTTACAACTGTGTTTTTGTTGGCTTTTATTCCGTGCCAAATTTGATTGTAATTATGTTCAATCGTTTAAGCCCTGTATTTGTTGTGGGATTTGTTGTAAGGGTTGTGTGATAGAGAGAGTGTTTGAAGACTCAAGCATTTGATGAATGAAGAATTCTCGCGGGTGTCTCGCGACCTAGCATCCCGCGAAGTGAATCATGTGCCAGGCACATGCTGGAATGCGAAAGGTCAGGCCAGGTGGAGACAGCTATGTCTCGCGAGTATCTCGTGGGTAAGGCCTTCCCGCGAGACACCCGCGAGGCAATCTGTTCTGCCAGCCTGTACTTTTTGAATCACACCTTTTGCACCTATCCTATATATACCATCATTACCCACAATTGTTGAGCGATGCTTCAGAGAGAAAACCCTAGCCAAACACATTGGTAATTAGAGATTGTCTTCCCCATCTTTCTCTATACAATTGCTTGTGGTATTTCCTCAACCCTTCCCTCTCCATTATCCATATCTGTGAGAGGTTGATAGCCCAAACACTTACCACACCTTGAGAGTGCTGTGTAACGTTTTGGTGCTGCTGGGAAGCATTGGAAGAAGCCTTGAATGGCAGATGCAACATGGAGCTTGTTGCGGGATCCGGATAACTAGGACAAGACATGGTTCCGAGAAGCCTTGTTGGAGTAGGAGCTTGGAGGGCTTAGGTACAGCGGGTAGACTAGGCTTGGAGGGTCTTTTGCTAACCCATGTATCCCAACTGATTGTCTAGTGGATCGATTTACGCTTGGAGGGCGGCGGAGAGGTTTTACGCCGAGGTCTTCGGTTTCCTCTTCGATAACACGTCTCGGTGTTATCTGTGTTTGCATCCTTCTTCCCTACTCTTGTTCATTTCATTTTTACTGCTATGTTGCTTTAAATATGGATTAGAGTAGTTGTCTTGCTTATACGCTTGTGTTTACACTATTCCGCACTTATAGTTAAGTTAGTGTAAAATCAACCAAGCCGTAATTTTAATTTGGGGGTCTAAACCGCTTGTGTGTTTTCAACACATTTTCGAGCTTTCACCCTCTAATGCTTAAGTTAGTTTTTTCTCTAGGACTCAAAAATTCTAACTTTAGGAGTGGTGAAAACTTACCTTTATTTGATATGGATGAGTCCTTTTATAGTGAGCTTTGGAGTAGTTAATTGTTTAGTAACTTCCTCTACGTGGATGGAAGTTAGAAGGTTTAGACTTAATTTCCTCAACGTGGATGGATGTCAAAAAGGTTAGACTTATCTTCCACAACTACTATGAAAGTTAAGAACTTAGTGAGAAGTTATAGTGATTAACAAGGATTTTGCTCATATTTTAGAATAGTAGAACGTGGTCTGAATCATAAGTTCTTGAACATAAAGTTATTCTAATAATTTTTAAGTGTTGGGAGGTCGTCCAAGTGCTTCCATGCTGGATGACCTTCTTACACTTGGACGACCTTCTCATACTTGAATGATCTTTTTGGACTTGGATGACACAATGGACGAACTAGAGATGGTTCAATTTTTGGTTCACCATTAGTAGCCCCCGTTGTCTAAGTGTTGTCCTGGACACTGTGGTAGAACTGTTTGCTTTTGACATGTGTCGATGTTTTAATGGTCAATTAATATACTACGTGTTGTCTGTGCTTTGGTTGGAGTTTGTTGTTTCAGATTACGCTATGTGTCACAATCTTATTGATTGACTTGTCACGTCGACTTATTTTTCAAGGAATATGCCGCGTGACAACTTCAGAGTAACACGTGTCACTTCATTGACCCACCTTTAGGGCCTATAAATATGTACATTCTCTCTCTTACCCTTTCACTTTTTGATATTTTCCTTTCTGCCATCTCATCCAAGAGCTTCGTCTAGTCATCCCCGTCTCTATTCTCTTGTCAGACACTTCCTTTCCTTCATCCTTAAGTTTTCATCTTTTAGGAAATTCTATTCATTCTTATAAATATGTCTACATCTAGTGGTAGTACAAAGAGAGAAATAGACGAGTACTAGGATGAGTCCCCTGGTAGTAGTGGTAGCTATGAGAATAGCAGTGAGAGTAGTGGTAGTAGTGATAGTATTCCTAAGATGAGCATTATTTGTCTGGGTTCCTAGAATTCCTTTAAAGGAATTCTAGGAGATGCAACATAGGACGAATTCTGGGGTTGAGGCTAGCTCGTCCAGAAAGAGTAAGTCACCCAGTCCCCTCAAGCCAAAGAGGAGGATAAAAATGTTATTTATAGTTGTTCCCCAGAGGTGGCGTCCACCCTAGACATGAGTAAGTTGACAACTCTTGTAGGTAGATACCAGATTCCTAATGAGTTTAGAACTCGTCTACCTGAAAGGGTTGAATGGTGTTGTTCCCCTCTTTCAGGTTTTGTTGCATATACTTCTTACCTATTAGTAGGCCTTAGGTTTACTCTCAATTCTTTCGGTAGAGGTCTCTTCCATAGGTTGGGTATTGGACCAAACCAGCTCAACCTTAATGGATGGAAGACAATAGTTGTCATGCAAGTGTTATGGCATAAGGTGTTTGAGGGGAATCGTCCAATCACAGTGCATGAGTTCCTTTTATTGTTATAAACCCTCAAAGATTAAATAGTCTGCTGGTTTTTACCAGTTTTTATCTAGAGGCTCCTAATTTAGTTTGATTAGGGGTTATAGTTCTTTTGATAGGTTATGGAAGAAATAATTTTTCTTTATTTCAAGAAATTGGGCTGGGGACCCAATTGATGTAAATAATGCCCCCTTCCCTCCTTTTACCACTGCCCTAGGTCGTCTTTGTCCTAAGGGTATGTCTTTCTTCCTTTCCCTTTCTTTATTTTATTTAATTCTTTCTTCGTCTAATCCTCTCTTGTATTGTTGTAGCTATTACTCGTCCACATTTGGAGAAGTTTCACTTGGAGCGTATTGATAGAGCCCGTTCTTATCCTGAGAGATCCTTCCACAGTTTGGTAACCCTTCATCGTCCTGCTGTTTGGGGACTTGGTCCTAAGCCTACTGAAGAAAATCTTGCACACGAGGAGACCACTCATCGAAGTAAGTGTTGTCCATTTTATTTCATTTATTTATTTATTTATTTTTATATATACATTATTAACTCTATATATTCTCTATCATAGGGTTAGCCACTAATGAAGAAAACAAAGTAAAAAACATGGCTAGTGGTACTGAAGGTGAGGAGGATGTCCAGGTCCAAGACAAAGTAGCTCCATTGGTCGTCTAGAAGCCTGTCGTCCAGGCTAGGAAGAGGAAAAGCATTTCAAACAATATTGACCTTGGTGATCTTCCAAGACGTCGAGGTCTTAAGTAACAAAAGCCTAATAAGACTCCTCCTAAGGTTCCAAAGCTTCCAACCATGACGGTAGACTTGGATGACTCGGTAGTGAACCTGGTGCTTGTCCAAACTGCTCCATCCATCTAGCTTGAAAACCCTGTTCCCCTTACAGCCAAAGCTTCTCACAGGACTCATCCTTCAGTCCAAACTAAGTGTCCTCCCAACCTAGTGCTGGACGAGGATTATGCTTGGAAGACGTTGAAAGGATTTATTACTGACAAAGAAGTGAGCATATGCTATGATATGTTAGTGAGAGATTTTGAACATTCTACCATCCATGATCTTTTCAAGGTATGTAGTTTTTTATTATCCCTATTTTATTTTCTAAGAAATTTTAGAAAATTTCTAACCTTCCTTCGTCCATCTATTTTTCAGGCCATGGCGAAGTTCTACACTGCGTCCAGCCAAGCCAAGGAGCTTGGTGACGAGGCTAAGGCTGCTAAGGCAAAGGGTAAAGAACTAAATAACGAGGTCCTTTTTAAGAAGGGGGAAGTGATTAGGCTGACCGAGGAGCTTACTCGTTTTCAAGGAATAGAAAAGAAACTAAGGAACAAGGTAGAAGAGATCAAGGTAGACTTCATTGAGAAGGAAACTCATATCAATTACCTTGAGGTGAAATGTCAAAAGTTCACTTCATCCTTGGAGAAAGCTAAGAAGGAAGCCATCACAACATTTATGAAATCAAATGATTACACTGATTGTCTAGACCAATATTATGCCATTGGCTATGAAGATTTTCGCTTTGATGCCAAGGAGGCCTACCTTGAGATGGACTTTGACTCCTTCCAAATTCCTACTGCAGCAGAAAGTTCCTTGCTTTAGACAAGTTCCAAGGACGTTAATGTCGTGGATGATGCCTTAACAGAACCTGCCCAAGACACCGTCAAACTAGCTAAAGACGACCTAAAGTCTGGGGGCAATGCCCTTGGTGGTTTATCCCTATAAAATTTATTTATTTTTAAGAAAAATTTATTTATTTTAGTTTGTTGGGAATGCCTGTTGTTTTGGGCTTTATTTTTAAAATTTATTTAAGTACAATCTTTTCGTCTAAGTTTATGGATGCGCAGCATATAAAATAGCCTTCATTGGCTTTAAATATCATAAGGGTTTTTGGACGATGATTGTCTACCCTTCTTTAAATTTTTATGAATGAATGTTTATTTCCATCCTCTATTTACTGTTGAACATGCTGCTTTTTATGTCAGAACAAATTTCTTTTATTCACACTGTCCATATTATATCCTATGGTTTTAAGTGTGGTCCATCCACTTATGAAGGCATGTAGCTTATCCATGTTAGGATAACTTTTTTTATGTTCAACATTTTTCCATTATTTATATTTTACAAGTGTAACTCGTCTATGAATGGAATTTTCTGTCTGCTTTCTTAGTCCACAAATTTGACTTATAGCTTGCGCTATTCTTCGTCCATAGGCTGGCCAGTCCTTTACTTGTCTTTGTGCAAGACGTTTCTAGCATTTACTTGTCCAAGATTGGATTGTTTGGCTGGTCACATTCATCCATGGATTTTAAATATTCTTGCGTGCACGTTTTACCTCGTCCATTAGTTGGACACATATTTTATTTTGCTTTTACCTTATTTAAGGAAAGCTTATAAACGTTACATTCCTGCGTCTAGAGATTTTTCTCGCCTTGGGCTTTTAGCCTTCTTATGGATTAGATTTAATGAGAATTTCAACAACATGAAAATTAGAAATTCACACAAAATTATATACATTGGAAATCCAAATTGTATATACACAACATAAATATTGTCCACAAGCATGGCACATGCTTAGAAGCTGGTGCCTTTATGGAATTGAAAATACTTATGTACAAACGGACTAAGTTCATGACTTTGTCCATCACAAATGTGTCCATAGACAGTGCACAAGTTGGAAGCTAATGAATTTTTTAGGGAATTAAAATACTAAAAAACATGTAGTACTAGCAACTAACACAAATAAATATGAGGAAAGTAACACATAACTTCAATTTCGTCCATGATGATGTTTGTCCAGGCTAATGCTCGTCCAGGCTGATTCTTCACAGATAATATCTTCTTAGACGCTTAACATTCCAGGGGTGCTCTAATTTTCATTCATCTAGGGCTTCCAAGTAGTAGGATCCATGCCTTTCACAATTAATAACCTTGTAGGGTCCTTCCCAATTAGGTCCCAATTTTCCATGGGCTGGGTTTTTGGTTGCTAAGGAGACCATTTTTAGGATGAGGTCCCTAATGTTAAAGTGCCTGGATTTCACCATTGCATCATATTGTCTAGCCATAAGGTTTTTATACCTTGCTGTTCTCTGTTCTACATCCTCTTTACCTCATCTATTAGATCAAGGTTAAGACGAAATTGTTCTTAATTTTCCTTGTCCTTGTAGTTCATCACCCTATTGTCTAGCCATAGGCTAATTTGAATGGAGTTTCTCCTGTAAGGGTTTTTGCAGTCATCCTGTAGGCCCATAAAACACCTGGTAGCTCGTCTGGACATACTCCTTTTGCTCCCTCAAGCTGAGTCTTGACGATTTCAACAAGGATCGGTTTTCTACTTCAGCTTGTCCATTTGTTTATGGGTGGGAGGATGAGGAATAATGATTCTTTATCCCAAGTTGTTCACAGAAATCTCTGAAGGGTGTGTTATCGAACTGCCTTCCATTATCTGACACCAGTACCTTAAGAACCCCAAATTGGCATACGATGCTTTTCTAGACAAAGTTCTTGAAATTCTGCTGTGTGATCTTTGCTAAGGATTTAGCTTCCACCCATTTAGTGAAGTAATCAATCCCTACTACTAAAAACTTCATCTACCTGGTTCCTATTGAAAAGGGACCTAAAATATCCAATCCCCATTGTGCAAAGGGCCATAGGGCCATCATCGGGGTGAGGTACTTTGATGGTTGTTTAGGGACATTGCTGAAGCGTTGACATTGATCACACACCTTAACATAGGCCTTAGCATCTACTTGAATGGTCAGCTAGTAATACCCTGCATGGATGACCTTATGGACGAGAGCTCCTGATTTTTTATCCCAAGATGTTTACAGAAATCTCTGAAGGGAATGTTATCGAATTTCCTTCCATTATCTAACACTAGTGCCCTAGGAACCCCAAATCGGCATATGATGCTCTTCCAGACAAAGTTCTTGACATTCTACTATATGATCTTTGCTAAAGGTTCAGCTTCCACCCATTTAGCGAAGTAATCGATCCCCACTACTACAAACTTCATCTACTTGGTTTCTATTGAAAAGGGACCTAAAATATCCAATCCTCATTGTGCAAAGGGCCATGGGGCCATCATTAGGGTGAGATACTCCGATGGTTGTCTAGGGACATTGCTAAAGTGTTGACATTGATCACACACCTTAACATAGGCCTTAGTATCTGCTTGAATGGTCAGCTAGTAATACATTGCACGCATGACCTTATGAATGAGAGCTCTTGCTCTTGAATGATTTCCGCATACTCCTTCATGAATTTCCCCCAATACATAGTTTAACTCATTTGGAGCTAAACCCCTTAGATAAGGCTGAGAGAAACTTCTTTTATACAGTACCTCGTCTATAAGGACATACTTAGCTGATCTGATCCTTATCTTTCTGGCCTCATCTTTTCTTTCTAGCCTCGTCTCTTTCTTCTGGAAGCCTTCCATCCCTTAGATAGGCTACTATCGGGGTCATCTAGTTTTCTTCACCTTCTATCTGTTGCACCTCTAGAAGATCTATACTAGGCATGTATTGGACTTCATCAAGTTCGTCTATCGACTTATCTGTTGACGCTTCCTTTGCTAAGGCATCTGCTTCTATGTTTTTCTCCCTTGGAATTTGAAGAAAACTGGCTTCCTTAAAATTTTTAATAAAACGTTTCACCTTGTTGAGATACTTCTTCATCCATTCTTCTTTAGCTTCACATGTTCCATTCATTTGACCCATTATTAACTAAGAGTCTTCTTGGACAACTATTGACTCTGCCCCTAAGGACTTAGCCAATTCCAACCCCTTAAAGAGAGCTTCATACTCAACTTCATTATTGGTTGTTTGGCATTGTAGATGAGCTGCATACTTCAACTTGTCCCTTTCTAGGGATTTCAGTATAACTCATATTCCTCCTTCATATAGTATGGACAAACCATCTACATAGGTGACCAATCTCCTAGCTTCCTCCACCTTGTCTAAATCGCCATGGTTTGGAGTGAAATCTGCTAAAGCATGAGCTTTTATTGAACTTTTAGGTTGATACCTGATGTCAAACTCACTTAATTCTATAACCTATTGGATCAATCATCTTGCGGCTTCCAACTTGTTTATTGCCTACTTGAGTGGATGATCTGACAAGACATAAATGACATAAGCCTAGAAGTAATGCCTTAACTTCTTGGAAGCTGTTATTAGTGCAAAGGCCAACTTCTCCATCATAGGATATCGTCCGTCTGCTCCCTTAGTGCTTGGCTTATATAATAAACAGGCTTCTATACCTTCCGTTCTTCCCTGATTAGTGCCGAACTTACTGCATGTGGGGACACTACTAAGTATAAATACAATTCTTCACTTGGTATAGACAGACTTAGCAGGGGAGCCATTGTAAGATAGACTTTAAGATCTTGGAAGGCCTTCTGGCACTCGTTCGTCCATTCAAACGCCTTTTTGAGAACATTGAAAAATGGCAAACATTTGTCAATAGTTTTTGAAACAAACCTGTTAAGGGCTATAACTCGTCTAGTGAGAGACTGGACTTCCTTGATATTTCTTGCTTAGATCTTATCAGGATGGTTTGATTCCCCTCTGTGAAACCATAAATCCCAGGAACTTCCTTGATGAAACCTTGAAGGCACACTTGCTTGGATTCAGCTTCATGTTATATCGTCTAAGTGTGTCAAAGGTCTCTTGTAGGGCGTTCAGATGTTTCTTCTTGTCCAAACTTTTCACCAACATGTCATCCATGTAAACTTCTACATTCTATCCTATCTGTGGATGAAACATATGATTGACCAACCTATGATAGGTTGCCCTCGCATTCTTCAAATCGAAAGGCATCACTTTGTAACAAAACAGACCTTGACTGGTAATGAAGGATGTCTTCTCTTGATCTACCTCGTCCATCTTTATTTGGTTATAACCTGAGAAGGCATCCATGAAGCTCAACAATTGATGACTTGCTGTTGAGTCTACCAACTGGTCAATGCGTGGCAATGGATAACTATCCTTGGGGCAAGCCTTGTTCAAATTAGTAAAGTCTACACACATCTTCCATTTGCCATTAGACTTGTTGACCATCACTACATTAGGTAACTAACCAGGAAATAATCTTCCTGAATAAATTCATTTGTGGTTAACTTTTGGACCTCCTCCTTGATCGCATTATCTCGTTCAGGAGAAAAAAACCCTTTTCTTTTGACGGACAGGCTTGGCTAAAGGATATACGTTCAAACGATGGGTAATGACACTTAGGTCAATTCCTGGCATGTCTTCATGGTTCCATGCAAAAACATCAATATTATTCCTTAAGATGATTTGTCTTGATCATGGAAGTGGAGACTTTTAGTTGATATGTTGTTATGTTTTAAGAATTAAGACATATTGAACTGGATTGCTGTGAGATTTATTATTCTCCTAATGATTGTCAAATAAATAATAAATCTCACGACTTCTATTTATATGAACTCTTAATCCTAAGAGAATAATGGACCTGATTATGAAGTGTAGTTGCTTTGATATATCAAGAGTGAGATCTAAAGTCACGATCAAAACCTCAGTATGTTGGGTAGCCACATTTAGTGTTGATGGAACATATATTCTCAAGATGGAATTCATAATCTCTTAATGGAGATATAAAATATTCCCTTGAGATAAGTTTAATAAGTTTGGTTATTTAGAGTGTTAGGCCTAACCACTTTAATAAGGAATTACTAAAGTATATATTTATGAAATTGGATTTCATAAATATATGATGAATAACTTAAAGGATTAAACCGGGTACTCAAAGATTAAGATGTAGTAATCTTCAAAGTAGCAGTTTACATTCATGACTTTGTATTACTACGAATATTTTATAAAAGGGTTGCATGCACAATAAAGTCTTGGCATATAATTTATTAATAAGACCTAGAGTGCAATTATATTTATATAGTAGTATTAAATATAATTAATGTTAACTTTGGACTTGTTAAGAGTTGATAGAAAAGCCCAAGGCCCATAGAAACATACAAAATTTTGTGAGAGAATGAAATGGTTTGTATGTGAGTGTAGGACACTCTCTTATTCTCCCTTGAACACATACATATAAACTGATTGAGAGACCACACTTCTTGGGCACAAGTGGAATTGGAGTGAAGATTAAAAGTGTTTCTAAGTACTTCTAATCTTTGGTTTTGGATTTCACCGCACTAAAGTACACTTTCTTGTTCTTATATTCTGAAATTTACATAGTACATGTTATCAATTGCGAATGAAGTAGATCCGTTAATTTTCCGCTGCGTATGTTTTGTATGCGATACAAACATGTTTTTTTCCAACAATTGGTATCAGAGCAGTCTTCAATTTCGAATTAGTATAACATGTTTTGTGAATTTTGGAATCAAGGATAATAGTTTCATGATGTTAGAAGATTATGCAATTAATTTTTTGCATGGTGATTGTAATTATTGTTTGATGAAAACTGATATTGACGTTATGATGTTGTTTAAGTTTGATCTTAAGTATGTTAAATTAAACTTTAAGGCTATAGCATTAATGGAATTTAGTTTTGATATCAAATTCTATCTATTATGTTCATACGATGGTTGTTTGTTCATGAAAAACATTTGAAAACTGCTTTAGAAAAATTCTAGAATATTCGAGTTTCACGAGTTTCGATCGATCAAAAATTACTTTCAATCGATCGAGTGAAATAGTGATCAATCTATTTGATTCGATTGATATTTGATTGCTAGTCGATCGATCGAATGTTCTTTTTCGATTGATCAAGCAACGATCAAGTACCAATCGAGCCAGGCATATTGTTTGGGGAGAATTTTTTAATTTTTCGACCGATCGAGACATATATTCGATCGATCGAAAACTGTGAATTTTGAATTTTTCTAAGTGTTTTCACATGGATAAAGTGCAAGGTTGTGTGTGATTAGATTACACATGATTTCTAATTAAAAACCTTTATTTTAAAACATCTAGTGGGAGAGAGACACAAGCTTTGGATTTCACAGTCTCCATTGTCGGTTCATAGTAGTATGAAATATATACTTTGTCTTTGCTTCGATTTTAGCATTCCATGCAGAGAGTATTTATTTCATGGTACTACAAGATTGAACTTCCTAGTTTATAGTGGTTTGATCAAGCACCTTGTCTTAGCCTTGAGCTTTGCATTCCATGTGGAGGGTGTTTTGAATCATGGTACTACAAGATAAACCTATTAATGGTAGATGAAATGTGGCTACACATGATACTAGACAATGGAATACACTAGACTAAATATTATAGTATCCTCTATGCTGAGAGCTTACTATTATTATTTAGAGGCTAAATGTATAACGACATATTATTAGTGTTTGATAAAAGTTATCATGATAACACTAATAATGAGAATAGTTCTCAATCAATCATAGTATTTAATGTTCACTCTATGCTGAGGGATGTTAAATATGAAATTGGGTTGTCGTTGCATATTTTATATTATGGTTTTATTAAGGTTCCATACTATATGTTTATATGCTAAATTGATAATGTTTAGTTTACTTATTATATTCATGTTTATTATTTTTAGATTTAATCATGGCATCACTTAGCCCATTTGTTGCTATTCTTAATCAAAACAAACTGACTGGATCCAACTATGTTATCTGTAAAAGAAATTTGGACATTGTTCTTACTACTGAAGAGCACAAATATGTGCTTAGTCAACCTTGTCCTAGCTTTCCATTATTAGATGCTCTTCTTGAGGAAAAACAGCGGTATGATCGTTGGTAGAAATCTAATGAGATGGCTAAGCGCTATATCCTAACATCTCTCTCAAATGTTCTACAACATCAAATGCAGGATGTAGAACTAGCTTCAGACATAATACAAAGTCTAACTGAGATGTTTGGTGAGTAAGGCTGTTCTGCAAGGCAAGAAACTATGAGGCAAATTTAAAATACCCAAATGGTTGAAGGTACTTCAGTGAGGGAGTATTGTCTTAAGATGATCTCTAATCTGAATACACTAGAAGTTTTAGGTGTCGATATTGATGGAGAATCCTAAGTGGATATAATACTCCAGTCACTACCAGAATCATTCAAGGAATTCAAACTTAATTATAATATGAACAAAAAGATTTATTCATTGCCTGAATTAATAAATGAATTGGTAGCAGCGGAAGGCATTCTTGGTACATTCAGTGTTGATGCCAATATGGCTGAAGCTTCTACTTCTTAACCTAAGTCGAAAGGTAAGGGTAAGAAGAAGAAGAAGCAAGATAGTAAATAAATTGCCTTTGGGGTTGCCAAGAAGGGAAAGAAGAAGGACTATGCCTAAGGAAAGTGTTTCCATTGTGGTGAGAAAGGTCATTGGAAGATGAATTGTCCAATATTTAGAGTTGCTAAGAATAAGGGTATGAAAAGTTCATTCCTTCTTGAAATATGTTTAGTACGAAATCCCACGGATTCCTGGTGTGTGGATTCAGGTTGTACTAATCATATTTGCAATTCTTTGCAGGAGTTCTAGGAGACCAGAAAGCTGAGTGAATTGTTTCTTACTTTGGCTGATGGGAGCAGAATTCCAATTGTAGTTTTTGGAGTGTTTAATTTATGCTTTGATTCTTAAGTTTTAATATTGGAAGACTGTCTATATGTACCTAATGTTCGTAGGAATTTAATTTTTGCAACTTATTTAGGTAAACATGGATATTGTGTTATCTTGAAAGACAATGTTGTAATAAAGAAGGCTAAAGTGTTTATCTGTTTTGACAATATTGTAGATGGTCTTTATATTTTAACTCCTGATAAGCATGAATTATACAATTCTGAATTAGATAATAACTTTCATGTAAAATCATTAAAGAGAAAGTTTCCTTCTACTAATGATGCATATCTTTGGCACTTGTGTTTGGGTCATATTAATTCAAACAGAAATAAAAAACTAATTAAAGATGGTCTCTTAGAGCCATTAGATTTTGATGGATTTCCAGTTTGTGAATCTTGTTTGGAGGGCAAAATGACAAAAGACCTTTTAATGCAAAAGGTAGAAGAGCCCAAGATTTACTAGATCTAGTACATTTAGATGTATGTGGTCCTATGTCGACCCAAGCAAGAGGTGGCAATGAGTATTTCATTACTTTCACTGATGATTACTCTAAATTTAGTTATGTGTACCTAATGAAACGAAAGTTGGAAGCCTTTGAAAAGTTCAAAGAGTTTAGGGTTGAAGTTGAGAATCAATTAAGTAAACGCATAAAGGCCATTTGATCTGATCGAGGAGGCGAATACCTTTTTGGGGATTTCAAGGATTACTTAACTGAAAATGAGATTATATCCCAATTGACTACACCTAGAACTCCATAACAAGATGGTGTAGCAGAAAGAAGGAATAAGACTCTTTTAGATATGGTTAAATCCATGATGAGTTATTTGACTCTAAATTTGGTTATGTGTACCTAATGAAACGAAAGTTGGAAGTCTTTGAAAAGTTCAAAGACTTTAGGATTGAAGTTGAGAATCAATTAGGTAAACGCATAAAGGCCATTCGATCTGATCGAGGAGGCGAATACCTTTTTGGGGATTTCAAGGATTACTTAACTGAAAATGGAATTATATCCCAATTGACTGCACCTGGAACTCCACAACAAGATGGTGTAGCAGAAAGAAGGAATAAGACTATTTTAGATATGGTTAAATCCATGATGAGTTATTCGACTCTACAAATTTCTTTTTAGGGATAAGCCTTAAATGCTACAATGGATTTTTTGAATTTAGTACTTTCGAAGTCTGTTTTAAAACAACTGTAGAGTTGTGGATTGGGCGTAAGCCTAGTATGAGACATCTCTGTATTTGAGGTTATCCAACACATGTGTTAAAAGGAAAGTTTGACAAGTTACAATCTAAAACAGAAGTGGTTTTCTTTGTAGGGTGTCCAAAAGGAACTATTGGAGGTTTATTCTATAGTCATAAAGATAATAAAGTGTTTGTTAGTACAAATGCCAAATTTTTGGGACTATATGAATGATTATACTCCTAAAAGTAGAGTTGTTTTGGCTGAAATGAATGAACCCATTAGAGCTAATGTCTTATTTGTTCCCTTTTGGTCTCATTCCAAGCCACATACTAAAGCCTAATTGGAAGGCCCAAAAGGCTAGTCCAATTAGATAATCAGTTATATGGAGAGAAACATATAGAATTTGTAGGAACATGAATTGGTATAGTATGTGAGTGTTGGACACTTTTTGATTCTCTCAAGAACATGCACATATAACTGATTGAGAGACCACACTTCTTGGGCATCAAGTGGAATTGGAGTGAATATTAAAAGTTTTCCCAAGTGCTTCTAATCTTCGGTTTTGAATTTCACGCTTCAAGGTACACTCTCTTCTTCTTATATTCTGAAACTTACATAGCATATGCTATCAATTGTGAATGAAGTAGATCCGTTAATTTTTTGCTGCGTACGTGCATATTTCCATCAATTCTCTCTTGAACACATACATATAAATTGATTGAGAGACCGCACTTCTTGGGCACAAGTGGAATTGGAGTGAAGATTAAAAGTGTTCCCAAGTACTTCTAATACTTGGTTTGGAATTTCACCGCACCAAGGTACACTCTGTTGTTCTTATATTCTGAAATTTACATAATACATGTTATCAATTGCGAATGAAGTAAATCTATTAATTTTCCGTTGCGTATGTTTTGTATGCGATACAAACATGTGTTTTTCCAACACAAGGATGGGTCATCCTTGATCTACATAAGCACTTGATCAAGTGAAACGTTCAAGGGCATGTAATGTTGGTTTCTTCCTGAAGACGAACCTGCCTTTCTATTGTCTCTATATTTATTCTCTCCCATCCGGGCCTTCTTTTGATGGGAGCCTTGTTCAGGATGACGTGGGAGGTTCGCTTCCATTCGTTCTGCTCTCTTCCTCTTCTTAGCGATGATCGTATCCTCTGCATTCATGAAGCTTTGGGTCTAGCGGACGAGTTCAGTCATGGTCTGTGGTTCTTGATCATAGAGCTTGTGGATGAATAAATTTGAACTACTAACTCTATTGTGGAAGGCTACTAATAGCAGTTTATCATGCATCTCGTCTACCGCCAAGGCTTCCCTATTGAAGCGAGTGATGAAGGACCGCAAACTTTCATTATCTCCTTGCTCTATAGTCAGCAGTCTGGACGAGAAATGCTTATGCCTTTAACCTCTAATGAAGTTATTGATGAATAACTTAACTCCTCAAAAGAACCAACAGTGTTTTGAGGTATCTTACTAAACCACACTCGTGATGGTCCTTCAAGGGTGGTTGGGAAGGCCCTACACATTATCTCATCTGGAACCCTTTGAAGGTGCATTGTGGTTTTGAAGGTTACAATGTGATCACATGGGTCATGCGTTCCATCATATGAATTCAATGAAGGCATCTTAAACTTGGAAGGTAGAAGATGACTATTGATGGAAGTTATGAAAGGGGAATCGGTTCGATGAACTAAATCATCTATGCGATTCATCCTTCTTATATTTTCCTTCATCTCGTCTATGGCCCTTTTCATTTGATCCATCTCCTTTTCCAAGTGTGGCACCCTACGCGAAACTGTACCCCTTGAATGATTCTCATGCTCAACATTATCTCCTTCTCTAACTTCTTGACTTTGAGCTTGCCCTTCCACACACCGTTCATGACGCTGCCATCTTTGGTTGATCTCTCGAGTCAACTCTTGATTTTGACGGGTTAGCTTCGCCATGGCGGCTGCCATGGACTGCATTTGTTGAACGGAAGGCAGTTGCATAATATGTGCTAATTGGTGAGTGCGGTTGGGGTGGCTGGAAGCATTTCCACTCTCTTGGTGGCTTGGACTAGTGGCCATTGACCTTGTCCAGACCATACAGCCTTTTGTCAAAGAAAGATAAATTGCAAAACAAAAATTTAATTATTCCCCATAGATGGTGCCAACTGATGATGCACAGAAAATCAGTAGGCTGAATCTTTGGGCTTCAATGGGCTAGTGATTGCTTGGAAGGCCTAAAAAGAAAGAAACACAAGATCAAAGGTGACCAGGGTGAACTGGCCAAGAACCCTCCGATGCTTAAGTTAGTTTTTTCTCTAGAACTTAAGAATTCCAACTTTAAGAGTGGTGAAAACTTACCTTTATTGATATGGATAAGTCCTTTTATAGTTAGCTTTGGAGTAGTTACTTGTTTAGTAACTTCCTCAACGTGGACGGAAGTTAGAAGGTTCAAACTTAACTTCCTCAACGTGGATGGAAGTTGGAAAGGTTAGACTTATCTTCCACAACTACTATGGAAGTTAAGAACTTAGTGGGAAGTTATAGTGATGAGCAAGGATTTTTCTCGCACTTCAGAATAGTAGAATGTGGTCCGAATCATAAGTTCTTGAACATAAATTTATTCTAATAATTTCTAAGTGTTGGGAGGTTGTCCAAGTTCTTCCATGTTGGACGACCTTCTTACGCTTGGACAACCTTCTCATACTTGAACTATCTTTTTGGACTTGGATGACACTATGGACGAACAAGAGATGATTCAATTTTTGGTTCACCATCAAAACGGCACGCTTTCTTCTCCATTTTTCCTTGTGAGAAAATTTGAGGTGGTTGAGAGCATTGAGTATGTTGCTACTCTTTTGAGGGTAAGTTTGAGGTCGTGGAAACACATATTTGTTTCCTATCCTAATATTTATAGGAATATTTTTGAAAATTTTTGAGCATGTCTTTATGGATAAGGATGAATAGTTATTTTATTTTATTTTTATTTATTTTTTTATTTTTTTCAAACCGCATGGAACGTAATTAAAGAAGTCAGTTGAGTTCAAATAGAACATTAGCACTATTTGAATTTTGAACAAACCAAAAGGAAAGGTGAGGTTGTTTAAAAAAAAAAAAAAAAAAAAAAAGACATGGGATTGTGGTTTAGTGGAAAGTGGTAAAAAAACGTTAAGAGTGTTTTTTTTTTTTTTTTTTTTTTTTTTTTTTTTTTTTTTAATTTTATTTTTAAAGAAAACATAATGAAGCTTGGATAAGTTTTTACAATATTAAACCTGAAAATTTTGGTGAGGAAAAAATTAGTTCAGAGTTTTGCAAAAAGAAAAGATAATGAAGCTTGGATAAGTTATTAAAAAATTTAATCCGAAAATTTTGGTAAGAGAAAAAAAATAGTTCAAGTTTTTTATTTATTTATATTTTTTATTTTATTTTTTTATTTTTTATAAAATTTTTTTAAAAGAAAAGATAATAAAGTGAAAATGTGGTTGAGTTTTGTAGATTGGAGGAATTTGAAAACTAACAGAAGAGTGATCCTATTTTTAGGGAGTTAGAGACGTATTTTTGTCAGGGTGTCCTTTAGTTTTGTCTCTATTTAAATCCAAATGTGTAGGGGTATTTTTGAACCATGAAATTGAGGATCCCAAATAGGGGAAACCCCTTAAATAGTAGTATAGATAAATATATATATATATATATATATATAAAGTTTAGAATAACTGTAACTCTAATAGAGTGGGACCAATGAGATTACAAAAAGGGCTTTCTCAAAAAAATGAAAAAGATAACAAAAAGGGGGAAAAAAAAAGGTAATTTGATTATCTATATTCTCACCACTACTAAGTTGGGCTTGATTTTGCGCAATTGATATATTGTGAGCCAAACGATGAATATGTGTAAGCCAATTTATGCCTACCAATTGCACAGGGCCTTCATTTAAATTTATTTGATTTGTCTCTAAATTAGTTTGATTTTGCTCAATGTCTGTTGTTCCATGTTCTCTATTATTATAGGATGCGCTTGTGTATTTCTAGAACTCATATCTAGGTAATAAAAATTTGATTAAAAATTTAAATCAATGCTTCCCATTAGTGAATTAAGAGACAACAAAAGTGACATATTTTGTAGTAGTTTATAAAAATATGATGGTAGATAACAAAATATTATACGGATTTGCAACAATAAAAAAAAGAAAAAGAAAAAGAAAAGAGCAATAGATGGACTTTGAATAAATAGCAAACACTAATTGTGATGCTTTGGCCTTTATGCAATCCACTAAAAAAGTCACACTGCATTAAAAAAAAAAAAAACAAAAATTATATGACTTAAATTTGTTTTATGTGTTTTGGACATTGAAACAAATACATGGTTGTTGTGTTTTTTGTTTTTTGTTTTTTTTTTTTTTTTGACCACATTAGAAATTAGAGTAGAGAAAAGTCTATAATTAAAAGGAAAAAAATACAATGCAGGGAGATGTGAGGAAAAAAATAGTTCAAACATCAAAATAACACAATAAATAAAAATATTAAAAGTTAAAATGATGCACCAAATCTAGTGATAAGTTGTATGTATACAAATGTACGGTACAGGGTCCCCGAGCCCTTTGGGCCTTGGGCCTCAGCCCTATGGTATGGCCCATAACCTCAACCCCTTGTATGGGGCTGGGCCCCTAAGCTCGCGAGGCCCTGGGCCCTAGCCTCGTGCTACAACACCTGATCCAATGCTCGTTGGACTTATAATCTTGACCTGGACACACTTTGAGACCTAATCCTGGCCTCCCCTGATCAAATGCATCTTGGATGGGAATGCGATTGCTTGGGGTACCATATCTTGGCAACCCAGTATCGCCTTGGGGAATATCGCTATCGAACAGCCTTTTGGAGGTGGGAAAAAAATTCAATGCCATTATTGCCTCTACCAATGGAACATCCACTTGGAAATGATGGAATTGGACGCCTATTCCCACTAATAATCAGGAATAATTATGACACTTCCACTTATCTCAGGCTATAAATAAGAGAATAGAATGAGAAAGAGGGGGTTGGTGATTTTGGAGAGAAAACTGAGAGAAAAGCAAAACCAAACCAAAAGAGAAAAGAGAGTAACCTTGTGAGAATAAAAGAAGGGCATGCAGAATCAGGAAAGCGTACCTGGGTCTCTGAGCACAGGACCACCCATAGTAGGAAGCTTTAAGCCCACTATACAAATTAGTTGTGAGCCCAAATCTAGGCCCACCCCTTTAAAGCTCAATTGGGCATGCATAATTGGTGCCGTCTGTGGGAATCTCCTATGAAGTTGTGGTTCTACTAGGATGTGCACGGGAAAATGTCTAGAGGTTAATTAGGGAGTTATGCTGAAAGTGGCTCTGGGAAGTCTTCTCGGGGATCCACCTAGTGGGAAAAAAGGCAGAAGGGGTGCGAAGATAGGGAGTATAAGAAGGAAGGGCAGTCTGGCCTTGGAGAAGGGTCGTTTCAAATGCATCGGACAATGTCCGGTGTTTTGGGGCGTAATCGTTTTGACAGAAGGGATGAAGATCTTGGGAGAAGGGATGAGGAACTTGAACACCTACGTAGGTTGGTAAGCGATTTGGAGTTGGAAGTGAGGTAGGCATTGGAGAAGGGACCATGAGGAGTGAGGAGAAGGGTCGGTTAGTGTGGTAGGTTACTTTGGAGCAAGGTCCCACTAATCTAGATCTCATCAACACCAAGATCGCTCGCGGTAATATGCAAACCGAGACTCGATTTCCTCGGAGGAGCGATGACCCCGGAATGCTACCATGGACACTATGAGCTGCGCATTACACCGAGCAGCCCAATCACCATTCTCGAGGGACATTAAACGGGCCCCTATGCTGAGCAGATTTACACGGTCGTCATTTAATTCTTATGATGGAAAGATGGACTCGGTAGAACATGTAAGCCATTATATTCAAATGATGTCTTTGCACACTCACAACAATGCATTGATGTGTAAGGTATTTCCTTCGAGTTTAGGTACCACTACTTTAAGGTGGTTCAATGGGTTAAGGAAAGGCTCGATTTATAGTTTTTCCGAGTTGATTCAAGAGTTTGGTGTTCGGTTCATGACTTGCAGCCGAGTTCTGTAGCCTATGGATACATTGCTATCAATGAAAATGGGGGCTAGGGAAACCTTCTGCAGCTACGTTAATCGGTATTGGGAGTTGTACAATGACATTAGCGAAGGTAGCGAAAAAATCGCGGCGAGTACTTTTCGGTTGGGATTGCCTGAGGATTCCAAATTGCGAGACTCGTTGACAAAGAGGCCTCCCGAGGATATGAGGTAGTTGATGAGGCGTATTGAAGAATATAAATGGTTAGAGGATGACCGGTTGCAGAGCAAAGGTAAGGCCTCGGTCATAAATCATCCTTGGCAGAGAAGTTTTCAGTCAAGACCCCAGAAGGATTTGAGGATTCAAAAGTCAGGGCTGCAGATGGGGGAAGTGAATGTAACATTCAAAGAGCCAGTGCACAGGTTGTGGATCGAATCAAGAATGAGCCGTACTTCCGGTGGCCAAATAAGATGGGAGGTGACCCTTCAAGGAGGAATCAAAACTTGTATTGTACTTACCACAAGGATAAAGGCCATACCACTGAATAGTGTAGAGTGTTAAAAGATCATCTAGAGCAGTTAGTGAAGGCGAGGTATTTGAAAGAGTTCGTAGTGGACCCAAGGGATCAAGAAGCTTGGCAAGGTACTCGGCCTCGAAGGAATCCTTTTCCACCCCTATTAGGAGTGATAGAGGTCATCCACATAGCTTCGAGGGTTACATAGGTGACCAAGAGGAGACGGGTGCTGACTGTGGTGCTGACAGAAAATTGCATGGGTAAGCAATCCTCTAAGAAGAAGTTAAGGTTTACTAGGGAGCCCATTGCCTTCAACGACTATGATCTAGAGGGAACGATTCAACCACATGACGATGCATTGGTGGTTACAGCTCAAATAAATGGGTTTATAGTAAATAGGGTATTAATAGATCAAGGGAGTGGGGCTGAGATGATGTATCCTAACTTGTTTAAGGGGATCGGTTTAAAGAATGAAGACCTCTGTAAGTATGATACGCCCCTGGTGGGGTTTATGGTCGGATGGTGATCCTAGAGGGGCAGATTTTGCTCCCCGTGAATATGGAAGGCAAGGAAGTGACAGTGACATTTATAGTGGTTGCTTCGTATTCTCCATATATGGCGATCCTTAGAAGGCCATGGATTCATGCAATGGGGGCAGTCCCGTCCACCCAGCATGTAAATATCAAATTTTGTATCGAGTAAAGTATTGCTATAGTAAGGGGAAATTAGCAAATGGCCAGGCAGTGCTTGGTGGCCGTAGTTAACTGAGAAATCAAGCAAAAAGAACCAACCGAGGAAGTTCCCTTATAGCAATTACAAGAGACCCAAGGAGAAATGGGGGCTAGTTGTGCTGAAGACCTAGTAAAAGTAAGGATACTCCCAGATGATAACAGGAGTTTTCAGATAGGAGTGAGTATGAAGGACAAAGATAGGATGGGGATGCTGCTGTTTCTTGCACAGAATGTGGATGTGTTTGCTTGGAACCCGTATGAGGTGCCTGGGGTAGACCTTGAGTTCATAGTTCACTAGCTTAATGTGGACCTGTTGTTCCCCTAAAAAAGCAGAAGTCGAGGAGATCGGCTAAAGAGCATGTTAAAGCTGTTAGACAAGAGGTTAAAAGGTTGAAGGAGGTCGAGACAATAAAGGAGGTTTTCTTCCCGGAATGGCTTGTGAATACCATAGTGGTAAAAAAAGAAGAACGGCAATTGGAGAGTTTGCGTAGACTTCACTGACCTAAACCGAGCATGCCTGAAGGACTTGTTTCGCATGCCGAAGATTGATCAACTGGTAGATGCCACCTATGGGCACCCAAGGATGAGATTTCTGGACGCTTTCTAGGGTTATCATCAGATTTCCCTTGTTGCCAAGGATCAGGAAAAGACGACATTCATTTCCCCCAATGCTAACTACCACTATACCGTGATGCCATTTAGGCTAAAGAATGTTAGGGCCACTTATCAACGGATGATGATGAGAATGTTTCGATATAAGATTGGGTGGACAATTGAGGTGTACATTGACGAAATGGTTGTGAAAAGCAAATCGGAGGCGCAGCATATTGACGATCTCAAAGGGGTGTTTGAGGTACTTCGACAACATAAGCTACGCCTCAATGCAGACAAGTGTTCTTTCAGAGTAGGGGCTAGCAAATTCCTAGGGTATTTAATCACCAATCAAGGAATAAAAGTTAACCCTAATCAGATTGAAGCCGTGAAGCGTCTCAAGCCGCCGAGTAATTCGAAGGAAGTCCAAGTATTGATCAGCATGTTAATTGCCCTTAACCAATTTATTTCCAAGTTTGCTGATCGTTGCCGTCCATTTTACCAGCTTTTGAAGAAATGGAAGGGATTCTAGTTGAATAAGGAGTGCGCGAGGGCTTTTAAGGACTTGAAAGAGTACTTAGTGCAAGCCTCTATGTTGACAGCCCTAGAGCTCGGGGAGAATTTATTCATGTATCTCTCGGTGTCGGAACATGCCGTGAGTGCTGTGCTTTTGAAGGATCAAGGAGTGCAACGACTAGTGTATTATATCAGCAAGACCATGGTTAATGCTGAGATGAGGTACTTGCCCATAGAGAGTTTGGTGTTAGCGATAGTGCACGCTACGAGGAAGTTGCCTTACTATTTCCATGCTCACACCATCTATGTGCTGACTAAATATCCTTTGTAGTTGTTGTTGAAAAGATCTGTCTCCATAGGCCGAATAGCTAAATGGGGGACTCGACTTGGCTTTTTTTACATTAGATACAGGCCAAGAAGCTTGGTGAAGGGCTAGGTTCTTGCCGATTTCAATGCAGAGTTTTTCTCGAGAAAGGAGATGGAAATGATTTG
Source organism: Quercus gilva (assembly GCA_023621385.1). Classification (NCBI taxonomy): domain Eukaryota; kingdom Viridiplantae; phylum Streptophyta; class Magnoliopsida; order Fagales; family Fagaceae; genus Quercus; species Quercus gilva. The sequence goes on along the minus strand of CM042473.1, from coordinate 49,974,902 downwards.
TCATGTGGACCTTCACCTGTGGAAGGTATTCGTGGACGGTGCGTCTAGTGCAGTGGGAGCTAGTGCTGGGATTGTTATCATTACTCTGGGGGGGATAATATTGGAACATTCTTTCAGGGGATAAGATTGGCCATTTCATTAGATTTCTGCCAACGATCATATCGTTGTTTTTCCTCAAGAGGAGCATCTATTGAAGGAAAGCTGGGACATGGTTTGGTAGGCATATATTTATGCTCTACAGCAGTGAGAACTATGTCCAAATTTCTTTTCCAGTCAACGTAGTTGGATCTAGTTAGTTTGTTTTGATTATGAATATTACAAGTGGGCTAAATGATGCCATGTTCAAATCTGAAAACAATAAACATGAATATAATAAGTAATCTGGACATTATCTATTTAGCATATGAACATATAGTATGGAATCTTAATAAAACCATAATATAATATATGCAACGACAACCCAATCCTGCAATTAATATTCCTAGGAAGCGAGGTCATACCAATCACTATGATCAGGCAAGAATTATTCTCATTATTAATGCTATCAAGGTAACTCTTACCAAACAAAAATATTTTTCCGCTATTCCTTCAGCCTCTAAGTAATAATGACATAGCTTCGAAGGGAGGTTAACATTACACTTAGTCTAGTGTACACCATTGCCTAGAATCAATGTGAATAACCAAGTAACTCCACGGAAGTGTGGTCGTTCTCAATGTAAAAACACACTTCATCTATCATTAAGAAGTTTAACTTGTAGTACCATGAATTAAACACCCTCCGAAGGGAGCAAGGCATATATGCCAAGGCGAAGTGCTTAATCACACCACTATAAACCGACAATGGAGGTTGTGAGATCCAACCCTTGTATCTCTCTCCCACTAGATGTTTTAAAGAAAAGGTTTTTTTTTTTTTTTTTTTTTTTTTTTTTTTTTTTTTTTAAATTATAAAACATGCATAATTTAATTACACATAGTCTTACTCTTTTTACATGTGAAAACACTTAGAAAAAATTATGATTTTCCTTCTTTCGATTGATTGAAAGTGCCCCTCGATTGATAAAAAAAAATTAAGAAATTTGTACTTGATCATCTGACTCCTTCGATTGATACTCGATCACCTGTCGATCGATCGAAAAACAAATTCGATCGATTGACTAGCAATCGAAAATCAAACGATCTAAAAAGTCTGATCACTGTCTCATTCGATCAATCGAAAGTGATTTTCAATCAATCAAAAATCGTGAAATTTGAATTTCCAGAATTTTCCTAAGGTAGTTTTCTTCGTTTTTCATGAACAAACATTCAACATATGAACATTACAGATAGAGATTGATGTCAAAATTGAAATCTATTGATGCTATAGCCTTAAGATTCAAATTAACGTACTTAAATTTAAATTTAAACAACATCATAACATCAATTTCATTTTTCATTAAATCATAGTTTCAACAACATGTAGAAAATTAAAAACATAATCTTTTAACAATATGAAACTATCATCTCTAATTCTAAAACTCACAAAACATGTTATACAATTCGAAATTGAAGACCGCTCTGATACCATTTGATGGAATTAAAGATGAACGCAGTGGAAAAATAAATTTATAATGGATCTACTTCATTCGCAATTGATAACATGCACTATGTAAATTTTAGAATTCATGAACAAGAGAGTGTACCTTGGTGTGGTGAATTTCAAAAAAAAAAATGAAGCACTTGGGAATACTTTTAATCTTCACTCCAATTCCACTAACGCCTAAGAAGTGTGGACTCTCAATTAGTTACAAAGGAATTATTAGAGAGTGACATACATTCACATACACACCATTTCACAATGATGTTGATCACTAAAAAATTCTGTATGTTTTTCCCTTTGTATCTAACCAATTATCTAATTGGGCTGGCCTTTTTGGCCTTTCCAATTGGGCTTAAGTGTGTAGCTTGGAGTGGGACCAAAAAGGACCAATAAGACACTAGCTCCAATGGGCCTTGGGCTTTTCTGTTAACTCTTGACAAGTCCAAAGTTACCATTAAATATATTTAATACCACTATATAAATATAGTTGCACTCTGGGCCTTACCTATAAATTATATCCCAAGACTTTATTGTACATGCAACCCCTTCATAAAATATTTGTAGTAATACAAAGTCATTAATATAGACTGCCACTTTGTAAATTATTACATCTTAATCCTTGAGTACTCGGTTTAATTCTTAAGTTATTCATCATATATTTATGAAATCTAATTTCATAAATATATACTTTAGTAACTACTTACTAAAGTGGTTAGACCTAACTCTCTGAATAACAAACCCATTAAACTTATTTCAAGGGAATATTTTATATCTCTGTTAAGAGACTATGAATTTCATCTTGAGAATATATGTTCCATCAACACTAAATGTGGCTGCCCAGCATGCTGAGGTTTTGACCGTTACTTTAGATCTCACTCTTGATATATCAAAGCAACCTACACCTTATGATCAGGTCCATTATTCTCTCAGGATTAAGAGTTCATGTAAATATAAGTCGTAAGATTTATTATTCATTTGACAGTCTTTAGGGGAATAATAAATCTCACAGCGGTCCAGTTCAATATGTCTTAACTCTTAAAACATATTAACACATCAACTACAAGTCTCCACTTCCATGATCAAGACAAATCATCGTAGTTGATATGTTATAGTCTTCGTAGATGAAATGCCCAATTTCATCACTGACTACGAACTATAATTCTGAGTTTACAAAGAACTTGTGATTTATATATTCTGTGACTTTTCACATAAATCACATACTATGCATCTCATGGACTATATGATAATGTCCGAATATTCATGTTACCATTATTTCAGATAATAATAAAAACAACTTTATTAAACACAATATCAAGTCATACATATTGTTATACACAATGTCACACTTAATATCATACATAGTATCATACAATAAGATTTAAGGGCACTAATCCTAACAGTAGCGACGTCTGAACCGTGATGGATGGACCCAATCATTAAATTTTTGGCCGAGGACCTGGTGCCAGATGATGAAATGGAAGCTCGCAGGGTACGCTGGGTAACCGCAGGGTACTGGTTGTCGACGGACCGTAAGCTGTACCAGAGGTCTTTTGGGGGGCCATCTCTTTTATGCTTGTGCCCTGAGAAAGTTAATAAATTCTTGGCTGAACTACACGAGGGAATGTGCAACAGTCATGTAGGAGGAAGTTCATTGGCACACAGAGTGATGACCAAGGGGTTTTGGTGGCCACAAATGTAGAAGGATGCCGCCGAATACGTGCGGAAGTTCAAGTAGTGCCAAAAGCACACCCCGTTGATCCATCAACCATTAGGTAGTCTAAATCCTATCAGCAGCCCCGGCCCTTTGCCCAATGGGGGCTGGATATTGTCGGTCCGTTTCCACGAGTCATGAGCAATCGGAGATTTGTTTTGGTAGCTATGGATTACTTCACCAAATGGGCGGACGCTGAGGCATTGGCTAATATCCGAGATGTAGATATTAAAAAATTTGTATGGAGAAACATAGTTACAAGATTTGAGGTACCAGAGTCCTTCGTATCTAACAACAAGTTGCAATTCGATAGCAGAGCCTTCCGCGAGTTTTGTGGTAACCTCGGCATCAAAAACAAATATTCCACCCCGGCCTATCCTCAGAGCAACGGCTAGGTTGAAGCCACTAATAAAGCAATTGTGAATGGATTGAAGAAAAGATTGGAGGGCACAAAGGGTAGGTGGGTCGAGGAGCTGCCCAATGTTTTATGGGCGTATGGAACAACCCCCAGAAGATCCACGCGAGAAATTCCATTTTCCCTAACGTATGGGGCAGAGGCAGTCATACCAGCTGAGGTAAACCTATGTAATGACTTACCCCTGCCTAGAATGATGAATTAATGGTCAGCCGCAACAACCTCTTTGAGAGCCTTCTCCCGTTCAGCATCCTCGGAGAGCTTCTTCATCCTCCCATTAAGGATGTAAGCCAGCTACACGGCATGATAACGTAACAATGATAAGTATGAAAGCAAAGGGAATGCACACGCATCGAAACAAATGGGAAACAAAGGGATAAGAAATTACCGCTATGGTGTGCCATTGTAACCGCCTAGCTAGAGACTCATCGGTCTCGTTCGAGAAAATGTGAACGTCCTCGGGCAATAGGAGGCCTTGCACCAAACTCTAGGCAACCCTCCCCCCTTCACCCTGGGCCCATGTCCTTACACTGGCAGACACGAGCAAGGGCTTGTCGCCGAGCTTGAAGGTGGGTGGCCAACTTGCCCCGGATCGAGAGGAGGATGCCATGTTAGTCCCGACCTGGGCAATCTACTCTCGGACAATGATTCTTCTAGATACTCGGGGGGGAGTCCTTGAGGGTGCATCCCCTAAGCCTGCAAGTGGTTGCTCGACCATGCATTGTCTCTTCTGAGAGCGGTGGGGGGAGGAAGAAGGGGAGTCGGATCTCTACCCCTTGGTTCTTACTGTTATGAGGCTGGTCGAGTATCAAGCATGAAGCGGCCAATGGTCTTCGTCCATCTAGTCACTATCTTGTCCTTATTAGGGTTAAATTCTGCTGTTGAGGAGTTGACTGATTCGGCTGCTGCTGGCTCAGCTATTTGAGCTGGAGCTTCAGGCTTTCCAATGGATACGTGAGCTCTATGGCTTCGAGACACACGTTTGGCCAAGTCATCCTTCACGGGTGCAAGATCCTTTGTAGTAGTATGTTTAGGGCCGAGGTCCCAGGCTTCACCAACTGTCAAGAAGGGTGGGAGAAAATTGGCGTGCCGAACATCAATGTACGAAAGGAGTGGGCTATCCACTAGCAAAGCCTGGCTGAACGGCTACCAGGTAGAGTACACGAGGTTGTAGCCAAGTATCAGGTGGGATGCCTAGAGCTATCCGTCTATGTGCATAAAGATCTTTGACTTGAGTACGAAGTTGAGATCCCTCATGTGTACGACCCTAAGTTCTGGTTTAAATCTTTTCCCTTCTGCAACAAATTGATAAGAGGACTGATTAGTACATACGTGAGTAAAATGAGTAAAAGTATCAAATTTAGAACAAATAAAGGTACTTGGTACCGACCAACATCACACGGCGAAAACGGGTAGGGGAGCTCATCGGTAAGCCAGTTGCCGCTCACCCGGACGAATTCACCTACCGAGTTTTTGTTGGAATTGGGAAGGCATGATATAAGCCACACACGTACATCCATAACTTTTAAGTAATAATCAGACTTAGTGTTGTTGCATAATCAGACTTAATGTTGCCGCATAAACTATACATAAAATTGATGACTTAAACTTTTGAAGTCATTCCACAAGGATATGAATTTAATCCTCGGTCCTACGTAGAGGCAATAGATGATATGGATATGGATTACTGGATCAAGGTTATGTGAATAGAATTAGATTCTATTTAAAGTTTAGAACTTGTAAAGTTGTAATTTACAACTATATGTTTTGTTGGCTTTTATTCTGTGCCAAATTTGATTGTAATTCTATTCAATCTTTTGTACCCTGTACTTAATGTGGGATTTAATTGTAAGGATTGTGTGATAGAGAGAGTGTGTGAAGACTCAAGCTATTGAAGACAAAAGGGTTTTTGTAGGTATCTCGCGACTAAGCATCCTGCAAAATTATGCATGTGCCCTGCACATGACTGGAATACGAAGAGTCAGGACAGATGGAGACAGCTGTGTATCGCGAATAGCTCGCAGGTAAGGACTTCCTACGAGACATTTGCGAAACATTATGTTCTGTCAGCTTGTATTATCTGATACACACTTTCTGTACTCACACTATATATACCCACATTACCCACAATTGTTGAGGAGTGCTTCTGAGAGAAAACCCTAGCCATAAACTTTAAGAGTTAGAGATTGTTATACCCACATTTCTCTACATAATTGTTTGTGGATTTTCCATAACTCCTACCTCTCCATTTCCATACCATTGAGAGGTTGATAGCCCAAACACTTACCACACCCTTTCAGAGTGTCAAGTGGGGTTTTGGTGCTATTGGAAGTATTGGAAGAAGCCAAGGATGGCAGATGCAACATGGAGCTTGTTGTGGGATCTAGAGAACTATACAAGACACAATTCCGAGAAGTCTTGTTGGAGAGCTTAGATACGTCGGGTAGATTAGGCTTGGAGGGCTTAGGTACATCGGGTAAATTAGGCTTAGAGGGTTTCTTGCTAACCCATGTATCCCAACTGATTGTCTAGTGAATCGATTACCGCTTGGAGGGCGACGGAAAGGTTTATCTTGTGTTTGCATCTTTCTTTCCTACTCTTTTACATTCCATTTTACTACTGTGTTGTCTTGATTATGAATTAGAGTAGCTTGTTTGTTTATCTGCTCGCATTTACACTATTCTGCACTTAGTATTAACTTAGTGTAAAATCTATCAAGCCATAACTTTAATTTGGGGGTCTAAATAGCTCTTGTGTTTTCAACACATTTTCAAGCTTTCATAAGTCTTGGGATATAATTTATTAATAAGGCCTAGTGTGTAATTATATTCATATAGTGGTATTGAATATAATTAATGATAACTTTGGACTTGTCAAGAGTTGACAGAAAAACCCAAGGCCCATTGGAGTTAGAGTCTTATTTGTTCCCTTTTGGTTCCACTCCAAGCCACATACTATGAAATGGTTTGTATGTGAGTGTAGGACACTCTCTTATTCTCTCATTGGAAATTGATTAAGAGACCACACTTCTTGGGTATTAAGTGGAATTGGAGTGAAGATTAAAATTTTTCCCAAGTACTTCTAATCTTTTGTTTTGAATTTCATCGCATCAAGGTACGCTTTCTATTCTTTGTTCTATAATTCAAGGTTACATGTTATCTTTCATGAATGAAGTAGATCCGTGTTTGTTACTTTTGTTGTGTGTCTTGTATGAGATACAAAACTAGATTTTCCAACATGTGTGAGTTTAGAATATGAGTATTGAATTAGTTTTTAATAGGGTTAAGACATAAGACACGATGATGGGAGGCCAACCTTAGGGTTAGGCAATCTTGGTTGCCTAACACCTCCCCAAGAATGTACTTAAACTCCGAATCCATACTATGGTAGTAAGATCAAAGGTCCTTCCTCAAAAGGACGCTATATATATATATATATGGTTCCTAGACCATTGTAAAAACTAGGTGGCGACTCCCCCCCTTGTGTCCACAGTAGATTATTAAGGCTAACCTTTACCAACTTAATTGAATGTGTCAAATAATTAAGTAAATGGTGTGTAGTCAAGAACAGCTTCTTAATGCAAAAAAGAAGAAAATAACAAGGAAAAGATGGTATAACCACTTCCTCAGGATGATTTGAGGATAGCGCTGATAGTCTGAATTAAAGTTCTTTTTCTTCCAAAGCTCTTGATTACATTTGATCTTATTTCTCTCGTAATTTCTCATCCCCTTTCCTGTAGGGGTCTATTTCCCTTATATACCTACCTAGAATGCATCTTAGCCCTCCATTTGGACAGTCCCTATTTCTCATTTGGATGCTTGTCCCATTATGGCCTTGCTGGAGGTGGTGGAATGTGTTGCTAGTAGTGAAGGCACTGTTCAAGGGTCATTCTACCATTAATCCGGCCAGCTGAGTTGGTATAGTGCATTGAATGTGGAGATGATGGGCTATTTATCTAGAAACTTTCTTTCTTCTTTGCTTGCATGTCTCCACTTCTTTCATTTTTCACAACATCCTCGCCTAAGTGGCTTATCTGCAGCCTCCAAGGAGCATTTGCTCCTTGGGTCCCTAAGGCAAGCCGTTTGCTCAAGCTCCCACACCGGAGCTCGTAATGCTGCACTAGGTTGGCTCTAGTGAGGAGCAAGGCCCATCTTCCCCTCGGGTCAGGATTGCCTTACAATTTCCTTGTCCAAGCTTCACCCTACACACGACTATTACCTAAATATTAGTGATGATTAAAAATAAGTCAAAATTATAATATCATTGCATCTCAATGCATTGAAAGTTGAAAGCAAGTTCTGAATGAACATGAACAACTCTTTTAACTTCACTCTGCTTTCCAATGGCTTGGGCTTGCACTGTACCCATTACTGGCGTTGTGCTAGATGTCGGAGCATCGGAGTACTGTGTAGTACTAATCTATATATATATATATATATATTAATAGGTAAAGTTAAGAGAAAATCCAAATTAGATTTTAATTGGATTCTCAATTTTATGCCACGTGTCCCATGTAATTTTTAATTTTTATCCCAAGTAATTTATTGAGTGTAAAAATTGAAGAGTTCAAATCTAATTAGATTCTAAATTGAATTTCAATTTTGTGCCACATGTTCATCTATTTTTTTTTTTTTTAAATTTTTTGTGGCAAGTAAATTATTACATGCAAATACCAAAGATTCTAAATCCAATTAAATTCTAAATCATATAAATATATAATGATATTTTAGAGATATACGGCAATGTAACATATAATTGTGATTGTTTTTAATGTATACGTCATATGCACGGGGATTACACACTAGTCTATTGTAGACACTTGATTTTGCACCCATAATTTAATCAATGAAGATGGCTAGAGTGACCATTCATATACCCAACATTTAGAGTTGCATTATGTAAGGTTGAATTTAATAAACCATTTTGTTGGCTTTATTTCGCGTCAAATTTGCTTGTAATTCAGCATTTAGAAACCATGTATTTAGGTCGGAATCATGTAAATGTTGGGATTTGTGCCCTAGAATCCTATTGTATGATGTTATGTACTATATTATGTATGACATTATGTATGACATGATGTATGACTTAATATTGTTATTAATAAAGTTGTTTTATTATTATCTGAAATAAGGTAACATGAATATTTGGACATTATCATATAGTCCACGAGATGCATAGTATGTGATTTATGTGAAAAGTCACAGAAGATATAAATCACAAGTTCTTTGTAAACTCAGAATTTGGTTCGTAGTCGGTGATGAAATTGGACATTTTATCTGCGAAGACTATAACATATCAACTACGATGATTTGTCTTGATCATGGAAGTGGAGACTTCTAGTTGATGTGTTAATATGTTTTAAGAGTTAAGACATATTGAACTGGACCGCTGTGAGATTTATTATTCTCCTAAAGACTGTCAAATGAATAATAAATCTCACGACTTATATTTGCATGAACTCTTAATCCTGAGAGAATAATGGACTTGATCATGAAGTGTGGGTTGTTTTGATATATCAGGAGTGAGATCTAAAGTAACGGTCAAAACCTCAGTATGTTGGGCAGCCACATTTATTGTTGATGGAACATATATTCTCAAGATGGAATTCATAGTCTCTTAACAGAGATACAAAATATTCTCTTGAGATAAGTTTAATGGATTTGTTATTCAGATGAGTTAGGCCTAACCACTTTAGTAAGACTAAAGTATATATTTATGAAATTGGATTTCATAAATATATGATGAATAACATTAAAGGATTAAACCGGGTACTCAAGGATTAAGATGTAGTAATTCACAAAGTGGCAGTCTTCATTCAAGACTTTGTGTTACTACGAATATTTTATGAAGGGGTTGCATATATAATAAAGTCTTGGGATATAATTTATAGATAAGACCTAGAGTGCAACTATATTTATATAGTGGTATTAAATATAGTTAATGGTAACTTTGGACTTGTCAAGAGTTGACAGAAAAGCCCAAGGCCCATTGGAGCTAGTGTCTTATTGGTCCCTTTTGGTCCCACTCCAAGCCACACACTTAAGCCCAATTGGTAAGGCCCTAAAAGCCAGCCCAATTAGATAATTGGTTAGATACAAAAGGGAAAAACGTTCAGAATTGATGGGGTGAGAAACACCATTGTGAAATGATATGTATGTGAGTTTTTGTCACTCACTAGTCATCCTTTTGTTACCAATTGAGAGACCACACATCTTGGGCATCTAGTGGAATTGGAGTGAAGATTGAAAGTCTTCTCAAGAATTTCTGATCTTCGGTTTTTGAATTTCACCACTTCAAGGTACATTCTCTTGTTCTCTAATTCAGAAACTTATATGGCACATGTTATCAATTGTGAATGAAGTAGATCCGTTTAAACTTATTTTTTCGCTGCGTTCTTGCATATTTCCATCAGTAAAGATAGTGTGTGAGAGAGTGTGAAGAAATGCTTAAGATTGTGCAGTGAAGCAGGGACTCGTGGCTGGATCTTGCGGGTGACTTGCGGCTTGCAACTCGCCAGAAGATGCACACAACTGAACCATGCAGAGTAGCTGAAGCGTCATGCCAGCTATTGCACTTCAGGACAAAAAGTCTAGACTGACCATTCAGTTAGCTCACGACTTAGTCAAGTTGTGAGGCCAAGCCGCCAACTAGCTCTATTTTGGAAAAATGACTCTTCGCATTCCAAACACACACCACTATATATAGACCCTTATATCCATGAAATGTAGGGCTTAGGTACACTGGGTAGATTAGGCTTGGAGGGTCTATTGCTGTTCATGTATCCTAACTACATTTTTTAGTGGATTATTGACCGCTTGGAGGGCAGCAGAGAGGTTTTACGCCGAAGGCTTTAGTTTCCTCTTCGATAACACATCGTATGTTGTCCTTGTGTTTGCATCTCTATTCCATTAATCTTTGCCATTTAATTTCTAATGTGGATGTGATTTTATTTGGTTTAGATTGCTTATCAATTCTATTATAAGCTTATGTTCATTTTCCGCACATATATTGTTTGATATTAAGCTTGAATTGGTAATTTGTTAATTAGGGTCTAAACGTTCATAGTGTTTTACACATTTATTGAACATTCACATTACATGCAATAATTCATTCATTGCATATCATAAAAATGATCTTGAGATTCTAACGGTAGTGACGGTGTGTCCGATTTTCAAATCGGACCGTCGAATTGAAAGATATCACATGATCAAGTTTGCATAATTTGCATGCATTTTGTTTGAGTGGAACTAACCATGCATGATTAATTTAAATTTTTCTAATTGGCTAAACAATTAAAATTAATTAAATAATTTTGTAATTGATTGTTGGTTAGTGTCGAAAATAGACTTGCTTGCATAGGAATAAAGTGGATAATCAGATAACAAAGAAGTTGTGGATAATCAAGAATTTTTGAAATATTTACCTACAAGATAATTGTTACTTTAAAGACCTAAATATCCCATAAAAAGGGATTAATTTTTAGAATACAGATTAAAAATGTGTCTAAGTACAATTCTCGGCTAAAAAATCCTCTAAAAAGGAGTACAAATTGGACCAAAACTCAAACGCGGGCTCCACACCCAAAAGGGCCATTTGGCACTCTTGGAGTGCTGAAAAGTGCCGATCAGCACTCCCCAAGTGTTGATTGGCCCAAATTGTTGGCATGGCCTGGGGACTCCCTAATTGAGATATGACTTATCTTTTACGATTTTTTAGAGATAAGGATGCATTCCAATTTGTATCTAATCTCATTTTTTAAGCATCCCAACCTCTATAAATAGAGGAAACAAATCAAAATTAAGGGCTCTTCTTTTTTGACTTTTCAATTCCCTTTACGTTAAAGATGTTCTGAAGGTTTTTGCTTTAGAAGCTTTTTTTTTTGTAAGTAAAGTACTATAGGCTTCAAAGAGGTGAACAAATTTCTTTGAATCCTAAAATATTGTTTCATTAGAAGGGCACGCTCATGCAAGAGGTATTTTGTTTTTCTTCTTTCTTTCCTTCTTTCATTAATTTTGGTTATTGTTTGATGCATGAATATATTTAGCATATTTTTCTTATGTTCTGCTCATGTTATGGTTACCATGCTTAAATACGTTGCTAGAATTTTCTTTAACGTGTGCTTAGGTGTTTGTTTATATTAACTCTTTTTCTTAAGTTTCAAAATCTGCAATGGCTAACAAAATTCTTTTGTGAAAATTAAAAAAAACTTATAGGAATTTTTCAGATCTAATTTTTTCTAAACACAAAAACTGATTTGTATTTTTTAGATCTAATTCTTTTAAACACAAAAAACTTATTTGTATTTTTCAGATCTGATTTTTTCTAAACACAAAAACTGATTTGTATTTTCAGATCTAATTTTCTCTAAATACAAAAACTAATATGTATTTTCATTAAATACAAATCTTATTTTTTCTCTAAACCCAAAATTGATCTGTATTTTCATTAAATACAAATCTGATTTTTTTTTTCTAAACACAAAACTGATCTGTATTTTCATTAAATACAGATCTAATTTTTTTCCAGAAAAAGTTTTCTTTGTTACAAAATTGCAAATTTTGAACTTTGAACTTTAAAAGAAGAGATTGGAAGTTAGGTTGATGTTTTTTTATATGCGATGCATGCATAATAAATTTATCGCATGAGCGTGGATCCTCTTTCAAAAAATCTTTTCTTTTAATATTTTGCTTCTAGAAACAAATTTGATTTTTCTTGTAATTTTTTTTTTGACAAAATTTTATTATTTCTTTTACATAAAAACAGATCTAATTTTTCTTGATAAAATCGTTTTTTTAACTTTACATAAAAACATATCTAATTCTTTTTAACAAAATTTTATTCTTTCTTTTACATAAAAATAGATCTGATTTTTTTTTTTTTTTTTACAAACCAAGTCTTATTCTTTTAATTTCCAAAACAGATCTGAATTTTCTTGAAAAAGAGGACACATCCATTAGGCAAATTTATTTAAATTAATTTTGTCAAGATTGTATCGTGTGTGTTCAACATATCCTTTAACATCATGTAAAAAGGGTATATTGGTCATCAGAATCTAGAAGACCAGACTCTGTCTAGGCGGAATGGGTACCTAACACGAAGCCATTCTGTAACCTAGCCCTCGAGCATAGGATTTTTGGATAGGTAGATTAGTGTTTTATCTTTAAATTTGTGTAGATTGTAACTAGGACTAAAACTTTGTATTCTTTTGCATAGATGTAACTAGGACCTAAAGCCTTGTAAGGTTAATTTACCAAAGTTGTACTTTTCTTTATTCAATCAATGACAATGAAGTATTTTGATCATGTAATTTGTATTTATTTTTTCTTATTTTTTTGTATAAAAAATAAGTGGCGACTCCACACCACTTACCCAAAAAGAGAGGTGCCTTTAAAAGCTCCCAAATTTCCTTTTTGAGAGCACCTAAATTTTTGTGGTATCTCACATCTATATATATAATAATAGGTTAAGCTAAGAGAAACTCAAATTAGAATTCCAAATTAGAGTTCCAATTTTGTGCCATGTGTCTAAATTTATGTAGAGAGCACATCATAACTATTATTCCAAGTGTTCAATTCAAATCTGAATTTTGCACAACCTGTCCAATTTAACTTCTTAATTTGTGTTCTAAGTGAGTTATTATGTCAAAGTTAGTAGTTTTAGGGCCTATTTGGTAACATTGTTTGAACGATAGTTTTCGTTGTTTAAATAACACAACATGTATTTCCACAACACTTAAACAACGTTACTAGAATAACATTGCCAAACGGGCCCTTAATTTTCATGCCAAATGTGATAACCAAAGAGACTAACGTAATAACACTTAAGAGTCACTAAACTTGGACCAGCTTTTGTAGATTGCTGAAATGCACTGTTTCACCATCTATATTGAAATTGGGAGCTAGAGAGACAATCATAAGGCACTGAGAGGAAGAGAGGGCCTTAAGGCGGAGAGAGAGAGAGAGAGAGAGAGAGAGAGAGAGATTAGAGTGCCACCACCACCTTTAAGCCGTTCTTCTATTTCTCTCCTCAATCGTGATGCTGCTTGCAATTATGAGTTGAGTAGTCTTTTTTTTTTTTTAAACGTTTTTGTGATGGATTTATATATGTTGGTTTGTGGTTGGTATGCTTTGGGTAGGTGTGTTTTAGGTATTTTGAAACGTTTGAGTTGCTTTGTTGCAAAAAAGTTTTGTGATTCTTCACTCATGTTTTGTGTTGTCTTCAGTGAGAGAGTCACAGCTGGATATTTCCTGGACCTCCCTGTGTATTTTGGAGATGCTTTCAGCTGAGAAGTACGAAAATTTGTATTAGAAAGTATGCTTGTGTGCAAGTTCGTTGTCTGGCTCGCTTTATATCCTCCATAAAGTTGGTGCAGAAATTAAAAGAGCATGTGCAACTTAAATTAACGGTTTGGGTTTTGAGCAAGTATTTTCCCAATATGAAAACCTTTGCCATGTTGATGATGTTGATCACGACCTTAATTTAGAAAAGGCAGAGGCTATAGCTGTAAGTTGGCTTCTGCCCATGATCTATCAATTGGTTGAGTAGAAGAAATTGGAAAAATTATTTTATATGTCATATTTCCTACTTCTCACTCATGCTTACAAATAACTTCTAGGTTGTTCGAGAGACCTTGGAATCTAATGTACAGTTTGCAGACTCTATTCTTGCTTAGGTAAATAACTTCTATATCTTTATAGTGAGTGTAAGGTTGAATTTAATCAACCATCTTGTTGGCTTTATTCCGTGCCAATTTGCTTGTAATTTAGCACTTAGTAACCCTGTATTTACGTGGGAAACTTGTAAGGGTAGTGAGTGAGAGAGTGTGAAGAAATGCTCAAGATTGTGCAAAGAAACAGAGACTCGCGACTGGATCTCGCGGGTGAGTCGCGGCTTGCAAGTCGCCAAAAGTCTGCACACGTGCCAAGCATGTCAGAAGCTGAAGAGTCGTGCCAGTTGTTGCACTACAAGACAAAAGTCTTAGGCTAGCCAGGCCATTAGCTCGCAGCTTGAACTCGCGACTTAACCCAGTCACGAGGTCAAGTCGCCAAAATGCCCTGTTTAGGAAAATCTGACGTTTCACATTTCATTCTCATTCTTGTATAAATGCCCCTCATTCCCACGATATTGAGAGAGCTTCCAGAGAGAATTTTGTGAGAGAAACCCTAGAGAAAAATAAGATTGCCTCATCCCCAATCTTCACCTTAGAGATACAAATTCCTCTTCTCTCTTCCTCTCCATTGTTATACCTTTGAGAGGCATTCTACCAAATCCTTATCTCACCACACCCATATCTGTGAGAAGGTTCATTTGGTGTTATTGGGAAGCAGTTAGGAAGGAACCAATATACATTGGTTGATGCTATGGTCTAGTATCCGGGAAGCTAAAGAAGAAATAGGTTCGGCGTAACCTCGTTGGAGCAAGAAGCTTGGAGGGCTTAGGTACTTGGTTAGATTAGGCTTGGAAGGTCTTCTACGGTTCATGTATCCCAACTATATTCTTTAGTGGATTATTTGACCGCTTGGAGGGCGGCGGAGAGGTTTTATGTTGAGGGCTTCGGTTTCCTCTTCGATAACACATCGTGTGTTGTCCGTGTGTTTGCATCTTCCTTCCTTTATCTTTGCCTTATATTTACTGCTGTGGATGTGTTTATATTTGGCTTAGATTATTTATCAATTCTGGAATAAGCTTGTTATCATATTCCGCACATTAACTGTTTGATATAAAGCTTGAATTGGTAATTTTGTAATTGGGGTCTAAACGTTCAAGGGTGTTTCATACCCAAATTAAACTTTCAATTGGTATTAGAGTGGCTACACTTGTTGTGGTTTTAATACCTTAGTGTGATCCCTGACCCCTTTTGAGATGGATAGGTCTCAATCTCTTAATGTACCACCATTCTTTGACGGTAATAATTATGCATTTTGGAAAGTCCGTATGAGGGCGTTTTTTTGTTCTATTGATGATGCTGTGTGGAATGCAGTTGATGTAGGATGGAAAAGGCCAGAGGCTGCCAAGTCTACTTGGGATAAGGCTGCCCTTGCTGCGGCCAATGCAAATAGCAAGGCATTGAATGCTATTTTTTGTGATGTATCTCCTGATAAATTCCACAGGATTTCTCATATGACAGTAGCCAAAGAAGCTTGGGAGATTTTGGAAACTATCTATGAGGGTACGAAGAAAGTTAAGGACACAAAGCTTCAAATGCTTACCACCAAATTTGAAGAGCTCAAGATGGGTGATGATGAACTGTTTGATTCATTCTATGGGAAGCTCAATGAAATTGTAATTGCAAAACTCAATCTTGGTGAGAAGATTGAAGATACTAAGGTGGTGAGGAAAATATTGAGGTCCTTACTTGAAAGTTTTAGAGCAAAGGTTACCGCCATAGAAGAGAGTAAAATTTGGATGAGATCAAAATCCAAGAGTTGATAGGATCTCTCAAAACATATAAGCTGGGATTACCTTCCCGTAAGACAAGTAAATCTCTTGCTCTTAAAACCATCACCAAAAGAATGGATGAATCCTCCGAAGAAGATGGATTGGAGAAGGAAGTTGTATTCCTTGCTAAGAACTTCTGAAAATTCTGAAGATGAAGAACAGTGGAAAACTGTTCAGTAAAGGGAAGTTTTCATCTTTAAGAGGTGATAGAAAAGAGTTTAGGAGGAAAGAAGGGAAGGATTCTCAACCTCCTTCAGACATTGTGTGCTATGAGTACAATGGCCATGGACATCTAAAGAAGGAGTGTCCAAATTTTCTGAGAGGAAAAGGCAAGGCTTATACCGTAACACTCAGTGATATAGATTCTACCGACTCCGACTCTGAAGAGAGCTGTGATAGAGAAGGAAATTTCTCTGCATTCATGACCATTGCTCATGTGGAATCTTCAGATGATTTGGATACACTTGTGAAGGAGCTTGGTGAGCATTCTAATTTGGAGTCTATTGGAGTTGCTGAAGACTCAGAGGCTGAAGAGGATGAAGGTACATCGGGTCTTCAAGAGAACTATGCCTTACTCCTTAAGAAATTGGGTGAGTATGCAAGGGTTGCAAAGGCGGCTGTGAAGAAGATGAAAAGGGCTAAAGAGGACTACAAAAGTCTTCTGGCCAGATATAAGGAGGCAAAATGTGAAATTGAAACACTAAATGGCGAGTTATCGGAAGCTTATACCAAAGTAAGATTTCTTGAGCAAGAGGTGGTGCAAGCATAAGCCAAGATAGAAAGGGTCTCCTCCAAGAAGCTAGAAGAGGTTATCTCTTCTCAAAAACACTTCTTTGACAAATTTGGTTTGGGTTATACCGAAGGAAGTAGCTCATCAACCAAAGCTACCAAAGAAGTAAAATTTGTGAAGGCCATAGAGGTTGAGCAGCGTATGGTGAATAAGCCCCGAAATCAATCTATGGGCAAGCATGAAGCCAGAGGAAGATCAATTCCAAGATCACAACGGGGTCCTAGAACTGATTATGTTTGTCACTATTGTGGATTACAAGGACATACCAGACCTAATTGTGAAAAGCTGAGAGCAGACAACAATGCTAGTGCACCTCAGTCATGAGGAAGAGAAATGACGTGAGGTCTTGGGGTGGTGAGCAACCAAGAAGTCAAAACCGTGATCTAGGAATGCTGGACGTGATGAAAATGATCGGTGCCTTCACAAATTGCTTGGAAAGCTTCACACGAAGGTTTGATAGTCCGAATTCTCGTACCCAATCCGTTAAGGATATCACCCCAAATGCACGTGATGTGTGGGTGACGAAGGATACTCATGCATAAGCATTACAACATGTCCATGCATCAATACTTCCCGTGATTGTGAATATGCTTGGTTATGTGCTTCTAGCTAGTATTTAGGCTGTTGTTTTTACGTGTATGTTTATTTTTGGTTCAAATGTTTTTACATTCTTTTTATTATGTTTTTTATCAATTTTTTACTGCTTTTGTGTGAAAAATCCAAAAACACATAAAAAGTAGAAAATCCGAAAAGATTGATCAACTCTGTTGAGTTTTGTCTTAAATCATGTTTTGACTTGTACCTTTGTACTTATGGCCTTGTGCATTTAATGAGCTTAGCTTGTCTCTCATGCACTCATATCATTGTGGTAGAAATTTTGAAATCTATGTGACTGTTGTAAATAGATCTTCAACCTTGTCATGAATGATTAGTGAATGGTTTTGTTGATCTTGAGACATGCATAGACTCATGCCTATATATCTTCCCACTTTTTATTTTTATGCATAAAATAGCTCTCTAAATGTAAATCTCCAAATGAAAAGAGATATAGAGCTGCAAAAGCCTGTCGCACATACTAGTATTTGACTAGGAAAAAGGGAAAGCGACCAAAATAAAATGTATGATGCCCAAAAAGCCAAAGGCTAACTCATAAATTGAAATATCTAAAATTTCAGACATCTATCTCTCAATGAGATTTTCTTTGCTCAAAAAGTGCAAATGTTGTGTTGAAAATGAAGCCAAATGAAAAGCTTCAAAGAATGTAATCAAGTTCTAGTGGAAGGTCATATATGCATGTTTCTATAATTGAGATAGGTCACATTATCTAGTGCTAGTTGTGTATGCCTTGATTGAATTAATCATTGAAGCTTCACATTAGACTAAGGACTATCTCATTTTTGATATCCACACACAACACACAAGTCTATGTTCAATGAATGCCATATTCATTTGTGTGATTGTACTTGTTTAAATGTGTTTTCACATACTCAATCTTTGTTGATCAATCACAAAAAGATTTTTGAGTGTTTTAGTTTGTTTTTGGAAAGTTTTTTGTTTATAGTAAAAAATTTCAAAAACTGTGTGTGCCTTGTTTTGGTGACTAAGTCGCGGGTTTACCTTGTCGCAAGTACCAGTCGCGAGCCCACTCAGAGATTTATCACGGCTCACTGGCGTGTCAATGTCCTAGTCGCGAAAAAGACTTGGAAATTTTTTTCAAAATTTGGGTTTATGTGATTTTCGCTACTCAGTTTGGCGACTTGTTCTCGGGTGGAGGGTCCAGTCGCAAGAGTTACTCAGAGATTTTCGTGACTCTCTCGCGGGTAGATCTTCTAGTCGCGAAAAACACTTAGAAGATTTTTCAAGAATCTTGCTTCATAGTGTTTCGCAACTTTCCTTGGCGACTTAATGGCGACTTGTTCCAGTTGCGAAAAACGCGTGTTTTGTGTTTTAAAAACAGTTTTCAAAATTTTTTTAGTTTTTCCCTTGAATATCAATGATTGTTCATTGTCTTCTTCATTCTCTCACTCAAACACTCCGTGTCTCACTAAAAAAGATTTCATTTTTGCATCATGTCTTCATCAAACTCCAAGAAAAAGGTATGGTTTTTCCTCCATTTACTTTATTCTTAATGTTTTGATGTTTAGTTTCTTGTTTTTGTAAGTTGCATTTGTGTTCTGCAACATATTAGGTTTGAACATGGGTTTGCCCAAAATGTTGGGTCTGACTGTTTGAGTATTGTTTTTTCTCTTGTTTGATGTGTTAACTAAGTACCTTGTTAATGCTTCTGATTGCTTGTTTTGTTATGAGCATTGTCTTTTGGCATATGGGTTTGGGGTTTTTCTATGGGTCTCTCTGAATGCAATTTTTGGGTTTTTCAGTTTACATGAGTATAATGTGGTTAGCCTTGTGTTATTTTTTTTACACTCCATATTTTGGGTGGCTACTGCATTGGGGTGTTTATGCTCACTTCCTACTCTTCATATATTGTTTCTTTGTCTCTTGGTCTTTTCTGGATACATTTCTTTTTAATTGACTTATTACTGAAACTAATCAATCTGATGTTTGCTTCTTATGGTTTTGTATTTGGTTTGTTTCTGTGTCTGTTTTGTTGCAGTTAACTCATTGTTCATCCAGAGGCAAAGGCATTGTAACTGATGATCCGTCAACCCCAGTTGCTAAACGGATACGATTGTCGTCTAAGTCATCCAGGGATTCTGCCATTGAGAGATTCAGGACTCCCACTGATTCAAAGACCTACACAGACATCTTCAAAGAGTCTTCTCCCATTGTGGAACGAGTCATCAAATTTGATACCCTAGGGATAGCTTTTATTCCTAACATTTTTAAGGATAGAGATTAGGCTGGTCTGTTTGGAAACTTTGAGGATCCAATTGAAGAATTGGTTAAGGAATTCTACTCCAATGCCAGATTCACAGGTGTTGAGTTGAAATGTTGGGTACGAGGAACAGAATTTTCCCTAAATGCAAACTACATTGCTAAGGTACTTAGCATCTCCAGACCAAGTAACGTCGATCAAACTCCATACGATGACAGAGTGCTTTAGGCACAAGACATTCTCCAAGTTCTTGGGAATGAACATGCAGTGGGAAGCACGGGGTCATCAATAAGCACTGCATTGTTTTTGCCCGAATTGACAACCATAAAACTGATCATGTTTTTCAATCTCTACCTTCTGTCAAATACTAACTTCATCAATCTTGGAAGGGCTCAATTTCTGTGTGATCTTATTACTGGTGCACCAATTGACATCTGTGCTCATATATTCCAAATCATTGGGAAAACATCGGCTCATTCAGCAACACGAACAATACTTCCTTTCTGTAGTCTAGTCATGAAGATTGTTCTTTGTGAAGGTGTTAGTCCTTCATCAGATGAGAAATTCTTGTCTCGTGCTCGACCGATATCCCTGTACTCTCTCCAAGCAAGCAAGAGTCACTCCTCCAAGAAACCTAAAAGTGAACCATCCTCTCAGGCATCTCCATCTGCTCATGCTATAGCTACTCCTGTATAGTCAACTAGCACCCCATCTATTCCTCCTGGATTCCAAATTCCCAAGCAAAGTTACTTCATTGAAAATGTATTTCAACGGATTTCTAATTTGGAAAGGCTTCTCAACTCCTTTCACAGTCAAACTCGAATGCGTCTCGGAGCCATTGAGTTACAATTAGATAACATTCAACAGAAGGTAGAAGATAACCTTTAGCTATTCGTGCTAAAAAGAGGGAGAGTAGCTTAAGGGGGAGAGAAAGCTTAAACATGAAAAGGAGGGTGCATACTGAAAGAGGGAGTGTTTTTATAGTTGTTACTCATACTTTGCTATTTTAGAGCCTTTACCCTTGTTAATATAGTTTTATACTTTTGGAAAATTTGTGGGCTCTCTGGTACAAGTATTTATTTCTATAGTTATTAAATATATAATATGATGTTATTCAGTTATTTAGCAATGGTTTATCTGTTTTGTACCTATGTTGCTTTTGTAAGCTTTAAGGGTTTGTTTCCATGCTCTTTTGCACATTTGTAGGCCTTTGTGGTTTGTACCATGCTTTATGCAGCTTTTGTGCTTAGTTATATCGGTACTTCTAATGTAATGCTATGCATTCCTTTTTAAGTACTGTCAGTTTTGTGCCCTTGTAGATTTGTTCCTAGATGCATATATGTTTGTATGCACTGGTTGAGTGTTGGACTTGCAAATGATACTTTTCAATTGAGCTTATCACTTTGCATGTCCGGATGTTCATTCTTGTGTAAATGAACATAGTAATCACTTTTGTTTAAGTGACTACTTGGTTGATCTAGCCATGATTTATTGCTTTAATGCTTAAGTTCATTTTTGCTTAATCATGCTTCTTTTGCTCTATATGCATTTCAAGTTTTCTGCATACAATGATATTGCTATGTTATTGTGTTTTAGGAGTTACTTGTTCATATGTTCAAGAGCTTTACAGAATCTAGAGTTAGGTGTGAGTAAGTTTTGTTCAACTGTTCCCAACTCACCCTTTAAGTCTAGAGTCTGTTGTAGGGTTTTGTCACGGAATAGCCAAAGGGGGAGATTGTAAGGTTGAATTTAATCAACCATCTTGTTGGATTTATTCTGTGCTAATTTGCTTGTTTTATCACTTAGTAACCCTGTATTTAGGTGGGAAACTTGTAAGGGTAGTGAGTGAGAGTGTGTGAAGAAATGCTCAAGATTGTGCAAAGAAACATAGTCTCGCGACTGGATCTCGCGGGTGAGTCATGGCTTGCAAGTCGCCAAAAGTTTGCACACGTGCCAAGCATGTCATAAGCTGAAGAGTCGCGCCAGTTGTTGCACTACAGGACAAAAGTCCCAAGCTGGCTAGGCCATTAGCTCGCGGCTTGAACTCGCGACTTAACCCAGTCACAAGGTCAAGTCACCAAAATGCCTTGTTTGGGAAAATCTGATGTGTCACATTCCATTCTTATTCCAGTATAAATACCCCTCATTCCCACGATATTGAGAGAGCTTCCAGAGAGAATTTTGTAAGAGAAACCCTAGAGAAAAACAAGATTGCCTCATCCCCAATCTTCACCTTAGAGACTCTCTAAATTCCTCTTCTTTCTTCCTCTCCATTGTTACACCTTTGAGAGGCATTCTACCAAATCCTTATCTCACCACACCCACGTCTGTGAGAAGGTTCATTTGGTGCTGTTGGGAAGCAGTTAGGAAGGAACCAATATACATTGGTTGATGCTATGGTCTAGTAGCGGAATCTGGGAAGCTAAAGAAGAAATAGGTTCGGCGTAACCTCGTTGGAGCAAGAAGCTTGGAGGGCTTAGGTACTTGGGTAGATTAGGCTTGGAGGGTCTTCTGCTGTTCATGTATCCCAACTATATTCTTTAGTGGATTATTTGACCGCTTAGAGGGCGGCGGAGAGGTTTTATGTCGAGGGCTTCGGTTTCCTCTTCGATAACACATTGTGTGTTGTCCGTGTGTTTCCATCTTCCTTCCTTTATCTTTGCCTTATATTTACTGCTGTGGATGTGTTTATATTTGGCTTAGATTATTTATCAATTCTGGTATAAGCTTGTTATCATATTCCGCACATTAACTGTTTGATATAAAGCTTGAATTGGTAATTTTGTAATTGGGGTCTAAATGTTCAAGGGTGTTTCATACCCAAATTGAAATTTCAGTGAGTATAACAAATTTCTACAAAATAAGTACTAGTTTTTCCTTGGTGCTATGACATTTTTTTGATGTTGTTGAATGATGGCATGCAATGTGCAACTAATTGGGGCGATGAAAACCGTATGCAATTAACTGAGTTGCGTATTTTATAATTCATGGAGAAGAGATATTATTCCCTTTTTATCAGTTATGCAAAGATTATTTCATCATGTAAAGGTGTTGTTTACCACAAATATTGACATTATGATAAATGAGCAAATTTATTAGGTTTTGGGTTTGATTGGTCCAAATAAAAGTATCATTTTTCTATGATGCATTTTAAGATAGCTCATGGGACTTAGCACAAGATTTTGTGTGTTTAAGAAGGGGCAATGGTTCTAGCAAATGGTGGTTAAGCCTACTGAAAGGTGCATTGGGTTATCTAACTTCCTTTTAGAAGTAAAACTATAATATAGATGTTCAATGGCCTGCACTAGGATTTTTAGAAAAACAACACTACTACACATTTAATAGTTTCTTTGCATTTGAACAAGAAAGCATATCAATATTAGCAAATGCAATAGAGTTCATCAAGCTAGGTATCTATAATAGTTCCTAATTTGTAAAGGAATCAATGTATTTGAAATCAACATGAAAATTGGGGGATATAAAACAGATAATTTAAGGATTGTCAGATTGGAAATAATGGAGTTTTGTGTGTGTGTGTGTGTGTGTGTGTGTGTGTGTGTGTGTGTGTGTGTGTGTGTGCAAAAGATGGTCTAGGAACTCCAGGTGAAATTGAAATCTTTAATTTAATTAGATTCTCAATTTTACACCACACGTTCCATTTAATTTTTAATTTTCTGCCCAATGAATTATTGAGTGTAAAAATTGAAGAATCCAAATCCAATTAGATTTTAAATTACGTTTCCATTGGAGTTTATTTTTCCACCATGTGTCCATCTAAATTTTTGATTTTTATAGCAAGTGAATTATTAGATGCAAAAATCAAAGAGTTCAAAACCAATTTGAGAGCTCCAAAATGTGTTGAATACACAAGAGCTATTTAGACTCCCAAATCAATTTTATGGCTCGATAGATTTTACTATAACTTAATACTAAGTCCGAAATAGAGTAAATGCGAGCAGATAAACAAACAAGCTACTCTAATCCATAATCATAATAACATAGCAGTAAAATGAAAGGTAAAAGAGTAGGGAAGAAGAATGCAAACACAAGATAACACGCCGATGTGTTATCGAAGAGGAAACCAAAGAACTCAGCAAAAAACCTCTCCGCCACCCTTCAAGCGGTAATTGATCCACTAGACAATTGGGATATATGAATTAGAAAGAGACCCTTCAAGCCTAATCTATCCAAGGTACCTAAGCCCTCCAAGCTCCTACTCCAACAAGGCTTCTTGAAACCGTGTCTTGTCTAGCTCTCCAGATCCCGCAACAAGCTTTATGTTGCATTTGCCATCCTTGGCATCTTCCAATGCTTCCCAGTAGCACCAAAAACACTCTCAACACTTTGAATGTGTGTGGATAGTGTTTAGGTAGAAATCTCCTCTCAATAGGTATAACAATGGGAGAGAGAATGAGAAGAGACTACAATGATTTTTCACTAAGGATGAGTAGCTCTCTCTCTAAAAGATGGGTGTGTGTTGTAGAAAACCTATCTATGGTTTTTTTGTTTGAATGGCCTCTCATACATTTGTGGGTAATGAGAGTATATATAGTATGGATGAAGATTAAGAAAGTCACTCTTAAAAATTCTCCAGGCAGAGAGTTTCGCAACTACCTCGTGGGAAGGCCTCACTCACGAGACACTCGCGAAAACGACAGCCTGGCACGACTCTTCAACTTTCAGTCATGTGCTCCTCACATGGCTCTTTCGCGGATTAGCTTCTCGCGAGCTTCTCGCGAAATCCACTGATTCTTCATTTAAGCTTGAGTCTTCACCAACTTAATACTAAACTCAATACAATAAAATCCCACAAAATACAAGGAACAAAATTAAAGCAATTACAACACTTTTTGTCATGGAATAAAGCCAACATAAAACATAGTTGTAAATCACAACTTTACACAATTAAATTCTAAATCATATATATATACTAGCCTCTGAGCACGCATGTGAGGATCTTTTTATTTTTATTTTTTTGGGTAAAGGTTAATAATTTGCATTTATTGTAATTTAGAAATATATATTTTTTTTTTCAAACAAATAAAATGATAATTTTTTTTTTTTGGAGAAAGAATAAAAATGATAAACTTTAGAGATAAGTAGTAACTGTAATTTCTTTTTTGATCTTAAAGGGGAAAAAATCCTAAATTTTAAAAATTCTCTTTTTGTATTCAAAATGAAATTTGTTATTTGACATTTATGACTCTATTTCTAAATGAAGTTACCCTTCATTAATGAGGATATTTTTGAACCACATAAAAGTTCAGTTGAAAGAAAGGAATCCTCTTACATATAGAATATATATATATATTACATATTTTAGAAATGTATAGTTTAAAAAAGTGTAAGCTAATAACATGTATAATTTGAACCTCTTCTAAAAGAAATGTATATTTTGAACAGTATAATTGTAATTATTTTTAATTGTATCCATTCGTATGCATGGGGCTACACACTAGTATATATTAATAGGCTAAACTTAGAGAAAGTCTAATTAGAATTTTAAATTAGAGTTCAATTTTGTGTTTTGTATCCAAATTTATGTGAAGAGCACTGTAGACACTCAATTTTACACCCATGATTTAATCAAGGAGTATGACTTGAATGACCATCCATGTACCCTAAAAATCATAATTGTATTACATGCATCAATTTGTTCTTGTATTACTTGCATCAATTTCTTCTTTCATTACATACATTAATTCATTCGTTGCACATCATAAAAATGATCTTAAGATTCAAACAGTCATAACGGTGTGTCCGGTTTGCAAATCGGACCATCGGATCAAAAGATATTGCATGATCAAGTTTACATAGTTAGCATGCATTATGCTCAGGAAGAGTCAACCATGCATGATCAATTTAAATTAATTTTAATTGGTTAAGAAATTAAAATTAATTAAATAATTTTGTGATTGGTTGATAATTAGTGTTTAAAATAAGGATGCATGAATAGGAAAAAAAGGGATAATTGGATAACAATAAAATTGTGGATAAAATGAACTTTATCAAGATTTAATTTAGGGTATTTATCTAGAAGATAATTGTTCTTAAAAAAGCCTGAATTATCTAGAAAAGAGATTTAAAAAAAAAAAAAAAATCATAGATGGAGAATGAAAATGCGTCTAGGTACAAGGACTGGTAAAAAAACCCTAAAAGAGGAGTCCAAACAGCACCTGAACACGAAAGTGAGGTTGGTGTCCAAGAGCCAATTCAGCACTTTTGGAGTGCCAAACAACACTCTAAAAGGGCCAAATTTTCCTTTGTTGGGCTTTTGCCCAACGGCCTTCGGGTGACGATAAGGCACACCTTTTTCGATCTTTCCCCAAAAGGATGCGTCCCGATTCACATCCTAATCGTCTGTGCCTATTCTTTAGAGTCTTCTGGCCTCTATAAATAGAGACTGAACCTCATAATTGAGCACATTTTTTTCTACACTCTAAGAGGCACACGTTTTGAGGCTCTCGAATTACTGATACTTGCTGATCCTCTTTGAGATTTGCTACTTAAATTAGCGTTTTAGGTTACAAGGATAGCTGAATAAGTTTCTTTGAACCCTACAACACCCTCTCAAGAGCAAAGAGTGCTCATGCAAGAGGTTGTTTCCTTCACCCTATCTTTTCTTTATGCTTCTTTTTATGTTGATGAATGTTTTTATTCATAGCATGAATTATTAATCATTATTTTGTTTAAAGCATTATTGTTTTTATGTAATTGTTATAGTCTCTTTCTTTAATATCAATAATTTGCATATGAACAACTCTTTTTTTTTTTTTTTTTTTTATAAATAAAATTAGATCTGCATCTTCCTTAGATGTAGATCTGAATTTTTCTTCACAATAAAACAGATCTGCATCTTCATTAGATGTAGATCTAAATTTTTCTCTAACATAAAACGGATCTGCATCTTCCTTAAATGTAGATCTGGATTTTCCTTAATCAAAACTAGTTTGTGTCTTCATTAGATGCAAATCCAAACATTTTTATCAAAAAAACTTATTTGTATCTTCCTTAGATACAGATCTGATTTTTTAATGCATGTAGATTTTTGAAATAAAGAAAAAGATAAAACATGATTGTTTTTGTGTTTATTGCATAAATTTAAATTATGAGTGAAACTCTCTTCTTAAAAAATCTTTTTCATTCTTTTAAAACATATAAAGACAGATTTGATTTATCTGTCATTAAAGATTTTTTTTTTATCATCACAACACCGATCTAAATTTTTATCTCCAAAAACCACTTTTTCTAAATACTACAAAACAGATCTGGTATTTTGACAAATCAAAATCAATTTTTTTTAACTGACAAAAAAAAAAAAACTGAATTAAAAAAAAAAAAAAAAACAAAGAAGAGACTTTATTCATGAATAAATTTGTGTGATTTAATTTTAGTGTCACTTGCTCAACATATCATTCATGACATGCATAAAAAGGCACATTGGTCACAAGAGTCTAGAAGACCATACTTTGTCTTAGCGGAATGGGTGCCTAACACCTACCCATTCCGTAACCTAGCCTCCGAATTTAGGTCTTTAGATAAGTAGATTTAAGCCTTGTTTCTACTTTTTATTTTGGGTAGATGTAACTAGGACAAAAAGCCATGTATTTTTTGTAGATTGTAACTAGGACCCCAAAGCTATGTAATTTTCAAGTTTTCCAAGATATGTAATTTTTATTCAATCAATAAAGAGAATAATTCAATCATTTATTTAGTTTTTTCTTATTTTTTTGTATAAAAATAAATAAATAAGTGGCGACTCCACACCGCTTACGAAAAAAGAGAGGTGCCCTAAAAGGTACCTGAATCTCTTTTTTAAGGGACACATTTTTTCAAGGTGTCTCACAGTGGCGACTCCACTGGGGATGTAGGGGGCTAAGTTTCGTATTAGACTAAAGTGACCAAATGTGTACCTTTGTTTTGCATGGTCTTGCATGGTATAGTTGTTTATTTATGTTTGATGGGATGTTGTATGATATTTTGGTGTATAATAATTTGTTGTTTGTATTGTCTGTTAAAATATTTCCCTAATTGTCATAGTGTATGTCATCCAAACAACAATGTATATACCCATTTTCAACAATTTTGTGGTGGTAGTAACCATGGATCACCGATACTCATTAGATTCGGGTACCCAGTGGCGAACTCACCAATTCATAGCCTAAAGTCATTGGATCATTTCCTATTGACTATAAAGGACAAACCATGTCGTTTGGACCAACACAATGTTCATTACATTACAAGTTGGGAGGTGTAATGTCCTAGCTATGGGAAACAATGAAACAACAAACTCACCCTACAACATAATGACTTAGAACCTACCCTTAGGTTGTTCTAGGTTAAAATTGCATTGCATGTTGAGTGTGTTTGTTTTGCTTGGTTGGTTGATGCAGATTGTGACCTAGCTTTAATTGACCCAAGAGAGAGCTCGTTCTAGAGAAGGAGAGAGAAAGAGAAAGAAGGGAGAGTTTGGTCAAGATCTAAAGGAAGACTGCAAAGAATACCTAAGGCCGACACTCAAGCCAGCAGCTCCAGTTCCTAGCCTATCACTCCCATCACGGTATTGAAGCCCGTAAGCATAGAGGACACTCCGCTGCTGCAACATCACATTCCCATATCCGACCTACATGATACTTCAAACGCCAACCAAATCACCTAACATCCACATATGGGGGGAGATACTTCAAACCTCAATCAAATTACTAAGCACCAACATATGAGGGGAGACACTTTAAACCCCAATCAAGCAACCAAATACCTACAAATGGGGGGGAGACCTTTCAAACCATAGTCAAGTAACCTAACATCCACAAATGGGGGGAGACACTTCAAACCCCAAGATACCGATCCTAATGAAGACAATGAGACCAATTCAAAAGAAAAAAAAAATGAAGAGTTTGTTAGGACATATGTGATTCAACGTTAGGAACATATGTCAATATTTTATGTAATTGGCTAATCCTTTGACAAAACGTATTTTACTTGTAATTGGATAGATCTAGGATGTGTTTAATGCTTTAAGAAATAAGGTTTCAAGTTCAAGTGTTAAAGCCATGCAAGTCTGTCCAAGAATCAAGAAATGAAGTGTTGGATTTTAAAGATCGATAGCTAGCATCTATTGAGGTTTAAGAGCAGCTGAAGCCCATGGCTCAATAGCTAGCTTGATAAATGGCTATCTATCGATGTTTATGAAACTCAGTTTTTTAGAGCTAGTTTTCATCTAATTCATGAGTATGTGTTTAGGCTTTCTTTTCTCACAACCCTAAACATATATAAGGATTATTTTGAGGGCCGTCAAAGGTTGCACAATTGCACAAGTGTAGAGCAAAGTCTTGTTCATGCAAATTGTGACCAAAGACAGAATTTTTCCTAGTTCATCTTTCTCTTGAAGAAGCTGCTGTGTTTGTATACCATAGGGTTTTGTGACAAAAGAGCTTCTTGATCTTCATTGTGTAATGAACTGAAGAACTTTGCAGCCAACATCTTTCTCAAGTTGGAGATTAAGTCGTGTACTGGGATCCGCACAATTGGTTAGTCATGTACTGGGAATTGTGCATTGAAAAGGAGAGATTGTCACTATAGAACAAGTCCAATTGGGTATTGGGATAAGGGTTCAACTGTAGGTTGGTATAAGGTACTGGGATTCCTTTACTTGTAATCACTTGTTTTGATAATAGTGGATTCTTAAGAGTGGTGACCTTAAAATTACCCAGTGGGGTTTTTACTGTGTAGGTTTTCCCTATTTGTAAACAAATCACCATGTCAATTTCTTTTCCGCTGCATACTTTAGATAATTGGTGATTTGTTTGTGCTACTACATGCTTTGCATGTTAATTTGATTAATTAATAAACTTGGCTAATTAATCAATTAATATATCACAAGAGGTCAATACATTCTTGGTCTAGCAGGTACACTCTGATTAGGTTTTAATCTTTGCTGTGTGATCCATTGACCCCTATTTGTCATGGATAGAGAACAGTCTCTTATTATACCTTATTTATTTGATGGCACTAATTATGCATACTGGAAAGTACGCATGAGAGCTTTCTTGCAGTCATTAGATGACAAAGTGTGGCAAGCTGTGGAGATAGGCTAGACCAAGCCTACGGAAGCGCCAGCCAACTGGAATGATGCTAAAATTAAGGTGGCAAACTTCAACAGCATGGCATTGAATGCTTTTTTCAGTGCAGTCACGAATGAGGAGTTCAATAAGATATCCTCTACTGAAATTGCTAAGGAAGCATGGACTATTCTCCAGACAACCTATGAGGGAACCAAGACTGTCAAGGATTCAAAGTTTCAGAGGCTCATTACAAGTTTTGAAAAGATCAAGATGGAGGAGGATGAGCCGTTTGATGAGTTCTATGCTAAGCTCAAGTACATAGTAAACTCAACATTTAATCTTGGGAAAACCATTCCTGAACCCAAGATTGTGAGAAAGGTGCTTAGATCTCTACCCACGAGATTTCATGCCAAGATCACCTCGATTGAGGAATCAAAGGATATTGACAAAATTCCTTTGACAGAGCTGGTTGGTAATCTGTGGACTTATGAGTTTGATTTGACAAGGATCGAGAAATCAAGCAAGAGTAAGAGCATGGCATTGAAGGCCAAGAGCAGTGATACTGATGAGTCTTCAGACGATGAAAATTCTAAAATGAAATCCTACATTACAAGGCAATTCAAGACATTCATGAAGAATGACAATGTAAAGGGCTTTGACAAGGACCATAGGTAATCCAGTTCCACATAGTTCAAGAGTCAAGACAAAGGGAAGAAAGATGCTAAGGATGGAGGTCAGTACACTATTCCCTTAGGACCAAAATGCTTTGGGTGTCAGGGCTTCAGTCACATGAAAAAAGAGTGCCCTACTTACTTCAATACCATCGGAAAAAGCAAGGCACTTGCTGCTACCTTGAGCGACACTGAGCCTGAGGATGACTCTGATAATGAGGATGATGGAATCCTAAATGCCTTCACTACCACCGTAAATCCTACTGAAGGGATTGTTGAAGATGTGGATGAAGAAGAGGACTTGGTGGAGTCTAAATTTGAGAAGATGGATGAACAAGATGACATCCTCACAGCCTATGCAAAGTTATACAAGGTCTCGAAAAAGTATGAGAAGTTGTATAGGTTGGCCACCAAGAAACTTAGTGATGTGGAACTTAAGCGAGAAGAAATCTCCACAAAGTTTGATAAAGCCAATCAGACTATTGGAGCACTGAGATTTGAGAATAATTTCTTGGCTGAGAAGACCAAGAAGCTTGAGGCAGAACTGTTCCAAGTCAGAGCTCAGTTAGAAATGACTTTAAGTGCTAAGTTCGATAAGATGCTCAGACTTCAGAAATTTGCTTTCGATTGAACCGGTTTAGGGTATGATTTCTCTTCTCCTAGTATTGCTTTTACTAGTACTACTATTTTTGTTCCTCTTGCCAATAATGTTGAAATTGAGAACAATGATGTTAAGAATGAATTAGTTAGTAAGAACGTAGAAAAATGTAAATCTATCTTAGGAGCACCTCGTAAACTTGATAAGAAAGAAATTAAGAACTCTAGGGCTAAGAAAGGAAATACTCAAAAAATCAAACAGAAAAAGCAACATTTTTGTCATCACTGTGGCACAGCTAGACATACCCGACCAAATTGCTATAAGTGGCTAGCCACTCAACAAAGCAACAGCATGATCACATTGGGAAACTAGAATCAGTGTCTATCCTCCTTTGCTCCTCTTGGAGATCTTCTCAAAGCCCTCATGTTCCTTTCGAACTTGAATGGTTTCAATTATTCCCCCTCATTGCCAGATCAAGGGTTTGCTAAACGAAAAGGTTCTTCCAAGCTGTGGGAGAAAAAGGGTTTTAAGTGATTCTGTCACTGCTTCTCTCTCACCCCTTCTTGTTTTGCTTTTGCATTACTTGTGTGTTTTGAGTCAATCTAGTTTTATGCATTGTTTTGTTTAACATGTTTTTGTTTGTTTATTTTTCAATTTATTATTTTTTTTTTTACTTTGTTTTTCACAAAAAATAAAAAAAAAAATTGAAAAATCAGAAAAATACAAAAACAGTGTATGTTTGTATACATTGGTACTTGTGTACTTTGGATTGCCATTGAAACAAAGTTTTCTAAACTTCGTATTTTTTGTAGCTTAGATGAGCATCTCTTTGCACAACTAAGTGAGTGAGCTTCGTAGCTCATGTTAAGTAATCTCTTGTACTTAACACTCGTATCACTCTTTTCGACGGAAATGACTAGAAAATCCTAAGAGAAAGGCATAAATAACCATCTTACCATTGTTGCCCGCCAATCATGAAATGACATTTGTATGCTTCGGCATAGCAAAAGTGGAATGTCAAATGCTTAACATCATTGGGTATTTCTTTACCGGTTTGGTTTCCTGGGTTACCATATTGTTATGTTCTTTATTTTCCGTACTTTACAATAATATGATGTGTTTGTGTTAACCTAGATCTGAAATTGGACTAAGTAATCAACTTGGCTAATTAACTAAGTTAATCTATTGTGTTTGATGGGGTCTAAAAACGTACAAGTACAAATTGAAAGAAAAAGGTATAACTTTCTGGTTTTAGTGTTCCTTGTTATGGCAAAAACTTAATAGCATGTTATTTCAAATAAGTGAGAAACCAGGCTAGACCTTAACATATGGTCTTAATCATTTCTAATCTTATTGTTTCTTTATCAGGCTGAGGGAAAATTATAAATACAAAATGGAAAAGTATACAGTCATACACACAAGAGTACTTTTACAAACGCCTATGGGAGCCAGTCGTATCTGCATCTTGGTGCAAGTTTACTGAACTTGAGAACATACTTGTCTTATAACCCAATTCCTTGAAGTTGACGCATTGAGTTGCAAGATTCATACATAATCTATAGCTTTATATTAGCAATGCAGTTACTATCCATTTTCCTGGACCATGATTCATAGGCAAAATTGGTTGGTCAGTAACTAGACATTGTTAGTTAAAACATTAAAAATTCATTAGTTTTATGCATTTTTGCAATGTGAAAAATGGCATGTAATTGGAACAAGAAATTAAGGCAGTCAATGGTACAACCTATTCAAGTAGAGTGAATATGACTTATTTGTGAAGAGTATCATTGTTAGTGAAATTAGTATATATAATTCATACCTGAATTTTTTTTTTTTTTTTGATTAGTCTAACTTGAGTAACTTAATCATCCTAATAAGCTAAAAAAGTTAGGATGTGATTTATTTGTTTGTTTTTTTGGCCTATAAAAGAATATTTGATGCTTTGATATTAGAGTACCAAAAATAAGACTTGGTTTAGCTATTAAATTTTGGTAATTTTTTAATGAATTTCCACACTATGAGAAAGGATGTGAATTCCAAACAAGAATTTTCTCTTTCAAATTCCATTTAAGTACTTGAAATTTTAATATTGCTGACAATTGTAATGTTTCACAGTCTTATGGTTAGTATACTCCACATAATCAGTTTTTGTAATAGAAGACTCACATGCGTACTATTTTGTAAATTTGCAGAGATGCAAGCTGAGTTTTTTAGAAGAGAGAAAGCAACCAATATAATGCCTTATCTAGATATTGATATCTTCATGAAGGTAAGAAAGAAGTTGTTGTGAATGGTTTATTCTCTACCTTAGTAAATGATAGATACTCTAGCTCAAATTGTGTTTTTATCAAAGCCTATGCTTAAAGTAAGATTTAATAGACTCACATTTTTTGGTCTAGAGAAGTCACATTCGTTGCGATTGACAAGTTATGTGGTTTTATTTTGGCTTCTACTATTTTAAGGGAGCATCAACAAAAGTCCAAGAGGCAAGCTAGCATCATTAAAGATTATTTTCTAAAGGCAACATCAACATGGAGTGTCAAAGTTACATAACAGTTTTGCCCAATTTACCATTTATTTGAGTTCACTTCATTATAGGTTTTGGGATTTGAAGTGTACATTGATACCATGGTTGGAGATTAAATGTTCAAGGGATACCTCAGCCTTAGGAGGACAAAGGAAGTGTGTTATAGCAGGTGAACTTGATTAAGAACACCAATTCACCTTAACTTTTGTTAATTGAAATAATTATGTCTTTGATAATAAAATGAGAGATGAGGTCTCTCTCTCCCAAAAAAAAAAAAAAAAAAACAAGTGAAAGATGAAATGCAGGTTGGACCAGTAAAAGCACTGTTTATGGATGAGATATCTATTGGTTTGGACTGCTTGACAACTTTTCAAATAGTGAATTTGCTCAAATTATGTATTCACACTCTTCATTGAACTCCTGTCATCTCACCTCTTTTTGATGATATTATTCTCCCCTCTAATGGCCAGATTGTGAACTAGGGTCCCCGCAAACACGAGCTTGATTTTTTGAATCCATGGTCTTTAAATGTCTTGAAAGGAAAAGTGTGGTTAACTTCTTTTTAAGAAGTAAGTGTAGATATAGGTTTTTTTTGTTTAATATGTTCCAATAGAAATAATTGATCTTTGAAAGGTGAGCGTCATGTAGAGACTCTCATTTTGAATCCATATGCATAATAAAACGTTTATAGGTAACATCACATAAGACCGAAAGCAATATTGGGCATGTCAAAATGAACCTTACTGGTTTTGTTGAATTTGTCGAGGCATTTGAATCATTCCATTTGGGAAGGAGTTTAATTAAATTTGAAAATAATTAAGGTTAGTAATTAGTTTATGTTTTGCCAAATTTTACATTCACATGTTTATATGTTATGCTTTTGATTGGTGTTTTTTATTTTATTTTTATAAAAATGTGGTTTTTGATATTTTTGTTTTTGGTGTTTTATGATGGTACAGGAATGCGATGATTCTTAAGTCAGTGACTTAGGTGAATAAATTGAGGGAATTGGGTATGCGCCTCTTTTCAAGAAACTGGAGAGTTCATTTCTTGGTAGTTTTTGTTATTGTAATGTATTTTCACTATTTTGTATGGAACAAATGATTCTTGTCGATGTTAAATTTGTATTTATTAGGCTGCATTCGGTTTTGAGGATTTAAAACAAGGGTTTTAAGAATAGTTGTTAGTGTAATTGTTAGGTGATTTTGTCCAGCCAAAAATACTTGCAATCTTATGAATTTGAAATGATATCTAAAATCTAATCATTTTATGTAAAGTGACTTAGCCTAAAAGGGGGAAGCAACCGTCATGCTTGAGTATTAGATTTCTTTTGTTCTCAAAATTGTTTGAAATTGAAAATTTATTTAATCCAAACATACCATAAAATTCAATTTGGCAATGATCACTATTAAAGGATATAATAGTAATGGATATTGTATGGACTTGATTTGAACATCTAGCCCAAAAGATGTATGGACTTAAGCTCAAGAAGCTCAAAACAATAAATTTGTAAAGAGCGGGTTGGAAAACTGGGCTTTGATGAATTAAGTAATAAGCAAATATATCTTCATGACAAAGAAAGAAAGGTAACAAACTTTCACTAAAGAAAAACGTCCTCGGTCAAGTCCGAGGAGACTGATTCTTATATATTGCTTTTAACGCTTTATTACAAGTCTAGTTCTAGATTGCTACAGTGTTTCTTTCTTAATTTTTCGATCCCCCTTCCTTCAGGGGTCTCTTACATTATATATCTCCTTCCCCATAATCCTAACCTTCCACTTGTTGATCATCCAAGCTACCACTTGAGTACCTGTCCCACCAAACACCCTTTTTGGCTTCCTGTGAGTCGTGGTAATCAAGGCAACACTGTTCAGGGGTCTTCTCTACATAAATGCGACCAAAAAGTTAGCTGCAAGGCATTCAATGCGGTGGTAGCAGCTTTTCCTAGGTATCTCTTAGGCTCCCTTCTCTAGTACGCTCGAGGAGTACGTCCTTATCACTGGAGCTTTCTGGAAAGTCGCCTTGATCATTGGGATCTACATCAGGCCCATGTTTAGCTTATCCGTGGAGGTCTTCTTCCTTGAACCACACTCCCCTTCATATCATATAAAGGAAGCTGAGGCCAAGACTAAAGAAGATGATCCTAAGGCCAAGGACGTTTCTAGCTCTCAGCCGAGCCAAAAGGAAGACCCTCCTACTCCCAAGGCCCAAGCTTAGCACTTAGGATTTTCTTTGTAGTATTTTCCATGTATAACTTTTTGTAATGGCATTCTGCCACCAGACATAATGTATTCCCTTTTTCTGTTTAATGGAAATGTTTTTTCTTTTTATCTCTCGTACCTTTACTTTTATGTGCTTCGAAGTTCATTACTGTTATAAATAGTATTGAATTGTTGCTGCTTGTCTTTATTAAAGGCTAACAATAACATACTGCTAACAATCTAAGTAATTTGATAAAATACAAGCAATAGATAGGTTTACCACATATTTGTATTGAGAATTGATTCTTCTGTAATGAAGGCTGAGTCCAATAAAGATGAATATATACTTTGTAAAAAATAGAAGGAGAGACTGCCTTCATCCTGCTCATTACTTAGATAAATAAATAAGGACTTCAACTTACAAAAAATCATTGATCTGGGGAGTTGGGTATGACCCTTGATTCATATTGACACTTAGCAAAAGGCTAATAAGTCTCACAGCGTTAATTCTCCCTTAGTACGTGATCTAGGCGATCAGTCAAAACTAGGATTCCGTTTAACACTTAGAAAGATGTCATAGAGTGTTAATTTCCCCAAAGCATCTAATCTGAGGACCCAGGCATGACTAAGGTTCTGTTTAATCGATTACAAATATGTCATAGAGTGTTAATTTCTCCAAAGCATCTGGTCCGAGAACTCAGGCATGACTAAAGTTCTGTTTAATCACTTACAAAGATGTCATGAAGTGTTAATTTTCCCAAAGCATCTGGTCCAAGAACTCAGGCATGACTAAGGTTCTGTTTAATCACTTACAAAGATATCATAGAGTGTTAATTTCCCCAAAGCATCTGGTCTGAGGACTCAAGCATGACTAAGGTTCTGTTTAATCACTTACAAAGATGTCATAGGGTAAAAAGTGGTATTTACACAATAAAGAGGCACATGACAAAGGAAACTTTCATTAATAATAAAGATGTCAAGTTGTTTACAATCCAAGGTTATGGTATTACACGTTCATCTAGGTCTTCGAGGAAGTAAGCTCCTATACCAGCCACCTAGGTGATGCGATATGGCCGCTCCCAATTGGTCCCCAGCTTTCCTCATTCCAGGTTCTTTGTGTAACACCCCAACCTAATTGCATAATTAATTTTATGGGTTATATGCTTGTTATTATCTTAATTACTTTTAAGTGCATGAAACTTTGATATTGTGATATTATAAAACATATATGCTCTTTTAATGTTGAAGAAATGAGTTTTATTAAGGTAAGGATCTATATGCAAAGTTATATTATTCTTTGGGCCTTTCTAAAAATATAAGCTTATAAGGGGTGAAAAATATAAATGCCAAAAGTGTAAAAAGTGGGTGTGATCTTTTCTTTCCCTAGCATTACACGTACCCCCACCCCAAAAGTCCACTTCTCTTATATTCTTTGCTGCTCCAGAACAGCTCCTTAGTTCATCTTTTCTTTGCTCCTTTGTTTTCTTCTCCTTTTGCTCTTACATGGCCACACCTCTCTCTCATTCTCTCATCGATAATCATAGTTTCTCTAAGAAGAAATTAAGAGCCTAACACTAAAGTTTTAGCTTCAAAGTTGTGGGTAAGTAATTTAAACTTCATCTAATTTTGTGTATTTTGATAGTATAATTGTTTGTTTATTTTCACTCTTTGTTCTCTACTCTGATTTTGGAAGCTGAACTTGTGATTTTGTTTTAGTAATTTGAAAGTTGATGATATTGTGGTCTATTGGATTCT
Organism: Quercus gilva; assembly: GCA_023621385.1. Lineage (NCBI taxonomy): Eukaryota > Viridiplantae > Streptophyta > Magnoliopsida > Fagales > Fagaceae > Quercus > Quercus gilva. The sequence continues at coordinate 49,937,320 of CM042473.1, read as the reverse complement.
TATTAAGGTATTTTATTACGTGTAGTATAGGTATAAAAATAACCAAATGAAATGAAGGCCTATTGCTATTAGTTGATGATTTTGTAAGAACATGTACTGAAGCTGTCACTATGACAGATTTGGTGTTTGCAACAAGACAAATATGTATTAAATCATACTCTGTGAATTAGGATGTTAAAAGTAGTTTTATGAATTCTAAGACACACATGGTTGTTATGAAAGTGGTCTCACAGCATTTGGATGAGTATAAAAATAATGGTTTAATTTCTAATTTGCATGATTGTCTGTCAGGACAGATTTGGATGCGTTGTCTTGTATGATTTTTAATAAATCATGTTTTTATGCTTTGACTCTGAAATTTTTATGGTATATACTGGACATATAGGAGAGTAGGTCTGTAAAATTTCATGACATTTGGATATGTTTGGATAGCCCATTTGTATTTTACAAATGGGGCATATGCTGCTGGAATGAGCAGTGAACAACATATGCTACACCTGACTTTGTGGATTTAATTATCAAGTTAGGGTGAATTTTTTGAGCTATAATTTAATATGCTCATCCTTTGGTATGTTTGGATCATATATAAATTTTATACCTTGGTTTCTCTATGGTTTGGGTACATAATGTGTTTGATGATTGTATCATGTGCTTTGGGGAACCATGTGTGATGGGAAGTAAGGATTTTCTTGAGTTTGAGAGTTAGGTTGTGATTGAGGTATAAGTTTATATATTAGGAAGAGTTGGTCAGTAATAAGTTTTGGTTTTTCATTTAGGTGGCGAGAATGAGAACACGGGCACTTGAGCTCCTTTTGTACAACTCTCTCGCGTCTACTGTTTTCAGGTAGGGGATTTGTGACATGTGCTCTTGATAAGTATAAAGATTGTTTAGAAAAGTATTATGCATTAAAGCTTTTAACTAGAGATATTACATATAAGCATGATTTAAGTAAAATATGTGTTTGTGAGTGGTTCAATCTTATATACATAATAATTTTAGCATATTGATGCTATTATTTATATCATGAACACAATATTTATGAATGAAGTGAATTTGCTACTGTTGTGAAACATTTATGTAAAAGCAAAAGTTATAAAAAAAATATAGTTTTCAGTTATTCCATTGTTATGATTTGAATTCAGCTAGTAGGAGTTATAGTACTGGTAGTTCCATGGAGATTCCGTTTGGCCATTATTAGTGGGATTGGCTTTACTGTACCCGCCCTTGTTGGTTACAACCAACTTATGGAGGATGTCAACCTACCCCCATGGTTGAAAATATGTATTATGATATGATTCCAGAATTCCCTAGCATTGTCAGGAATGCTGGATGCCTGGCACTTTGTGCTGGAAGCCTCCCAAAGTTTTGACAGACTTACAATTGGATTAACTAATATGTATTATAAATGAGCTATTAAGCTATTTGGAAACTATAAGAAAATTATGATGATAAGTCTGATGAGAAGTTTATGATAAAGTGTTTTATTGTCTTTCAAAGATAAGATTATTGAATTATGTTTAAGTTCCTTAATATGTCCTTTTATTATTATATGAAAGGAAAATGAAGTATTTTTATCTGAAAGTTCATAAGTTATTTTAAGAACAACGTGAATAGTATGAAGGCTATTTTATCAAAGTTGGCATATCTATAAAATATTTGATTTACATGCATTCTTATTAAATGCCCATGGAGCTTAAAACCTTACTGCGTTTCGCAGCTCAGCCTATTATATTTCAGTGCACAAGTTCTTCTTGGAAGCAGCGAGAGTGTTAGCGGTGGCAAGGATTTCGTGATTCTCGTTTTTTAGAATGTATAGTTAGTTTTTTGTTGTATAGTAGTTTAGCTCTTTTGTTGTATAGGAGGAATCAAGATATACTTGATCCTTTGAGCACAGATGTAATTCAGAACCTTAGTTTGTTTTGAACCCCAGTTGTATGTCTTTGGGGTTAGGTTTGTAATAAGAGCTTTGCTAAACGTTTATCTACGTAATATTTACACAAATACCTGAAGTTTCAACCAAGTGGTAATCTTGCAAGGTTCAAATGAGATGAAGTTCAAGGTTTTCATCATTTTGTTTGTCTATTATGGTCTTTATGCAAGAAAATAAGCAGGAATTCAAGAAATAAATTCTTGATAAGCACCTTTAGTTTAGGTTGGTTCGTGTTAGTATTGAGGTAAACTTGATATTAACATGCCAATCATGCTCTAAATTCTAAAGTATAGGTTTGGGTCATGACACTTTATGGGACCTAGAACCTTTCTCAACACCAAGTCACTAGGTGCTAACAGTCTCAGCCTCACATTGGCATTATAACCTTACTTGAGCTTGTGTTGGTAATACACCAATTGGACCATCACGTTTTCTCTTCTCTCTTCAATCAAGTCTAAGCTTTTCTCTAGCAGCCTGTTGTTATTGCTCAGATCGAAAGAACTTGTTCTCAGTGTTGGGAAGCCAGTCTCAGATCAAAAGACTATTGACTATTGACTAATTAGTGTCGGTTGGTGTATGTTTGGTACGAACCTTTGACACTGGTCGCACTTCCTTACATATTCCTGTGCCTCCTTTTGCATGTTTGGCCCCTAGTAACCTTGAGTGATAGCTTTGTCCACTAAAGATCTACCTCTAGTGTGGCTTCTACAAATTCCCTCATGCAACTCCTCAAGGAGTAATTCTGTTGCCTCGAGGTATATACAGAGCAGGTATGGCCTAGAAAATGAGCGTTTATATAATTTTTGGTCCTCAAACAGCTAGAAACGAGGAGCTTTTCTTCGTACCTTGTTTGCTTCCAATTTCTCCTCGGGTAGGATATCCTTCTTGAATAGTACTATGGGGTCCATCCAGCTAGGCCCTATTCTGACTTGGTGAACATGGACCACCTTTCTCCTCACCCTTGCGGGCTTGTGCAAATCCTCTACAAGGATGACCCGAGGTAAGCTCTGTGCCGAGGAGGTTGCAAGTGTGGCTAAGGAATCAGCATGTGTGTTTCCACTTCTAGGGACTTGCAACAAGTTGAAAAATTCGAATCCTGATTGTAGATGTCTAACCTGACTCAAGTACCCCTGCATTCTTTCATCTCTCGCTTCAAGTTCTCCTTTTACTTGGCCAAGGACTAATCTTGAGTCTGAGAACATCTCTACTGCCTTTCCGCCCATTCTTTGAACCATGGCCATTCCCATCAGTCGAGCCTTATTCTCAGCTTCGTTATTTGTGGCCGAGAACCCCAATCTTAATGATTTCTCAATGATGATTTTCTCGGGTGAAACCAGAACCAATCCTACTCTGGAACCCTTCTAATTTGCTACACCATCAACGTATACTTTCCATGGTAAGGGACCTTGTTGAAAGATCATGCCAACCGATTTTCCATCCATGTGTTGTGTTTGTGCCTCTTCTTCCAATGGGGATTAAACTCAGCTACTAGATCTGTTGAGGACTTGACCCTTGACAAAGGTATGAGGCATATATTTTATGTCGAAAGCCCCCAGCATTGTCCCCCATTTAGCAATCCTCCCCATATAATCAGCACTTCGGAGTAGAGCTCTGAACAGGAGTTGAGTCAGGATTACTACCGTATGTGCCTAGAAGTAATGAGGGAGTTTACGTGTAGCATGTACCACCGCTAAAATGGCTTTCTCTAGTGGCAGATAGCGGACCTCGGCCTCATATAGAGACTTGCTTACATAATAAACTGGCCTTTGTATGCCACTATCAACTCGTATCAAGACCAAGCTTACGGCATAGGGGGTCACAGCAATATAAGCAAACAAGACCTCATCTGCCTCAGGACTAGACATGATAAGTGGTCGTGAGAGATAGTTCTTAAGCTGCTGGAAAGCTAAAGCACACTCCTTGGTCCACTCCAATCCCTTCCACTTATTCATCAATAGGAAGAAGGGTCTGCATCTATCCGCTGATTGAGAGATAAATCATTTCAAGGCAACAGTCATTCCAGTCAGTTTCTAGACTTCTTTAGGATTCCGAGGTAGTTGTAAACTGTTATTGCTTTAATTTGGTCGGGATTAACCTCAATTCCCTAGTGAGTTACCATGTAGCCCAAAAATTTGCCTGATCCCACACCGAAAGAGCATTTGGAAGCGTTAAGGCACAACTTGTGCGTCCTCAGAATTTCAAAAATGTTCCCGAGATCTCCTACATGCTCAGACACTACCTTACTTTTCACCACCATGTCATCTATATAAACCTTAATACTCTTGCCCAATTGCGGTTCAAGCATCCTAGTCATCATCCTTTGATAAGTAGATCCTGCATTTTTCAAACTAAAGGGCATCACTTTGTAATGGGAGTTTCTAGTAGGAGCAACAAAAGTCATTTTATCCTGATCTTTCAGGGCTAGTGGTATCTAGTGGTACCCTTGAAAAGCATCTAAAAAGCTCATCCGAGAATGGCCCACAGTTGCATCCACCAGCTGGTCGATCCTAGGCATAGGGAAAGGATCTTTTGGGCATGCCTTATTTAAATCTGTGAAGTCTACACACCCTCGCCATTTCCCACTCTTCTTCTTTACCACCATAGTATTGGCCAGCCACTTAGGGTAGAAAACATCCTTGATAGCTCCTGCTTGCTTAAGCTTCTTCACCTCATCTCTAACAGCATCAGAGTGATCCTTGGACAAGCGCCGAGGTGGTTGCTTCTTGGGGGTGACAGATAGGTTAACAGTTAAGTGGTGGCAAATGAAGCTCGGATCCACCCCTTGGGCTTCATAAGCACTTCATGCAAATACATCCATATTTCTCTTAAGAAACTCTATTAGCTCTTCCATCTCTAGAGGAGGAAGCTGAGCACCGATCAGAAAAAACTTCTTCGGATCATCGCCGATAACAACTATTTCTAAGTCTTCATACTTTGCCTCCTCGGCTGATCCATCGATCGGCAATTCAAAGCTTTTAATTGCTATGACTCCCTTGCAGCAGAGGTTGAGGACTCAGCCTTGGGCTGATGTAGGATGGCGGCTACCAAGCTTTGCCTAGCTATGGATTGACTCCCAACAATCTCTTCAATTCAGCCATCCGACGGATATTTCACCTTTTGGTGTAAGGTAGAAAAGACGGCTCCCAACGCATGTAGCCAGGGGCTCCCAGCGCATGTAGCTAGGGCCTAGCCATAATGGTCATGTAGGGGGAATAAGCGTCCACCACGATGAAGTCTACCTCCACCACTTCCAAACAAGTCTACACAGGTAGTCTAATCTGGCCCTTCGAAATGATGACCATCCCATCAAAACTTCCCAGGGGAGAATTGTACGCCGTTAGGTCCTTAGGTCTTAAGTTCAGCCCCTTGTACAGATTGGGGTACATTATCTCGGCACCACTACCTTGGTCCATCATTATCCTCTTCACATCATATCCCCCAATCTTGAGCGTAACCACCAAAGCGTCGTCATGGGGTTGTACGGTTCCAACCTTATCTTCATCGGAAAAGCTCAACGCCGGTTGGATACTTACTTTAGCCCTCTTTGGCTCAGCATTTGAGTCCTCGACAGTAAGTCGAATGATAGACATTACCTTGGAGGGGCAAGACTCGGTCCTCCCTGGTGCGGCAAAGATGACGTTTATCATGCCTAACGAAGTCTTGAAGGAGCATCTCTCTGGGGTTCCTGGCCAGTCTGATTCCCCTAGCCATTAGAATGATGCAAGAACTGCTTCAACTTTCCTTCTCGAATCAGCTGATCCAAATGGTCCCACAAATTTCTACAGTCTTTTGTAGTATGTCCCTGGTCCTTATGATACTAGCAATAGAGGTTCTGATTGTGCCTCATAGGGTTTCCTGCCATCTTATTTAGCCATTTGAAGATTGGCTCATTCTTAATCTTCTCCAAAACTTGATGCACCGATTCCTGAAACACCGCGTTAACCACCTAAGTATTGGCAGACCCTGACTGCTCAACAAAGTCTCTCCGAGGCCAGTTGTTGTTGTATCAATTTGACCTGAAATCCCTCCTCTCTTGAGAGATAACCTTAGCCTTACCTTTCCCCTACTACTGGAGTTATTTCGTGGAGTTCTTTTGTGTATCCCTTTAACTTCTATTGCCTTTCCTTTTATACTTGCATGCCTCATTAATGGGCAATGAATTACTATATTTATGCTCAACGGCTAATGCGTTACAAAATCTTTGTTTGAAATTCACAACTCACTCTATGACCATTGCTCTGTCTATTACACTTTGTCATCAATGAGCGTAATAAATGCATAACGTCTTCTCTTGGTTAATGACGATCTTAGATTAATGACGATCATAAATTACTAACTCATCAAGTTAGTTTTCCCTCATTTCCTGCTATTTGCATTCCTCTATTTTGTATATATAGGCAAAGTAGATATTTATTTTGTACTCTCTCATTTTTTATTGATTCAGAAACAAAGCTCGGTTTTATTTGGAGAATTGTGTTTTTTTTTTTATATGCCCAAACCTTTAATTGTTTAAGGTATGCAATATGCATATGCTGTGAAAATAAATACGCCCCCGCTACCTCGGTATAAGTATAACGTAGCTCCCCTATAGGAGGTATGACATTTATATTTATACTTGCTTTGCAACCTAGGAGGGTCTTTTGGGGGGTGTTTATTGGATGAGTCTTGCTATTGGCACCGAAAGTTGAACATACTCTCTCAAGTTGGGTAGTCATTCACCTTACTTGAACACATCACAATACTACAAAGTGAAGAGAAAGTCTGAAATTTTCTTGAAATTTTTGATGCTCTAGACTTTTTGTTTTCTAAATCAAACGAATCTACCAATTAATTCAAAGAGATTGCATAGCCAACATCTTATTATTATTATTAGGCGAGATTCAAACTCATGCCCTTAATTTTGACAATAAAGCCATTGTTGTTCAATATTTTGTTATTTAAGTTTGGAAGAGAAAACCGAATTATGTTATATCATTGAAATAGACCCCACTGACTTTCAACACTTTAAACTGCGAGGACCTATAAAATGGTTTTCTTGATCAATTATATTCTAAATACTACAATTTAGAGATGATTTTAAATTTGACCCCTTTGGCAACTTAATCAATTAATTTAGCCAAGTGAAATTAATTAGATTCAATTACATGCAATAAGCTTGGTAGCACAAACAAATCACCAACTAAGTTAAATGCAGCAGAAAATATATTTGACACAGGTGATTTGTTTACGAATGGAGAAAACCACTAAGGCAAAACCCCACTGGGTGTATTTAAGGTCACCACTCCCGAGAATCCATTATTATCAAAACAAGCAGTTACAAGTAAAAGAAATCTTAGTACCTAATACCAACCTACAGTTGAACCCTTACCCCAATACCCAAATGGACTTGTAATGTAGTGACAATCTCTCCTTTCAATGCACGGCTCCTAGTATGTGACTAACCAATTGATGCATAGATCCAAACATGTGACTAACACATCAACTTGAGAAAGATGTTGGCTGCAAAGTTCTTCAGTTCATCCAACGATGAAGATCAACAAGCTCCTTGGTTACAAAACCCTTAGTGCAAAGACGCAACAGCTTCTACAAGGAATATGATGAACTAGGACAAATTCTGTCTCCGGTCACAATTTGCATGCATAATCAATTTGCATTGAATTGCATCACTTTGCATCACCTCTAATGGCCCTTAAAATAATCCTTATATATGTCTAAGGTTGTGAAAAAAGAAACCCTACACATTCTAGCCTCGTCAAAATGACCAACTTCTGATGCTCACATTACACAAATTACTACTTTCTCAACAAAAAAAACAAAAACAAAAAATTACACAAATTACTATTTTGAAGTAAGTTTTAGATCATTTTTAGGGACATAAAAAAAAGTTTTTAATTTTAACTTTTTTTTAGCGAGAGGTGCTATAATTTTGACAAAATTCTCATTTATTTTATGAAAAAGGCCATAGTAATATAAAAATTTAAAACAATTTGAACTTCAAATTCTTTTCTTTCTTTTTTTTTGGATTAAAAAAAAATGGGGAAATGTTATGATTTGCTTGAGGCAAAAATATAAATCTCTTGATTTATTTGTTAATCTTGTTTAAAACATTTAATCTTTTAACTTTTTTAAAGAATAATATTTATTATATTTTTTTTCAAATGAAAAATGAAATTTCGAAAACACCTTTTTATAATTTTAATTAGTTCAAATAAAATTAATGAAATTTAGACGTTTACTTCCAAGTAAAGTAAAGGTGTGTAAAATTACATAAAATTATATCAATTAACTGGAATTAAAATGGAATGCCAATTGCTTTTTTGTAACTTCTTAAAGTGACGAATTAGAATTAATGCAATGTCATTTTCTTATAGATTTATTATTGAATTTTACAAAATGTTTATTGTGTACAACTCACAAATAGCACTTTAGCAATTATGTAAAATTTCATTGAAAATTTTTATGTTACGATGCTTATAATTAAGTAATGTTAAGGATATGTGATTTTTGTATTTGCTTGATCAAGACTAGATTGTCCTTCCTCGTCATGTATATCGTGAAATAAATAGAGTGACGGATGAACTAGCAAAAAGGGGACAAGAACAATTGTCCAACTGTTTTATATATATATATATATATATATGGAACATTTTGAAACTGTGGGGGCCTCTTAGTGTCAATGGGCCAAAACCTGTTTTGCTACACCAAGGCCTATGAACTTAATGGGTAAGAGAGTCGAGACTGGCCTTATGGGGTCATACTACAGGCCAGCTTGTGCGCAAGCCAAACATGCCCAATGTTTAGATAGGATGGAAAATGACACAATAAGTTGGGCATTGCAACAAGTGTTGTTATAGTAAAGTAACTGTTACAACAGATATAGCAGAGAAATGCCACAGCAGAACAAATGGTATAGTAGGTTTAATAACATGCGTTACCACAAAACGATTGTTACACAAGATAGTAGTCAATCCTACAGCAGGACAACTGACTCATCAAAAGACTCTATAGCGGAACCATTGATACAGTAAATATAACAAAAAATGCTACAGCAAAACAATTGATATGGCAAAAATAACAAAATACACTACAACAAAATAACTAATAATGTAAATATAACAAAAGGTACTACTGCAGAACAACTGATATAGCAAATATAAATAAAAGATACTATAGTAGAATAACTAAAAGCACAAAACACTGCAACAGAACACATAGCAACAGAAAGTGTCAAGTAAGCTATAAGAAGCCACAACAGGGCAATAGCATCAATTCCCGACAAACATAATAGTGTCAGTTCACCCTCTCAATCCTAGGTCAGTTCACCCTCCCAATCCTAGGTTAGTTGTCCAGCCATTACCTCTGCCAGAGTGTGCTTGCTGCAACACTCCTCATTCCAAGACAAAATTCCTTATTTTGTTTCTCCTCTTCTCTCATTCTATCTTACCCGAATGGATAAGGATTGGAGGCTCTCCCTCTACCTACCCCTATGGCATACATTTAGTGGTCCTACCCCTTTGCCCCCTTTGCTTGCCTCTTTTGGTCAAAATGCCATCCCAACAAGGCATTTTTCCCAGAAGAAGGCTTGGCAAGAACCTTAAGATAGATCTCCTTTCTCCCCAACACCAAATCACACCCTCTGAATCCCTTGATTGTGGGCCCACCTCCCCTGTATTGGTTGGGTATAGGTTAGTGCTACTCCGGCCCTTGTGTAAAAGTTCCACTGCCTTTTGCATTTTTCTTCTTTTGCTCCTACACTATTTCTGTCATTCTTGCCATGTCTTTTTCTACTGCATGTCTTGTGTTTATGCTTATCCTACACAGTAAGAAGGGCGTGGGCTCTTGGGCTTGCATCATTCCCTCTTATTTCCCTATGGGCTTGGGTGGTGTGTTGGTAGAAGTCCCTACTCATCTAACCGCTGGGCTTCTACTCTTATTATTTATTTTTGTGCCATGTCTATGGGCCTACTAGCTACCATTCTTGCCTTGCTGGCCTATTGGGTTCATTACCTCTTTCCTTGGGCTTCCTTATCCCAACTGCTTCACTTTTCCATAGGCTTCCCCACTCTGAATTGGACTGTTACAAGGAGGAGGGAGCGAGTCACAATCTTGATAATGAGTGCACTCCTCTTATTGGCTCATGGTACGACACCCATTCATACTTTACAGTGGTGCCTTGTGATTGTTTGCCTCCTCCTCCAGGCCATGTTTGGCTATCTCTAGAATGACGTGATCTCGACGTTTCTTAGGCTCTGTTGTCTTCCTCCATCCCTAATCTTGCCATTCGTCAAGGAGATGTTTTACTCATGCCTATCTTTTTTGAATTTAGGTCAGGTACATCACTAGGTTGGAAGGAGTGGGTGGACAAGGAGCTTTCTGATACGGGCTTCATGGGCAGCCTTCAACAGGCTAGTGTATTGAAGGCCATAGTTTCTTCTCGATGTCTGTCCCATTACCGTGATTTGTTCAATCTTTGCCACTTGGTTCGCTGGTGGTGTAGCACGACTTATACTTTCTTTCTCTCCTATAGTGAGATCATCGTGACTTTAGAGTACGTAGCTAATCAGTTGTTGCTCCCTATCCTCAGTGACGTTGACCCCTCCAATATCCAACTTTTTGCCGAGGAGGAGGCTATGGAGACAGAGTTGAGGAAGGGACTTAGCGGTGGGAACACAAAGCTTTCCAATTGGATTTGGGATTTCTTGAAAGCTTCCACTGCCGCTCACCATGCCACCTTCATTATGTTTTGGCTTAGTAAGTTTGTCTTTGGTTCTCATCCATATTATGCTATGAAGCCCGTTTACTTTCGGTAAGCCATGATTTCTACTTGAGTGATTCTGCCATTGGCTCCTTTGTTTTTGGGTCATTTATACGTTCAGTTAGATATTCTGCAAAGTAATGAGAGACAGGAAAGTTCCTACCATATAGTTACTACATCTATTCACAGTACCATCCTGCAGCACCTTCTTTAGAAGTGTTGTGCTAGGCATTTGGCTAAGTGTAAGCTAATTCGCCATGCCAAGGAGAAGTTTCAGCCTTGTCCCAAGGTGATTATAGACTTTTGTGGGGGTTTCGTTATTGAGTTTCCATTGGCATACCACTGGGTTGGGTTGAAGCCTTTTGGTCATCCTGCTAAGGAGTTTTTTCATAAGGGAGTGGGTTTTTCTTAGAGGGCTTGGAGGGACTTTAGAGCTAGGTACACTTGTGTTGATTCAATGATAGGGCCCATTGGTGGCTTATGATGAGAGGGAGATTACTTATTTGGCTGCCACCAATGCTAGGTGGCTACCTTACTTGGTTGATAAAGGACTTCAGTATGTGCACTACTCTACCCATAGAGTGAAGAGGCAATTTGGGCTTTACCAAGATGTTCCTAATGATTTTACTTTAGTTCTGGACACCACTACTTCAATCCACCCCTTTCTGCACCCATATGCCTTTGAGTTTTGGAGCAAAATCTTTACCACGGTCACCATTCCTAGTTCCCAGAGGGTGGGTCTTTGCACTGCTCCTATGCACTCCTATTAGCATTCCGTTATGACTTCATTCAGTGAGGAGCTACCAGGTGGTCGCGGGTTCTCCCTTGTTCCTCTCGAAGGATTGCATGCCATAATCTCTCCGAACCCATTGCCAATGCCAGGAAGCAGAACAAGTATGCTATATTCGAGTGGAAGGAGAAAGAGCAAGGATGGTTCCTGTATGCGGGTGAGTTTCCCCACAGTTGGGAGAAAAAGGTGAAATTAGTGAACCTTTCCTACATCAACAAGAAAGGCTCGACTTCCAGGTTTGCCAAGCCTAAGTCTACCAAGAAGGGTACAGATGCCTCCGAAGTCTATTCAAATATAGTCCCCTACAAGGGTGGCCTTCCTCCCATAAGTAACATAGTCCTTAAGAGCACCCCTCCTCCTTTTGCCAGAGCCCACTCTACTAAGAGATCTGCTATGGCCCAGTCTAGGCCTCCCTTGCCGAGGCAACTTTCAAATGCCCCTCCTTCCATCAGGACTCGTGGTAGCAAAAGGAAGACATCTCCCCCAACCCCATCTTCCACTAACGAGAGGAGAGTATGTTATCTCTAATTGTTCTGCTTTCCTTATTTTAGTTATTTGATGTGCTTTCCTATGGTTAACTATATGCATGTGTCTTCTTTTTCTTTGGCAGTCTAAGTATAAGAAGGACACTTCTGCTGCTTGATCCATTTTGTTCAATGAGCCCAAGGTTGAGGTATATTTCTTTCCTTGTTTTACTTTTCTCACTCATGCATAAATTCCTCACTTTCTTTGGCTCGATCACCCTCCATGGGCGCAGTAGTTTTCTCCTTAGGAAAAGGGAGTACGCCTCGGCCAAGTGGACTAGGGCGGAGAAAAGATGGAGTCGTAACCTAGATTTGGTCTAGGAACCATAAAATAGCACAATTACGTGGAATGACTGATCTTACTACCAGAGTATGGGTTCGGAGTTTAGGTATAGGGATGGGAAAGTGTTAGCCACCCAACCCCACTTGACCCGTGGGTCGCCTTCCAGTCATTATGTCTTATGTCTTAATCTCATTAAAGGCTCATTTAATATTGTTATCTATACTCACACACACAATAGCATACATCTAGCAATCAACATGACATCAATCATCCCAAAACCCTAACATACATCTATCAAGGCAACTCATATCAAACCTAACATACATATATCATGCATATCATATCATCTCATCCAAGGCAGCAAACAAATAAAGATATCACATGGTCATGATAGCATCAAAGAATTATTGGAAAGCATCAAAAACATCAAGAACACAAACATATTCCAAGTTCACATATCATATCCCAATAATATGCATGTATATATGAATCACTTACCTTACTGCATCACAACACCTATGCATCAATGCATGATCATATCATATGCATGCTCATGATAGAATAAAGAAAACATTGAAAGAAAACCCTAATCTAACATGTAAAAGGCAAACAAACAATCAACAGAGAAACAGAGACTCAAAAACGTAAAGAATGGTCAAAACAAAAGCATATTATATAAATGAAATAAAGAAACAGAAGTAGAAAACTTGGATTAAGGTTTCTGGGCACAACTATGCGTGCACATACATAGGCATGCATACGCAGCCTAGTTGTATACGAATGCATACTTCAAGTTTGCATACGCATGCAAGAAGCAAGCATATGCATATACACCCAGAAAACCCTAGCCTAGAAATCAGACATACAGAAAGTAAAGCAAAACGTAAAACAAAAGAAACTAACAACCTAACATGCTCCTAATATAAAAACAAATAACCTAAACTAACAAAAAAGATATCCAAGATAAACAACAAACAAGAACAACACTTAACACATTAAAATATGTTCATCAATATATCCAATCATTCAATTCTCCAATCAAAATATGATGAGACACCACAAAACAAAATTAAACCAAGCAAAACATATTTCTAAGAATATATAACATATAAATCAATTAAGAACAACAAGAACACAGGTTAGAAAAACCCTGTTCAAGGAAAAGTCATGAAGAGAGACTGACCTCTCTTATGGAACACAACTTAGTTGATATTTAACTGGCCCCTCAATACCTACAACACAAAGATTAAGTTGAGAGAACAAGAGAATTAAAGAATACAACAGTTTTTTTTTGTAATCACAACTCAACAACAAGATTAGTTTTGAAAAGGTTTTGAGAAATTAAATTGGGAAAATAGTTTATTCCTTAGAACTAACTAAAGAGAGAGGTTTTTAATTTGTTAAAAACGTGCTAATGGGTTGTGTGTGAGTTTTAGAAAAGAAAATTAGGGTTTTAGAGAAGATGGAGGCTAAAAAATCACTCTCTCTAGCTAGGGTTTTGATTGGGCCCTAAAATGAAGTTTTAAAACCCAAAAAATTAGACTTCCCAGTTGGCCTAACTTCAAATGGTCATAACTTACTCAATATAAGTCCAAATTGGGAAAACTTTGTGTTCAAATTGAAGCCCAGCATGTTTACTTTCCAATGAAATAAATTTTATTCAAAAATTATTTGTGGATAAAAAGTTATAATCAAAACAGTGAGCAAAGGTCATTTTTCAATACTGATTTCAAAGCGATTTGAGCACTTTTGAGTTGTGATTACTTCCAAACTATTGCAAACTCTTTAATTTCCCTTGGTTGACATATTTCAAGCTCATTTATGGGGCCGTGGGCCAAAATTTATTAACAGGTACAAAATGCAATGTCAACACCCTTTTCTTCATTTCGTTATTTTTTCAGATTGATGTTAAGCCGATTTCTGTCTACCACCCTATGAGTGAGGAGGCTCCTATTGATGCAAGTGCTAGTGCTGGTGTGGCCTTTGCCGAGGGCACCGTCCTTGAGAAGGAGAAGATTTCTGCTGCTGCAGATGTTCACATAGAAAGCTTTTTTGATGATACTGATGTTGTTGTCGAGGCCATGGCTTCTGCCACAGTTGCTACTACCAAGGAGATTCCTATTGAGGCTTCAATTCCTCCATTAGGGCCAGTTTCTACCGAGGATAGTACCCTTGTTGTGGGGGAAACCATTAGGGAATCCGTCCTGTTTCTACCGAGCTTTCCACTCACTCAAAGGGAGATGTTCCTTTTGTGCAAACCCAGACCGAGAGAGCTTCTCCTGTCACCCCTTCCATCGGTTATTTTTACCAGTGATCCTTTCACTGCCATTTCACAAGTGGTTAATTGTGGGTCCTCGTTGCTTGTCACTCCCTCTTCTATCCCTATCTCTGCCACCTAGGTGCCTAATGTGGAGTTATCCCCTAATGAAAGACCCAAGGAGGTCCTTGAGGACTCCGATGACAAACCAATTATGAAAACAAGGGTTTTTGACTCTGATGATGCTTTTGACGATGAGCTTGGCACCAAGGCCATGGGTAACCACTTTCGATCTCTATTGTCTCTTCTTTCTTTTCTCTTTCTATTATTCCTTGTGCACCCTTTTATTTGCCTTGCATGCTATCTTGTTATGTAGTCACAGAAACCCCTAAGGAACCCAAGGTTGCAACAGTTTCCGCGAAGTCCATAACCCCAATTCCTGCTAGTCTTAGTAATTCCCCTTCTTCCTCATTTTTTTTTTTCTTTTTCTTCTTTCCTACTTCCATGTCCTCTTATTTTCTTTATTTCCTTGCCTGAGGCTTATGTAATATTTATTCTTAGGTCCATTGCCTACTGGGAGGATTCCGAGCATTACATTTAAGACTGGGGGTAGTTCTGCCACTATCCCTAACCCCGTGGATGAGGCTACTACCTTCTTTGTTTGCTTCATGCAAGTGGAGAGGAATGGTCTTGATCTAGTTGGCTTCTGGGGCACTGGGCCTCCCTATGTGGACTTCCATGGATATCGAGTACCTAAGGATTGTTTAAAGAACTTAGAGGCGATTTGCCATAGCTATGGAGACTTCGTGTAGAGGTTTCCTTTTGGCCGTTTCTTAAGCTTCTAGGGTGTGTGATGAACGATATTGAGCATAACTTTGTGGAGACAGTTTCTATCAAGAGGATTTTGCAATGGAAGACTGCAGTTCAGGAGCTAATCCGTGTTGATTTTGATATGGGATTCCAGCTAGAGCACTTGCGAGAGGTTGCCCGAGTCTTCTTTGTGCGCAGGGTTCAGCCTACTATTGATATTATTGACACCCGCATTTAGAGTTTGAAGAAGGAGATAGCAAAATTTGAGGCTCGTCATGAGCATCTTCTCTCTAGTGTGACTGCCCCTGACCACTTCCAGTGCGAGACCCTTACTACTGGCCTTTGATTATTCATCATGTACTCAGCCATTTATTATTATTTTATAGCTTATCATCTCTCCCTTTTCTTTCTTCCTTTTACGATACACTTATTTTACTAGGCACTTATAACTATTTTGATAAGTCCTGAAAGCTCGAAATTGTGTGAAAAACACAAGAGCTGTTTAGACCCCCAAATTAAAACTAACGGCACGGTTGATTTTACTCTTACTTAAACTAAGTACGAAATAGAGTGATAGGCCACAAACTGAATGACCCCTTGTGATTTAAACTAATTAATTAATTTAGCCAAGTTATTAATTAATCAATTTAACATGCAAATGCGTGGCAGCACAAACAAATCACCGAATAACTAAATATGCAGCGGAAAATAAATGACACGGTGATTTGTTCACGAATGGGGAAAAACCCTAACGGCAAAAACCCCACCGGGTGATTTTCAGGTCACCACTCCCGAAACTCCACTATTATCAAATCAAGCAGTTACAAATAAGGAATCCCAAGTACCTTATCAACCTACAGTTGAACTCTTACCCCAATACCCAATCGGACTTGATCTGTAGTGACAGTTCCCCCTTTTGATGCACGGCTCCCAAGTACGTGACTAACCAGATGTGCGGATCCCAGTACGCGACTTCAAACACCAACTTTAGGAAGAGAGGTTGGCTGCAAAGTTCTTCAGATCATCCTATGCAATGAAGATCAGGAAGATGCTTGGTCACAAAACCCTACGGTGCAAATACACAGCAACTTCTTGAAGAAGATGAACTAGGTCAAGAACTTCGTCTTAGATCACAATTTGCTTGAACAAGGATTGCTCAATGCTTATGCAACTTGTGTCTATGTTGACGGCTCTTAAAATAATCCTTTTATATGTTTAGGGTTAGAAGAAAAGAAAGCCCAAAAACACATTCACGGATCCCAAGAAAATCAGATTGGAATTCTGACTTTTTAAATCTCGACAGATAGCAGGTGTCGAGGTAGCTATCGAGCAGGTGTCGAGCTTTAAAAATTCTGCACTTCGACTTGTGTTTTCTTGGACAGACTTGATGACTTCAACACTTGATCTTGAAACATTGTTTCTTGAAGTATTAAAAACACCTAGAACTACCCAATTACAAGTAGAGTGCGTTTTGTCAAAGGATTAGCCAATTTACATAAAATATGACATATGTTCTTAACATGTGAACACATATGTCCTAACAATCTCCCCCTTTGGCAATCCGTGACAAAACCACAACAAACAAATGAACATATGAGAGAAGTCATAAATCACTCAACTCATATTCACTTGTTACATACAATAAAATCTATCCTAACACAAACTCTTGAAAAACTTTGCAAGAAGAGAGTTTATGGCAAGTAGACTTTGACAACCTGTATTTCTGAAACACTTTTAAACAAAACTCATCAAGGCATCTTGTGTGAAACAGAAATTAAATAGATTGCTTACAAATATAAAGAACATGTGTATAAAGAGAGAAAAGAAACAACACATGAAGAGATAGGTGAAAAAGAAAAACATACATCCACATATAAAGAAAGATAAGTACAATGTATGTAAAACTGGTCATAAGACCTCATATACAAGATCAATGTATCTATCAAGACTAGAAAAGAAAAAGATACATCAAAATCTCACTACATCCCTCAAATATATGAACACTCCCCCTATCAAAAATGTCCTATACTAACTCTCCCCCTAAGATGACTACTCTCATAATCCAAAACTACTCCCCCTTTTTGTCACGAATGACAAAGGGTAGAGTGTCATGTAGACATCTCATCAGTAGAGCTAGCATCTCCATCATCATCATCTGAAGCATCATCGTCATCACCATCATCATCATCATCAGAGTCAGAATCTGAAGCCACTGGAGGAGGTGGTGGAGGAGAAGCCTCAGAAGCAAAACCACCCATGGTCGCCTGCCGTCGTGCAATACGACCAACACGAACATTCACCTGATACAACTCAGTGGTGAGTGTATCGAGGCGAGCATCCATGCGCTGCAGCTGCGCCATAATGTCTCCAAGAGATACATCGCCTGAAGAAGAAGGAGGAGCCGATGTTGATGGAGCAGATCTGGATGGAGCCGAACGGGAGGGAGGAGTGGAATCCGGCTGTCTCGCCCTGAACTGTGCCTCACTACGTTTTACGGTAGCGGCATCTATGGCTGAGATGTGTGTGAAGTGGTCGGACGAAGGAAAAGGGATGGAAAAATGGCGTAGAATCCTCGTGATAGCGGAAGGAAAAATGAGCTTATCACGGGACGCCGCATCTAAATGAACATCTATGATAGAGAAAATGAAGTGAGAAGGAAAATCTATCGTGAGATGCTCAAGTAGAGATAGCAAGAAACGAGCACGAGGCTCTGTGATAGAGTTATAGTGAGAGAGAGGATGAAGTACAAAAGTCATCACCATGTTAAGGAACCTAGGACCTTTAGCAAAAGGTCTACATGATGTGTACTGGTGCTCACCCCAGTCAGAAGGGCGCTCACAAAAAGCAGAAATGAGCTCATCCTTGGACACAGTCCTCAGTCGCTCACATGTAGGATAGTCAGGAAACTCTATCCTAAGAACCCTAAGTACATCCGCCACTAGCTGCGGTGTGACAGGGATGCGCGTACCTCGAACGCGAGTGAAAAAGAGAGGTACTGAACGATCAATCCCGTGCATGTTGGAGTAAAACTCCTGAATCAGCACGAGAGGACAGGTGACCGGGATGTCACACAGTGACCTCCATCCCCTACTGTGAATGACAGAGGGAAGGTCAGTGTCGGCAAAGTCTGCCAGAACAACGTGGCGTTCCGAATGAACACCTCGTTTAGAAAAGTTCTCAGTAAATGCCTTGTAGGCATCTCCATCACGGAACCGAAGATTATGAGGAGCAGTATCAGAAGATGAAGAAGCTCCAGAACGTAGAGGGTTCCGAGCCGGAGTGGATTTACGTTTAGGTGCCATAGATGCAACTAACGTAAAAGAATGAGAAAAGAGATAGAGAGGGAGACAATCAGAAAAGTCCCAAACAGTTCAATTATCAAAATAAGTTGAACAAAATGGACGTATGCATGGGAATGCATGATCATGTGACATGCAAACATAAAAAGCATCATGGGCTCAGCCCAATCCAATCCTATCAGCACACAGACCAGAATCACACAACTAAATGCATGAACATATCATTCTAATGCACATGGAATGCAATGTATGACATTTTAAACACATTTAAGTGAAAAACTAACCCAAAAGTTCAAGAAAAACTCTTCAATTTTGAAAAACCCCAAAGTTTTCAAAAAAAATCCCAAAACCTAAGATTCAAAACATGAAATGCATGAAAAGGAATGGAAAAGAAGATCATACCACTTGATTTGAAGCAAGAACAGCTGAAAATCACTTGGGATGAAGATTGAAGTGAAGAAAAGTTCTCAGGAAGACGAACCACCTCGGACAGATCGAAGAAAGATCGAGAAATGAGAGAAAAATCGCGAACTGAAGCTTATATAGAACCTTTAGTAAATCTCGACAGCTGAGGTGTCTAGAGGTATCGAGGGTGCTATCGAGATAGGTATCGAGATTTTTGCCTTCGACAGCTAAGGTATCGAGGAGGTATCGAGGTACCAAACAGCTGAACCAAAAGAGAATCTCGATCGATCGACTAGGTGTCGAGGAGGTATCGAGGAGACAGAGATTTTCTCGATCGATCCACCAGATGTCGAGGAGGTGTCGAGATTGCGATAAAGAAAAGGCTTAGAGGCTCGATAGCTGACCAGGTATCGAGGAGGTATCGAGAAGGTGTCGAGCCAGCTATGAAATGTAGTTTTTCGAGAAGTGAAAAACACAAACAAGTATGCAATCAAGACAAACACCTCAAACAAGATCCAACCAACATAAAAGGCTCTCAAAAATCATCTCTCAATGAAAATTTAAGCACATGAATCTTCCAAGAACACACACACACACTAAACAAGTCTAACCAATTTTATATTTCAAAAATAAGTCATGACAGTTTAGTGAGCATACAAAAGTACATGTAAAACCTTTGTGATGGCCAAATCACATTGTACCTGCACATGTATCAAAAGTAGCAAAGAATATTGCGTGTTGTGTGTGAAAAACATCGCAAGATTGCATAAGTGTATACATGTTATGACGATCTGAGATATGAGCAAATAACTTTAACTCACACACAATCATAACTGTTTGATGGGGACTATGACCTTCGAGGTACATCCTATAACTCCCACATCTCCTAGAATACACGCTTGCAACCATTTTAAAGCATTTTTAATCTTTTTGCTTTTTATTTCTTTGCATATTTTCTTTTTAAACATATCATACATGGGCTTATGAGTAAGAAAAGAAATACCCATTGATATTTTGACATTTCAATTTTGCTATGCCTAAGCACACAAATGTCATTGACATCACACTTTTGCTATGCTGAAGCATACAGATGTCATTAATGATTGGCGGGCAACAGTGGTGAGATGGTTATTTATGCCTTTCTCTTAGGATTTTCTAGTCCTACCCGTCAAAAAGAGTGATATGAGTGTTAAGTCTAAGAAATAACCTAATCTTACTCATCACAAACATGAGCCATAAAGCTCACTTGCTTAGTTGTGCATAGGGATGCTCATCTAAGCTACAAGAGATACAAAGTTTAGAAAACTTTGTTTCATTGGCCATCTAAGGTACACAAGTACCAAAGTACACAAAACACACACTGTTTTTGTATTTTTCAATTTTTTAATTTTTTTTTTATTTTTATATGAAAAACAAAATAAACAAAACTGAAAGTAAACACACAAAGACATGTTAAGAAAAACAAAAACAATGCATAAAACTAGACTGACTCAGCAAAAATGCAAAACACACAAGCAATGCAACAAACAAGATAAACAAGAAGGGAGAAGAAAGTGATAAAATCACTTAGAGTCCTTTTTCTTCCACGCCTTGGAAGAACCTTTCCTTTGATTAATACTTTGAAACGGCGGTGAGGGGGAAGGATTACACCCGTTCAAGTTCGAAAGGAACATGAGGGCTTTCAGAAGATCTCCAAGAGGAGCAAGAGAGGATTGAAGCTGATTTTGGCTTCCAGATGCTGTCATACTATTGCTCTTTTGGGTGGCTAGCCACTTGTAGCAATTTGGTCAAGTATGACCTGCTGCTCCACAATGATAACAGAGATGCTGCTTCTTTTGTTTGGGCTTTTGAGAGTTAGCCTTCTTATCCTTAGGGAGTTTAGCATCTTTATTTTCTAATTTAGGGGGTGCTCCTAAGATGGATTTACCTTTGTCTACGTTCTCACTAGCTAATTCAGTTTTAACATCAATGTTCTCAATTTTAACAGTATCAGCAGGAGGAACAAAAATAATAGAACTAGTAGAGGCAGAGTTAGAGAAAGAAAGACCATACCCTAAACCTGTTCGATCTGAAGCAGATTTCTGATTGCTGAGCATCTCATTAAGTTTTGCACTTGAAGTCCTCTCCAGTTGAGCTCTGACTTGAAACAGCTCTGCTTCAAGCTTCTTGGTCTTCTCAGCCAGGAAGTTGTTTTCAAACCTCAGTGCTCCAATAGTTTGATTTGCTTCATCAAACTTTGTGGACAACTCTTCACGGTCAAGTTCCACATCACTGAGCTTCTTGGTGGCCAGCTTGTATAACTTCTCATGCTTCTCTGAGAGCTTGTATAGCTTCTCATAGGCTGAATGGATATCATCTTTGTCATCCATCTTCTCGCATTCAGTATCCACCAATTCTTCTTCCTGTTCCACTTCTTCAACAATCCTTTCAGTAGGATTAACTGTGGCAGTGAAGGCATTTAAGATTCCGTCATCTTCACTATCGGAATCATCTTCAGGCTCAGTGTCACTCAGGGTTGCAGCAAGAGCCTTACTCTTTCCAATGCTCTTCAGATATGTAGGACACTCATTCTTCATGTGTCCAAACCCATGACACCCAAAACATTTTGGTCCTGTCGGAACAGTGTTCTGACCGCCATCCTTGGCATCCTTCCTTCCTTTATCTTGGCTCTTGAACAGTGAAGAGCTGAATTGCCTTCGGTCCTTGTCGAAGTTCCTCCCATTGGCATTCTTCATAAACTTCTTGAACTGCCTTGTAATGTAGGACTTCATCTTGGAATCTTCATCATCGGAAGACTCATCAGTATCACTGCTCTTCGCCTTCAGGGCCATGCTTTTGCCCTTGGTTGACTTGCCTATTCTTGATAACCCTAGCTCGTAGGTCTGCAAGTTCCCAACCAACTCAGTCAAAGGAATTTTATCAATGTCCTTTGATTCTTCAATTGCCGTAATCTTGGCATGAAATCTCTTAGGTAGAGATCTGAGCACCTTCCTTACAACCTTGGGTTCAGGGATGGTTTCCCCAAGATTGAAGACTGAGTTCACTATGTCCTTAAGCTTGGCATAGAACTCATCAAACGACTCATCCTCCTCCATCTTTATCTCTTCAAAGCTAGTAGTGAGCCTCTGTAGCTTTGAATCTTTGACAGCCTTTGTTCCTTCATAGGTTGTCTGGAGGATGGTCCACGCCTCTTTAGCAGTTTCTGTTGAGGATATCTTCTTGAACTCCTCATTAGTGACTGCGCTAAATAAGGTATTCAACGCTCTGCTATTGAAGTTTGCCGCCTTGATCTTGGCTTCATCCCAATCGGCCTGCACTTCTTTTGGCTTGGTCCAGCCAATCTCAACAGCTTGCCACACCTTCTCGTCTAAGGACTACAAAAAAGCTCTTATGCGTACTTTCCAGTAGGCATAGTTAGTCCCATCAAATAAAGGAGATATAATGAGGGATTGTCCTCTATCCATGACAGCAGGGGTCAATGGATCAACACAACAAAGATTAACCTAATCAGAGTGTGCCTGCTCTGATACCACTTGATAGGCCACAAACTGAATGACCCCTTATGATTTAAACTAATTAATTAATTTAGCCAAGTTATTAATTAATCAATTTAACATGCAAATGCGTGGCAGCACAAACAAATCACCGAATAACTAAATATGCAGCGGAAAATAAATGACACGGTGATTTGTTCACGAATGGGGAAAAACCCTAACGGCAAAAACCCCACCGGGTGATTTTCAGGTCACCACTCCCGAAACTCCACTATTATCAAATCAAGCAGTTACAAATAAGGAATCCCAAGTACCTTATCAACCTACAATTGAACTCTTACCCCAATACCCAATCGGACTTGATTTGTAGTGACAGTTCCCCCTTTTGATGCACGGCTCCCAAGTACGTGACTAACCAGATGTGCGGATCCCAGTACGCGACTTCAAACACCAACTTTAGGAAGAGAGGTTGGCTGCAAAGTTCTTCAGATCATCCTATGAAATGAAGATCAGGAAGATGCTTGGTCACAAAACCCTACGGTGCAAATACACAGCAACTTCTTGAAGAAGATGAACTAGGTCAAGAACTTCGTCTTAGATCACAATTTGCTTGAACAAGGATTGCTCAATGCTTATGCAACTTGTGTCTATGTTGACGGCTCTTAAAATAATCCTTTTATATGTTTAGGGTTAGAAGAAAAGAAAGCCCAAAAACACATTCACGGATCCCAAGAAAATCATATTGGAATTCTGACTTTTTAAATCTCGACAGATAGCAGGTGTCGAGGTAGCTATCGAGCAGGTGTCGAGCTTTAAAAATTCTGCACTTCGACTTGTGTTTTCTTGGACAGACTTGATGACTTCAACACTTGATCTTGAAACATTGTTTCTTGAAGTATTAAAAACACCTAGAACTACCCAATTACAAGTAGAGTGCGTTTTGTCAAAGGATTAGCCAATTTACATAAAATATGACATATGTTCTTAACATGTGAACACATATGTCCTAACATAGAGTAAATACGAACAAACAAACAATAAAACTACTCTAAGCTATATTTATCAAATCACAGTAGTAAAATGAAAGCTAAAAGAGTAGGGAAGAAGAATGCAAACACAAGATAACACGTCGATGTGTTATCAAAGAGGAAACCGAAGTACTCGGCAAAAAACCTCTTTGCCACCCACTAAGCAGTAAATCGATCCACTAGAGAATAAGTTGGAGTATACGATTAACAAAAGACCCTCTAAGCCTAGTCTACCCCATGTACTCAAGCCCTCCAAGCTCCTACTACCAACTAACTTTGCCAAGCCTTGTCTTCTCTAGCTCTTCGGATTACACAATTCAACCCAATTGCATCCACCAAACAAATGGCTTCTTCCAATGCTTCCCAATAGCACCAAAATCTCACTTTACACTCAGAATGGGTGTGGTAAGTGTTTGGGCTATCAACCTCTCAAGGATTTGGAAATGGAGAGGTAGGAGTTGAGGAAAACCACAGTGGATTGTGTAGAGAGTTATGAGTATGACAATCTCTCACTCTCAAAGGTTTTGTGGCTAGGGTTTTCTCTTTGAAGCACTCCTTAACATATGTGGGTAATAATGATATATATAGTGTGGGTGAGGATGCAGTGGAGTAGATATGACAAAATAGCAAAACAGAATGTTTCGCGGGTATCTCACAGGAAGGCCTTACCCACGAGACACTCGCGAAAACTAGCTGTCACCATCTGTCATAAATCTTTGCATTCCAGTCATGTGCTGAGCACATGCTTCACTTTGCCAGAAGGCTACTCGTGAGTTACCCGCAAAAACTTCTTTGGTCTTCAATTTTCCTAGAGTCTTCACACTTTCTATTACACACACAACCCTTACAAAAAAATCCCACATAAAATATAGGGTACATAAGATTGAACATGTAAGGACTCAAATTAAATTGGACCTAAACAATGAGATTTGTAGAGTATGGGTAGAAGGACTAAGTATCAGCAAAACAAACAATGATCGGTGTGAAATCCATAGAAGTAATAATCAAAGAATTGGACTAAGTATTTGTGAGGGTAATAACAATGACCTCGGCTAAACGTTCATGAAGAATTTTGGTTCTCGGCCTAGTTCGAGGATCTGTTTACTTAGAACTGGCATATACAGGGGTTGTCCTTAGACACTTCAAAGATTCCTCCCCCCTTTCTTTTAGACGGGGATGCTATCTATTATATAGTTTTGTTTAGTTGATCTCTGCCGTTCACTTATTGATCATCCAAGCCTATACTTGAGTGCCTGTCCCATCAGCCACCTTTGCAGGCTTTCTGTTAGTTGAAGCAACCAAGGTATCACTGTTGGCTGGTCAATTCATCATTGATGTGATCAGAATATTGGTGGCATGCATTTAATGAGTGAGTGACAACCCCTTTCGTTAGACGTCGGTCCGCCGAGGGCATGGGCCTCCTCGGCAAGGTCCCTAAACGACTTGGGTCTCGTCTGTTTATCCTTGGATTATGCTCTCTCTTTTAGGCATGGACTTTGGGCCTGATGTGGAGTGGGCCGAAGTTACCGAATATTTGGGGCCCCACAGAACATAATTACAATTAAATTTGATACAGAATAAAGCCAACACAAAAATAGTTTTAAATCACAACTTTACAAATCCAGTGTGACTTATGCTTTTGGTTTGTAATCTATTGTTACTTCTGCTACCACACTTATCATTCTTTATAATACCACGTATTTCTACTAATACCTCATGTATAGTTTTCATTAATTTTTGCATTTTTTCTTTTAACATGTGGGAAAAAAAAAAAAAAAAAAAAAAAAAAAACCTACTTTCTTTTGACACAACATCCCTTACAAGGGTGGTCATTTAAAGGAAATACAAAAGAGAGAGAGAGAGAGAAAAGAAAAAAAAAACAAACAAACAAACAAACAAACATATGGCATTTCTTATGTGTAATAACACTTGAGTCACTTGCCAGTAATGGGATCTATAAGATCTTTTCCATCCATTTGGGCCAAGCAATAGTACCCACTTGCATTAATTTTGCTTATCACGAAGGGTCCCTCCCACTTTGGCGAGAACTTAAATGATCCTGCCAATGCACTTTTGACATGGTTTGCTGTCCTTGATACCAGTTGGCCCTCCGCGAATACTCTTTCTTTTATGGTTCTACCATAAGCATCTGTCATCCTCTGCATGTATTTGCAGCTGCGTTCTTAGGCTTCTTCCCTTCTTTCATCCAATCCCTCCAAATCTTCACACATTTTTGCTACGAAGACCTCCTTTTCCTTTTCTTCCTTTCGCATCTGCATGACCCTCAAAGAGGGTATCATCAATTCTACTAGGCTGACGACCTCTGTCTTGTATACTAAGGAGAAAGGAGAAAATCCTATGGCAGACTTAGGTGAAGTACGATAAGCCCATAACGTGTTTGCCAAGTGTGTTACCCAACCTCCACTATACTCTTGACTCATTTTGTTAATGATTTTGATGAGGGTCTTGTTCGTTGCTTCAGCTTGCTCATTCCCTTGTGGGTAATATGGTATTGACCGGTAATGCTTTACCTGATAATACTCCAACATTTTCCTAACCTCCCTGTTTACAAAAGGTGTACCATTGTCAATTATAATTCTATACGGCACTCCAAACCTTGCAATTATGTTTTCCTTGATAAAATTTTCCACGGCTCCTCTAGTGGCTTTGCGAAGTGGCACGGCCTTCACCCACTTGGTAAAATATTCCGTGGCTATGAGGATCCAGATGTATCCGTTGGAAGGAGGATTGACTGGTCCCACCAAGTTAAGCCCCCGAGTATGTTAGGGCCACAGAGTAACCATGCTTTACAAGTTCTGCAGATGGGTGTGGATTAAATTGGCTTGCACTTAGCAGCCATGACACTTCTTCACAAATTATGTGGCATCCCTCTTCATAGTGGGCCAGTAACAACCCATCTGCAAGATGCACCTATATAGTTTCTTTCTCCCTTGATATTCCCCACATTCGCCTGAGTGTACCTCTTTCAACATTTCCTTGACCTCTTTTGGTCCTCGACACAGTAGTGGGTTTCCATCATACCCTTTCTTGAACAAGATTCCTTCGTGTAGGAAATAACAGGTCACTAGTTTTCTGAGCTTATACATTTCCTCATGCTTCTACGGTAAAATTCCATTTGCCAAATATCCCACAAACGAGTTCCTCTAATCTTCCACATAAACACGACATAACTCTCTTCTCATCTATGGCAGGCTGACAGGCCTCGCATTGGCTCTAAATCTGATCTGCTTCCCTATTTATATTTGGCCAATAGAAGACCGCCTTCTGCAACCTACGATACTGTTGGAAAAACTGGTTTTACATCTCATAAAAAACCCACAACAGAAGTAACACAAGGATCTACTTCATTCAAAAGAGATAACATGTAACCTTGAATTCTAGAACAAAGAA
This sequence comes from Quercus gilva, assembly GCA_023621385.1. NCBI lineage: Eukaryota > Viridiplantae > Streptophyta > Magnoliopsida > Fagales > Fagaceae > Quercus > Quercus gilva. The sequence goes on along the minus strand of CM042473.1, from coordinate 49,910,333 downwards.
CAAAAAGCGTACCTTGATGTAGTAAAATTCAAAAACAAGACTTGAGAGTACTTTTAATCTTCATCTGAATTCCACATGGTGCCCTAGATAAGTGGTCTCTCAATCAGTTCTTAAGTACGTTGATTTTCCAAAAGAAAAAGTGGTCTCAAAGATATTGCAGAGAAAAACTGTTTTCTCTTCTTTTAATCATACGTACATTTTTAACTGCCTTGGTAGTTGCTTTATTTAATAACTCTTATTAAATAAATAACTAATTATCTAATTGGGTTAGCCTTTTGGGCCAACTGAATTGGGCTTAAGTATGTGGCTTGGGATGGGGATCAAAGGGACTAATAAGGCTCTAGCTCCAATGAGCTTCAGACTTACCTGCCAACTCTTGACAAGTTCAAAGTTACCATTAATTATATAATAAGTACCACTATAGAAATATAATTGCACTCTAGGCCTTATTAATAAATTATATCCCAAGACTCTAATATAATATCGTTTGACCCCTCTATGAAATATCTATAATAAACAAAGTCATAATTAAACTGTCACTTTGTAAACACCTATTTTATTCCTTGAGTCTCCGGTTTAATCTTTTAGTTATTCATATTTATGAAATCTAATTTCAATAAATATAAACTTTAGTAACTCCTTATTAAAGTGGCCGACCTTAAATAACTAGTTTCTATTAAACTTATCTTAATGGGATATTTCGTGTCTCTATAAAAAGAGATTATGGATTCCATCTTGAGAATATGTGTTCCCTCAACACTATGTGTGGTTACCCAACATACTAAAGTTTTGACCGATAAATTAGATCTCACTCCTGATATATCAAAATAACCTACATTTCAAGATCGAGTTCACTATCCTCTCAGGATTGAGAGTCTACGAAATTAGAAGTCGTGAGATTAATTATTCAGGTGACAGTTGTTAATTGAATAATTAATCTCACAGCGGTCTAGTTTAATATGTCTTACGCACTTAAGACACATTAACACATCAACTAGAAGTCTCCACTTTTATGATCAAGACAAACCATCTTAGTTGATGTGTTATAGTCTTCGTAGATGAAACCATCTTAGTTGACTATGAACTACATTTTGAGTTTACAAGAAACTTGTGATTTATATCTTCTGTAACTAAATCACATAAATCACATACAATACATCTCAAGGACTATGATAATGTCCAATTAGTTCATATACAAATAGACTCATATAATTAAACAATTTAATCATTTATAACATGCCAATAAATTGGATTTTAGGACATAAACCCTAACAATCTCTCACTTGCCCTCAAAGACAATGTTGCATATATCTGACACTTATTTCCCTTTGGAGTAAATCATAGTCACTCTAAGGCAAGGTCTGGAAAAAAGTTTCAGCCATATTTATTGCATAAATTATCTTTTCTACTACTATATCCCATGCTCTAGTATCTCTCTAATGAGAATATACTTATGCTTAATGTGTATCTTCACCACCTAGGATGAACACATATCCTGAAGTCAAACTTCATGAATCACAATCAAACTACAAGTTAGTATTTGTACAACTAGTAACTATCAAATCCTCACTTTGTTGGACAAGCATATAATCTCTTGTTCTTCTAAGATATTTGAGTATATGCTTTACTCCCACTAAGTTCAATAATCCTGGATTTAATTGATATATGCTTACCATGCCCACTGCAAAATAGATACTTGGCCTAGCATATAGCATAACATAATTGAGACTTCCTATTAACATGATATAAGGAACCATCTTCATATGCTCTTCCTTTTTATGTCTTAGGACTATAGTCCTTTACAAAGGAACTTCAAACATAAAAGGAAGCAATCCTTTCTTGAAGTATCACATGCTATACTTGGCTAGAATCTAATCTATTTAAGCAGTTTGAGATAAACCCAACATCCTAATTTATGAATCTTACCAAAATTTAACTCTTTGGATGTGACTGGTCTCACCTAAGTACTTCATATCAAACTGCCTAGACAACAAAAACTTTATTGATGACAATATCTATATATCATTCTAAATAATTAGAATGACATCAACAAACATTTAGAGATTAATTACTCCATATAGCTTTTACACACATAAGGCTTATCACTACTTGATCAAAATCAAACAATTTGATTGCTTGATCAAAGATGATATTCTATTATTTAGATGCTTGCTTTATTCCATAAATGGATTTTAAGCAACTTGCATACTAAATACAATTGGTTCTTTGCTATGAACTAGTTTAGCTACATCATATGGATGTCTTTCTCAAGAATGCCACTAAGAGAAGCTTTCTTGATATCCATTGCCATATTTCATCAAAATGAAATATAATGGATAAGAGAATCTAGAAAAAGTCAAACATGAATATTGGTGAAAAAATCTTTTCATAGTCGATCCATTTCTTTCTGAATAAATCTTTTCACCATTAGTCTTGACTTTGAAGGTTTACACCTTCTAATCTATCAATCTCATTTTCTTATTGACCTATTTGAAAATGATAGGTTTAACGCCATTAGGCTCCTCTACAAGTTCTAGACTTTAAATAGAGTATAATTCTATTTATATAACTTTGATCCAGTAATCCATATTCATATTATCTATTGCCTCTACATAGGACCGAGGATCAAATTCATATCCTTATGGGATGACCTCACAAGTTTATCCCAAAAGTATAAATTTATTAGGTAATTTGATAATCCTCCCACTACGATATTGTACCGGTGTACTAACTACATATAGAATAATATCTTATGATATATCTAATACAACCATCTCATTTCTAAATATATTTTATAGTTGTCCTAAAACAGATTCTGACATTTTACTTCTAGAACAATTCTATGTTTAGCTTTAAAAATTTTCACATAATCATTATCTAGAAACTTTGTATTTGTACTTTATAAACACCTTGTTATCTTTATGACTACTAAAACAATCTTCTGCAATTCCTTTTGGATACCCAACACTAACACACATTTTTCTACCTTTTGGTTCCAATTTGTCAAATTTCCTTTTTAGCACAAGTGCTAGACATCCCCAAAAGTGGAAGTATCATATACTAGGCTTTCACCCAATCCACAATTTGACAAATGTCCTAGGAACAAACTTTTGGAATCAATTTTAGAAAATGTATACTATTTAATTAGAATATATCTCCAAAAGGAAATAAGTAAATAGAAATAATTATCATGTACATTACCATTTCTAAAAGAGTCATATTCCTCCTTCATGTATGCACTGACTTAAAGAAGTCATTGGAACTATATTCCTTTACAATAAAGGAGCTCTAGGTCATATTATCCTCTAAATAGAATTCGTAGACTGGGAATATAACAAAAACTAATGGTTCTAAAAGCCCATCTTCCACCGTTCTAGAATATCATTTAGATTAATAAGACCTAGATTTAAGTGCCAAAACATACAATGCTAAAGGATGAAAACTTTCTCTTTAATAGTAAAACATGTAAATTTCCATCTAGATTACAATCATGGACAATACTTAGCTTTACCATAATGGAAACACTTTCCTTTTGGTCTTGCTTTCGAGTCTAATTTCCTTTTTGGCAACTCCTAGGACAACTGGCTTGCCCAACTATTTGGTATTATTATTCTTCTTCTTACCCTTAACTTTCGATTGAGGCTTAGAAGTTGAATTAAGTCATATTGATCCTAACCATAGCTTTTAGGATGTCTTCCGTTGTGTAGAATTCACTTATCAACTAAAATAATATAGAAAGAATTTATTTATTTACAAAACAATTTGAATTGATCAAATGATTCTAACAAGGACTTATGGATCATATCCATATGAGATTAACAATTAATCTCTACATCCAAAGATTCCAATTCATTTAAAGATGAAAATATTTTCATAATATAACATAGAATTGGAACTCCTTAAGCCTTTCGTAGCACTCAATATGATTCATACCAAATATCTCATTTAGACTTAATATAAAGTCTAAACCTAGTGCTAACTTTTGCATTTCATGCTATAGCACAATTGAGATAGAAGCCAATGTAACATATTAGCATCTCAATGAGACTATGATCATATCATAAGCTATCTTTCAAAAATGCATCATGTATAGGAAATTATGACAATGCTGAATTGAAACATATTTATGTACTTTAACTCCTTTAAGCACTATGTCCGAAATTGTTTCTTAGTCAATGTGATTCAATTAAAATAGTAGTTAGAGAACAAAGATTTATGACAACTTTAACTTAAAACTATGAACACAATTACAAGGACATTATAATTTTGCATCCACAACCATATAATATGGAACCCAAAAAACCATATTATATTAGGTGCAACAACAACCCAATCCCGCAATTAATATCCCTCAGCATAGAGTGAATACCGACCACTATGATCAAGCGAGAACTATTCTCATTATTAATGCTATCATGGTAACTCTTACCAAAAAAAATTAATTTGCCGCTTTTCCCTTATCCTCTAAGTAATAATAGCAAGAACTTAGCATAGAAGATACTATCAAACTTAGTCTAGTGTACACCATTACTTGGACTCATGTGAAGCCACATAACACTACCCTTGTGAGGCTTAATCTTGTAGTACCATGATGCAAAACACCCTCCGCATGGAACGCAAAGCTCGAGGCTAAAACGAGGTGCTTGCCCCAAGGAAGTCAATACTGTACCGGAGGCTGTATTGGTTTGACCAGCAATACGATATATTTTGGATACTGGTCAATACCGACATACCGTTTCAGGTTTAGCGCTATAAATAAATATATATTCCTTAATTTAAGTTTTATTGATTAAATCTCATAAATATAAGTTATATAACCATATTGTCAATGACTCAATTCTTAACCTGTAATTCTAATCCAAACCCAATAAAAAGTAATAGATACATTTATTAAAAAAATCTAATAACAATCAAATTAATATTATATTTTATTAAAAATAAGAACCAATCTATCATCACATGGGGCTTTTAAAATTTCAATTCATTTGGTAACAAAAGTCAAAACATGCTAGCTGTAAAGTAACATCCATCAGTAAATATCAGTTTGAAGGGTTTTAAAAACATGCTAGCTGTATAGTCTATTTCTTGGGCGTGCAAATATCATTTGAGAGGTTTGAAAAACCGAGAAAGAGAGAGTTAGACAGATAGAGAGAGACAGAGACAGAGACAGAGACAGAAAGGAGAAGAAGATGAAGATGAAGTAGCAGCAGCCAAAATCAGTCCACGACCCCAACTTGAGGTTGAGAATGTAGAGATCATCGCCGATGGAAGGTGAGAATGAGAAAGAAACACTTTTCTTTTTCTGGTCCGGTATGCATTTACCGGCCAAAATTTGATATTTTCTCCAGTATGGTCGAAATGACCCGGTATAGGCCAGTATATTTTCCAATATGAAACAACCTTGTTTCTATACCGGCCAAGGTACTGGAACGATAAATACCGGAGGTACCAGCTAGTACGGTACGAAACTGAGTTCCCTAGCTTGCCCACAATACTGATAGGCCAAAAACGTATTGACCCCTTGTGATGGATTAATTGATTAATTAGCCAAGTTTAATTAATTAATAAAATTAGCATGCAATATGCGTGGTAGCATAAACAAATCACCAATTAAACTAAGTATGCAGTGGAAAATAAATTAACATGGTGATTTGTTTACGAATGGGGAAAACCTAGACGGCAAAAACCCCACCGGGTGATTTTAAGGTCACCACTCCCGTGAATCCACTATTATCATAACAAGCGGTTACAAGTACAGGAATCCCAGTATCTTATACCAACCTACAGTTGAACCCTTACCCCCAATACCCAATTGGACTTGTTCTGTAGTGACAATCACTCCTTGTAATGCACGGCTCTCAGTACGTGACTAACCAATTGCGCGGATCCCAGTACACGACTTCAATCACCAACTAAAGAAAGTTGTTGGCTGCAAAGTTCTTCAATTCATCCAGACGATGAAGATCAAGAAGATGCTTGGTGACAAAACCCTACAGTATACAAACATAGCAACTTCTTCACAAGAAAGATGAACTAGGGCAAATTTTGTCTCTTCAATCTCAATAGATGGCTAGCTGTCGAGCTTTAATAACAGGCACTTTTCAGACTTGAATCTTGGACAGACTTATATGGCTTCAACACTTAATCTTGAAACAAAGTTTCTTGAAGTATTAAACACATCCTAAGTCTACCCAAATACAAGTAAAGTGTGTTTTGTCAAAGGATTAGTCAATTACATAAAATAGTGACATTTGTTCCTATGTCAAGAAGAGAGTTTATGGCAAGTAGACTTTGACAACCTGTATTTCTGAAACACTTGAAATAAAACTCATCAAGGCATCTTTGTGTGAAACAGAAATTATAGATTGCATACAAGTATAAGAAACATGTGTATAAAGAAAGAAAAGAAACAACACATGGAGAGAGATAGGTGAAAGAAAAACATACATCAATATGTAAAGAATATAAGTACAATGTATGTCAAAGTGGTCATAAGACCCATATACAAGATAAATGTATCTCAAATAGAAAGAAAAGAAAGAAATACACCTAATCCTCACTACATCCCTTAAAGTGCACTCTCCCCCTAACAAAAATCTTTTATACTAACCCTCCCCCTAACTATGACTACTCTCATAACCAAAACTACTTCCACTTTTTGTCACGAGTGACAAAGGGTTAGAGTGTCAAGTAAACATCTCATCAGAGCTAGAAAAGTTAGCATCTCCATCCTCACCATCATCATCGTCGTCGGAGTCGTCATTATCCTCGGATGCCTCGAATGCCTCGGGAGGAGGAGAAGGAGACTCCACAAAACCACCAAGGCGAGCCTACTATCTAGCAATACGGCCGACATGGGTGTTCACCTAACATAACTCATCAGTGAAAGTATCAAGGCGAGCATCCATGCGCTGAAGCTAAGCCATGATAGCGTTTAGAGTCACACCTCCCGCTGAAGTAGAAGGAGTGGAGGTGGATGGAGCTGAATGAGTGGGAGGAGCTGCCGTACCGGACCATGTCGATCGAAATTGCGCCTCACTCCGTTTAACGATAGCGTAATTAATGGCACACATAACGGAGAAATGGTCGGACGAAGGAAAAGGAACTAGAAAAATGGCATAAAATCCGCATGATAGCTGAAGGAAAGATGAGCTTATCACGGGTAGCCGTATCCCTATACACATCTATAATAGAAAGAATAAAATGTGAAGGAAAATCTATAGAGAGATGCGCAAGAAAGGAAAGCAAAAATCGAGCACGAGGTTTTGTAATAGAGTTATAGTGAGAAAAAGTGTGCAAAACAAAAGTCATCACCATGTTCATGAATCTAGGACCTTTAGCAAAAGTCGAACATGGTGTAAACTGACGATCACCCCCAATCAGAAGGGCACTCGTAGAAAGCAAAAATCATCTCGTCTATGGACATAGTCCTCAGACGCTCACATCCGGGGTAGTCAAGATGCTCTACCCTCAAGACACGAAGCACATCGGATACCAAATCCGATGTGACAACTATGCACGTACCTCGAACACGAGTATGAAAGAGAGGTACTAAAGAATCAAGTCCACGCATGTTGGAGTAAAACTCCTGGATTAGCACGGAAGGAGCAGAGAATTCTTGAGATATACCTGATCTTGTGCAAAAGGACTCCATATATGAGTTCTCAAATTCTTTACCATGATCACTTCGAATTCGATCAATCTTCATGCTCTTTTCATTTTACAGTCTTGTACATAATGCTTCAATGTGCTCAAGAGCATTTAACTTGGATTGTAGGAGGATAACCCAAGTGTACCTAGTGAAGTCATCTACCACAACCATAATGTATCTCTTACCACCAAGAGACTCGGTTCTAGTTGGACCCATGAGATCCAAATGTAGAAGCTCCAATAGTCTAGATGTAGTAGATGTTGAGTACCCAGATGCTTAGCTTTCATCTGTTTCCCAAGCTAATATGGTCCACACACCATATTGCTCACTCTACTAAGCTTTGGTATTCCCAAGATTGATTCATGCTTAGATACAATAAAGAGATGTTTGTAACTAGCATGTCCCATCCATTGGTGCCATAGATCTTCATTTGGTAAATTAATGCTATTGCATACAATATCAGCATCAGGAACCAATCCATAACAATTGTCTAGAGTGCGAACACCACTTATGAGTTCCTTTCCGAACTCATCCATGACAAAACACTTTCCTTTTGAGAATAGCACCATGAAGTCTTGATCACATCTCTGACATATGCTTAAGAGGTTCACTCTCAAACCTTCTACATATAGAACATTTGTAATATCCAGCAGTCCAGGTAGAAAGATGATTCCCTTTCCTTTAATCTGTGACTTGCTTCCATCACCAAAAGTGACATTGCCACATTTCTTAGACTCGAAAACCTTGAAGAAAGAACGGTCTCCAATCATGTGTCTTGAGCAACCGCTGTCAAGGTACCACAAACACATGTCCATAACCTTAAACGCGGACTTCATCATAAAACACACTTCGTGCTTAGATGATAGATCAATAGGAATGGTGCTTTCTCTTATTTGCTTTTTACAAGCTAAACCTTTAATTTTCACTCTTCTCAGATGAACTCCTTTGCACATTTTCATTATGAGACAGTCTAGTTTCTTCTTGGTCAACCTGAGATCTTTTCCAATAGTCATCACAATAGAATTCATATAACTTTTAGACTTGTATTTTCTGATACACTCAAATAAGCAGAGATTAGAAAAACAAGATGTATTTGAAAACAAAGATCTCTTCAAACCAGTTGCAGCCATGACAACAGGGGTCAATGGATCACACAGAAAAGATTAACCCTAATCAGAGTATGCCTACTCTGATACCACTTGATAGGCCAAAAACATATTGACCCCTTGTAATGGATTACTTGATTAATTAGCCAAGTTTAATTAATTAATCAAATTAGCATACAATACGCATGGTAGCACAAACAAATCACCAATTAAACTAAGTATGCAATGGAAAATAAATTGACACAGTGATTTATTTACGAATGGGGAAAACCTACACGGCAAAAACCCCATCGGGTTATTTTAAGGTCACCACTCCCGAGAATCCATTATTATCACAACAAGCGGTTACAAGTAAAGGAATCCTAATACCTTATACCAACCAAAAGTTGAACCCTTACCCCAATACCTAGTTGGACTTGTTTTGTAATGACAATCTCTCCTTGTAATGCACGGCTCTCAGTACGTGAGTAACCAATTGTGTAAATCCCAATACGCGACTTCAATCACCAACTAGAGGAAGTTGTTGGCTGCAAAGTTCTTCAGTTCATCCAGACTATGAAGATTAAGAAGATGCTTGGTCACAAAACCCTATGGTGTACAAACACAGCAACTTCTTCACAAAAAAGATGAACTAGGGTAAATTCCGTCTCCGGTCATAATTTGCTTGAACAAACTTTGCTCAACACTTATGCAACTTGTGTCACCTTTGATGACTTTTAAAATAATCCTTTTATATGTCTAGGGTTGTGAGAAAAGAAAGCTCAAACATACAATCACTGATTGGAATCAAAACAAAACTGAAATTCTGTTTTTCATAAACCTCGACAGATGCCTATCTGTCGAGTTGCTGTCGAGCCACTGGGCTGGAACAGCTCTTCAATCTCGATAGATGGCTAGCTGTCGAGCTAGCTATCGAGCTTTAATGATAGGTACATTTCAGACTTGAATCTTGAAGAACTGAAACAAAGTTTCTTGAAGTATTAAACACATCCTAGATCTACCTAAATACAAGTAAAATCCATTTTGTCAAAGGATTAGCCAATTACATAAAATAGTGACATATGTTCCTAACAAGTGAATCACATATGTCTTAACAAATACTATAAGTCGAAAAGTTCAATCTTGTAGTACCATGAAATAAACACCCTCCGCATGGAACACAAGGCTCGAGACCAAGACAAGATGTTTACCCCACACCACTATGAACCGACAATGGAGGCCGTGAGACCTAACCCTTGAATCTCTCTTCCACTAGAAATTTTAAAACAAGTGGATTATCTTGAAATCATTGCGATCTTATCACAACTTTAACCCTACACATCAAATGTGTTTAATTGTTCAAATTTGTGATTTGACTAAGTCACATCACAATAGCGTAACGAACATTCCCGTAATCACAAAGAAGTTTAATTATGTAATTTGTGAAGTAAATACCCTCTAAATGGAATGCAAGGCTCAAGGCCAAGACAAGGTACCTACTTACATTACAATAAACTTAACAAAAAGGGTTATTTTGAATCCAACACTCCCACCTGTTATTTGGGTTTTTCTTTTGATTATTGTGATCTCATCATAATTTATAACCTTGAATTTTTTAAAGACTCTAATCTCCATTAGAATCACTAACTAAAATGGAAGTCCTAAACTATTTAGGATTCCTTATACTTTAATGGATCAAAAATTAGTTATAAAGAACTCTATCCTTAACTTATCTGATAAAGGATTCTAATCTCATTAGAAACTATATAACTTTTACGTAGAGCTTTAATTTCATTAAAAACTTCTAATTAAAATAAATCAAGGACTTTTAATCGTACAAAAATTCTTTCTAATCTAATTAGAATGTTTCTTAAAAGACAAGTCCTAAACAATTTAGGACTAAGAGTTCTATTTAACTAATATCTTTAATCTCATTAGGCCTCTTAGTTAGAAAATGATTAATAAATGATCTTAATTTTTAAGGACTATAAAAATTAATCACTTTTTATAGAATTATGTGTAATCTCATTGCACACAGCCTTGCTTTTTATCAAAGTTTTAACATTTAGTCAAAAACAAGTGTAAATTTAAAATTCAGTGCCTTTAATCAATCGAACATTTTACTCAATCTATCAAAAAATTGTAGAATTTCATCACAAAGCCCCTGCCTAATTTGAGCAATTCTCGATTCCTATATGATCAATCGAAAAGAACATTCCATCGATCGAAAGGAATTCTCAATTGATTGAGACTCGTAAAACTGAATTTTTCAGAATTTTCTAGTAACCCTTTTTTATGTTTTTATTATTTTCCATCAAAAACACTTTTTGACTTTATAAAAGAAGATTTATAGATCAAACATTAAGGTTTTCAAGATCAAGATCAAGAACCCTAATAATAATAGAAACCCTTGAAAACAAAATCCTAATCCCATTAGGAATAAATTTCATTAAAGGATTTTAAATAGTAAACAAAATACTTTAATTCTAGTATTAACATAAACTGTTTGATTATAAATATATAATGCAAGACTAGCAACAGTACACGTTTATCATTCAAGAATGAAAACTATTCATTCATACATGTACCAGCAAAAATCAAAAGCAATTGGCAATGTTAATTATAAAGCTTTAACAAACATATAAACAGAGGCATGTTTACGGCAAACTGAATATGCCACATGGGTCCATGATATACATTTGTAAAAGAACATATCATGGCAAGATGGATATACGTTAACGGCAACATTAATTATTGAATAAAAAACAATAACTATACCAAAATACCAACTATATCCAACCAGTGCAAAACGAAGTGCACGCACTTGACTGCTATTCTAGTTACATTCATATTCTTAAACCTCAAACCATAGCTTTCATAAAAGAACATGATCAAGGACACAATTATGCAGAAAAATTTCAATAGAATTTTGAAAACACCAAGAAAACTGTTTTCTTTAATTCTAAAACTCAATCACATGTTATACAAGCATGATATTGAAATTTGCTCTAATACCAATTGTTGAAAAAACTAGTTTTTCATCTCATACAAAACCCACAGTGGAACACAAGGATCTACTTCATTCATGAAAGATAACATGTAACCTTAAATTCTAGAACAAAGAACAGAGAGCGTACCTTGATGCAGTAAAATTCAAAAACAAGACTTGAGAGTACCTTTAATCTTCATCCCAATTCCACATGGTTCCTAAGATGAGTGGTCTCTCAATCAGTTCTTAAGTATGTTGATTTTCCAAAAGAAAAGTGTTCTCAAAGAAACTGCAAAGAAAAATTGTTTTCTCTTCTTTTAATCAAACGTACATTTTTAACTGCCTTGACAATTACTTTATTTAATAACTTTATTAAATAAATAACTGATTATCTAATTAGGTTATCCTTTTAGACCAACCCAATTGGGCATAAGTGTGTGGCTTGGGATGGGACCATATGGACTAATAAGGCTCTAGCTCCAATGGGCTTTAGACTTATCTGTCAACTCTTGACAAGCTCAAAGTTACCATTAATTATATAACAAGTACCACTATAGAAATATAATTGCACCCTAGGCTTTATTGGTAAATTATATCCCAAAACTCTAATATAATATCATTTAACCCCTCCATGAAATATCCATAGTGAACAAAGTCATAATTAAACTGTCACTTTGTAAACAACTATTTTATTCCGTAAGTCCCTGGTTTAATCTTGTCGTTATTCATATTTATGAAATCTAATTTCAATAAATATAAACTTTAGTAACTCTTTACTAAAGTGGTTGGCCCTAAATAACCAGTTCTCATTAAACTTATCTCAATGGGATATTTCGTGTCTCTATAAAAAGAGATTATGGATTCTATCTTGAGAATATGTGTTCCCTCAACACTGCATGTGATTACCCAACATATTGAGGTTTTAACCATTAAATTAGATCCCACTTCTAATATATGAAAGTAACCTACATTTCATAATCAAGTCTTGAGATTAATTATTCAGGTAACAATTGTTAATTGAATAATTAATCTCACAACGATCCAGTTCAATATGTCTTACACATTTAAGACACTTCAACACATCAACTAGAAGTATCCACTTCCATTATCAAGACAAACCATTTTAGTTGATGTGTTATAGTATTCGTAGATGAAACGCCCAATTTCATCACCAACTATGAACTACATTTTGAGTTTATAAGGAACTTGTGATTTATATCTTCTATAACTAAATCACATAAATCACATACAATGCATCTCAATGACTATGATAATGTCCAATTATTTCATATACAAATAGTCTTATATAATTAAACAATTTAATCCCTTATAACATGCCAATAAATTGGATTTTAGGGCATAAACTCTAACAGGTACAAGCTAACTTCTTTGTAGAACCCATAAGTTCTATTGTGCACTTCTTCCAATTTCCTCTAGGCCTCTTCATGCCCCACGTAACTTGAAAGGATCCCTCCTGGCATTCTACGATACAGCTTTCCTTTCATCAGGACATAGTCATTTATGGTCTTCAATTCTGCCACATATTCCTCCTTCAATAGGGTTTCTTTGATGGAAGCCCTCTAATATTTCTCACATTCCTCCTTTTTTGGGAACCTTTCCTTGAGTACTTCGATTATAGACCCCTTTTTCTTCCTAACCTCTACTGTGGTACCACTTCCTTCAAATGCTATTTGTGAGCCTAACGCAGCCAACGCGTCTACATATCTATTCTCGCTCCTCTAGGCATGCTTAATCTCGAACATGCAAAACTTTTCTTCCATCCTTTGAGCCATCATCTTGTCGAGGGCCAAGGCTGGCTCCCTTAGGGAAAAACTCCCCTTCATTTGGCAAACCACCAAGTTGGAATCACCCACCACCTTCAAGTGTTAGACCCCCATTTAGAGGGTTGTTGTCAGTCCTGTCAAGTACACCTCGTATTCTACTATGTTGTTTAAGCATAGAAATTCCAGCTTAAATGATAGCGCAGTTTCTTCTTCTCTATGATAGAGGACCACCCTTGCACCTCCTGAGCTTGCTGTAGAAGAGCCGTCGAACTTCATAACCCACTCATCTATTGCCACTTTTGCCGTAGCCAATTCTTTAGGTACTTCGTCATCTAGCGAGAATTCCTCTTCTCAAGGAAATTGGGCAAATTTCAAATCATATTGCAATAGTTGTAATAACAACTGTGATATTCAGCTAGATAGAATGGGTTGTCGTAGAAGTTCCTTGATTGCGTGGGACTTTGTCATGAGATGTACCTCGTAGGCCAAGAAGTAATGACGTAACCTCTGTGATGCGTAGATAATTGCTAACCACACACTTTCCGACCGAAGATAACATGTTTCAGCATATTTTAAAGCACGGCTAATTTAGTACATTGGCTGCTTAATGCCCCTTCAATCCTCCTGAGCTATTAATACCCCGATGGCAGACAAGCTTGAGGCCAAGTAGAGCAAAAGTGGTTTTCTGTGAACTGGGCCTACATCATGGGTAAGTTCATCATAATCTACTGTAGCTTTTGGAAAGCTGTCTATTGTTTGTCCCCCCATTCAAAACTCTGTCTTTCTTTAGAAACTTCATAAAGGCCGAGGTAATCAATGCTACGACTGGTATAAACCTTTTAATGTAGAAGACCTTGCCTAAGAAGCTCTTTAGCTCTTTTACAGTGGCTAATGGCTTCATAGTTGCTATGGTTATGACTTTTTCCAACATCTATTCCTCTACTATGGACTAGGAACCCTAGGAACTTCCTAGCAGAAACTCCAAAAGCGCATTTTAATGGATTCATTCTTAGCTTGAAAAGCCTACACCACTTAAACACCTTCTTTAGTACTTTGATGTGATCCTCGCGCTTTCTTGACTTTACCACAATGTCGTCCACGTAATCCTCCATTTCACAGTGCATCATGCCATGGAAGATTACAGTCATGGTACGTTGGTAAGTCACACCTGCATTTTTCAGTTCGAAGGGCATCACCGTGCAATAGAAATTCCCGATGGATGTTCTGAAAGTAGACTTCTCCGCATCCCTATGTGCCATTCGAATTTGGTTGTAGCCACTGAACCCATCCATGAAAGAGAACATAGTGTGCCCAGTAGCAGAATCTATCAACAAGTACATGTTTGGCAGAGGAAAGTCATCCTTTGAGCAGGCTTGGTTCAGATTTCTAAAATCTACACAACATTTGATTTGCCCATTCTTTTTCTTAATAGGTACAATGTTGGACAGCCACTCTGGGTGCTGAATTAGTTTGATGACTCCTACCGTGAGCAGCTTCTACACCTCTTATATTATTTGCGCCTCTATGTCGGTATGAAATACCTTGGCTGGCTGGGCCACGGGTCTAGTCCCAGGCTCTACATTGAGTATATGTACAACTCAGCTTGGGTCTAACCTAGGCATCTCGCTGTACTTCCATGCAAATATGTCTCTGAACTCTCTCAGTAACCAAATAAGGTTCGATTTTTCTTCTTCTGACAATTTCAAACTGATTGAAATAGGTCTCAGTTTTTGTGGGTCTGTGCCCAAGTCTATTTCTTCTAACTCCTCTTCAGCCATCACTTGCGTTTCTTCTCTCGTGGCCATCCTTTCCCCCATTTTCTTGTCATTCTTTTCTTTTGAGTCTTTCTAGGCCACACAGCATACTAGGGACCCATGTTGAGGACCTCCTTCGGGACCCTTTCACATACTACAAACAGGCCCCACACACCTTTATAATTTGTACATTATTCAACCGTCAGGTGTTTTGACCCTAACCCAGCACAACAAACTGTCTGATTCTGCAGTTGGTGCCTATTTCCTTTTCCTTTTTTGCTCTAGTAACTCCCTTAAATCAGATTCCGAGTCATTTTCGATGTCCTCCCACCTAGGCATGAAGGTACCTAACAATTTGGACACTAAACTCTCTCCTGACGAAGCCCATTCATCATAAAACATGGTTTCCACCAAATAGTCTTCCATTTGTCTTGCCATTGAGTCTTCTCTTCACACACTGATGGTACGTTGATAGGACAAGACGATGCTTGTGCAACCATAGCCGTCCCAACAGCTCGTGATATGCGACCTCCATCTTTACTATGTGGAAGTGAGCCTGAGAGGCTATAGGACCTACTTTCAGCCAAAGCCGTATGTGTCCCACTGTATATTCACCCCTTCCTCCAAATCCTGTCACTTCCATTGGGTGACCCAAGATCTTGTTTTCCTATATTCCTACTACTTGCAATATGTTGAGCGGTATGAGGTATACTAAAGTGCAAATATTCACTAGGGCTCGCATTTGATTTATTGAGGCCACCAAATAAAGCAATCTTTTATGATCTAGGAATTCAGTTCCATGTCCTCATCACTAAAAATAATTTCATTAGTTTCTTCAAGAAAAGACTGGTTGGACCGAGTTTCTACGGTAAGGCACTCGACCTCCACTCTTGAGACAATACTTACCAAGGCCTCCGTGGCCATTCTTTTCTCATTGGCCCGTAAGCTCCAACTAGTTAAATAGATTTTTGAACTGGGAACTCCTTTGCAAGGTGATGATGGCTCCCATCGACAATGAGGGCCTCTCCTCTTCCTCATTGCCTAGGTCAGTGCAAGTGACTATCGTTGCTACTCTTTTTCCCTTGTGATTAGGGAATGGATTCCTCTGAACTTTTAGTCGGGTCAACTTGAGGGTCCTTTCCTTGATTCTGCAATGGACCAATTTGCGAAGCACCTAGTATTCTGCAGTAGCGCTACACATATGTAGTCAGTAGAAACATGGATCCCTTCGTTCCTCTTTGATGGGTTCTCTAGAAACTTGATTAGGCTTGAAGACCCCATCTGTAATCCATTTGTCTAGAAGTACATCTAGCTCTTTCAACGTACATGGTATGGGTGGAAGGCTCTCACACTCCCTTCCATCTGGCCTCTTTCTTTTCTCGCTTGTGGATACCATCATAGCCTGTGGGGCAGACTTTCGATCCTTTGGCTTTTCTAAGCTAGGCATGACTGACTTAGGCTATCTTTCTGGCCCTCTACAATAGTTAGGCAAACTGTGAGATCTTCAAATTTTCAAGGAGGGCTCGATACTCCATGATCATGTTTCCCATGCACATCTCCACTAGCATTCTTTCTTCATAATGGTCATAGCATTCAAGAGCTATACCCTTGAACCTCTTGATATATTCTATGAGATCTTCACCATTCATCTGTTTTGTGCCTTGCAAGGTTGCAAGTCTCACAGTTTGCTCCCCATGAAAGTATTTACTGCAGAAAACATCCACCATGTCATCCTAGGTAAGGATGGACCCCAGCTTTAAGCCAATATACCAAGTGTAAGCATGGTCACACATGGACTTCAAAAATTCACGTAAGCACAGGTCCTCATCTCCTGCAAATGGTCACATGATGTCTACAAACTTGCCCACATGCTCAATGGTGCTTTCCTTTCTGCAGTCATACTTCGAGAAAGTTGGTAGCTCATATCTATCAGGGTACGGCTTTTTGAGTAACCTTGTGGGGTATGGTGGTCTCCTTAAGTAGAATCTCTCCTTGGGAACTTTGGCCTTTTCTCGTTCTAACAACGCCATGACGTTCGCCATTGTCACAAAGCGCTGTTTTTTGTTCTCTAGGCATCCGCCCTTCAAGGTTTCCTCTTTGTCAGCTGCATTCTGAGGGTCATGCTAACTACCTTTTTCTTTAGTCTTGTCAGCCTTTAGCTGATAAATTTCCTTTACTAACTATTGTTGGGTATGCTACATTGATTGCATCATCTCAATGAAAAGGTTGGCATTGTCAACTAGATTCTTTGCTACTGTTATGGCTTAGCCCTAGCACCAACAGCACCTTCCGCCTGGTTAGGCTGGTGTGGGGTGGTTGGCCAAGACTCTGCCTACGATGGTACAACGCTCATGTTCCGTGTTGTCTTAGATCTTAGGGGCATGAATCACGAGGGTTTACCCGTCCTTCCCTATCTGTTTTCCAACTCTCCAATGGAGTTGCCAATTTAATGTGGGGGTCTTTTACTATCAATGGACCAAAACTCGTTCTGCTACACCAAGGTCTGTGAACTAATGGGTAAGGGAGTTGAGACTGGCCTTATGGGGTCGTAATGCAGGCCAGTTTGTGCACAAGCCAAGCATGCCCAATATTTAGACAGGACAGAAAATGACACAGTAGACTGGACATCATAGCAAGCGTTGTTATAGCAGATATAGGAGAGAAATGCCACAAAAGAACAAATGGTATAGCAGGTTTAATAAAATACGTTACCATGGAACAACTGTTACAGCAAGATAGTAGTAAATCCTACAACAGGACGACTAACACATCGAAAGTCTTTATAGCGGAACAATTGATATAGCAAACATAACAAAAGATGCTACAACAAAACAACTGATATGACAAAAATAACAAAAGATACTACATTAGAATAACTAATACTTTAAACATAACAAAATGTACTATCGCAGAAAAACTGATACAACAAATATAAACAAAAGATACTACAACAGAATAACTAAAAGCACAAAACACTACAGCAAAACACACAGCAATGGAAAGTTTCAAGCGAGTTATAAGAAGCCATAATAGGGTAATAACAACAATTCCAGACAAACGTAATAGTGTTAGTTCATCCTCCCAATCCTGGGTCAAGTCATTTAGCATAAACAAGTTCAAGAAGGGAACAAAACACCAACACGGATAACCTCATTATGGATTCCTACCATGGAAGTTATTCATGCTGGGACAAGGGCCTAAATGGTTTTGAATTTGATTTTTAGAGTCCTAGAAGGTGGGAGTGTTAAGAGGGAGAGAAAAGATGGTCTACTGATGCAAGTGTTTTCTCTCTTCCTTTTATATTACCACTTTCTTTCTTTTCTATTCTTTTACTCTTTGTTTTTCTTCCTATTCTCCCCTGTGGGTTCTTCCTTTTCTTTACTTAAGGCTACCTCTCCCCTTTTTATATTGCTTGATTGCATGGGATTTCTCCATTTTGTCCCTAAGGCTTCGCTAACCGTTTTTAGCTACTTGTGGACATCCCTCTAGGATTACCCACTAACCCGTCAATTACCCGGCCACTACCTCTGCCTAGAGTGTGCTTGCTGCACCACTCCTCATTTCATGACAAAATTCCTTGTTTTGTTTCTTGTCTTCCCTCATTCTGTCTTACCCGAATGGATAAAGATTGAAGGCTCTTCCTCTACCTACCCCTATGGCATGCATTGACTAGTTTCAGCCCTTTGCTTGCCTCTTTGAGGCAAAATGCCATCCTAGCAAGGCATTTTTCCCAAAAGAAGGCTCGACAAGAACCTTAAAATAGACCACTTTTCTCCCCACCACCAAACCACACCCTCTAAATCTATTAATTGTGGACCCACCTCCCTTGTATTGGCTGGGTACAGGTTGGTGGTGCTTCGACCCTTGTATATAAGTTCCACTACCCTTTATGTTTGTCTTTTTTTTCTCCCATGCCATTTTTGCCATTCTTGCCATGTCTTTTTCTACTGCATGTCTTGTGTTCATGCTTATCCTGCATGGTAAGAAGGCTCGACAGGAACCTTAAAATAGACCACTTTTCTCCCCACCACCAAACCACACCCTCTAAATCTATTAATTGTGGGCCCACCTCCCTTGTATTGGCTGGGTATAAGTTGGTGGTGCTCCGACCCTTGTATATAAGTTCTACTACCCTTTGTGTTTGTCTTCTTTTTCTTCCATGCCATTTCTACCATTCTTGCCATGTCTTTTTCTACTACATGTCTTGTGTTCATGCTTATCCTGCATGGTATGAATGGCGTGGGCTCTTGGGCTTGCATCATTCTCTCTTATTTCCCTATAGGCTTAGGTGGTGTGTTAGCAGAAGTCCTTACTCATCCAACTGCTGGACTTCTGCTCTTATTGTTTATTTTCATGCCATGTCTATGGGCCTGCTAGCTGTCATTCTTGCCATGCTGGCCTGTTAGGTTCATTAACTCTTTCCTTGGGCTTCCTCGACCTAGTTGCTTCATTTTTACCTCTTATTGTGCCTATGGGCCTGCTAACTGTCATTCTTGCCATGTTGGCTCATTAGGCTTGTTACCTCTTTCCTTAGGTTTTCCCAACCCAATTGCTCTAATTTTACCTCTTGTTGTGCCTATGGGCCTACTAGCTGTCATTCAGGCCATGTTAACCCATTGGACTTGTTACCTCTTTCCTTGAGCTTCCCCGGCCCAATTGCTTTACTTTTACCTCTTGTTATGCCTATGGGCCTGCTGACTGTCATTCCTGCCATGTTGACCTATTGATCTTATTACCTCTTTCCCTGGGCTTCCCTAGCCCATTTACTTTATTTTTACCTCTTGTTGTGCCTATGAGCTTGCTAGCTATTATTCTTGTCATGTTGACCCATTAGGCTTACTACCTCTTTCCTTGAGCTTCCTCTGCCCAATTGCCTTACTTTTATCTCTTTTATTTCTTTTTTCTTCCATCTTTCCTTATTATTGGGCTTCTTATACTATTCGGCCTTTTTGTCAAAAATGAACATCAACAAAAACTGGGCACTCCACGTGAGTGCTCTGTGGACCATGTTTGTAATAGTGCTCATTGTTATGAATAAATAAATCTCCTCTCTCTATCAATAAAATAATAAAATAATAAAAATATTGACCAAAGATGTAATGTAAGAAGGAAAATTTTCCTAAAAAATATTACTCTTTCATTTTAATTCTATTTTAGAAAGTCTCAAAATAGAATTCTCTTTAAAAGTCGATAAATTAATTTTGTAAATATTACTAACAATATGGAAAGGTATAAAATTTTGGGTAAAATATATTCAATATTTTTAAAGTTTAGGTTAATGGTAGTCAGGTTTAATGCATTTCAAAACTGACAAACTTAGTCCTAAATCATTACTTATTTTTCTGCTCTCTATTACGATAATTAAAAACCAAATTAGTTAGCTCTGAAATATTTTGGATCTAGTTGACATTAGTCCCAATCTAAAAAATATTGAGTGTAATTACCTAAATTTTTATATATAATCGATATAGGAAATATGACAAATGAGTGTATAGAATAGTGAAAAATAGTCTAGTGTGGGAGAAAGTATACCATGTTTCAGTATTACCAACTCAGCATCTGTTTTGATATTTTCTACTCAATAAATGAGTGATACCTGTTTCAAAAAATCATATCAGACTATTCCAATAAATTATTAATTTATCTTCTCGATAGTATAGAAGATTGTGATTAATTTATTGGAGTAGTCTGATGTGATTTTTTGAAACCGGTGTCATTCATTTATTTGGTAAGAAGTACCAAAACAGATGCTGAGTTGGTATTATCGAAACATAGTATACTTTCTCCTCGGGTGGATTGCTAAACTATCAGCTATAGGAGGATGAGAAGGACTCTCATAGCCAGGTCATCACTTTCCATTTGTGCCTTCCATTCCAATTTCAAATCCAAAGAGAGAGAAAAGAAAAAAGAAAAGAAATGAGCAAATAAAGTTACAGTGAGGGAGAGGAGGGGCTTTCCACGCAATTGCAGAGAGAGAGAGAGAGAGACAATTGAATTAGCATGGGGAGGCGAGGGTGTCTTATCATCATCAACAGCCCAACAGGTGGCAGACACTTGTTCCCTTCTTGTACACGTGTCATTCTCTCCTTCCCAGTATGACCGTGTAATTGGGATGTTTTGGCGCGAAAAAAAGGCGCGGGTGGGTTCCACGTCGGCTCCCTTTGGCGCGAAACCGAAGCGATCCTCTCTCTCTCTCGGTCCACTCATCTCCATTTGCGTAACCCACTTGCCCTCCTCTTTCTCCCGCATCTCATCTATTTGGGTCAACACACATGCATGTATTATATCATTATCATCGTGATGATGGTATATGGTGGGTCATAGTGCATTGTCATATATATCATGACGTGCATCACCCATTATATTTAATTTAATATATAATGAGTAACAAAATCAAAATGCTAAGTTTATAGTAATATTTTTCCTAATAGTAAGTTATTATTGGATTTCACATCTTAGGTTATAAATAATTATTAGTTTTTATTTAAGTTTATCACTGAGGTCACTTTTATATTTATTATTTATGACTTAAATAAATTTTATTGTGAAAATATTATTTAGCCGGTTTTAGTTTCTAGTAAAAAATTATAATTAATATCCCTTAATATTATAAGTCAGATTCATTGTGTTTGGTCACGTGATTCGTGGTTACGTTGAATAGAGAACTATGAAATTATCAAAGTGAAAGGGCAAAGTGAAGAGGCAAAGCCTGAAGAAATTATATGGGTTTTATGGGAGGTAAGTGATGTAATCTATCATTTTATTAAAAAATTAATATTTGTTTAAAATTTTTAAATTAGAAAAAAAATTTAAATAAAAATTAATTACTGACTCAGTAATTTTAAATAAGAGAGATGCTACGTCTACAATAATTTTATAATATTTTTACAACAAATTACAGGTGGTTAATTGTTATTGGTTTAAATTTGAAACTAACATTAAAATTACATTTTTGCTCTAATAATAACAACTAATAATAACCTGACATTTAGAATTTATTGTAAAAATATTGTAAAAATATTATAAACATATTATTTCTCTTTTAAATAAATAAAAATATTTTAGTAAAATATTGAACAAATAACATAACCCACTGAAACTATATAATTTCACCAAAGACGGACTGCAAATGGCAATCTCTCTCACTTGGTGGACTTTTGTTTTGCTGGTTAGGTTGTTGGTATACCAACTTGAGGCAAGCATTGGTTAGCATGTGAGAGTGGGACAGGGTCTCTGCTGCATGCTATTTCATTTGCCAGCTGGCTTGGTATGAGCCGTTAGATGAAACATTTGCTATTTTCGGTGCAAACTTTGTCACGTGCTAGGTGTGTTCTTCTTTTTTGCATGTCCTTCACATTTTCAAACATAAATCAGTACGACAATCTCGACCAACTAAATAAATAAATATTTTAGTACCAACTAGTTTAGTAACACAGTGTAGTAGCCTAGCAGTGATAGTATCAACGAACGAGAGAAGATAGCTTAAATAATAGCCGTTAGATACTCTCCCGATGGTATTGAATTTATTGATAGGAAGTCATGGCGGCCCATCACCTAGTGATTTTGAGCTGTAGTATGTCCTACGTCACGAGCGTGATAAAAGTTTAAGCGGGTCGAGTCAACAAACACATCCCAAAATTTTTTAATCATTAAGAAAAAATGTAAAATATACTGGTTATCTTTATGGGGTTCTTTTATTTAAGATTCTCATTTATTTTAGATCAAAAATATGTTTGCATTCCTATGTTTAAGTAGTGATAAAATTAAAAAATAATTCAGTAAAATTACAATTTTAACTTCTATTAAAATATTACCTAAAATATAAGGCTACTCTCTTGTTGATTTTCAAATTACTTTATCTACTTATAAATTTGATTATCAAAATAAAAATTATATATATAAAATAAAAATATTGGTTTTTTTTTTATACAAAATAAACGTGTAATATTTGTTCATTTTTTGAAACTAGCCTCATGATACTCCTAGTTGTCTTAGTAGTTTTAAATATGTAATGCTAATGAGAAAACGTGTAAACCTAATGGCTTGTTTGGAAGTTTAGAGAGGGAGGAGAGTAGAGGGGAGGGGAGTAGTGGAGAGGAGAGTAGAGGAAAATGATTTCCCTTCACCTTGTTTGGATGTTTTTAAAATTAGTAAGGGGGAATGAAGTAATTAGCCCTTCCCCTTGTGTAATTTTGTTAATATAATAAGGGTAAATTAGGTAATTTACTTGGTCAATAATTTTGTACTCTACTCTCCCTCCAAATCTCTCCAATTTGGGAGAATTAAAAATGAAGGGCTAGAGGGAGTTGAAACCCCTCCAAATCCCTCCAAACCCCTCCTATTCCTTCCTTAAAAAACTTCTAAATAAGGTAATTAGATTACTCTCCCTCCCTCTACTCTACTCCCCCTCCTTTTTTAAACATCCAAACAGACCATAAATGAAATAGGACTTCTAAGCCCAACGATTTCATTTTTTTTTCTTCCCATTTTTTTCTCCATTATCAAGACTTATGGCTTGTTTGGAAGTTTAGAGAGGGATGAGAGTAGAGGGGAGTAGAGGGGAGGGGAGTAGTGGGGAGGAGAGTAGAGGAAAATAATTCTCCTCCACCTTGTTTGGATGTTTTTAAAATTAGTAAGGGGGAATGGAGTAATTAGCCCTTCCCCTTGTGTAATTTTATTAATATAATAAGGGTAAATTAGGTAATTTACTTAGTCAATAGTTTATGTACTCTACTCTCCCTCCAAATCTCTCTAATTTGGGGGAATTAAAAATAGAGGGCTAGAGGGAGTTGAAACCCCTCCAAACCCCTCCCCCTCATTCCTTAAAAAACTTACAAACAAGGTAATTAGATTACTCTCCCTCCCTCTACTCTACTCCCCCTCATTTTTTAAACATCCAAACAGGCCATTAAATCTCTCTCTCTCTCTGGTTTCCTTTCTTCTAAATTGTATTCTCACTTTTTTTTTTTTTTTTTTGGTTTTTTTTTTTTTTTTTTTTTTTTTTTTTTTTTTTTTTTTTTCGAATCTCTTCTTCTTTATTTTTGAATTATTAAAAAAATGTGATTTTCAATGTACTCCCTTTTTTTTAAATGATTTATTTATTTATTTTATGTTGGTGTTTGAATTTTTTTTCTCTTCACATCTGTTTGTACTGACTTTTTCTTTTTCTTTTTTTTTTTTTTTTTTTTCCATTTTAATGAATGTATTTTCTATGTCTAAAATAAAAATCTCTATGATTGGATAGAAGAGAAACATCTCAAATTAAGAAGATAAATGAAAATTTATGATACTACACCCAAAAAAAAACTTCATCGCGTGCATGAAGTGCGTGTAATGGAGCTAGTTATTCTTAAAGTTTGAGTTAATTTTATTTAAGTTTAAAAATTTTCAAAAATTCTTAATCAATGAAAGAGAGAAGAAAAATAAGTAACAGTTTATTGTTCGATTGGGTTTAGGAATCAAATTAACCAATTTTAAAAGGTCTTAAAAATATTTGGCATTAACCCAAATTGAGTAATATTAACTTTATTTTACCAACAAAAAAATAAATTAATTAATTAAAGTGCAAATTCTTGAGTAGTGAGTACTAAACTCATATTTTTCCTTTCCTATGGCCAATCGCCATGAGTTGGAAATTTGGAACCGACAACATTTATATCTATATGACTGATACTATTATCAGCTCAAAACATTTATTTCTAAACCAAAAACACAAAGAAGAAATAATAGCCGAGAGCACAACCAGGAAGGAAGTCTACCCAGAACCAAGGAAGTCAATACCGTACCGGAGACTGTACCGGTTTGGCTAGTGGTACGATATATTTCGGATACCGGTCAATACCGGTGTACCGTTTCGGGTTTACCGATATACATATAAAATCCTACATATATATATATATATATATATATTTTTTTTTTTGCTGAATTTAAATCCTATGTCTTTAAGTATATTTAGGCCCAATTCATCATTATCTTTATCCTTCTACAATGGCCCAATCCATCACATATAAATCTAAATTATTTAATCATTATGTCAAAAAAAAAAAACTTGGAACAATGGTAAATGGTTGAAACCATCAAAGACCCCACCAAATTCACGTGAATTCTGATAGAATTCAATGCCTTATAGCCTTACTTTAACTTTAACCACAGCCACACGTTATTTTCAAAAAGAATAAACACAGCCACATGTTTTGAAAAAGCATTGAGAAGCCAAACGCATTGAGAAGCCAAATGCTCAGGGACGACAAGGCTGGTGTTAAGCGAAATGCGCAGGGACGAGGAGGCTGGTGTTAAGCGAAGAAGAGGAGAAGATAGAAAAAAAAGTAAGAACGAGAGATGCAAATTAACAGAATGAGGCCATGATGCAGCGGTAGTCTCTGCCGAAACTTTATCATTGTCTCAGTGTCACAGATCTACTGGTTTTTGCAGCGGTAGGCTCTGCCGGAACTTTCGGCCCAGTATTCATTTACCGGCCAAAACAGCCGGATTTCATCGATACGCGGCCGGTACGGCCGGTATTTTTTCCGGTACGAAACGAAGGAGGTATCTGTACCGGTTTACTAGCCGGTACGATATATTCTGGCGGTACCGGCCGGTACGGTACAGGATTGACTTCCTTGCCCAGAACAAGAAGAAGAAGACAAAACAAAAGCGAGAGAAAAGGAACTAGATAACTACAACGTTCCCTCCGTCCCTCGTATCAGCCCAAATAGCTTTAACTTTACACGGACATCTTTGTATTTGTTATCCTTGGTCGAAAATAACCAAATACATTGGTTTAACTTTACACATAAGCGAATCGATATTTCATGTTCAGGAAGCTTAAGTATGAAAAAAATAAAAATCACTAATATATATATATATATATATATTTGAAAGTAAATTATACGAAAATCCAAATTAACTTCTTTGAAGTATTAATAAAATACATAAAATAACTACTTAATGTATTTTAGTTCAATTATCTACAAATTAAAATGGAAATCTTACAACTTTATTTTTTAAAATTTAAGAAATTATATATTCTTGATCTTCTACTGAAACTTATAGAAAATTTTCTTTCAATGTACAAAAATCAAAGAATTTAAGACAAGGCCAGCTTTCATGTTGACCTAGTTCTAATAATATTCAGGCTAAAGTGCGAACTATACCCCTAAAATTTAGGGGTTTTAGATTTTACATCCTGCAGCTTTTGAATTTGAATTTGAATTTGAATTCAGGAATTTATATCTCATTTGCATCAACAACCCTTCTATCAGTATTTTTTGTTAGGTGTGTCGTATAAGCTTGCCATATGTGTTTAGTTTGTCTAATAAAATAATGCCATTATTTTTATTATGTTACATGGCATTATTTTATTGGATAAATTATATGTGTGGGATCTGAGGACCGAGGAGTACTAAACTGAGGATTAACTTGCCTAATCTAGGCCCAGAAAGGTAAACGAGCTCCGAGGACTCCGCCCACTCGAGGAGAGTAAGAGAATTAGTACAATTGGAATCATGTGAAGGCCCAAAGGAAGGGGAAGAGATAACAATGGGAACAAGGATGGTGGGAGGAAGTTTCCTGAATGATATACCTCCCACCTCCGCATTCAATGCCCTACACCAACCTTATCAGCTGTATTAATATAGAAATGACCCTTGAACAATAACTTCACAGCTAGCAGCCCTTTCTACCACCTTCAACAGAGTCTTGATGGGACAAGTATCCTGAGAAATGCCCTAAGACATATAGGTGGCGGGCTGGGATGCATGGGAAAGTGATATAAAAGGAAATGGAACCCCCCAGAAAAAGGAGACGAACATTTTTAGGACATATAGAACAGAAAAGAAAACAACAAATAGCTTGGTGTAAAATTTGAACTATAGATATACAAGAGATTGATCCTCGGACTTGCCAAAGGAGGTCATTATACCTAATTGCTATTTAAATTATGCTTATTTGTTACTCTGGATCATTTGGCCTTAAACTTGGACTTAGTTTAAAGTTGCACTTGGATTAATTTCTCACTCTCTTCAAAAACTTCTAATGTTTAGGCCTAATTTGAAGGACAAGGTATCACTGATCTAAGTGGGCTTGGGCCTTCATTTTTTAAGTCCTTACAATTGGCGCCATCTATGGGAAATCATCTGCAATTTTCTTCTTCCTAGTTATGGCTAACTCCAGACAGAATAGAGAGGAATTTGTTGGCTCGCAGTGGGTGGACCACTTTGTTAATCTAAAGCAGAGGAGAGATAGAGAGCATAATCAAACTCCAAGCGTCAGGGTGGAAACGCAACATGCAGAACATACTAGAAGGAGCCATTTGAGGACTGGGAGTCATGTGTCCCATGAGCAAGAGACACGAAATCTCAGGTCAGAGATTGATTATCTGTGCAAAAGGTTACGTCGTAGGGCTCATAATAGGGGGAATTATACACCCCCATCAAGTTCAGGGTCTGAAGATGGTAGTTATAGACCGAGGCCAAGGACTCCCTCTAATGAATCTTTCTCCGCATCTTCGTGCTTGGATAGGGTGGAGAAACATAGTAAAAGGCACAGTGTAAGCTCATTCCCTAAGAGCATAGGAAACGATGCAATGAGCAAAGCTCGACGCCAAATTTCTAAGTCACATTTCGCGCAAAGAATTGATAAGGCCGAGCTCCCGCATCATTTACCCAACCTAATTTTACTATTTACAATGGAAGGACTAATCCCGTGGAGCACATGAGTCATTTCAATCAAAAGATGGCCATTCATTCGAGGAATGAGGCCCTTATATGTAAGGTCTTTCCTTTCAACCTCGGGCCTGTTACCATGAGATGGTTCAATGGGCTGGAAGAAGCTTCAATAGGTTCTTATGAAGAACTGACTAGGGCCTTCGGAGCTAGATTCATGATGTGCAGCAGGGTCCTTAGACCTTTAGACTCTTTGTTGTCCATGGTGATGAGAGATGGGGAAACACTCAAAACCTATTCTAACAGGTATTAGGAAACATTTAATGAAATTGACGGGGATTTCTAGGATGTGGCTATTAAGACCTTCTAGGTTGGGCTCCCAACAAAACACGACTTGAGAAAGTCCTTGACTATGAAACCTGCCAAAATATGCGTCAACTCATGAATCGTATTGATGAGCATAAGCGAGTCAAGGAGGATCAAACCCAAGGGCTAGCGCACAAGGTCTTCCCCCTTGAAAGAAGAGATCCTCGACTTGAAAGGTATAATCATAGTCGACCCAGGAGAGAGTTTGCTAACCAATCCTCAAGGGCTAACACACAAGTAGTCAATACAATATTTAAGGAGCCGGTGTATCAGATCCTTGAGAAGATAAAGAATGAGTCTTATTTCAAATGGCCCAATAAGATGGAAGGAGACCCATCCAAGCGTAATTAAAGTCTTTACTGCTAATATCACCACGATAGAGGACACACAACCGAGGACTGTAGAACTTTGTGTGATCATCTGGACCAGTTAGTGAAATCAGGGAAATTGAAACAGTTCATGCACCAACCTTCAAGGCAAACAAGTCAGATCGAAGTAGGATATCAAAGGGAAGTTGCTCTTTAACCACCTCTGGGAACAATCAATGTGATTTTTGCCACCCCTAACCGTGATGTAGGTTCACTTTCAGGCGTTATGTCAGTAGCTTTGAGCTCGAGGAGCAAATCCAAGAATCTAAGAGGGTTAGGCTTGAAGCATTATAGACTTTAGGCTTCTAGAAGGAAGATAAAGTTGGGACTTTTCAACCCATGACGATGCCCTGGTTGTGACCCTACGAGATATAATGTAAAGAGAGTCCTAGTAGATTAAGGATGTAGAGCTAAAATTATGTACCTAGACCTATATAAGGGGTTGAATCTCAAGCTTGAGGATTTAAGCAAGTATGATTCCCCTTTGGTCAGATTTGATGGGAGGACCGTGATCCCCTAGGGAATGATCAGGTTACTCATACAAGCGGGGAACGAAGTAGTGCAAGTAAACTTCATTGTGGTTGAAGCTTATTCTCCATATACAGCTATTTTAGCAAGGCCCTGGCTTCATGCCATGGGAGCGGTGTCATCTACTCTGCATTTAAAAGTTAAATACCCCACTGAGAGGCAAGTTGAAGAGCTTGTGGGAAGCCAGACAGTGCCCAGTGGCTGCAATCAGACAACAATCGTTGGATAAGGCTTCTTTTACATCAGAAGAGGCCTTGTAGCAATTAGCGGACCCCGAGGGAGAATTTGGGACTAAGCCACAAGGTTTGCTTTATGAGGAGTTAGAAAAAGTGATGATCAGATCAGATCATATGGAGATAGGTGTTTTTAGGTAGGGGCTCAACTACCCCCTGTTGAAAAAGAGGAACTTATAGGTTTTTTTTTAAGGATAATGTGGATGTTTTTGCTTGGAGTGCTTATGAGGCACCAGGGATCAACCTAGACTTTATATGCCATTATTTGAACGTAAATCTTGGAGCTATACCAAAAAGAAAACCAACTCGACGCTCTTCAAAGGAGCATGTCGAGATGGTAAAGGAAGAGGTTAACAAGCTCAAGCAAGCAAGGGCAATAAAGGAAGTTTTTTACCCTGAATGGCTAGCTAATACTGTGGTAGTAAAAAAGAAGAACAAGAAGTGGCGAGTATGTGTTGATTTCACGAATCTGAACAAAGCATGTCCAAAGGATCCTTTCCTCGTTCCTCGGATTGATCAGCTAGTGGATGCAAAGGTTGGGCATCCTCGAATGAGTTTTCTAGATGCCTTTCAAGGGTATCACTAAATACCTTTGCCCCCCTCCCCCTCGACCAAGAGAAGACATATTTCTGAACCCCCACTGGGAATTACCATTATCATTTAATGTCATTCGGTTTAAAGAATGTTGGATTTACGTATCAGAGGATGGTGACTAGGATGTTTGAGTCTCAGATCAGGCAAAGTGTTGAGGCATATATTGACGACATGGTTGTAAAAAGTAAGCAAACTTTGGAGCATCTGAATGACTTGGGAAAAGTGTTCTCAGTTCTCAGGGAACACAAGTTGCGTCTTAATGCTTCTAAATGCGCTTTTGGTGTTAGTTTGGCAAGTTTTTAGGTTACATGATCACTTATCAGGGAATAAAGGTTAATCTCGATCAGAGTAAGGCCATAAATGACCTGCATCCACCTTGGAATCCCAAAGAAGTACAGAAGTTAATAGGAATGACGATTGCCTTGAATAGGTTCATCTCTCGGTCAGCAGACCAATTGGCCATTCTTTCAGCTACTCCACAAATGGAAGAACTTTGAGTGGACCAAGGAACGTATTGATGCTTTTGAGGAATTAAAGCGGTATTTGTCACATCCTCTTATTCTCTCCTAACCCGAGAAGGATGAGATCCTATATGCTTATATAGCAATCATTAGTCACGCAGTAAGTCTGGTCCTGGTCAGAACAGATGATGGGGTGCAAAGGTTTGTTTACTACGTTAGTACATCCTTACAGGAAGCAAAAACTCGCTACTTATCCTTGGAGAAGGCATTTTTGACCATCATACATGCAACAAGGAAACTCCCCCATTATTTCCAGGAGTACACCGTTGTGGTTCTCACCCAACTCCCTCTACAGGCGCTGCTTCAGAAATCTGACTACATGGGGAGGATTGCTAAGTAGGGGACGGTGCTTGGTGCTTTTGATATTAAATATATGCCCTGTACAGCTATAAAGGGACAAGTGTTAGCAGACCTAGTTGCTGAGTTTACTGAGGATGTTGTGGAAGGCGAGATGTCAGGCTCTGAGATCCTAGTAGTCTTCACTCCCTATTCTCCAGCTTGGGAAATTTATACTGATGGTGCATCTAATCAGAAAGGATCCAATGAGGGAATTGTCTTAATATCCTTTGAGAAGATAATTGTGGAAAAATCCTTGAGGTTAGGTTTTCTAGCCACGAACAATAAAATGGAGTATGAAGTCTTATTAGTTGGGATGGCAATGGTTGGCAAGCTAGGAGGAAAAGTTGTAGAAGTTTTCTTGGGATTCGAGGCTAGTGGTTAGGCAAGTCAATAGACAATTAGAGGCCAAGGACCAGCGAATGCAAGGCTATCTCATCAAAGTTAGGCAGGCCCAATCCAACTTTGAAACTTTCTCCATAAAGTAGATACCGAGATGCTAGAACTCTCGTGCTGATTCGTTGGCTATGTTAGCCATTTATTTGGGATTAAGCCTCCCTCAAGTTATAATCGTTGAGGATTTGGTGGTTCCCAGTTATAGTGACCAAGCACCGAATATAATACATAGCATACAAGTTGGTCAAAGTTGGATGGACCCATTAGTTTTGTTCTTAAGGGGTGGGAAACTTCCCGAAGATAAAGGTGAGGCTGAGAAGATTTGAACAAAAGCTCCACGATATTAGCTTTCTGAGGAGCAGAAGTTGTATAAACGCTCCTATTCGAGGCCATATCTATTATGCGTCCATACCGAAGTTGTAGAACCTTTATTGGAGGATTTGCATGAAATAATTTGTGGCAGTCATACTGGGGGAAGGTCCTTATCATATAGAGCTCTCACCCAAGGGTATTGGTGGCCTAGTATGCAAAGGGCTGCTCAAAATTATTTTAAGAAGTGTGACCAATGTCAGAGATACGCTCTGAATATCCACCAACCTAGAGGCATCTTAAATCCGCACTTTAGTCCTTACCCATTTGCTTAGTGGGGCTTAGACATAGTGGGACCATTCCTAAGGGCAATAGGAAACCGAAGATGGCTACTCATCGGGACCGACTACTTCACAAAATGGGTTAAAGCTGAGTCATTGTCTAACATTAGGGATGTGGATGCTAAGAAGATTGTTTGGAAGAATATTGCTACTAGATTTGGGATTCCCCATACATTGATCTCAGACAATGAGCTTTAATTCAACAATAAAGCTTTTAGAAGATATTGTGGAGAGCTGGGTATTAGAAACAAATATTCCACTCTCGCCTACCAACAGGAAAACGAGCAAGCCGAGGCTATCAATAAAGTCATAGTTAATGGGTTAAAGAAGAAGTTGGATGATATGAAGGGAAAATAGGCGGACGAGTTGTCACACATATTGTGGACATACCGCACTACTCCCCGAAGATCAACTGAGGAGACTCCATTTTCAATGACCTATGGATCCAAAGCGGTCATCCCTCTTAAAACAGGATTCCCAACGTTAAGGACAAGCCAATTCAGTATCTAGGAGAACAATAGTTTGCTCTTAGCAAACCTGGACTTAGTTGACGAAATAAGGGAAGTGGCCATGGTTCGAATGGTGCATTATCAACAGATATTAAGGCAAGGCTATAACAAAAGGGTTAAGGCAAAGCCATTTGCCCTTGGTTATCTGGTCTTAAGAAAGGTAGTAGGAACTACCAAAAACCCATCGTGGGGTAAATTGGGACCGAATTGGGAGGGTCCATATCGTATAACATCAGTAGCGGGGATTGGGGCTTAATACTTAGAAGATTTGGACGAGAATGTTGTTCCATGTCCTTAGAATGTAAACAATTTGTGTAGATAATATTATTAATAATACATTGGATTCCATTCAATTCTTTTCACTTGATGTTTAGTGCTCGGTTTTCTAAAATTATTCATTAAGATTTATCTTGTATGAATTTCGTTAAGTGTTAAACAGAACCTCGGCCTTGTTCGACTCCTCGGGTCACAGGCCTTAGGTAAATTAACTCTTGTATGAATTTGACTAAGTGTTAAACAGAATCTCGACCTTGTTCGACTCCTTGGGTCATAGGCCTTAGGTAAATCAACTTTTGTACGAATTTGGTTAAGTGTTAAACAAAATCTCGGCCTTGTTCGACTCCTCGAGTCATAGGCCTTAGGTAAATTAATTCTTGTATGAATTTGGTTAAGTGTTAAACAGAACCTCGGCCTCGTTCGACTCCTCAGCTCAAAGGCCTTGGGTAAATTAACTCTCAAGTGATATTAGTTAAGCGCTGAGGGAAAATTAACCCTTAGGTGAATATGGTTCAATCCAGAAATGTGACCATAATGCTGTACGGATTCTTGAATCACACTGTTAGGTTTAAATCAAGTTCATGGTGACTCAACATACTTGAGGCCATACATTTTAATTAGAAGAATGTGTGTTATGTTTTGAGAAATAAGAAAATGAGTATTTAAGGAAAACAAGAATACAATAAAATTTGGATATATTCATTCGAGCTCGGAAAAATGTTTACAAGATAGGGCATATAAAAAAGAAAAAAGGAAAAGGAAAAGGAACGTCTGCTAAACCTAGCCCGTTAAAAAATCTTCATAAATGCTAAACTTAACGAAGCTATGCTGCAACATCTTTCTCTTTCTCCCTTTCTTCTTCTTTAGCTGCTAAACTTCTTCAACTTCTTCTTATTCCAGTTCAACCACTAGGGCTGGAGTCTGTTTTTCCTTCTTAGTAGAAGGCTCAGAAGTTGGGGTTGTCAAGGACTTAGGCACTGAGGAGGTAAAGCTTGGATCTGGCGGAGGAAGGGTAGAGTTGGGAGTAGTACTAAAAGCAAGGGGGAAGTAAACCTTGTTGGATCCCTTAAGATCAGAGTCAGCACTAACTCCATCAGCGTTAAGGGCTTCACCCCATACTTCGAGGTAGAAGGCCTGAGCAATATCTCTGAGCTGGGTGGTTAAGCTTTGGGCGGTCTTGGTTGTACCAGTGTCATAAGTGGCCTGTTCAGCCTTTGCCTTTTTAGCATCCTTACCCCCTATCTCCTTTAGCTAGAGCTTGATTTGCTCATTGGCTAAAGCTAGTTGCGTTTCAGTCTTCTTCAATGAAACCCACATCTCCTCGGCTTGCTTTTCAGCCCTTTCCAAGGCAGCTTCGGCGCTCTTGCGCCCCCTCTCACCCTCGGGGAGATGGAAAAGCGAGTCCTTGTACTTCTTCTCTACCTCAGCTAAAGCCTTATCCAAATGGGGCATTTTATTTTTCGCTTCTCAGGACTTTGAGAAAGCGTGGTCCACCTACTCCTTAGCCATAAAGGACGCCTGTACAACCTCTTTTTTTTTTTTTTTTAAAGGACAACATGTTAAAGTTCTTAACACAAAGGATATGAGTAAGTTGTATAAAAGCTGAGGTGTAATAATCAAACCTTAGCAAGGTCCCTATTCAGTGAGAGGAACACTTTGCATTTCCTTAGACCCTTTAGCTCTTGCATGTCTCCTGGAAGGAGTAAGGCCTGTCCAAGGCATTCAGACACTATCCCAACCTGCCTTTCTAGGCATCCCTTAGGGTTTCCTTAGATGTGTTAGGGTCTCCTATACTAAGCACGAAGGCTAGGTTCCAAATGTTGGCCTTAATGCACTGCTCCCCTTCAACACTTTTGCCTGCCCTTATAGAAGTCCTTTTGTTTTGTTGCGCCCTCGTTACTCTAGGCTCCTTGGAAGGTGACTATTGAATGGATTAGGATATCTCCCCCTCCTCGGAGCTCTCTTTCTTAGTTTATTTCCCCCCCTCTTTCTCTTCTTCTCGGTTGCATCTGCAGCAGAGGGGTGAGGTGGGGCAAGAGTAGGAGGCCGGGGTACAATTGGCACTATAAGAGCATTCTCCCCGGCATGAGTAGTGAGTAGGGCCAACAAGTTAGAGTCTTTTCCTCGAAAATCATCCCTTTAGGAATGTTAAAAGCCTCTTAACAAGTGTTAACTTGAGTGGTAACCTGAGGAAGATGACTGGGCTCAAGAGTCTCCTCAGAATCAGCACAGTAGAATACCTTGAAGTCTCTCTCTATATCGACTTGGCTAGGCTTGGAGGCTGGTTCTTCCCGTTCCTCGTAGGACAAAATTGGTTGCTCGTGTGAGTAGAAAAGCTTGGCAGCAAGAGAAGCAGGTAGCCCAGCATCTTGAGTACCAGGAGGAGGAGGTGTAGTTAGGAATCCAGGAACTACTACTTCGATTAGTGCAAGCCTTGGATCTTTCGCCTTAATCACGTGTTTAGGAGATTGGAAGCGTATGGAGAGAGGGTTAAACCCAAGGATCACGTGAACCATCCGAAGTTACCTGTCTCGATGAAGAAAGATCTCAGATTGTAGAATCCTGTTAAGATTCGTGAAGTTCACCAAGTTGCAATTTGGAGCAGTGTGAAATTTGTCTGTAAAGGAAATAGAGAAAAGAAGTTAGTTAAGACAAAAATTGAAAGCAAAGGAAGAAAAAATGAGGAGAGAGGGTAAAGTTATTCTTAGTCCTCGGGCACTCCACCTGGTTCCCCATCTTGGGTAGGGCAATGCAAACCATCATGCCATTCACCCGCAATGATGAGGAAGTTTTTGTCCATACCTTTATTGGAATAAAAATATAGGAAATCAACCTAACAGCGGGAACTCTACACCTAAAATAGTAACCTGCTTCTTTCCCCTTTTGGAAATTTTAAACCCAATTCACATCATTCTAGGTGAAGTTA
Source organism: Quercus gilva (assembly GCA_023621385.1). Lineage (NCBI taxonomy): Eukaryota > Viridiplantae > Streptophyta > Magnoliopsida > Fagales > Fagaceae > Quercus > Quercus gilva. The sequence continues at coordinate 49,874,705 of CM042473.1, read as the reverse complement.
GTCCCTATTTTTCGGTTTAGTATATCTATGCTATCAAGTACCCTAAAAAGGTTAGGAGAGCACTGAGTAAGGGAAAGCCTAAAGTTAATAAGGAAGTCCCTAGTCACCTTACCTATGGGAATCTCTATTCCACCTTCAATAAAGGCAATCATGGGAATAACTATTGCCTTGGGTCGTTTATTCACAAGCCACTTTCCTAGCTCACAATGTTGAAGTTCTACGTTCTTAGGGATTCTAAACTTTGCCCTAGAAGCGACCATACCCTCGGGAGTATCAATTAACCTAGCAAACCTACCCATGTATTCCTATTAGGTAAAATAAGAAGGAAAGAAAGAAAAAGAGTTTCCTTTACAAGAATGGAAGAAAGGCCAAAGACACTTACAAGTGCTGAATGAAGATTTTCTCAAACCGCTGCTTCAAAGAAAATTTGTAGAAAGCATGTAAATAGGAAAAAATCACCCCATTCCCCCTTATATAGGAGTGGGAAATGAGCGGTAAGTTTCCCGCTCATAAATCCCAAGAAATTTGGACCATTGGATTACCATCGCACCGTAGAATGTGGGGGACAAGCAGCCGCCTGATGCAATAACTACAATGACGTGGATACCGAAGACTCAGGAGTGTTCATAAGACAGGTGAAACGACATCCCCATGTGGGAATGCGCTTGGCACGTACCAACCTTCCCATTGCTACTAAAACCTCACTCTTAAAGTAGCTCATAATAGCGAGGTTTTAAAGGGCTATTGTGTGTGATCCGAGGATCGAGGAGTACTAAACCGAGGATTAACTTGCCTAATCTAGGCCCAAAAGGGTAAACGAGCTTCGAGGACTCCGCCCACTCGAGGAGAGTAAGAGAATCAATACAATTGGTATCCTATGAAGTCCCAAAGGAAGGGGAAGAGATGACAATGGAACAGGGATGGTGGGAGGAAGTTTCTTGAAGGATATACCTCCCACCTCCACATTCAATGCCCTACATTAACCTAATTAGCTATATTAATGTGGAAATGACGCCTGAACACTAACTTCACAGATAGCAGTCCTTTCTACCACCTTCAACAGAGTCTTGATGGGACAAGTATCCTGAGAAATGCCTTGAAACATACACGTAGAGGGCTGGGATGCATGGGAGAATGATATAAAAGGAAAGGGAACCCCTTAGAAAAAGGGGATGAACATTTTTAGGACCAATAGAATAGAAATTAAACAGCAAATAGCCTGGTGTAAAATTTGAACTATAGTTATATACAAGAGATTAATCCTCAATCTTGCCCGAGGAGGTCATTATACCCTATTGCTGTTTAAATTATACTTATCTGTTACTCTAGATCATTCGGCCTTAGCCTTGGACTTAGTTTAAAGTTGCACTTGGATTAGTTTCTCACTCTCTTCAAAAAAATTTATTGTCTGGGCTTGATTTGAAGGACAAGGTACCACTGATCTAAGTGGACTTGGGCCTTTATTTTTTGAGTCTTTACACTACACATATAGCAAGCTTATATGGCACTTAACGAAAAATATGATGAACTGCTGATGCAAATTCCTAGGGAATAAAATTCAAATTCTTAAATTTTAGGATGTAAAATTCAAAAACCATCAAACCTTAGGGGTGTAGACATATAGTTTGCACTTTAGCCAAATACTTATGATTGGATAAGTCAAATATTTTAGTTAATTTCCCCTTCTTATATAATAGAATAAGTCAAGAGTTTTATAACTCAATTAGTTGACATTTTCTGATATTTTCAATGAAGATATTCAGGATTTAAATCTCCCATTATAACTATTGAATTATCCAAATATATATATATATATATATTTATATATTCAATATATACGAGATAGAATAACAATCATATTTATTATCTCATTATATATTCAATATCCTTTCAACTTAAAAAAAAAAAAAAAAAATCCTAATTTGTGGTGGTGGCGACGTCATAGTCATGACTGGTGTTGATGATTGGTGCCAGTGGAGGTCGGTTGTGGTGTTGGGATATATGGATTTTTTATTTTTATTTTAGGCAGGTGAAACAAGAAAAATGAATAAAATAAGGAATTAATTAAATAGGAGTACATACGGAAAATTATAATTTGTGTAGCATAGAAAATGGGATAATCAAAATTTAATTAACAAAGGCTGTAATGTAAGGATGCGTGTCAACCAAAGACTAGGGGTGTAACTATAATCCATGCAACGAATCACACCCAGCCATAGGTACATCAATAAATCACTCAGGTCGTATGAATTTTTCGCCAAAGCATGAAGATCCAATATCCTAACCGATATATTTTGGTTTTTGAAGAGGAGAAAATTTAAGTCCTCAAGATCTAAATCGAACCATCACCCCATGGGTCCTTTCACTCCGAGATCACGGACCCATAGGGTGAAGGGGGCAACTGAAGAGGAGAAAATAAGCTGACGGATCCAAGCAATGTTGATGGATGGGCCCATTAGGTGCAAGACTCAGTGAGAACGGATTTGCTGGCCACATGTCAGACAGAATCCCTATATGGGGAATACTTGCGGCACACCCCCTAGATTCTAGGGGTAATTAGAGTCCTAGCACAATTAGGGTTCTAGAAGCTGCGTGCATCGATGGAGATCTTCTTTATAAGGAATATGACTTGTCCATCACGTTGGGGACTCCTCAAGAGGATTTCTACAAGGAAAGACTTCGACTCCAAGTAAAAAAGGTCAACTTTCGACTACTATAAAAGCCTCAATACCCTCACAAATCGAGGTACGCATAATAAACCCCTCTCTAGCACTCTAGAGTTGTGAGAATCTTTCTGACTTAACCTTCGGAGGGTATTCGGCCGGCACCACACCGGTGCTCCTCGAAAGGTTCTCTCTTCTTTTGTTGTGCAGGTTTATTTTCGAGCATACAAGCATCGTGCAACTCACTGGTGAGATTTTCGGCATCATCAGTTGGCGCCGTCTGTGGGGAACGACGTATTGCGCGATTCGTAAGCCATATTATCGTTTCAAGGACAAAAGGGTTGCATGGTACTCACACGCTCGATGGCAACCACCAACGATGGTCAAGGGGAGGAACCACCTACGACTGCCCTTGAGAGACAAGTTCGAACTCTGGCGGCCGCAGTGGAGCGCCTCACCAAACAAAATTTCGATTTGGAGGAACAGCTACGCCAGAAAAACGCAGTACGAGACGACCAGCAAGAAGACCAAGAGGGGACCAGGGGCGCAAGAAAAAACCAGGAGAGACCTGAAGGCAGCCACGCCCCCAGCAGACCAGAGAGGCAGAACATGAGCATGCCATCCCTCACGGATGCCACTCCACCACATATCGTCGCAGAGATGCAGGCGATAAAAGAGCAGATGGAAGTTATGATGAACGCACTCAAGGGGCGAGTTTCCAGTGACCTTGACGATCTCGTCAACCGCACAGATTCACCCTTCACTGCAGCCGTGAACTCCTTCCCCTTACCGCACAAGTTTCGGATGCCACAGATCGACAGTTATGACGGAATAAAGGACCCTCTAGATCATCTAGAGACGTTCAAAACTCTGATGCACCTTCAGGGGGTCGCGGATGAAATAATGTGCAGGGCTTTCCCTACAACATTGAAGGGAGCCGCGAGGATCTGGTTCAGTCGGTTGACACCGAACTCCATCAGCACATTCAAGGAATTGAGCGCCCAGTTCACGTCTCACTTTATCGGGGGACACAGGTACAAGAAGTCGACGGCTTGCCTAATGAGCATCAGACAGCGAGAAGACGAGACGTTGAGATCTTACATAACCCGTTTCAATAAGGAGGCACTTTCGATTGATGAGGCCGACGATAAAATACTCGTAGCAGCATTTACGAATGGGCTGAGGAAGGGTAAGTTTTTGTTTTCACTATATAAAAATGACCCGAAAACTATACCGGACGTGCTCTACAGGGCCACAAAATATATGAATGCCGAAGACGCTCTACTAGCTCGCGAGGAAAAGCCTAAGAAGAGAGAAAGGCAGGAAGATGCCCGAGAGGAAAGAGGGCGGAAGACGGCAAGAACCGGAGAGCGAAGGGATGATAGGCGCTCCGAGCCCCCTACGGGGAGATTCACAAGCTTCATTCCACTGACTGCCCCTATCGACCAAGTCCTCATGCAAATCAAGGATGAGGGGACATTAACTTTCCCTGGAAAGCTGAAGGGAGATCCTAACAAATGGTCCAGAGATAGGTACTGTCGCTTCCATCGCGATCACGGACATGACACAGCTGACTGCTATGACCTGAAACAGCAGATTGAAGCCCTCATTAGACAGGGAAAGTTGCAGAAGTTCGTCAGTAAGGAAAGGACGGATCATCAACATCAAGAGCAGCCACCCCACTGAGATAATGAGCACCCCAGACCACCTATAGGGGATATAAGAATGATCACAGGGGGCACGACAACTATAGGGTCGTCCAAAAAGGCCAGAAAAACATACCTCAGGATGGTTCATAACGTCCAGCTAACGGGCTCCGTACCAAGAATAGCACGATGGAAAGCCCGATCATAGGATTCTCAGAAGAGGATGCCCGACGTCTTCACCACCCTCATGAGGACGCGCTTGTTATCACCTTACAAGTGGGAGACTTCAACATGCACCGAGTGCTAATCGACAATGGTAGCTCAGCGGACATCTTATACTACCCGGCGTTCCAGCAGATGAGGATTGATAGAGAACGATTAATACCGACAAATGCTCCGCTGATTGGCTTTGGAGGTACGAGGATATTCCCATTAGGCGCGGTCACACTTTCGGTAACAATAGGTGATTATCCTCAACGGATCACAAAGGAGATGACTTTCCTTGTGGTCGACTGCTCATCTGCTTACAATGCTATCATCGGACGACCCACCCTCAACTCATGGAAGGCGGTAACGTCAACATACCACCTAATGATCAAATTTCCTACGGAGCACGGGATGGGAGAGCTGCGAGGAAATCAGCTGGCCGCACGAGAGTGCTACATTGCTATGATGGAGATGGAAGGGAACTTACCACTTCAAGACGCTGGACGGGCAAAAGCTGTAGCAACCATGGAGCACGGAGCACCTACGGAGATACCACCAGTAGAGACGACATGAAGAGCATCGACGCCCCCCCCCCCCCCCCCCAGTTTCCAGTTTATTACTAAGTTTTTATTAGTTTTTTACTACGAACAATTTTTGCTATTATTTAGTTTTGCTATCACAAGTTTTTTCTTCAAACGATTCTTTCTACAAGTGCCTTTTTAAGCCCAAGGGGGCAGGTACCTTTTTTGTTCTACATGGTTTTCTTTCAATAAGAGAAATAGTCAGACACGCTTGTGTTCTTCCTACTTGATAAACTAAGTCCAAAAAATGGACGGATATAAACTAAGTCCACAAGATGGACGGACGACCATCAAGGTGACGAGGCAAAACTTAGTCACCTCAATAAGTCCGCGACCCCAAGTGGACCACCATCAAGGTGACGAGGTAAAACTTAGTCACCTCAACAAGTCCACGACCCCAAGTGGACGACCATCAAGGTGACGAGGTAAAACTTAGTCACTTCAACAAAGTCCACTACCCCAGGTGGACGACCATCAAGGTGACGAGGTAAAACTTAGTCACCTCAACAAGTCCACGACCCCAAGTGGACGACCATCAAGGTGACGAGGTAAAACTTAGTCACCTCAATAAGTCCGCGACCCCAAGTGGACGACCATCAAGGTGACGAGGTAAAACTTAGTCACCTCAACAAGTCCACGACCCCAAGTGGACGACCATCAAGGTGACGAGGTAAAACTTAGTCACTTCAACAAAGTCCACTACCCCAGGTGGACGACCATCAAGGTGACGAGGTAAAACTTAGTCACCTCAACAAGTCCACGACCCCAAGTGGACGACCATCAAGGTGACGAGGTAAAACTTAGTCACTTCAACGAAGTCCACTACCCCAAGTGGACGACCATCAAGGTGACGAGGTAAAACTTAGTCACCTCAACAAGTCCACGACCCCAAGTGGACGACCATCAAGGTGACGAGGTAAAACTTAGTCACCTTAACAAAGTCCATAACCTCAAGTGGACGACCATCAAGGTGACGAGGTAAAACTTAGTCACCTTAACATGTCCACTACCCCAAGTTGACGACCCACAAGGTGACGAAATAACTCTTAGTCACCTCAATAAGTCCATGACCCCGAGTGGACGACCCACAAGATGACGAGGTAACTCTTAGTCACCTCAAGAAGTCCACGACCTCAAAGTGGATGACCAACAAGATGAGAAGGTCACACTTGGTATCGACAGCAAGTCCATAACCAAAGTGGACGGACAAAAAATAAAATAATAATATGAAGTCCATGACCAAAGTGGACGGACAAAAAAATGGATGAAGGCCCATGAATGTCCACAAGAAAGTGGACGGAGGTCCACATTCAAAAAAAAAAAAAAAAAAAAAAAAAAAAAAAAGGACGGAGCCATGAATGTCCACAAGAAAGTGGACGGAGGTCCACATTCAACACAAAAAAAAAAAAAAAAAAAAAAAAAAGGGGGGGACGGAACCATGCATGTCCACAAAAAAGTGGACGGAGGCATGCATGTCCACAAGAAAGTGGACGGAGGTCCACATTCAAAAAAAAAAAAAAGAAAAAAAAAAAGATGGATGGAGCCATGCATGTCCACAAGAAAGTGGACGGAGGTCCACATTCAACACAAAAAAAAAAAAAAAAAAAAAAAAAAAAAAAAAAAAGGGGACGGAGCCATGAATGTCCACAAGAAAGTGGACGGAGGGACGGATGTCCACATTCAACACAAAAAAAAAAAAAAAAAAAAAAAAAAAAAAAAAAAAAAAAAAAAAAAAGGGGGACGGAACCATGCATGTCCACAAAAAAGTGGACGGAGGCATGCATGTCCACAAGAAAGTGGACGGAGGTCCACATTCAAAAAAAAAAAAGAAAAAAAAAAAAGAAAAAAAAAGAAGATGGACGGAGCCATGCATGTCCACAAGAAAGTGGACGGAGGTCCACATTCAACACAAAAAAAAAAAAAAAAAAAAAAAAAAAAGAAGGGACGTAGCCATGCATAGTGGACGGAGGTCCACATTCAAAAAAAAAAAAAAAAAAAAAAAAAAAAAGAGGAGAGAAGGGACGTAGCCATGCATAGTGGACGGAGGTCCACATTCAAAAAAAAAAAAAAAAAAAAAAAAAAAAAAAGAAGAAAAAAAAAAGAAGAAGAAGATGGACGGAGCCATGCATGTCCACAAAAAGGTGGACGGATACCCAAAAAAAAAAGAAAAAAAAAGAAAAAAAAAAGAGAGAAAATAAAAAAAGAAAAAGAAAAGTGGAGGCCCATGCATGTCCATATATATATATATATATATAAAATGGACGCACACACACAATAAAAAAAAAAAAAAAAAAAAACTATATATATATATATATAAAATAAAAAACTTTGATGATGAGGTAACACTCAGTCACATCAGCAAGTCTATGATCCAAAGTAGACGGATAAAATGCCTTAAGAATGGGACGCTAATAGAGGACTACAACGTGTCCCAAAGGTTGAAAGTTCCATTATGCGTCTCAGGGGGCAGTGTATCAATGGCTTACCGTGCAGAAGGATGCCCAATACTATGGATAAGCATAAGACAAACGACAATACTTCAAAATGACCTTAGAGGGTTAAACACTACAAAAAGGAAGCCGACGGACACCTAATCCTCATCCCAATGGGATGGATCGACAACCAAGGATACCGACGATCAAGGATGCTAACGGTATTTGATTCTCATTCAAAATTTAAGTCTTGCTACCTACGGGTGGAAGGACGGACCAAGTCACTCACAAGTGCCTTGGTACAAAATTTAAGTCCTCAAGATCTAATTTTTGGAACCTATTGTCGACCGCTTGACATTTTAAAATTGGCAAATCGACTGGATTTTTTAGCACTCTTTACTACAAAACAAAAGATTATATGACAAATTAGTCGGTTGCCGGTGAGATGTAGGAAAAAAATTAATATAATATAACTTTTGTTTTTTTAGATAATCTAAATATGAAAATTTATAATTATGGTAGTTATTAACTGTCATATATTACTATTTTATTTGTATATAGAACTAAATATTCTATTATTAATTTATTAGGCAACTATTATAATTATATTTGTATTAAAAAAAATTATGATGTATCAAAAATCTAATAGAGAGTTCTAATATAGAATCAAAATTGTAGGGACTAGCCCTTTCCCACGCGACGCGGGGGTTTAGGATTTTCACCCCACCAAGGGTTGACCTTGTAGTGTAATGCTTGACACCTTAATCCCACGTCGGTCGGAAAAGCGCCCCTATACAATGAATTTATAGAGAGTGGATAGAAGGACTAGGCATTAGCGAGTGTTTCAAAAGTTGGATCGGATAGGAATTAGCTAAGTGTTCTAAGGGGGAATTCGTCCTCGGCATGGTCCGAGGAGCCCTTTTTTGATTACTAAGGAGTATATGGGTTGTCCTAGATCCCTCTAAACTCCGAACCCTGAACCCTTTGGGGGTTCATTCCATTATATAGTCCTATTCAGCTGATTCTCACCCTCAACTTATTGATCATCCGAGCTTGTGTCTGAGGGCTTGTCCCATCAGCTGCCTTTCCAGTCCTCTTGTTAGTTGAAGTAACCAAGGCAATACTATTCAATGGTCAATTCCTCATTAATGCGGCCAAAGTGTCAATTGCGTGCTTTTAATATGGCGATGACAATTCCTTTCTCTAATATTGGCCGGCCGAGAACACGGTTGTCCTCGGCAATGTTCCTTGACAGTTTGGGCCTTCCTCGCTTATCCTCGGACACTGCATTGTCCTCGGCATGGGCCTTGGGCCTGATATGGAGTGGGTCGGGGTTGCCAAATCTTTGGGCCCCACAATAGCCCCTAAAAATTCTGCTGCCCAGCTCCTCGGGCTGGGAGGAAGATTTTAATGTCCTCGGGTCCTTGTCCTGGCCTGGCGAATCTTGTCTTCTTATCATTACCAAAATCCTTCTAATTACTTAGGAAATGCTCCTGTCGTTTCGGTACTTGGAACGTGCCTTCATTAAATTTTGGCAGCCCTGTGTCCTCCATGTTCAATGGTGTGATGATGAATGGACGGTAGGGATGCTTCTGACTTAATGGGTAGGAAAGCTCGTGCGGTTGCTTTTTATTGGGGGTATTTACTCGTGCGGTTGCTTTTTATTAAGGGTATAAATACCCAATTGAACCAATTTGCCTCTTCACTTTTACATTCAAGAGCTCCTGCGCACATATGCTGAACTTGGTCAAGCCTCCAATCGACCTTACATCTCCTTTCAACATAAAAGGCCTGTCCGAGGAGCTTTTCCTTATTTCTGTAAGTTCTCTTCTCTTTCTTGTTCGTACTTTCCCCTTTAAACTCCTTGTCTTCTTATTCCCCTTTCTCTTTCCCTTGTTTTCCCTGAGCCCCTCGTTAGCTCTTTAGGATGGGTAGGTTTAAGAAGTTAGTTGAGTCTGAGGAGGCGATGGAAAAATTTGTTGCTGATTATAAGATCCCCGATACAGTGGGTTTGAGGTACTGTGGAGAAGGGGAGTGGAGCGTTAGGAGAAAAGAGGGTGAGGTTGCGATTCCTATAATTGCTTTCCTAGAGGGCGGTATGAGGATCCCCATGGGGCCAGTGATGAGGGATTATCTTAGGCACTTTGGCTTATCTCCCACCCAGTGTGCCATCAATGAGTTTAGGATCTTAGGCTATGTGAATGCCCTGAATGAGAAGATGGGGCTGGGCTTAACCCATCACGATGTAAACTAGTGTTATAACCTCCAGCGCCTTAGGGGGAAGTCTTATTACCTGAAGACGAGGGACGATAGGGTCCGGCTCATTCAGTGCCTTCCTGAGTCCAGTAAGGGGTTGAATAAAGACTTCCTCATTGTGTCTGGAGAGTGGCATGATGGCCTTCATTGTCCAACAATGGAGGGTACACTAGGTGGGGCACTCAGATTAGGAGAGGGTCTAATTTCTCGTGCTTTCGCACTCTACTTTGCTTGGTTTTTAATAGGAACTTATTTTCTTTTATGCAGATCTGCACGCCTTTGAGCATGACTTTAGCTTGGTCAACAAGGAGGATTTGCAAACCGTATTGAGGTCGGAGACTTTTGTGAATAAAGTCGACAACCAAGTTAGAGCCGCTCCTAAGATCCTAGGATACGATCCGATTCAAAAATCGTTCTCGGCTCCAAAATACGTGATCCAAGCTGAAGATCCTCGGTTGCATAAGATCACCGTGGTCGAGCACGGATTTTTGATCCCTAAAGGATCTCCCGTTCCTAAGGGCATACTGTTGGTGAGTACTTCTTCGTTGCCTCAAGTTGCCGAGGCTAAAGAGGAAGACCCAGGAGAAGAGGAAGTTGCTGACTCTGGTCCATCTGAGGACGATTTTGATGTGTTCGACCAATTCCATACGCCCGAGGATCCTCTTGGTGATTTAGGTGACCCCAGCTTAGCTGAAGCGAACTTTTTATCCAAGGAAGCTTCTCCTCAGTCGAAGATGAGTTTCAAGAAACGACCTCAGACAAGCCTGCTGGCCTTGATTGAGGGGCAGCCGAGGAAGGGTGCGCCAGGGAAGTCTCCTCCCAAGCTTCCTCCTCTCTCTCCCCAGCAGAGTTCGCCATCTGGGTCTAAGCCCACTAGTCCTCGGCAGAAGAAAGACAAAGGAAAGAGAACTAGGGGAGGCAAAGCATCTGACCCTTCCCAGGGCGATGATGATGTTCGGCAGCCATCGAAGCAGCTGAGGGCTGGGCACTAAGGTTAGGAGAAACAGGTCACCGTCTAGCCTGGGGCCCAGGCTTGGCTCCCTGTCCCTATGCTCCATAGGAAGTCTTTGATGGACAATGCCTCTCTTAGGAATCCTCGAGGGAACGATGGTGCGCATGTGGTTAACGCATTGGGGAGGTTCTTGCTGCTCCCTATGGATATGGCCCAGTTGGAGGACCATACAAGGCCTTGGTTCTGTCTAACACTTAGTTATTCTGAGGTACTTAGTTTTCCCACAAGTTTGAGTCCGAGGACTATGCAATACCTTGGTTCCGTCTAGGACCTAGTTTTTCTGAGGTACTTAGTTTCCCCACAGGTTTGAGTCCGTGGACCATGCAATACCTTGGTTTTGTCAAGGACCTAGTTTTTCTGAGGTACCTAGTTTCCTCACAAGTTTGAGTCTGAGGACCGTGCAATACCTTGGTTCAGTCTAGGACCTAGTTATTGAAGTAGTTAGTTTCCCCACAGGCTTGAGTCCGAGGACCACGCAAGGCCTTTGTTCTATCCAATACTTTATTCTTCTGAAGTGGCTAGTTTCCCCATAGGTTTGAGTCCGAGGATTATGCAATACCTTGGTTCTGTCTAGTACTTAGTTCTTGAAGGAGTTAGTTTCCCCACAGGCTTGAGTCCGAGGACCTTGTAAGGCCTTGGTTCTGTATAACAATTAGTTTTTCTGAGTTACCTAGTTTCCCCACAAGTTTGAGTTCGAGGACTATGCAATACCTTAGTTCTGACCAGGGCCTAGTTATTGAAGTAGTTAGTTTTCCCATAGGCTTAAGTCCGAGGACCATGCAGGGTTTTGGATCTGTCTAACACTTGATTCTTCTGAAGTAGCTAGTTTCCCCGTAGGTTTGTGTCCGAGGACCATGCAATACCTTGGTTCTGTCTAGTACTTAGTTATTGAAGTAGTTAGTTTCCCCAAAGGCTTGAGTCCAAGGACCATGCAAGGTCTTGGTTTTGTCTAATACTTAATTCTTCCGAAGTAGCTAGTTTCCCCATAGGTTTGAGTCCGAAGAGCATGCAAGACCTTGGTTCTGTCAAGCACTTAGTTTTTCTAAGGTACCTAGTTTCCCCACAGGTTTGAGTCCGAGTACCATGCAATACCTTTGTTCTTTCTTGGACCTAGTTTTTCTGAGTTACCTAGTTTTCCTGCAGGTTTAAGTTCAAGGACCATGTAATACCTTGGTTTTGTTTAGGACCTAGTTTTTCTGAGGTACCTAGTTTGCCCATAGGTTTGAGTCCGAGGACCACGCTATGCCTTGGTTCCGTCTTGGACCTAGTTATTGAAGTAGTTAGTTTCCCCACAGGGTTGAGTCCGAGGACCATGCAAGGCCTTGGTTCTATCTAACACTTAATTCTTCTGAAGTAGCTAGTTTCCCCATAGGTTTGAGTCCGAGAAGCACGCAAGACCTTGGTTCTATCTAGCACTTAGTTTTTCTGAGGTACCTAGTTTCCCCACAGATTTGAGTCCGAGGACCATGCAATACCTTGGTTCAGTCTAGGACCTATTTTTTATGAGGTACCTAGTTTCCTCACAGATTTGAGTTCGAGGACCATGTAATACCTTGGTTCTTTCTAGGACCTAGTTTTTCTAAGGTACCTAGTTTGCCCATAGGTTTGAGTCCAAGGACCACGCTATACCTTGGTTCTATCTTGGACCTTGTTATTGAAGTAGTTAGTTTCCCCACGAGGTTGAGTCTGAGGACCATGCAAGGTCTTGGTTCTGTATAACGTTTAGTTTTTCTCAGGTACCTAGTTTTTCCACAGGTTTGAGTCCGAGGACCACGCAATACCTTGGTTTTGTACAGGACTTGGTTATTGAAGTAGTTAGTTTCACCACAGGCTTGAGTCCGAGGACCATGCAGGGCCTTGGTTCTATGTAACACTTGATTCTTCTGAAGTAGCTTCTTTCCCCATAGGTTTGAGTCCGAGGATCATGCAATACCTTGGTTCTGTCTAGTACTTAGTTCTTGAAGGAGTTAGTTTCTCCACAGGCTTGAGTCTGAGGACCAAGCAAGGCCTTGGTTCTATCTAACACTTAGTTTTTCTGAGTTACCTAGTTTCCCCACAAGTTTGAGTCCGAGGACCATGCAATACCTTAGTTCTGTCTAGGACCTAGTTATTGAAGTAGTTAATTTTACCACAGGCTTAAGTCCGAAGACCATGCAGGGCTTTGGTTCTGTCGAACACTTGATTCTTCTGAAGTAGCTAGTTTCCCTGTAGGTTTGTGTCCGAGGACCATGCAATACCTTGGTTCTGTCTAGTACTTAGTTCTTGAAGTAGTTAGTTTCCCCACAGGCTTAAGTCCGAGGACCATGCAAGGTCTTGGTTTTGCTTAATACTTAATTCTTCTGAAGTAGCTAGTTTCCCCGTAGGTTTAAGTCCGAAGAGCATGCAAGACCTCGGTTCTGTCAAGCACTTAGTTTTTCTGAGGTACCCAGTTTCCTCACAGGTTTGAGTCCGAGGACCATGCAATACCTTTGTTCTCTCTTGGACCTAGTTTTTCTGAGGTACCTAGTTTCCCCGCAAGTTTGAGTTTGAGGACCATGTAATACCTAGGTTCTGTCTAGGACCTAGTTTTTCTGAGGTACCTAGTTTGCCCATAGGTTTGAGTCCGAGAACCACGCTATACCTTGGTTCCATCTTGGACGTAGTTATTGAAGTAGTTAGTTTCCCAACAGAATTGAGTCCGAGGACCATGCAAGGCTTTGGTTCTGTCTAACACTTAATTTTTCTGAAGTAGCTAGTTTCCCCATAGGTTTGAGTCCGAGGAGCATGCAAGACCTTGGTTCTGTCTAGCACTTAGTTTTTCTAAGGTACCTAGTTTCCCCACAGGTTTGAGTTTGAGGACTATGCAATTCCTTGGTTTTGTCTAGGACCAATTTTTTTACGAGGTACCTAGTTTCCCCACAGATTTGAGTTCGAGGACCATGTAATATCTTGGTTTTTTCTAGAACCTAGTTTTTCTAAGGTACCTAGTTTGCCCATAGGTTTGAGTCCGAGGACCACGCTATACCTTGGTTCTATCTTGGACCTAGTTATTGAAGTAGTTAGTTTCCCTACAGGGTTGAGTCTGAGGACCATGCAAGGCCTTGGTTCTGTATCACGCTTGGTTTTTCTCAGGTACATAGTTTCCCAACAGGTTTGAGTCCGAGGACCACGCAATACGTTGGTTCTGTCTAGGACCTAGTTATTGAAGTAGTTAGTTTCCCCACAGGCTTGAGTCCGAGGACCATGCAAGGCCTTGGTTCTGTCTAACACTTGATTCTTCTGAAGTAGCTAGTTTCCCCATAGGTTTGAGTCCGAGGATCATGCAATACCTTGGTTCTGTCTAGCACTTAGTTATTGAAGGAGTTAGTTTCCCCATAGGCTTGAGTTCGAGGACCATGCAAAGCCTTGGTTCTGTCTAACACTTAATTCTTCTGAAGTAGCTAATTTCCCCATAGGTTTGAGTCTGAGGAGCATGCAAGACCTTGGTTCTGTCTAGCACTAAGTTTTTCTGAGGTACCTAGTTTCCCCACAGGTTTGAGTCCGAGGACCATGCAATACCTTTGTTTTGTCTAGGACCTAGTTTTTCTGAGGTACCTAGTTTCCCCATAGGTTTGAGTTCGAGGACCATGCAATACCTTGGTTCTGTTTAGGACCTAGTTTTTCTGAGGTACCTAGTTTGCCCATAGGTTTGAGTCCGAGGATCGCGCTGTACCTTGCTTCTGTCTTGGACCTAGTTATTGAAGTAGTTAGTTTCCCCCACAGGGTTGAGTCCAAGGACCATGCAAGGCCTTGGTTCTGTCTAACACCTGATTCTTCTGAAGTAGCTAGTTTCCCTATGGGTTTGAGTCCGAGGATCATGCAATACCTTGGTTCTGTCTAGTACTTAGTTCTTGAAGTAGTTAGTTTCCCCACAGGCTTGAGTCCGAGGACCATGCAAGGCCTTGGTTCTGTCTAACACTTGATTCTTCTGAAGTAGCTAGTTTCCCCATAGGTTTGAGTCCGAGAATCATGCAATACCTTGGTTCTGTCTAGTACTTAGTTCTTGAAGTTGTTAGTTTCACCACAGGCTTGAGTCCGAGGACCATGCAAGGCCTTGGTTCTGTATAACACTTAGTTTTTCTGAGGTACCTAGTTTCCCTACAGGTTTGAGTCCGAGGACCATGCAAAGTCTTGGTTCTGTCTAACACTTGATTCTTCTGAAGTAGCTAGTTTCGCCATAGGTTTAAGTCCGAGGATCATGCAATACCTTGGTTCTGTCTAGTACTTAGTTCTTGAAGGAGTTAGTTTCCCCACAGGCTTGAGTCCGAGGACCTTGTAAGGCCTTGGTTCTGTATAACAATTAGTTTTTCTGAGTTACCTAGTTTCCCCACAAGTTTGAGTCCGAGGACCATGCAATACCTTAGTTCTTTCTAGGACCTAGTTATTGAAGTAGTTAGTTTTCCCACAAGCTTAAGTCCGAGGACCATGCAGGGCTTTGGTTCTGTCTAACACTTGATTCTTCTGAAGGAGCTAGTTTCCCCGTAGGTTTGTGTCCGAGGACCATGCAATACCGTGGTTCTGTGTAGTACTGAATTCTTGATGTAGTTAGTTTCCCCAAAGGCTTGAGTTTGAGAACCATGCAAGGTCTTGGTTTTGTCTAATACTTAATTCTTCTAAAGCAGCTAGTTTCCCCACAGGTTTGAGTCTGAGGAGCATGCAAGACGTTGGTTCTGTCTAGCACTTAGTTTTTCTGAGGTATCTAGTTTCCCCACAGGTTTGAGTCCGAGGACCATGCAATACCTTGGTTCTGTCTAGGACCTATTTTTTCTGAGGTACCTAGTTTCCCCATAGATTTGAGTTCAAGAACCATGCAATACCTTGGTTTTGTCTGGGACCTAGTTTTTCTAAGGTACCTAGTTTGCCCATAGGTTTGAGTCCGAGGACCACTCTATACCTTGGTTCTATCTTGGACCGAGTTATTGAAGTAGTTAGTTTTCGCACAGGGTTGAGTCTGAGGACCATGCAAGGCCTTGGTTCTGTCTAACACTTGATTCTTCTAAAGTAGCTAGTTTCCCCATGGGTTTAAGTCTGAGGATCGTGCAATACCTTGGTTCTGTCTAGTACTTAGTTCTTGAAGTAGTTAGTTTCCCCACGGGCTTGAATCCGAGGACCATACAAGGCCTTGGTTCTGTATAACGCTTAGTTTTTCTCAGGTACCTAGTTTCCCCACAAGTTTGAGTCCGAGGACCACGCAATACCTTGGTTCTGTCTACGACCTAGTTATTGAAGTTATTCGTTTCCCCACAGGCTTGACTCCGAGGACCATGCAAGGCCTTGGTTCTGTCTAACACTTGATTCTTCTGAAGTAGCTAGTTTCCCCATAGGTTTGAATCCGAGGATCATGCAATACTTTGGTTCTGTCCAGTACTTTGTTCTTGAAGGAGTTAGTTTCCCCACAGGCTTGAGTCCGAGGACCATGCAAGGCCTTGGTTCTGTCTAACACTTAATTCTTCTGAAGTAGCTAGTTTCTCTATAGGTTTGAGTCCGAGGAGCATGCAAGACCTTGGTTTTGTCTAGCACTTAGTTTTTCTGAAGTACCTAGTTTCCCCACAGGATTGAGTCCGAGGACCATGCAATACCTTGGTTCTGTCTAGCACCTAGTTTTTCTGAGGTACCTAGTTTCCCCACAGGTTTGAGTTCGAGGACCATGCAATACCTTGGTTCTGTCTAGGACCTAGTTTTTCTGAGGTACCTAGTTTGCCCATAGGTTTGAGTCTGAGGACAGCGCTATACCTTGGTTTTGTCTTGGACCTAGTTATTGAAGTAGTTAGTTTCCCCACAAGGTTGAGTCTGAGGACCATGCAAGGCCTTGGTTTTGTCTAACACTTGATTATTCTGAAGTAGCTAGTTTCCCTATGGGTTTGAGTCCGAGGATCATGCGATACCTTGGTTCTGTCTAGTACTTAGTTCTTGAAGTAGTTAGTTTCCCCACAGGCTTAAGTCCGAGGACCATGCAAGGCCTTGGTTCATTCTAACACTTGATTTTTCTGAAGTAGCTAGTTTCCCCATAGGTTTGAGTCCGAGAATCATGCAATACCTTGGTTCTTTCTAGTACTTAGTTCTTGAAGTAGTTAGTTTCCCCACAGTCTTGAGTCCGAGGACCACGTAAGGTCTTGGTTCTGTCTAACACTTAGTTTTTCTGTGTTACCTAGTTTGCCCATAGGTTTGAGTCCGAGAACCGCGCTATACCTTGGTTTTGTCTTGGACCTAGTTATTGAAGTAGTTAGTTTCCCCACAGGCTTGAGTCCGAGGACCATGCAAGGCCTTGGTTCTGTATAACACTTAGTTTTTCCGAGGTACCTAGTTTCCCCACAGGTTTGAGTCCGAGGACCATACAATACCTTGGTTCTGTCTAGGACCTAGTTATTGAAGTAGTTAGTTTCCCCACAGGCTTGAGTCCGAGGACCATGCAAGGCCTTGGTTCTGTCTAACACTTGATTCTTCTGAAATAGCTAGTTTCCCCATAGGTTTGAGTCCGAGAATCATGCAATACCTTGGTTCTTTCTAGTACTTGGTTCTTGAAGTAATTAGTTTCCCCACAGTCTTGAGTCCGAGGACCACGCAAGACCTTGGTTCTGTCTAACACTTAGTTTTTCTGAGTTACCTAGTTTCCCCACAGGTTTGAGTCCGAGGACAATGCAATACCTTGGTTCTATCTAGGACCTAGTTATTGAAGTAGTTAGTTTCCCCGCAGGCTTGAGTCCGAGGACCATGTAGGGCTTTGGTTCTGTCTAACACTTGGTTCTTCTAAGGTAGCTAATTTCCCCATAGGTTTGAGTCCGAGGACCTTACAATACCTTGGTCTATCTAGTACTTAGTTCTTGAAGTAGTTAGTTTCCCCACAGGCTTGAGTCCGTGGACCATGCAAGGTCTTGGTTCTGTCTAACACTTAATTCTTCTAAAGTAGCTAGTTTCCCCATAGGTTTGTGTCCGAGGTGCATGCAAGTCCTTAGTTCTGTCTAGCACTTAGTTTTTCTGAGGTACCTAGTTTCCCCACTGGTTTGAGTCCGAGGACCATGCAATACTTTTGTTCTATCTAGGACCTAGTTTTTCTGAGGTACCTTGTTTCCCCATAGGTTTGAGTCTGAAGACCATGCAATACCTTGGTTTTATTTAGGACCTAGTTGTTGATGTAGTTAGTTTCCCCACAGGTTTGAGTCTGAGGACCATGCAATTCCTTGGTTCTATCTAGGACCTAGTTGTTGATGTAGTTAGTTTCCCCACAGGCTTAAGTCCGAGGACCATGCAAGGCCTTGGTTCCGTCTAACACTTGGATCTTCCTTTACTGCCTGGAATGAAGGAGCTCATCCTCCTCGTTGGGGAGTCTGCCCTTAGAGTGATAACGGCCTTGAGCTTACTCTGTCGAGGGGGGGACCCTTCTTAAATCTGGCTCCTTGGCCCGGCGCGCCAGTTTTACTTACGAGGCGTCTTTTGGGTTATTTGAGTAACGCGTTTGGTGTTTCGGTGCGCGAGGCGCATCCTCGTTAATATCCTTGCGGATTTACGAGGATCTCGCGACTGGCAAGCTCTTTGGAAATTGGGCGGAGTTAATACCTCCGCTAATTCTTTCTTAGGATTCTACCTAGTCTGGTTTTCACCAGCTCCTGCCTTCTATATAAGGCAATTTGAGGTAATCTTTTTCCCAAATTTCACAAACACTTTGGTGCAATAAGGGCTCAAGGCTCTCAATTTTCTGAGCACTTTCAAGGGCCTTGCCAAAATAGTGACTTATGCATGAGAAAATGGAGTGGCCCTGGAAAGGGGCAGGGACAAGTAAACCAGGCTCCCTTCAGGAGCCGAGAATGCCACCCCGATCCTAGACGACACAGTGGAGGCTAAATAGGCAGAGGTCGAAGATCCTCCTTCTTTTCGACCTAGCCAGAGAGAGGACTCCTCTTGCAATTAGGAGGGGAATCCAAAAGGAACATAACGTCCCTCCTCTGTATGCGGGTCCACCAGCCTTCCAAGCTGGTAGTGATTCGCTAGCGCCTGGTCGTCGTGGGACTGTGAGGGAATCCAGGGGGAACCTTGAGATTGGACCGTCAGGTGCTGCGGCCTCTTCTTCCTTCTCCTTCTAGCGCTGCCCATGCTGGTTGGGGAGCTGTGGATGGCCTTAAAACAGGCCTGTCTCCACCTCTCCCTCCATGCATGGCTTGGCTTTTTAAATCAAGCCTGCTTAGGCACTTTTTTTTTTTTTTTTTTTTTTTTTTTTTTTTTTTTAACTTCAGCACAAGCCTGCCTAAGCATTTACCTTCGTAGTTAGTTTTAGAACAAGCCTGCCTAAGCATTTGTTGTACAATGTAACTTTTCTTTAATTAATAAAGAAGTAGTCACATTTCGTTTACTTTACTTCTCGAATCTTTCATTTCTTTATGATGATTGCCTTCTGAATGAGTGTGTTGCCGTTGTTTGTGTTTTTTTTTTTTTATTTAACTTGGAAGAAGTGTTGTTATTGATCCTTTCGCACCAACCGTCGCACTCGCTAATCCTCAAGTACATTCCCACAGACAGCGCCAATTGTAGGGACTGGCCTTTTCCCACACGATGCGAGGCTTCAAGATTTTCACCCTACCAAAGGCTAACCTTATAGTGTAAGGCTTGACACCTTAATCCCACGTCGACCGGAAAAGTGTCCCTATACAATGAATTTATAGAGAATGGGTAGAAGGACTAGGCATTAGCGAGTGTTACAACAGTTGGATCAGATAGGAATTAGCTAAGTGTTCTAAGGGGGAATTTGCCCTTGGCATGGTCCGAGGAGCCCTTTTTTTATTACTAAGGAGTATATGGGTTGTCCTAGATCCCTCTAAACTCCGAACCCCGAACCCTCTGGGGGTTCATTCCATTATATAGTCCTATTCAGCTGATCCTCGCCCTCCACTTGTTGATCATACGAGCTTGTGTCTGAGGGCTTGTCCCATCAGTCGCATTTCTAGTCCTCTTGTTAGTTGAAGTAACCAAGGCATTACTGTTCAATGGTTAATTTCTCATTAATGCGGCCAAAGTGTCAGTTGCGTGCTTTTAATGTGGTGATGACAGCTCCTTTCTCCAATATCGGCCGACCGAGGACACGGTCGTCCTCGGCGATGCTCCTTGATAGTTTGGGCCTTCACCGCTCATCCTCGGACACTGCATTGTCCTCGGCGTGGGCCTTGGGCCCGATATGGAGTGAGCCAGGGTTGCCAAATCTTTGGGCCCCACAAAAATTATATTAAATTAATTAATTATACATACATACATACATATATATATATATATATTAGAATAATGAAGTATAAAATTTTGGTTTCAAAACTTATTTACTACAATATTATGAAATTAACTAAAAGTCAAACGTTTTTAATTTTACACATATATAGATATATATTCTAGTTAGTATTTGTGCAAATATAAAATTTAATAATTATTTTAATTATTAATAAACAATTATAATAATTGTGTTTGTATCTACTATCTAGAACTATGTATTCTACTAATTAATATATATATATATATGTGTGTGTGTGTGTGTATCTATATAAAATAAAAGTTGGACTTAGTCAAGTGGATATTATGTTTTACTGCAGGAAAATTCTTAAGTACTCCCGAAGTATGGAGAAATTGTGCTCCCTCATCTCACATTCATGATGGACTCTACCATGAATTTAATGAGTGGACTCTAGTATGAATGTGAGAGGAAAGAGCATCATTCTCCGTGCTCCAAGAGTACCTAACAATTACTCTTTATTGCCAAGTGACACCAAATTGTAACAACTTTTTAGATAAAAACAATTGCTTAATTATTCTTATCAACTTTTTCACTTTATAAATTCTTTGGATAAACATCTTATAAAAGAAAAGGAAAAATAATCTTTGGATAAACGTACAAATTTAATAGTTGACATTAAATTTTTTTTTTTGTTTTTTATTTTTTTTATATATACAAAATAGAATTTATATTCTAACATAATCTAAGTGTATAAGTATGTGAAGTTTCTTCTTGAAAACTTGAATCCCGGCCCTTACCCCCCACACCCCACAAGCATTTATACTTTTGGAGTGATCACCGCACCAAGGGTGCACGGTGGCTTAAATTTTTATTCTATCTTATGTTGAAGTGCCACAATTTAATTCTCACACTCTTATCTAATTAATTTCAAGGTAGATATAAATACGTTTTTAATTCTATGTCATTTTCATTTGTCATTTTTATGGAAAGGGTTGTTTTAAGATCTTTGGTTATTGATTTTTTATTTTTTAAATAATCATATACACACATATCGGTAAATATGCATATGCATGTATGTATTTATTTTTTGTGTGATTGCACAAGTTTCTTTATTGAATATTTGATAGTTTGTGGTGTATACAATATATTGTGAGATGGGGGAGGGATTTGTTCCCTTTGCTGCTGGAAGAGTTCAAGTTGATTAAGCAAATTGGTGTTATTGGCCGGTTTTCGCGGCTGAGTAATTTGCTACTCTTATTACCCATTAAAAAAAAAAACAAATTACTACCCTTATTCCATATTTCTTATGAAGGTGCTACTTGAGTGGATTTATGAGATGGGTTTGTTTACTGCTCATTGGGTGCGTTTGTAGAAGAATGTGATATTGTTTGTAAATTTGTTGTAAGTACTAAATAGGAAGAAAGTGCAAATCTTTGTTGAAATTTTGATTAGTAGAATTTGTGATTGCAATAGAGAGGAGGTGAGCGAAGGTGGGGAAGATTAGAAGATTTTCCCACTAGAGAAATCATATTAATTAATAAGTGACTCATCAATATTTTTTTATTGGATTTGAATTTTGACAAATCCATAATTAGATTATTTTTTTCTTTTAATATACTTATTGCTTGCAAAATTTCTTGAAAATTAAGATTAATAGTTATGTCATTAATAAAATGTTTAAATTTTGCATAAAAAATAAGTTTGTTGATTGAATAGTAAAACAAAATCCAATTTGCATGAAATTTGACATGCATGGTAAGAATATAAAAAAAAAAAAAATGTAATCTAAAGATTTGATTTTTAAAATATGTGACCATATAATTTTTTTTTAGAAATCCTATGTCCATGACATTTCACTACAAATCTTAAGTAGTAGGTTGTTATTGACCGTTACAGATAGGCAAAAAAGTAATTTAAATTGTAGATTCAAATTAGAATCAATAACAACTTACCACCTATGATTTGTTGTGAAAATATTGTAGACATAACACTTCTCTAATTTTTTTTTAGTGGGAGTTATAGCAAAACTTTTCCTTGTCCTTGTTATAATTGGTGAGTTTGTTAAACTGTTTATATGAAGTTAAATAATATGAGTTATTTTACACAATATTTCTTTTATTGGTTATTGGTTATTGCTTTCTTATTATTTAAGCTTCTTTCTTTTTCTGTCAGTATTTTATATGATAGAAGATCCTCTTCTTTTCTCTTTATTTTATTTTATTTTATTTTTTGAGAAACAGATAGAAGATCTTCTATCACTTTTTATTTGAGAAGAATCTTCTATCAGTTAAGAATAACAAAGAAGCTATGCACATCAAAATGCAGGTTTGTAACGCATTAGTCGTTGCAAATAAATGCAGAGATCCATTACCTATTAAAGCAAAGATGACTACAAAATGAAAGAAGAACGAAGCAAAGAGGTACACACAATTATCATCCCAAAAACCACTCTCAAGTCGAATTCTCTCACAATACACTTCAAGTGAATTCTTTTCTGACTTAATCATCGGAGATTTGTTGAAAAACACCACATCGATGTATTCCTTTGTTTTTATCTTGAGCCTTATTGCAGGTTTCTATTAGAGACAGATATATCCCCAATGTCCATCTACATTGATGAGGAACTTGACTGCTAATTTTTTTCACATCATCAGTTTGGCACCGTTTGTGGGGAATGCTAATCAGTCAAGCCATTCTCCAACTTACAAAAGTGATTCCTGTAGTGCAAGATGGACCCAATGCAGGTAGCACAACAGATTTAGGCTCTCACAGCCAACATAGTTGAGTTAACACGCCAAAATGAAAATTTAGAAGGGCCGCTGAGTCCCAGAATGAGGAGTGACAACGAACTACTGAAAATCAAAATGAAAAGGAGTAGCATCCAAGGATTGAGGGAAACCATAATGAAGAAGGGTCAAATAGCCATGCCAATAGGAGAACAAGGGTGTTAGAAGAGAACTTGTCTAGATTGGAAAGTGAGCTCTGTAACATGAGGAGGAAAATGGATAAGCTCAAAAGTGCAATGAAAGAAAAAGCCTTAAAGAACTTAGACGAAATGATCTAGAGAACAGATTCGCCATTCACCACTAAAGTGTTGAATCATCCTCTCCCACTAAATTTTCGTCTTCCTTAACTGAAGTCATATAACGGTTTGAAAGATCCTTTAGACCACATCGAATCGTTCAAAACCCTAATGCACCTATAGATGACTCTGGATAGAGTAATGTGCAGCTTCTCCAATTACATTGAAGGACGCAGCCAAAGGTTGATCCAGCGAAATACCCTTAGGTATCGTTGTGAATTTTGAGCAACCCAGTAAAGGTTTCGTTCATTATTTCATTGAAGGGCAGAGACAAAAGAAGCCAACTAGACATCTTCTCAACATCATTTAGACAAAAGGGGAATCACTAAGGCAATATGCAACTCACTTTAACAAAGAGTTATTATAGGTGGATGAAGCAGAAGATCAAGTCATCCTGACAACCTTCCAGGCAGGATAGTTGCCTGGGGACTTTTTCTTCTTAATTACCAAAAGTCCACCAAAAATAGTAGCAGGACTACTCCACAAAGCCCAGAAATATATGAATGCAAAAGATGCAGTAATTATGAAAGAGATGGCTAGTAAGAGGAAGAGAGACGAAGGGACAAGTCATCACCATAATAAGAAAAATGAGGCACAGAGCACAGGGCAGACCTCAGACAAAAAGAAAGGACTCCCAGATCAAAGGTCAAGGTTTACTAACTTTACTCCTTTGGTAATGCTCATCGAATAGGTGTTGATACAGATCAAAGCCAAGCCATCTCTGCAATGGCCTCAACCCATATATGCTCCAGCAAAAGTTAGACAGCCACACAATGATCCATTGGTAATAATGCTCAAAGTAGAAGAATTAAACATTCACCGAGTACTAGTTGATAATGGGAGTTCAACAGATATCATCTATTGGTCTGCATATCAATAGATGAAGTTAAGCAAGCAAAGGCTTCGACCTTTCACCTCTCCTTTGGTGAGGTGAAAGGTCAAATCTTTAAGGAAATTGATTTCCTTGTGGTAGATTGCCTATCAATATACAATGTCATCCTGGGACGACAGACGCTTAACAAACTAAAGGCAGCAGCATCAACATACTATTTGAAGATGAAGTTTTCAACAGCCTATGGTATAGGAGAGTTTCAAGGAGATCAGGTTCTGGTTAGGGAATGCTACCAAGTTGCTCTAGCTTCGGGAGAGAATCATATATGGATGATAGACGAGCCAAAACCTACTTCAAAACTAGATGAAACATTACAAGATATAAAGATCATCCCTGGAGATTTGTCTAAAGTTATAAAGATAGGATTGGCACTTTCAGTCCTGGAAAAGACGAAGATAACCACCTTTCTAAGGGAAAACCAATATTTTTTTTTTGCATGGAGTCATGAGGACATGTCGAAAATAGACAGAGAGATTGTCCAACATTGTCTCAATGTCAATCAAAAATGCAAACTAGTGCAGTAGAGACTAAGGATATTTGCACCATAACATAATAAGGTGATAACAGAAGATGTTGTCAAGCTTTTAGCAGTAGGCTTTATAAGAGAAGTCTTCTATCCTAATTGGCTGCCAAATGTTGTGATGGTTAAGAAGGCTAATGGTAAATGGTGGATGTGTGACGACTTCACGGAACTAAATAAAGCATGCTCGAAGGACAACTTCCGTTTACCCAGAATTGATCAATTAGTGGATTCTACTACTAGACACAAGCTTTTGAGATTCATGGATGCTTTTTTTGGCTACTAGATCTTGATGGACGAAGAGGATCAAGAGAAGACTATGTTCATCACTAACCAAGGATTGTATTGTTACAGAGTTATGCCTTTCGGACTCAAGAATGTAGGAGCCATATACCAAAGGTTGGTAAATCAAATGTTCTCTCAACAAATATGGAGGAACATGAAGGTAAATGTAGATGACATGCTGGTGAAGAGCAAGGATGAGGAAGATCATTTAAATGACCTAAAAAAGACTTTCGACACATTACGTAAGTACAAGATGAAATTAAACCCAACAAAATATGTTTTCAGTGTGTCTTCAGGGAAATTTTTGGGTTTTATAGTGTCTCAACGAGGCATAGAGGCAAATCCAGACAAAGTAAGAGCAAGCATCGAGATGACGTCCTCAAAAACTATGAAGGAGGTATAGAGCTTAATAGGGAAAGTTATAGCTTTGAATAGATTCATCTCCAGGGTGACAAACAAATGCTTACCATTTTTCAAAGTCTTGAGGAAAGCTTTCCAATGGACTGACAAATGTGAAGAAGCTTTGACGAAGTTGAAAGAATACTTGAAACAGCCATCGTTGCTGAGCCCATCAGTGACAGGGGAAGAATTGTACATATATTTGACGGTATCTACCACAACAGTGAGCTCAATATTAATCAGAAAAGAATGAGGGGTGTAGAAACCAGTGTATTATACTAGCCAGGCTTTTCAAGGAGTTACAGCCAAGTATCAAAGACTAGAGAAGATTACTTTCGCACTGGTAATTGCTTCGAGAAAACTTTGTCCTTATTTTCAGGCTTATTCTGTCATTGTCATGACATATCAGCCAAGAAGAAAGACAATGAACAAGATAGATGTAGCGAGGATTCTTGTTCAGTGGGCCATTGAGTTAGGTCAATTCGACATAGAATACAAGCCATGTGTTGCAATCAAAGCCCAAGTCCTAGCGGACTTCATTGTAGAGTTCACTCATGCCTAAAACGAAGAAGATTTTCCCAAGAGAACATGGACGATTCAAACAGATGGATCTTCCTCCAAGAAGGTTGGAGGAGCGAGAGTTGTTCTCATATCACCAGAGGGAGAAATCATGAAGTATGCAGTTAGGTTACAGTTCCTAGCAACGAACAATGAAGCCAAATGTGAAGCTCTCCTAACAAGTCTAAAACTAGCCAAAGTTGTAGCAACTAAAGACATAATCATCCAAGCAGACTCTCAGCTAGTGATTGGTCTAGTGAAAAGGGACTACAAAGCAAAGGAAGAAAGAATGCAAAAGTATATAAAGCTCATCCAACAACTCTTGCCATACTTTAATGACATTGACTTCCAGCAGATTCCCAGAATGAAAAACATAGAGGTAGACTTCTTGACAAGGTTAGCCTTATCAGATGAATACAACATAGCCCTAGAACTATATGGAGATACAGGAACTATCCAGCACATAAGGAAGACAAATTATGGCAGTATAGAAGCAAGTTGATTGGACGAATCACATTATTTTGTTTTCAAAAGAAGGACGACTTCTAGAAGACAAAGCAGAAGCACGAAAGGTTCAAATCAGGGCCACACACTTTGTTATCATTGACGAAGTGTTGTATAGACGAGGACATTTACTTCCGTATCTACGATGCTATGGGCGCCAACAGTTTTCTCCTAAAAGGGGTGTACGCCTCGGCCGAGTGGATCGGGGTGGAGAAAAAATGGAGTCGCCACCTAGATTAGGTTTAGGAACCATTTACATAACACTCTTTTACATGGAAGGACTTATCTTACTATCAAAGTATGGGTTCGAAGAGTTTTGGTACTATTTTGGGAAGGTATTAGGCACCCAAAACCTTCCCAAAATTGCTCGACCCATGGGTCGGCTTCCACGCATTGTGTTTTACATTTTAATCTCATTAAAGACACATTCAACATTACATTCTATACTCACACATACGCACTAGCATACATCAAAGCATACATCATGGCATTTCATCTCAAACATTAACATACATCTATCATGCTTCTTATATCATCATAAACTCTAGCATACATCTATCATGGTAATTGACATAAAATCTAGCATACATCTATCATGTATTTCACTCAAGGTAGCAAACAAATCATGGCAGAATCAAAGAAATATTGGAGAGCATCAAGAACACCAACATATCTTGAGTTCACATATCATATTCATAAAACCTCAAGAAGATTATATCCCAATCAAATGCATGTGCATGTGAATGCATGTCTTACCTCACTTACCTCACTGAATCATAGTACCTATGCATCAATGCATGATCATATCATATGAATGTTCATGGTAAAACAGAGAAAACATTGAAGAGAAATCCTAATCTAGCATATTAAAGACAAACAAGAAATCAAACAAAGAAACAGAGACTAAAAAACATAAAAGAAAGTCAAAACAGAGGCATCTATGTGAAAGAAATAAAGAAACAGAAGCAAAAAACTCAGATTAGGGTTCTTAGGCACAAGTATGCATGCGCATACATAGGCTTGCATTCGCAAGCCATCTATATACGTACGCATACTTCGAGTCTACATACACATGCAGGAAGAATGCACATGCAGACACGCCCTAGAACCCTATCCTTGAAACATAGAAACACAGAAAAATAGAATAGACGCTTAGAATGATAAATCTAACAACCTAACATGCTTTAAAACATAAACAGAGAAAATCTAAACCAAAACAAACATGTTATATCACAAAATAAACAAGAAAACTAAGGAAAATAGAAATTAAAACAAGAAAAAAAAAAAGGGAAAAGAAAAGGGTTATAACATATACCTTAAAAACAAAAGCTCTTTGGCTGATTTTGACTGTTCCCCTCAGTCAAATCTATTCACAACCAAACAAAATTGATTAGTAAACTTCAAAAATCAAAGATCAAGAACAGAAAAGGCCCCAATAAAAAATAAAAAAATTGACTCGAGAATGTTTTGTGAAAAAATCCCTCTTTGATTCCTTATTTCTAGTAAATCTTAGGTTTTTCCTTAGGATTTTCTGTGTGTCTTTTGAAATATACCATGAAAGGCTTTATTTAGTGGAAAAATGAGGGTTTAGAATGGCTCTTAGAGGATGTGGGATTCATTCCAAACCTCAGGTTTAATGTAGAAAAACTTGTCTTTCATAGCTTCTGGAACCTTAGCTGCATACACAGGCCTGTGTATGCGTACGCATACATTAAACCTACATATGTATAAGCTATTGGTAAAACACATGTTTGTATCGCATACAAAACATACGCAATAGAGAATTAACGGATTTACTTCATTCGCAATTGATAACATGTACTATGTAAATTTCAGAATTTAAGAATAAGAGAGCGTACCTTGGTGCGGTGAAATTCAAAACCAAAGATTAGAAGTACTTTGAAACACTTTTAATCTTCACTTTAATTCCACTTATGCCCAAGAAGTGTGGTCTCTCAATCAATTCATATGTATGTGTTCAAGGGAGAATAAGAGAGTGGCTTACACTCAAATACACACCATTTCATTCATTTACAAAATTCTATATGTTTCTCTTCTTATATATAACTGATTATCTAATTAAGTTAGTTTTTTGGGCCATACCAATTGGGTTTTAGTATGTGGCTTGGAGTGAGACCAAAAGGGACATATAAGACACTAGGTCCAATGGGTTTTGGGCCTTTCTGTCAACTCTTGACAAATCCAAAATTACCATTAATTTTATTTAATACCATTGTATAAATATAATTTCACTTTAGACCTTATTAATAAATTATATCCCAAGAGTTTATTATACATTCAACCCCTTCATTAAAATATTCGTAGTAATACAAAGTCATGAATGTTGACTACTATTTGAAGATTACTACATCTTAATATTTGAATACTCGATTTAATCCTTTAAATTATTCATCATATATTTATGAAATCTAATTTCATAAATATATACTTTAGTAATTTCTTATTAAAGTGGTTAAGCCTAACACTCTGAATAATTAAATCTATTAAACTTATCTCAAGGGAATATTTTATATCTTTGTTAAGAGATTATGAATTTCATCTTGAGAATATATGTTCCTTCAACATTAAATGTAGCTGCCCAACATACTAAGGTTTTGATCGTGACTTTAGATCTCACTCCTGATATATCAAAGCAACCTACACTTCATAATCAGGTTCATTATTCTCACAGGATTAAAAGTTGATGTAAATAGAAGTCGTGAGATTTACTATTAATTTGACAGTCGTTAGTAGAATAATAAATCTCACAGCGGTCTAGTTCAATATGTCTTAACACTTAAAACATATCAACATATCAACTAGAAGTCTCCACATCCATGATCAAGACAAATCATCTTAGTTAATATGTTATAGTCTTCGCAGATGAAATGTCCAATTTCATCACTGACTGCAAACTAAATTTCTGAGTTTACAAAGAACTTGTGATTTATATCTTCTGTGACTAAATCACATAAATCACATATTATGCATCTTATGGACTATATATGATAATGTCAAAATATTCATGTTACCATTATTTTAGATAATAATAAAACAACTTTATTAATCACAACATAATGTCATACATAATGTTATACATAGCATACAATAGGATTTAAAGGGCACACATCCTAATAATCTCCCACTTGCCCTAAAGACTATTGTGCACTAATCTAACTCTCATTCTCTCCAAATGTGACTTAAAAGTCCTTTAGGGCAAGACTTTGGTAAAGGAATCTGCTAGATTATTTGCACTATCAATCTTTGCTACTACTACATCTCCTCGAGCAACAATGTCTCGAATGATGTGGTACTTTCTTTCAATATGCTTTCCTTTCTTGTGATTTCTTGGATCTTTAGATTGTGCAACCGTTACACTATTGTCGAATGTGATAGGGACTTGCTCAATTCTCACAACACCAAGATCAGAAAGGAATTTCTTAAGCCAAATAGCTTCCTTTGCCGCTTCACAAGCAACAACATATTCAGCTTTCATGGTGGAGCCATAAGTTGAAGAAGTGTTAAGCAATCTTATATTGCCAACTCCACCATGGAAGCTGAATGTGTTGTTGCTTGTGAAGCAGCAAAAGGAAGCTGTTTGACTCAAAAAATTCCTTTCTAATCTTGGTGTTGTGAGAATGGAGTAAGTTCCAATCACTTTGTTTTATGACAATAGTGGAGTGGTTGCACAATCCAAGGATCTAAGAAATCACAAGAAAGGAAAGCATATTGAAAGAAAGTACCATATCATTCAAGATATTGTTGCTCGATGAGATGTAATAGTAGTAAAGATTGATAGTGCAAATAATATAGCAGATCCCTTTACTAAAATCTTGCCCCAAAGGACTTTTGAGTCATATTTGGAGGGAATGTAAGTTAGATTAGTGCATAATAGTCTTTAGGGTAAGTGGGAGATTGTTAGAATTAGTGCCCTAAAATCCCATTGTATGCCATGTATGACATTATGTATGATATTATGTTGTGATTAATAAAGTTGTTTTATTATTATCTAAAATAATGGTAACATGAATATTTGGACATTATCATATAGTCCATGAGATGCATAGTATGTGATTTAGTTATAGAAGATATAAATCACAAGTTCTTTCTAAACTCAGAATTTTAGTTTGTAATCGGTGATGAAATTTGGCATTTCATATGCGAATACTATAACATATCAACGAAGATAATTTGTCTTGATCATGGAAGTGGAGACTTCTAATTGATCTGTTGATATGTTTTAAGTGTTAAAATATATTGAACTAGACCGCTGTGAGATTTATTATTCTACTAACGATTGTCAAATGAATAATAAATCTCACAACTTCTATTTACATCAACTCTCAATCCTAAGAGAATAATGAACCTGATCATAAAGTGTAAGTTGCTTTGATATATCAGGAGTGAGATCTAAAGTCACAATCAAAACATTAGTATGTTGGGCAACTACATTTAATGTTGAAGGAACATATATTCTCAAGATGAAATTCATAATCTCTTAATGGAGATATAAAATATTCCCTTGAGATAAGTTTAATGGATTTAGTTATTCAAAGTGTTAGGCCTAACCACTTTAGTAAGAAGTTACGAAAGTATATATTTATGAAATTGGATTTCATATATATATAATGAATAATTTAAAAGATTAAACTAGGTACTTAAGAATTAAGATGTAGTAATCTTCAAAGTGGCAGTCAACATTCATGATTTTATATTACTACGAATATTTTAATGAAGAGGTTGAATGTATAATAAAGTCTTGAAATATAATTTATTAATAAGGTATAGAATGCAATTATAATTTTATAGTAGTATTAAATATAATTAATGGTAATTTTGGGCTTATTAAGAGTTGACAAAAAGGGTCAAAACTCATTGGAACTAGTGTCTTATTTGTCTCTTTTAGTCTCACTCCAAACACATACTAAAACCCAATTGAAATGGCCCAAAAGGTTAGCCCAATTAGATAATCAATAATATATGAGGAGAGAAACATACAAAATTTTGTAAATGAATGAAAGGGTGTGTATGTGAGTGTAAGCCACTCTCTTATTCTCCCTTGAACACATACGTGTAAACTGATTGAGAGACCATACTTCTTGGCATAAGTGGAATTGAAGTGAAGATTAAAAGTGTTCCCAAGTATTTCTAATCTTTGATTTTGAATTTCACCGCACTAAGATACACTCTCTTATTTTTAAATTCTGAAATTTACATAGTACATGTTATAAATTGCAAATGAAGTAGATCCATTAATTTTCCGCTGCATATGTTTTGTATGCGATACAAACTATGTTTTTCCTACAAAAGATTTATTTATACATAACTCAAATTTTCATTAATACATGGCAAGAATGTTATTAATAGACAACCAAATCATCATTAAAATATGACTTGTAGAGTTTTTTTTTTTTTTTTTGAAAGCCAAATCAAAACTTCATTCATTTAAACCAGATAGATCAAAATACAAAGCATCTCGGGCTGGTGGTGGAGAATCTTCCAACCACACAGCCTCCTCATCTAAAACAGTTGCATACCGAGCTAGAGAATGTGCTACTGAATTGGCACTGCGCCGAATACAAGTAAAAGATACAAAGTGAAGACCTGCTGCTAAATGTCAAATATCATCATACACCACCCCCAAGCGCGACAAGATTGGAATATTTGACGCTACAGAAGACATAACCACCGAGTTGTCCCCTTCCACAATCAGCTCTGAAAATCCCGCATCAATAGCGAACTCTAAAGCTTTCCGGCAGGCCAGCACTTCCGCTTCCTCACTGTCAGAAACTACTTCCCCCTTAGATGACAAGGCTGCCATAACCTCCCCAGCTGCATTGCGAATCACCGCACCAACCCCTGAACCAGTATCAAATGTTGCCGCATCAAAATTCAGCTTATATAGCTGACCCGGTGGAGGCTTCCAATTCTGCATAATTGGAGTAGATGCCGAACCAGCAACCAATAAACTCTGAGCATCACGGTATTCTTTTAGATAATCCGTGGCTCTCTTATTTAACTGCACAGGATGTTGCATGCTCCCACCATATAATAACATGTTTCTACGGTGCCAAATAAGCCAGCTTTGGACTAAAAAGATCTCCAGTTCCTCAACTGATAATTTGGCCATCATCCCTTGAAAAGGCTGCATAAAATCATCAAACACTGAACCACACTTCTGTATCCGAGCAGTGGACCCAGCCCAAACGTCTTGAGCGGCACTACAATCCCATATTGCATGAACTATAGTCTCCGGGCTCCGTTTACATAGTTCGCACTTATCCTCCTGCAGCACCTGTCGACGAGCTAGGTTCACCTTTGATGGCAGAATATTAAGGCAAGCCCGCCAGCCAAAAACTTTGATTTTGCTAGGCACATGGAGTTGCCAAAGCTGATTCCAAGTTTGGTGATCTCTCCTCGGTACTGAACACTCTTCCCTCCCATTGGTATCGCCATCCAACATACGGGCCACATGATAACCTGACTTAACCTCATACTTCCCCTTGCGACAGAACTTCCATACCAATCTGTCTTGTACCAGTCTCTTGCTCAATGGAATTTTAAGGATTGCCTCAGCATCAAACTGATTGAAGCACATATAAATCCTCTCCCTATCCCATCCGGGCACTCTCCAATCAATTAAATCCGATACTCTCCATTCCCATTCGTCATTCTCAGTTGGAAATAGCACCTTATTCTCAGGATGATTTGGTATCCACTTGTCTTCCATTACTCGAATTGAGGAACCTGTGCCCACCCTCCAATAGCAACCCGATTTTAAGATATCTTGGGCAGCCAACACACTCTTCCAAACATAGGAACTGTTAGGACAATCAGTCGCCTCCAGGAAGCTACATCTTGGAAAATACTTGGCCTTGAAACACAAAGATAACAGAGAATTTTGGTCTTGGATCAGCCTCCAACCTTGCTTTGCCAGCATAGCTAGATTAAAACTCCGTATATCCCTGAATCCCATACCACCTTCCTTCTTTGGTTTTGTCAAAAATTTCCAACTCTTCCAATGAATTTTCCGTTCATCCCCAAATTGCCCCCACCAAAATCGTGCACAGAGGGCATCAAGCTCATTGCACAGCTTTATTGGTAACAGGAACACTCCCATAGTATATGTTGGAATTGATTGGGCAACAGCTTTGATAAGTACCTCTTTTCCGGCACGAGAAAGCAATCTGCCTTTCCACCCTTGGAGTTTTTTCCACACCCGTTCCTTAATATATGCAAAAGTTTGATATTTCGACCTCCCTATCAAAGTCGGCAACCCCAAATAAGAATCAAATCTATCCACTTCCCTTACTCCCAAAGCTTGTTTGATTTGTTGCCTCTGTCCCTCAGAAGTATTACTACTAAAATATGCAGATGACTTCTCAAAATTAATACATTGTCCAGAAGCTTCTGCATACAATTTCAGTGTGTCAGTAATCACTTGCACTTCCTCCTGATTCGCCAGGCAAAAAATTAAGGAATCATCTGCAAAAAGCAAGTTAGAAATACAAGGAGCTCTTCTGCAAATTTGGACCCCATGAAGCCGTCCCTCAGATTCTGCTTTGGAAAGCAAAGACGTAAACCCTTCTGCACACAAAAGAAACAGATAAGGTGATAAAGGGTCCCCTTGGCGGAGCCCTCTTGAAGGAATAATATTTCCAAATGCTCTACCATTAATGCGAACCGAGAAAGAAAGGGTGGAGACACAACTCATCACCCTATTAATCCATTCCTTCGGAAATCCCAGTCTAATCATCATGCCCTTCAAAAAATCCCACTCCACTCAGTCATAAGCCTTACTGACATCAAGTTTCAAAG
Source organism: Quercus gilva (assembly GCA_023621385.1). Lineage (NCBI taxonomy): Eukaryota > Viridiplantae > Streptophyta > Magnoliopsida > Fagales > Fagaceae > Quercus > Quercus gilva. Next base: position 49,840,624 of record CM042473.1, on the reverse strand, counting down.
CTAGGGCTCCGGTCCTCCCCTTTTTTCTCCCATGCATAGCATGTAAAGTTTCATAAGCTAGCAACACATTATCAGTTATGAGTCTTCCTGGCACAAAAGCACTCTGAGTGGGGGAGATCAACTGGGGTAAAATAGTTTTCAGTCTATTAGCAAGCACTTTAGATATTATTTTGTAAATAACATTGCATAAGCTAATGGGTCTGAAATCTGTCATCTTCTCCGGTGACTTAACTTTCGGGATAAGAACAATATGAGTATAATTTATTTCAGGTAACATAGTTCCAGAATTTAGAAAATCTAACACTGCAGAACTTACATCATTACCAACTATATGCCAGAACCTTTGATAAAAAAGAGCATTCATACCGTCAGGTCCTGGAGCTTTGGTAGGTCCCATCTGAAATAATGCTGCTTTTACTTCCTCTTCAGTATACGGCTTAGACAACTCCTCCTTCATATCTGTAGTCATCCGCTGGGGAACTGTATTCAGACATTCTTCCATTCTTTCATAAGTACCTGAATGAAAAATTGTCTCAAAATAATTAATAGCCACCTCTGCCACCTCTCCTATATCCTCCACCCAATTCCCATGTTGGTTTTGAATGCCATGAATGAAATTTCTCTTGCGCCTTTGAGAAGCTTTTGAATGGAAAAACTTTGTATTCCTATCACCATGCTTCAACCAGGATATTCGAGAGCGTTGTGCCCAAAAAATTTCTTGCTTAAGAAGGAGATCATCCAATTTTTTGCTTGCTACCAATACCTCCTCCCTACTTTCCTCCGTTAACACTTCTTTATTCAACTTTTCAATCTTTTTAGTTAACATTTTTATTTCATTCACAGCAGGAGCTGTTTTGGCTGAACCCCAAGCTAGTAAGTCCGCCCCACATCCCTTAATTTTGTCCACTGTTGCACATAACCCACCAACCTCACCACCCGAATTGGTCCAAGAATCCAACACCACTCCTTCACAATCCTCCCACATAAGCCAAGATTCTTCAAACCTGAAACCACGAGGTCCTCCACCCCTAAAATCACGGTCTGTACCTGTCTGGAGAAAAATCGGCACATGGTCAGATGCATGACTGAACCCGTGGGTGATAGTACTAGTTGCAAACTTCTCCTTCCACTCACGGTTTACAACTGCACGATCCAATCTTTCTCTAGTATTAGCTGCCCCCGGTCTTTTATTATTCCATGTAAATTGGTACCCTTGGAAGCCCAAGTCAAATAAACTGCACCGCTCCAAAGCTGCCTGAAACTCTTCCATCTGTTTATACTGAGGTGGATGGCGACTCTGCTTTTCAGACTGATGCAAAATCGCATTGAAATCACCTATACAACACCACGGCCCCTCCACAAATGAGGAAATATGTGATAAAAGTGCCCAGGACTTCTTTTTCTCACTTGCTTCTGGCCACCCATAGAACCCAGTCAAAAACCAAATGAAACCATCATCCTCAATCACCTTCGCCAATATATGGTTTTCTGTGAAATTAATAACCTCCAATCGAACTTCAGATTTCCATAACAATGCTAAACCTCCTCCAGAATAAGGCTTCTTAACAATAAACTTATTCGGAAAAGGCAATTCCCTACAATGATTAGCAAAACCTTCTTTATCTAGTCTAGTCTCCATTAGGAAACAGACTGTGGGAGCTTGATCCTTCACTAACTTGTGAAGGCTTCGAACTGCCCAAGAGTTCCCAAGCCCTTGGCAGTTCCAACTGAGGAGTTTCATTGTGTCCGGCAAGGGTGCGTGGGCACCCCCGCCGATATCTTTGAAATAGAGTCCACACTATTTTTTCCTCGCTTCGGTACTTCAATCTGCTCATCCTCCAATTGGTTGCTGCCTTCTCTGTCTTTACTCCTCTTTCCCAAAACAGACTTAGCCCCTTCTTTAATAAATTCCACCGGTCCAATTTCCATGTGCCTTAGCCTAGTCCACGTTGCCTTAGTTTTTGGGCTTTGAATTCCATTTTCTGCTTCCACACTAACCCCATGCATGGGCTCATTCCCTTCAGTACCACCCACAAAATTTGTAATGAGGCCCACACATACTTTTTCAATTCCACCCCAGCCCATCCCTTCCTTATTCATAACTTCCATCCCATGAATCTCGGATGCCACGTCACTTGATTCCCTCTCTGTTTCGTGATTCTCGGTGAGTAATTCCTCACATAATTCATTGTGTTCCGTAGGGTTCGGCACCTTCTCCCTGCCGTCCGCCGCCTCTGTTTCATGACTGGCTTGAGCCTTCCGAACTTCATTCCGGTGATCCTCCCCATCTACTTCTTCCCTTGAAACATTCCTGCGAGGCGGTGAACGATTCCGGCCACCCCAAGCTTTCAACCATTCTCCGTATGGACAGCTCACATCCCCCTCCTTCTTTGTTGCTGTGAAGTATAATGCACAGTGCTTCAAGTCATGTCCCAGTAGTCCACAATAATGGCAAAACAATGGGAGTCGTTCATACTTGAAAGAAACCCAGTGCCTCATACCCTCTGAACCAGCCAAGAAAGCACCCCTTCGAATTGGTTTTGTTAAAGGAACAGCAACTTTAACCCTCATAAAGTAGCTCTGCCCCTCCATTCTCTGTTTCTTCTCCACTTCGACCACCGTCCCCAGTTTACTACCCACCACCTCTGCAACTTTAGGCGACACCAGATCAAACGGAGCACCCCATATTTGTATCCACAGGGAGATTGAATCAAACTTGACGTTTTCCGTCGTCATCCCTACTTTCCATTGAAGCAATAGCAGAGCCTGATTATCGAAGGACCACGGCCCTCCCTTAAAAACCCGGTTCATCGCAAACTCAGATTGGAATTTGAGTTGAAATAGATTTGTTCCCACCTCCACTATCTGGACAGCCTCCTCCAATCCCCATGCTCTTTTCAATGTAGTTATGGCCGCCCTCTTGTTGAAAGGACGACACGTCAAGAACTTCCCAATCAAACTAAGTGCACAGTTCTCCAGCCCTTCTTTTCTTCCTTCATCCGGAATATCAATAGTCTCATCTTCCTCTGTAGTCAATCGCATGTTCTCCAGTATGCTCGAAACTTCATCTGCCATGGTAGCGTAATTATGAAAGAAAAGAAAAGTTTAACCCTTAGAAACCCTAAGGGAGGTATATCTCTCACTAACGAGAGAGAGAGCTCCTACCAGCGAGGAGAGATCTATTAAAAATGATGTTATTTATACATAACTTAAATCGTCATTAATACATGGCAAGAATGTTATTAATGCATAACTACAACGTTATTAAAGTATGACTTAAAGTGTTATTAATACATAACTTGAAACGTCTCTGATTCACCACCAAAATACATCGACAATCGTTAATACGCGATTCACGAGTCAACTGAAGCATATTCATCATTCAAACATATTTACAAAGACTAGTGAAAGTTAACAGGTCCCATCCAAGGACAAAGTAAATACCAAGCACAAAAAGCATTAAACATGAAACTGAATATTGTTAGAACAAAGAAAGTAAACATGCCCAAAACAAGCAAGCCTAGAAATACTATTTCCAAAAAATCAGAAATATAAACACACTTAAAATAATGAGCCCAAGGAACTGTATTTTTCAAGAGCAAAGGAATAAAATGTTCTAAGAAAGATTGGAAGGAGACAAATCTATTGGAGCCTTGGCAATAACAGTGGTGTCATCTTCCATCATCTCCATGTTCACTACTGTTGCATCAGAAGGACGATTCGCCAAGATTTCTCTCTCAACCTCTTCCATGTCAAGAGTGGAGAAATCCAAATCTGGTTGGTGCTTAGCCATGTACTTGCGAAAAAGCTCGAAGCCCTCCACGTAGTAATCACACAGCTTGTCAGAATGTTCATCAGATTTCTTGAATTTCTCCACGGCCTTAGGACTGACCTTCTGAAGTTTGGCTAGAGCTTTGTCAATCTGCTAGTCCTTTAACTTGGAGAAAGCCTTCTCAGTACTCACGTCCTTCTTTAAAGCTTTGAGATGATCTTGGGTCTTTTCTACCTCGTCAATGAGAGTGGAAGCATTTTCCTTCAGCAATTCGTTCTCAGAAGAAAGAGACTCCACCTTAGATTGGGCAAACACAAGTTTCTCCTTGTAAAGTTGTTATTTACAACTATTTTGTGCTAGCTTTAATTTCACACCAAATTTGATTGTATTTTTGTTCAATCATATGTACCTTGTATTTTATGTGCGATTTTATTGTATGGGTTGTGTGTGAGAGAGAGTGTAAAGACTTAAGAGCCTATTGAAGACAATGTGAATTTCGTGAGAGGCCTTCCCGCGAGTAAGCCATGTGCAGAGCACATGACTGGAATGCGAAGAGTTACGACAAATGGTTTTCGTGAGTATTTCGTGGGTAAAGCCTTCCCGCAAAACATTCTATTTTGCTATTTTAGCATATCTACTACACCATGTCTTCACCCACACTATATATACCCACATTACCCACATATTGGAAGGAGTGCTTTTTAGAGAGAAAACCCTAGATATTACCCTTGAGAGTTAGAGATTGCTATACCCACAATTCTCTACACAATCCTTTATGGTTTTCCTCAACTCATACCTCTCCATATCCAAATCCTTAAGAGGTTGATAACCTAAATACTTACCACACTCATTCTAAGTGTAAAGTGAGGTTTTGGTACTACTGGGAAGCATTGGAAGCAGCCAATCGTTTGGCGGATGCAATCGGGTTGAATTACATGATCCGAAAAGCTAGAGAAGACAAGGCTTCGTCAAGTTAGTTGGTAGCAGGAGCTTAGAGGGCTCAAGTACATGGGGTAGACTAGGCTTGGAGGGTCTTTTGTTATTCGTGTACTCCAACTTATTCTCTAGTGGATCAATTTACTGCTTGGAGGGCGGCGGAGAGGTTTTTCGCCAAGTTTTTCGGTTTCCTCTTCAATAACACATCACGGTGTTATCTTTAATTTGCATCCTTCTTCCCTACTCTTTTAGTTTTCATTTTATTGCTATTATTTGATGAAAATGGCTTAGAGTAATTTTATTGTTTGTTCGCTCGCATTTACTCTTATTTCGCATTTAGTTAAGTTAGAGTAAAATCAATCGATGGCAAAGTCAGTTTCTCACAAGAAAAATGGAGTTCCAACTTTTTGGGAATAAAATATCAAAATTTCATATCTTTGCTTGATTCAGACCGGTCCTTATATAGAGAACCTTGGGCAGTTATTTGGTTTAGTAACCTCCCCAAGATTCGTGGAAGTCTGTAATTACATAAATAACTTCTCCAACGGCTATGGAAGTAGTAACTGCTGATGGAAGTTACTTAGGAGAAATTGTTGGCGATAAACACGGGTCAATTGACCACTCTAGAATTTTGTTAAGTGTTTCATGGTAGCGCATGGACGATTCTTTGTACATAGATTGTCGCATGGTCGTCCATAAGCTTTATGTATGGACGACCCTTCTGACCTAATTGCTTGAAGTTCATTCAATTTATTAATACTCATGGACGACCCAGATGGAAAAATCAGAGATGGTTAGGAAACTTGGTTGACTGGAGATCATGGACGATTCCTTGGATGAATTAGAGATGTAATTTTTTGCCAATCACATCAGTTACCCTCTTGTCTAGGGATCGTCCAAGAATATTCTGGGGATTTAACCTGCGCTTTCATATAGCCACGTGTCATGGTTTAGTTGGTTAATAGGTCGTGTCGATTACTTTTTCCCAGGTAGTTGCCACATGTTGTCATCTTAATGGATGGTGTTGCTTCGCTGGTCCCACTTTTAGGCCCTATAAATAGGCACATTCTCTTTCTTGCCCTTCGCCTTTCTCATAATTTCCTTTCAGCCATCTCGTCCAAGATTCTCGTCTAGACTTCGTCATCTAGTCTTGTCAGGTACTCTACTTCCTTCTTCCTTAGGTTTTCATCTTAATCCTTCTTTTTTAAACAATCATGTCTGGGTCTAGTGATAGCGTAGAGAGAGAGATAGACGAGTATCAGGATGTCTCCTCTGGAAGTGGGGATAGTTATGAAAGTGGTGAGGGAAACACTAGTAGTAGTGATAGTTCTTCAGACGAACCGTCTGGGGTTCCTGGTATTTCTATAGAAGAATTCCAGGAAATACAGCGTAGGATGACCTCTGGAGCTGGGACTAGCTCGTCCAGAAGGTCACCTAGCCTTCCTCAAGACGAGGAAGAGGATGTGATATATAGCTGCGCTCCTGAAGTAGCGTCCACCTTAGATACCCCCAAGTTAAAAATTCTTGTAGATAGATATTAGATTCCTAGGGAATTCAACCCTCGTCTACCCAGGGAAGGGGAATGGTGCTATTCCCCTTCTTCTGGTTTAGGAGTATATGCGTCTTACCTTTTAGATGGCTTTAGATTTTCCCTAAATTCTTTTTGTAGAGGTCTTCTCTATAGGCTGGGTATTGGACCTAACCAGCTTAACCCCAATGGATGGAGGACGGTAGTTGCCATGCAAGTGCTATGGCGTGAGGCATTGGAAGGGAACTGTCCTTTAATAGTGGACGAGTTCCTTTACTATTATAAGCCCTCAGAGATAAAAAAAAGTCTACTAGTTTTTACCAGTTCTCGTCCACAGGCTCTCACTATAGTTTAATAAAGGGCTGCAGCTCATCTGACAGGCTCTGGAAATAAGAAGTTTTTATTATTTCTAGAAATTGGGCTGGGGACCCAATAGATGTTGATAATGCCCCCTTCCCTCCTTTTACCAGCCTCATAGGTCGCCTTCGTCCGGAGGGTATGTTTTCTTTCCATGTTATTCCTTTTATTCCTTGCATTTTTCTATCTCTTAGTCATCTAACCACCTTTTATTTATTGGTATAGCTATTGTTCGTCCACGTTTGGACAGATTTTACTTGGATCGAATAGACAAAGTTCGTGCCTTCCCTAGAAGGACTTTTCACGAACTAGTAACCTTTAGCAGTTTGGCTACCTGGGGACTTGGTCCAGAACCTACTGCTGAGAACCTAGGCCACGAAGAAACCACTCGTAAAAGAATCGTCCATCCCTATTTCATTTCATTTTTCATCTTTTTTTTTTTTTTTTTTTTACTGACTTTTTTGTTGTAGGAATAATTACGATGAGAGAAAACAAGAAAAAAACAGTAACCAGTGGGGACGAGGATGCTTCTACGCCACCAGTCGTCCAGAAGGCTCCCGTCCAGGCTGGGAAGAGAAAGTCTAAAAAGATTTCTAGTGCTGTGAACTTGGATGACCTTCCTAGTCGTTGAGGCCCAAAAAAGCCAAAAACCACTCAGATTTCATCTATTCCCAAGGTCCTTAAATTTATACCACTGACGGTGAATCTGGACAACCTTCTTGTCAATGTGGAGCCCGTCTAAGTAATTCATCCTGTTCCAACTGATCCCACTACCCCTCCAACCAAGACTCCTCGCAAGCCTCATTCGTCAGAGCCATCTGATCGTCCTTCCAACTTGGTGCTGGACGAGAGTTATGCATGGAAGACGTTCAAAGGAATCATCACTAACAATGAAGTTAATGAATGTTATAACATGTCAGTGAAGGAATTTGAATGCTCTGGTATCCATGATCTCTTCAAGATATGAGTTTCATTCGTCTTTGAGTGTTTTTAATGAGTTTTTCAAAAATAGAATTTCTAACTTTCTTTTGTCCATGCACAGGCTATGTCAAAGTTTTACACAGTGACGTGCCAAGCCAAGGAACTTGTTGAGGAGGCCAAGACGGCGAAAGAGAAGGCTAAAGAGTTGAACAATGAAATTCTGTTGAAAAAGGGGGAGGTGATCAGGCTAACTGACGACTTCAATCATTTGCTAGCAAGTAAGACGAAGTTGAAGAATGAGGTGGAAGAACTCAAAGCAGATGTAGTTGAAAAAGATACTCGCATCGCTTATCTGGAAGGACAAGCTTCAGAATTTGCCTCGTCCTTGGGGAAAGCACGTGAAGAAGCCATAGCAGCCTTCAAGAAGTCCGATGAATACAAGAATTGTCTAGACAGCCACTATGCTGTTGGCTATGAGGACTTCCGTGCTGACGCTAAGGAGGCATTCCCTGAGTTGAATTTTGATTCCTTCCAGCTTCCCCTTGGTACAAAAAGCTCCTTGTTGCAGATGAGTTCTGAAGACGTCAACGTCATGGACGATGCCAACAATGAGGTCTCTCAAGACGATCCCAAGACTAACCCACCAAAGTGACTTCAGCTATCAGAAAGTTTTTATATTTTTACTTTTATTTGGAAGTGCCCAATGTTTTGGGCTTTTATCTTTCCTTTTCCTTTTTTTTTAAAAAAAAAAATCCATTCAAGTACAATTCCCTTGTCCAAATTTATGGACGAGTTTTATTAACTGTTACTCTACTTTCAAGGGTTTTTGGACGGTGGTCGTCTACCCCTACAGTTTATGAATGAATGAATGCTTTTTCTTTTCATTGTTTATTATGTTTGAATGTGTCAAACTTTGTGGACAAGCTTTGTTTGTATCATCCATGCTATTTCCATGGTTGTGGGGTTCACCTATTTAGGAAGCATTTTATCTCGTCTTAAGCATATGAACGAATTCGTTCTTGTATTGCCATAATAGAATAGAATGAATCTTTTTCATGTTTGCCATAAGTACAGCTTGTCCATGGATGAATGCCCCTTTCCAACTTATTTTTCATATTTAGGATGAATATTTATTCATTCTTAGTAGAATTGTTTTTAGCGATTTATTCGTCCATGTGCTGGACCTTTTAGTTTGTCAGACTCGTCCATGGGCTTTGTGGTGTTTTTGCACACACATTATTTGTCCATGGTCTAGATGATACGCCTTAGGTTTTACCTTGTCTATGTTTTAGACGGATATGCCTTAGGTTTTATCTCGTCTGAGTTTTAGACGGACATGCCTTAGGATTTATCTCGTCTAAGTTTTAGACAGTCATGCCTTAGGATTTATCTCGTCTAAGTTTTAGACGGACAGGCCTTAGGATTTCTTTTCTTGCTTTACCTTTATTTAGAGGAAAGCTTACAGACAATATCTACTTGCGTCCAAGGATTTTATTCGTATTTGGCTTTTTGCCTTCTGTGGATCATTCTGAATGAAATCACATAAAATGGAGGATTCCCATACAATCATACATATACTTAAAACACATCATATATATATTTGGAAATCCGTACTATGTAAACATTCGTCCACAATCATGGCACACACCTGAGAGCTTGTGTCTTTAGGGAATAAAAAAAAAAAAACACACACACACACACACACAATATAACATAACTTCGTCCATAAGCAGCATAAAATACTTATACACTTAAAACACTAGTAGTAATAAGCAAACACAAGAAAATAATACTTCAAGCTTCACATCATCCATGGCATTCGTCCTGCAGCAATGTTCATCCATGATCATCCTTTATTGATAGTACCTTCTTAAGTGTTCAACATTCCAAGGGTGTTCCAGCTTCCTTCCATCTAAGGCTTCCAAATAGTAGGATCCTTGTCTTTTGGAGTTGATGACTCTGTAAGGTCCTTCCCAATTTAGTCTCAGCTTCCCATGGGTTGGGTTTTTGGTAGCTAAAGAAACCCTTTTAAGGACGAGATCCCCAATGCTGAAGCGCCTGGGTTTCATCATGGTATCATGCCACTTTGCCATGAGATTTTTGTACCTTGTTGTTCTCTGCTCCACGTCCATTCTTACCTCGTCTATGAGATCGAGGTTAAGATGAAGCTATTCGTTGTTTTCCTCTTCTTGGTACTTCATCACCCTATGGCTGGCCATATGTACTTCTGCAGGTATAACTGCTTCACTCCCATAAGCCAGCTTGAAAGGAGTCTCTCCTGTAGGAGTCCTCACTGTTGTTCTGTAAGCCCATAAAACACCTGGTAATTCATCCGGCCATACTCCCTTTGCCCCTTCAAGCCGAGTCTTGATGATTTTCAATAAGGATCGGTTTGCTACTTCTACTTGTTAGCTTGTGGGTGGGAGGGTGAGGAATAATGATTCTTGATTCCAAGCTGCTCACAGAATTCTCTGAAGGGGGTGTTGTCAAACTATCGTCCATTGTCAGATATTAGTACCCTTGGTACTCCAAACCTGCATACAATACTCTTCCAGACGAAATTTTTGACATTTTGTTGTGTGATTTTCACTAAGGGTTCAGCTTCCACCCACTTTGTGAAATAATCTATTCCCACCACCAAAAACTTCATTTGTCTAATTCCAGTTGGAAAGGGACCTAAAATATCTAAACCCCACTATGCAAAAGGCCAAGGGGCCATCATCGAGGTAAGATATTCTGATGGCTGTCTAGGAATATTACTGAAACGTTGACATTGATCACATACCCTAACATATGCCTTAGCATCAGCTTGGATGGTTGGCCAATAATACCCTGCACAGATGACCTTGTGGACGAGTGATCTAGCTCCCGAGTGATTACCACATGCTCTTTCATGAACTTCCCTCAATATATAGTTCACTTCGTCTGGAGCTAAACATCTTAGGTACAGTTGTGAAAAACCTCTTTTGTATAGTACCTCGTCCATAAGGATGTATCTGGCTGATTTAACTCGGAGCTTCCTGGCTTCGTCCTTCCCTTCTGGAAGCCTTCCGTCATTCAGGTATGATACTATTGGGGTCATCCAATTTTCTTCACCTTCTATCTGCAACATCTTTGGAAGGTCTATGCTTGGCATGTATTGTATTTCATCAAACTTGTTCATTGGTTCACTAGCGGAGGCTTCCTTCGCTAAAGTATCTGCTTCTATATTCTCTTCCCTCGGGATTTGAATAAAATTAACTTCTTTGAATTTCTTCACAAGGCGTATCACTTTTTTCAAATATTTCTTCATCCTGTCTTCCTTGGCTTCACACATTCCATTTATTTGGCTTATGACCAACTGAGAATCTCCTAAGACGAGTATTGAATCTACCTCCACAGATTTAGCCAACTCCAACCCTTTAAGAAGGGCTTCATACTCCCCTTCATTGTTAGTTGTTTGATACTGCAAACGAACCTTGTTATTCAATTTATCTCCTTCTGGTGTCTGCAAAACCACTCCTATTCCCCCTACATACTGTGTAAACGATCCATCCACATAGACGACCCACTTGTTACTGTCTCCTCTTTCACCTAAGCCTTCAAGACTTAGAGTGAATTCTGCAATGAAATTTGCTAAAGCTTGAGCTTTTATTGCATTTTTTGGTTGGTATCGAATGTCGAATTCACTAAGCTCGACTGCCCATTATATTAGTCGTCCCACAGCTTCCAGTTTGTTCATTGCCTTCTTGAGCGAATGGTCCGTCATGACATTGATGATATGAACTTGGAAGTAATGTCTTAACTTCCTGGAAGCTGTTATCAAGGCGAAAGCTAACTTCTCCATCAACGGGTATCTTCCTTCTGCACCTCTGAGTGCTCGACTAGTGTAGTACACAGGCTTTTGCACCTTCCCTTCCTCTCTGATCAACGCTGAACTCACGGCATGTGGGGACATTACCAAGTACAAATAAAGTACTTCTCCTAGCACGGACAGGCTTAATAATGGAGCCGTGGAAAGATAATCCTTTAAATCTTAGAAGGCCTTTTGACACTCGTCCATCCATTCGATTGTCTTCTTAAGAACTTTGAAGAAGGGTAAACATTTGTTTGTAGCTTTTGACACAAACCTGTTGAGAGCTGCAACTCGTCCAGTGAGGGATTGGACTTCCTTGATGTTCTTCGGTGGTTCCATGTTCAAGATGGCTTGGATCTTGTCTGGATTTGCCTCAATTCCTCTTTGTGAAACCATGAATCCTAAAAACTATCCTGACGATACTCCGAATGCACACTTACTCGGGTTCAGCTTCATCTTGTATCGTCTAAGTGTTTCAAAGGTTTCTTGAAGGTCATCTAAGTGGCTTCCCTCGTTTAAGCTCTTCACAAGCATATCGTCTACATATACCTCCACATTCCGTCCTATCTGCGGATAGAACATGTGATTCACCAACCTTTGATAAGTTGCCCCTGCATTTTTTAGACCGAAAGGCATCATTTCATAACAAAACAAACCTTGACTGGTAATGAAAGAGGTTTTTTCTTGGTCAGCCTCGTCCATCTTGATCTGATTGTATCCCGAGAAGGCATCCATGAAGCTCAACAACTGATGTCCAGCTGTAGAATCCACCAGTTGATCGATGTGTGGCAAAGGATAACTATCCTTGAGGCAAGCTTTGTTCAAGTCAGTGAAGTCTACACACATCGTCCACTTTCCATTTGCCTTCTTCACCATCACCACATTCGCTAACTAATCCGAGTAATAAACTTCCCGGATGAATTGCACTATGGTCAGTTTCTGAACCTCTTCCTTGATAGCCTTCTCTCTTTCAGGAGCAAACACCCTTTTCTTTTGCCGAACAGGCTTAGAAGAGGGGAACACGTTTAACCGATGAGTAATTACACTCTGATCAATACCAGGCATGTCGTCATGACTCCATGCAAAAACATCAGTATTCTTTTTCAGAAACTGGACGAGGTCCTCTTTCTCCTTTACCTTCATACCTATTCCAATTTTAGTGAACTTTTCAGAATCACCTTCTTGCAATAAAACATCTTCTAATACTTTAGTAGGTTCCGCAACAACTCTTTTCTCTTCTATACTCATAGTCTGCACCTGCTCGTCCAAAGCCAACATGGCTAGATAACACTCTCTGGCCACCAGCTGATCTCCTTTTGCCTGTCCGATCCCGTATTCTGTAGGAAATTTGACTGATAGGTGGTAGGTAGATGTTATTGCCTTCCAACTGTTTAAGGTTAGTCTCCCAATGATGGCATTGTACGAGGAAGAATAATCCACCATAAGGAAATTCACCTCCTTAGTTATTTACTGCGGGTATGATCCTACTACCACAGGCAGTGTAATGACTCCCACGGGTTGTACTTTCATTCCTCCAAATCCTATCAGCGGCGAACATGCTAGACGGAGTTGGTCTCGTCCAAGCCTCTTCTGCTGGAAGGCGGGATAATATAATATGTCTGCTGAGCTTCCGTTATCCACCAACACCCTCCTGGTTGTATAATCTGCAATGAGTAGGGTAATGACAATTGCATCGTCATGTGGATGATGGATTCTCTCAGCTTCTTCATCCGTGAAAGAGATGGTTGGCTCGTCCGTCTCCCTCGTCCTTGGGGATCGTCCAGAAAGTTGGACATTTTGCACCGCTTTGAGGTACGTCTTTTTTGCTTTGGAAGATTGTCCTGCCAAATTCCCACCAATGATAACTCTTATTTCTCCAAGTAGGGGCCGTGATGACTCTTCCATCTTCCCTTTCAGCTTCTCATCTTTATGGTCCCTTCCAACGAAATGCCTCAACTTTCCTTACCTGATGAGATTTTTGATCTGCTGCTTCAAGTTGTAACACTCGTCTGTGTCATGCCCATGATCCCTATGGAAGCGACAATATTTATTCTTACTGTGCTTGTTCGGATCTCCTTTCATCTTCTCTGGCCACTTCAAGGAAGGATCATCCTTAATTTACATGAACACTTGATCGAGTGGGGCATTTAAGGGTGTGTAATTCTGATTCCTCGCTGAAGGGCCTGGCTTCCTGCTATCTCTATCTCGTTCCTTCTTATCTTCCATTCGTCCTTCTTTGGACAAGGCCCTTAGTCTAAATGACGAGCGGGATTCGCTTCCATTCTTCCAGCTCTCTTTCTTTTCTTAGCTATGATTGCATCTTCTGCATCCATAAAGTTTTGGGCTAAGTGGACGAGTTCGGCCGTGGACTGGGGCTCTTTCTCATATAGCTTATGAATGAATAAATCCGAGTTAACCCTGTTGTGGAAGGCAGCTAATAGTAGCTTGTCATCCACCTCATCTACTGTTAAGGCTTCCCTATTAAAATAAGTGATGAAGGACTGTAGACTTTCATTCTCTCCTTGTTCTATAGTTAACAGGCTGGACGAGGAGCGTTTGTGCTTTTGTCCTCCAATGAAGTTATTGACAAACAACTTACTCAATTCTTCAAAGGAACTGACCATGTTTGGAGGTATCTTGCTGAACCATACTCGTGCTGGCCCCTTGAGGGTGGTAAGGAAGGCTCTACACATTATTTCATCAGGAACTCCTTGAAGATGCATAGTGGTCTTGAAGGTGGCTATGTGATCAAAAGGATCTCGCGCCCCATCGTACGAATCCAGGGAAGGCAATTTGAACTTTGGTGGTAGAGGATGACCATTAATGGAAGCCGTAAAGGGGGAATCGGTTCTGTGGACCAAATCTTCTACTGGGTTAGCCCTCCTCAGGTTCTTTTTCATCTATTCCATCACTTTCTTCATCTGGCCCATTTCCTTCTCCAAGTGTGGCACCCTTCATGAAGTGGTGCCTTTGGACTGACTTCCAATCTCCGCATCCTTTCCATCTTCTTGCCTATGCGTTTGTTCTTCTTGTTCTTCATGCATCTGCCTTCTTAGGTTGATCTCCCTTCTTAGTTCTTGGTTCTGGCGAGTTAACTCCTCCATTGCAGTCGCCATAGATTGAACATGTTGGACGGAAGGTGTCTGCATGACCGGTGCAGATTAGCGATCGCGATGGGGGTTACTTGAAGCATCTCTGCTTCCCTGATAGCCTGGGCTTATAGCTCTCGACCTAGTCCAAACCATTCAACCTTTTGTCCCAGAAAGCCAAATCATAAAACAACTTACGCTTCCCACAGACGGCGCCAACTGATGGTGTAAGCAATCAGTTGGTTAAACACTTCGGCTTCGGTGGACTACGGCGGTAGTGAAGACCTGTAAAGAGAAGAAATGATCAAAGGGTGACCGGGGTGGATCGGCCAAATACCCTCCGATGGCAAAGTCAGTTTCTCACAAGAAAAATGAAGTTCCAACTTTTTTGGAATAAAATATCAGAATTTCATACCTTTGCCTGATTCAGACCGGTCCTTATATAGAGAACCTCGGGCAGTTATTTGGTTTAGTAATCTCCCCAAGATTCGTGGAAGTCTGTAATTACAGAAATAATTTCTCTAACGGCTATGGAAGTAGTAATCGCTAATGGAAGTTACTTAGGAGAAATTGTTAGCGATGAACACAGGTCAATTGACCACTCCAAAATTTTGTTAAGTGTTTCATGGTCATCCATGCGCATTGTCGCATGGTCGTCCATAAGCTTTATGTATGGACGACCCTTCCAACCTGATTGCCTAAAGTTCATTCAATTGATTAATACTCATGGATAACCCAGATGGACGAATCAGAGATGGTCTGGAAACTTAGTTGACCGGAGATCATGGATGATTCCTTGGACGAATCAGATATGTAATTTTTTGCCAATCACATCAGTAGCCATTAGAAAAATGAAGAAAACTGAACAAGACTACAAGAGCATATTCGTGAAGTATAAAGAAATGAAGTGTGAAGTTGAGGCGCTTAATGAAGAACTAATCGAAGCCTACTCCAAGATCAAGTTTCTTAAGATTGAAGTGATTCAAGCTAATGCCAAAGTGGAGCGGGTTGCTTCCAAGAAGCTTGATGAAGTGCTTGCTCATCAAAAGCCTTTTTCTGACAAAAGTGACTTAGGATATACAAGAGAGAGTAGTTCAAGTGCAAATGTGTCCAAAGAGATGAAGTTTGTTAAGGCTAAGGAACCAATGGTAGCGACTCCAAGTGTTGAGAATGTGAAGGTGGAGAAGAAGCCAAATGGAACTGTTCAAAAGGTTTTGACAAAACCTCAAAACCCATTTGTGGGCAAACCCAAGGTTAAAGGGAAGTCTCTTTCAAAGTCTCAAAGGGGTCTTCAAGTTCAACATTTTTTCCCTCATTGTGAAATTTGAGGACACACAAGACCTAACTACTATAAATTTCACGCATTGAAGAAAGCGGATTTTCAAAGGCTAAGAAGACAAGGAAAGGGGAATTGGAACGCTAATCAATTAAAAGGGTGAGAAGCTGACTCCGGTTTTGGTGATGTGATGAAGATAATAGATACCATCACTTCTTGTTTGGCAAGCATCAGCCAAAGGTTTGAGAATCACAGCTTGAGTACCCAATCCTCTAGGGATATCACCTTAAACGCACGTGCTGTGTGGGTGAAAAGGGTACACATGCATAAGCATTAGACCATGTCCATGCATCAATTCTTTCTATTTCTTATGACTTGGGTTGGTTGTTCACTTATGTTCTCATTTTAGCATGTTTCTTTTCAAGTTTGTTTTGTACTTTTTGTTTTTGTTGATCTTACTCTTCATGTTCTGTTTTTTGAGTGTGTTAAAAAATTCAAAAACCCATAAAAATTGAAAAATCTCCAAATAGTTTGATCGCTTGTGTTGTGTATATCACACGTGAATTTGGCCTAGTACCTTCGTACTAATGGTGTAGTGCATTTATAAGCTTAGCTTATCATGTATGCACATCTATCTTTGTGGGAAAAATCTTAACATCTATGTGCTATTGTTGTAAATCGATCTTCAAGCTTGTCATAAATGATTAGTGCCTATATATCTTCCCACACCTTTATGTTTTTGCTTTATAGCTCAACAAATGTCAAATCTCGAAAAGAGATAATGAGTTGCAAAAGTCGTCGCACATACTAGTATTTGACTAGGAAAAAGGGAAAATGACTTGTATTGAAATGTATGATGCCCAAAAAGCCAAAGGCTTACTCTCAAAATTTAAATATAAAAAATTTTAGGCATCGATCTCAAAATGAGATGTATTGTTCTTAAATGATCAAAAGTTATGAGTTAAAAGAAGCCAAAAGTAAAGGTTCAAAGATATGTAATCATTTTCTTGTGGGAGGTCATATATGTTCATTTCTATAATTGTGATAGACTATGACTTGATTGAATTGATCATTAAAGTTTCACTTTAGACTAAGGACTTTTCTACATTTGATACACACACACAACACACAAGTCTATTATTCAATGAATGCTTATTTCATTTGTGTGATTGTACATGTTCAAATGTGATGTGTATACTCAATTGCTTGTCAATCAAATCCAAAAAGATTTTTGAGTATTTTATATGTTTTTGAAAGTGTTTTTTTGCTTTCGTGTTCTGAGTTTTTGTTTATATTGCAATTTTCATGTTTTTCATCAAAAACTCCCTCAGAGGCATTTTAGCGAGAAGTTTCACGAGTAAGCTCTTCCCGCGAAAGTGAGAAAGGCTAAACTTGAAAACACAAAATTTTTAGACAGAAACTTTCGCGACTGTCTCGCGAGATAATCTTACTCGTGAAATTTTTTGTGCTTCAGAGGCATTTTTCGTGAGTAACTTCTCGAGAAGCTAACCCACAAAAAACACATGTTTTCAGTTTTTAAGGGTTAATCATGATAGTTTTTCAAACATAAAAACTTTGCCTCCCTCGAGCCTTTCTCAACCCTAAACCTATTTTCTCTTAAAAACCCCTAAAAACTCAAGTGAAATCTTCTCAAAGTCTTCTCTAAGGTATGTTTGATCACTCTTTTGTCTTTATTTCCTTAAATTAAGCCTTAAATTCTAGGTTTTGCATGAGTTGGGTATATTTTTGAAAAAGGGTTGGGAATCTTTATTTTTGTGCAAATTTTTTTTCAAATTCTTGATTGGGCTTTGTCCCATTTGCTTTGTTTGAGTTTGTGTTGGCCCCTTGTGGCATTTTAACATGTATTTAGGCAAGATTTACACATGTTCATGCATTGCTTACATGTTAATTGTGGTGGTGCATACCAAGTGTTTGTTAAAATGCCCAAATGGCATTTTGGTGTTGTTTTGGACTCTGATGAGTACCAAACTTTAGGGATTACCATGATTATACATGTTTATCATGTTTTGATAATTGGTTGTGTGTTTTACACACTTTGGCCCAAATGTGCTTAGTCATGCCTTGATCATTCATCACATATGCACACCACATGCACACTTGATGCACACACTTGCTTATTTGTCATGTTTTGTGTATCACTCATGCTAGATAAATGTTGTACATGTTTAGCACTTATAACATGATTTTGTGACATTGTTTGTGTTCTTTTTAGGACTTTGTGTTTGTTTTATGAACTAACTTGGTACAAATCAAGTTTGTGTTCTTGTTTTGTGTTTTTGCACTTGTCTTTTTATGTTTGTGACTATTTTTGCAGATGTCTCCTACTAAGCACTCTGCCACAAAAAAGGGACCAAAGCATCCACGCTCTGACTTGGAAAACTTCCGAAGCATCAAGGCAGACATGGCCTATAATGATTTCTATAAGAAGGCCCCAATCATCATGGAAAGGGTTGTCAATATGCAAACCCTTTAAGACACCTTCATTCCGGAAGTGTTCAAGGAGAGAACTTGGACAAAGTTGCTGAACCCAAGTGGAAATGTTTTCGACGAAATCATAAAGGAATTCTTTGCTAATGCCCTTGTGGAAGGAAAGCACATCAATTGTTGGGTGAGGCAAAAAGAATTCTTTATCACTAGGGACTTAATCCAAGAGGTATTGGAAGTTTGTCCACCATCTCAACAAATATCTATCCAATATGAAGAAAGATTGGATTCTCTTGAGCCAATGGCAGAAATCCTCGATGGCACTCTAAAAAAGAAGTCATTGAACACAATTCCCTTCACTCTGGAGATGAGGACTTTGGCCTATATCATGCTCTCCAACCTTTACCCAGTAACAAATTTGACCACATTGTTCGGACCAAAAACTATTTTTCTATAAGATCTCTTCACACATAAGGAGATCGACATATGTGGTCACATATACTACCTCTTGACCAAAAGCATCACCAAGAGGAACTTGAGAACAATCTTGCCATTCCCAAGTCTCATCATAGCTTTCATAGCAAAAATAAGGCTGAAGATTCCAAGCGGTCTTACCATCATGCAAAGGGACTATCCAATTGGTGGTCAAACGATGACCCGAAGCAAAGCCCACATCACCGGACCAAAAACCGACATTTCTTAAATCCCAAGGGACAATGTTGAGGAAGAAGGTGGGGAAACGGAGGAAGAAATTGATAGGTACACATCAGCCCCAGAGGGCTCTGCAAAACCATCCTCCCAAACACAAGCACGGGGACCCAATCGTCTTGATCGTCTCATTGCAAGAGTTGAGTAGATGTATGGAATGCTAGAAACGCATGTGAAGAACACCTCAGATCATTTTATCTATGTCGAAGGCCAAATCACTGCACTCTCATCCCAAATTGATGACATGATGATAAATTAGCAACAGCAGCAACAAGAGGGCTTCGAATCAAAATCTGAAGTGTTCTTACCTCTTTGGCCATTCCAGTCAAAAAGGGGGAGTAGTTTGAGAGCTGCTTAGTTTGAGGGAGAGCATAGCACAGTACTTCATAGATATTGGTTTATTTTAGTGGTGGCTTAGTAGTCCACTTTCTTTTACCGTTATAGTCTTTATAACTCTTAGATATTTACATTGCTTTCTTTAAAACCTTTAAAGTACTCTAGTTTAAAACTTCAGTTTATATTTAGTACTTTGTTTATGTATCCTTGCTTTGCAGCATTTTTAAGTACTTTTAGATTATGTTGCATTATCTTTCGTACTACACACTTATATCCTTGATGCAAATATTTTAGTGTTTTGCTTTGGTTGTGTGTTGGACATGCAATTGATTCTTGTGTTGCTCTTAATTGCATTGCGTGTCCGGATGATCATTCACTAGCTAAATGTTCATTGTAGTCATTCTTTAATGACTGTTCATGTTTGATCAAGATATGCTTCATAGTTTATATCTTGTTAATTACCTTGATCGCATTTTACTTGCTCCTATACATACCTTGTATTTAACTTGTCATAAGCTTAATGAAAGTTTTGTTTGTGTGTGAGTGTTTCAGGATACAGGTTATACATGCAAGTGCTTCACAGTTTCTAGATTAGGTGTGAATGAGTTTTGCCATTGTTTCCAAACTCACGTTTAAGTCTAGAGTTTGTTTTAGGGGTTTTGTCACGGAATAGCCAAATGGGGAGATTGTAAAGTTATTATTTACAACTATTTTGTGTTGGCTTTAATTCCATGCCAAATTTGATTGTATTTTTGTTCAATCATATGTACCCTGTATTTTATGTGGGATTTTATTGTATGGGTTGTGTGTGAAAGAGAGTGTGAAGACTCAAGCACCTAGTGAAGACTCAAGCACCTATTGAAGACAAAGTGGATTTCGCGAGAAGCCTTCCCGCAAAGTGAGCCATGTGCAGAGCATATGACTAGAATGCAAAGAGTCATGACAGCTGGTTTTTGCAAGTATTTTACAGGTAAGGCCTTCCTGCAAAATACCCGCGAAACATTCTGTTTTGCTATTTTGGCATATCTACTACACCATGTCTTCACCCACACTATATATACCCACATTACCCACATATTGGAAGGAGTGTTTTCAGAGATAATACCCTAGATATTACCCTTGAGAGTTAAAGATTGCTATACCCACAATCATCTATACAATCCTTTATGGTTTTCCTCAACTCTTACCTCTCCATATTTAAATTCTTGAGAGGTTGATAGCCCAAACACTTACCACACCCATTCTGAGTGTAAAGTGAGGTTTTGGTGTTGCTGGGAAGTATTGGAAGAAGCTAATCGTTTGGTGGATACAATCGGGTTGAATTGCATGATCCGGAGAGCTAGAGAAGACAAGGTTTCGTCAAGTTAGTTGGTAGCAGGAGCTTGGAGGGCTCAAGTTTGTTATTCGTGTACTCCAACTTATTCTCTAGTGGATTAATTTACATAGTGTGAACAAAGTCAGTAAACTTACTCTTTTTGACAACTTCGATATTTTTTTGGACGTGATTGGAGGGCTTTGGTCTAAGGAAATGAAGAAAAAGGTATTGAGGAGAGGTAAGCTTGTCAAAATCGATAACGGTTTCGAGATATCCTCTAACCCTCTCCAAACGATTGTGGTATCACTTCTTCAGATGAGGATGAATAGAATCTACAAAGAAGGAAAAAGAAGCAATAGTATCACACCAAAAAAAAAAAAAAAAAAAATCATACACATATGAGGAGAATGAATAAAAGGACTCATTAGACATAGGAGTACCCTAACTATGAAGCAATTTGGGAGTGTCATCTAGGTTTTCGCTTGGAATGGTTTCACAACTGACACCAGAGACAAAGAAAAAGCTAGTTTTCCAGTTGCAAAAAGAAGATGGAGAATCAAGAACCAACCTTGAACTCCTATCCCAAGGTTTAAATTCCCAGTAGCCTGGAGTCTTGGATCGTCTCAAACGATAAAGATACAAAAATTCATTTATCCTAATGGCATCCCCATCATTGGCAGACATCTATATGACCATATAGCGAACTACTATCCTCCACGAATTAGGTACAAATTAGGTAGAAACAAGTTGTAAACGAAAGAAAAGCTCTCTGATAAACGGGTGAATAGGTAAACGAAGGCCACTGACAAAGTCAGCCTTATAAAAGCACATATCGTTAGAGTAGGAATGGCAAGCCCTATCATCATTATCAGGAATCCTAATCCTAACAGAAGGGGAAAGTTGGAACCTATCCCTAATTCTCTTTTCTTTCTTCTCCTTAAGAGCACAACATATACTCCAAGCCTTATGCGGAGTAGACAGAGAAGTAACCTTAAGGGCTCCACGATCCTTAGAAAAAGACAAGCCTGTTTTGAGTTCATTAGACCTAACCTCCTCCTCTCCAAACATTGTCAAGGTTTGGGCAATTCCTACTGAGCGATGAACTAAAAGAAAGAGAAATAGTAAAATGAACCTATAAGGGCAATCTCTCCCTACGAAAAGCCCAACTTTAGGACGTTTTCTACCTATAGACTCAAGTAAACCGATAAACGAGCAAAGAAAGAGGGACAATCTAATCTAACCAAGGAAAAATCTGCCATGAAAAGATGAAAACAAAGGAAAAGGGAGAGCCCAAAGAAAGAACTTATTGAAAATGGAGGAAATGGCAAGGAAGAAGGAGAGAGCTCTAGAGAAACGAAATGCCCACAAGAAGAAAATGAAGCAATAAAAAAAAAAAAGAGAAAAATATGAAATAAATGGAAGATCATGCATGGGAAACCGAGAAAAACTAACATGACGAGACCATCCTAACCATACACGTGTTGCTAGGCAAACAAAACATCAAATCGCAATAAATGCGTTGCACAAGGAACACGAAGCGATGAATCACTTTATTCCTATCTTGTCTTAAAGACGAAGACAGGAATAAAGGGGCAGCTGATGAGTCCAGAAAATATATTAAAACCGTCATATTACATTGACGAAGCAAATATACATTACTCATTCATGGCGAGCATTTACACCAAAGAGTAATGGATGGAGCAACGGTAACAAAGAAGTAATGCACATCAAAATGCCGATTTGTAATGCATTAGCCATTGCAAATAAATGTAGAGATCCGTTGCCCATTAAGTAGAGATGAGAATAAAGTGAAAGGAGAATGAAGCAAAGAGGTACGCACAATTATCATCCCAAAAACCACTCTTAAGTCGAATTCTCTCACTACACACTTCAAGTGAATTCTTTTCTGACTTAATCATCGGACACCACACCGATGTATTTCTTTGTTTTTTATCTTGAGCCTTATTGCAAGTTTTTGTCAGAGACGGATCTTTCCCTGTCGTCCATTTATATTAACGAGGAACTTAATTGTTGATTTTTCGCATCATCATTGGTCATAGATGTGGTTATGCCAAATAGAAACTTTACAATTATAAAAAAAAAAAAAATAGAGTAGAAACGTTACCTATTTAACACTTATATAGCTTTTTAAATAATAATTTTATTATTAATTTTTATAAATATTTTATTAATACACAACCATTGTTTAATCCAGGTAACATTTAGTTAGTGTTAGGTTCTAAGGTCTTAGGATTTTGTTTATTTGGAACTCTAATTTGTAATGTTGGCAAACCATGATCAAAACAATGTATTTAGTCTAGTTTAGGCTTGCTCAAAGTTGGTTAAATATTGTAAAGTTGGAATCGAGTGACTGCAGAAGCATTGGGGCTTCTCGGCCTGGCTCGATCGATCGAAGGTAATTCTCGATCGATCGAAAATCGGCCCAGATGCGATTCTGCAGAAATTCCAGCTCAGCCCAAACTCTTTTAAACGTTTAGGGTTTTATGTTTTTGCCCTAGGTATATAAGGCAAAACCCTAGCCACGTTTTGAGAGTTGCACAAGTTGTATTGTTGCTCATACATTGCGGTTTAGTGTAAATCTCTTGTGAGATCTAGAGGAGCTTTCTTTTACACAAAGCTTAGGGTTTTCAAGATTGAGATTCTTCTACATCTTAATGATCAACTTGGTTGCTGCCATTGAAGCTTAAAGATAAACAAGCGGGGAGCTTGTAGCTGATTGAAGGAATACAAAGAAAGAAGTAGTCCGTGGACTCGGAGCCTGCGCGTGGTCATGTCAGGAAGTTTTACTGGTGGGTAGGATTAGGAAGTCAAGCGGGGAGCTTGTAAGTCCTTTTGTAAGAACTTCAATTCTTTCTTAATGGATTCCGTTTTGCCTTGAGGATCGGTGGGTAAAATCCTCCCCAGGTTTTTCCGTGTGGTTTCCTGGGTGATCATATCGTGTGTTCTTTATTATTTCCGCTGCTTTATATGTTTTACATGCATGATATGATTATTTGATTGTTTTAACCTAGAATTGTTAATTTGACTAAGTAACAACTTGGCTAATTAATCTAGGCTATGCAATCTGGTTGTGTTTAAAGGGGTCTAAATTTTCGTCAAGTGGTATTAGAGCGGGTTGCTCTTGTGTTTGAGATTTTCATCTCTGAGCTGATCCTTGACCCCGGTTGTCATGGAGCATGGACACTCTCTGTTTGTTCCTCCTCACTTTGATGGGAATAACTATGCTTACTAGAAAGTAAGGATGAAAGCATTCCTGAAATCCATCGATGAGAGAGTGTGGAACTCGGTTGAATATGGTTGGGAAAAGCCCACTACTCCTGTGAGTGAGTGGCAAACTTCTCAGAAAGAAGCAGCTGCATTTAATAGCAAAGCTATGAATGCCATTTTTAATGCTGTTTCAATGGAGGAATTTAAGAGGATCTCTAATGTTGAGGTTGCTCATACTGCTTGGAAAATCCTCCAAACTGTGCATGAAGGCACAAAGACTGTTAAGATAAACAAATTGCAGCAATTAACTTCTAGGTTTGAAAGCATTAGAATGACTGATGATGAAACCTTTGATGAGTTTTATGCTAAACTCAATGATATTGTTAATTCTGCTTATAATTTGGGTGAAGTCTATGATCAACCTAAGATTGTTAGGAAGATACTTAGATCCTTAACTGAAGACTTTAGACCCAAAGTGACAGCCATTACTGAAAGTAAGGATGTTGACACCATCCCTGTGGATGAACTTGTAGGATCGCTTCAGTCCTATGAGTCTGACCTACCCAAGACTACCAAATCCAAATCAATGGCTCTAAAGTCTGTTGATGATGTTGAGGCTGGTGGATTTGATGATGAGCTCTCTCCTACTGAGATAGCTTACCTTGCCAAGAATTTTAGAAATTTCCTTAGAAACACTAATAGGAAGGCAAGGAATACCAACACTGTTGAACCTAGAAACTTTAGGAAGAATGATCACACTAAGGTTAATAACTTTGAAAAACCTAGAGAACAAGTAGGTCAATCTTCAAATAATTCTTTGGGTCCTCAGTGTTTTGGTTGTCAAGGGTATGGTCATGTCAAATCTGAATGTCCTACTTTCTTGAGAAATAAGGGTAAAGCTATGGCTATAACCCTTAGTGATAATGAGGTTTCTGATGATGAGTCCGGTTGTGACGAGGATGGAAACTTCATTGCTTTCACTGCTACTGCTGTAGTCGATGAAAGCATATCTGCTGAGGAGAACCCTGCTGATGGGGAACTCTCTGAAGATGCAGATCTTCAAGAGGCCTACAACAAACTTTGCAAAATTGCTGCAAAGGATGCTATGAAAGTTTATCTAGGCCTGAAGAAAATTGATGCTCTTGAGCTTGAAAAGAAGAACTTGTTTGTCAAATTGTTTGATGCTAATGAACTTTTGAATAATGTTAAATCTGAAAACATGCTTTTGCTTGATAAAGTTAGAACTTTGGAACATGATTTATCTGTTGCTAGATCTGCTAGTTCTAAACTTGATCACATGCTGAATGTTCAAAAGTGTTCTTCTAATAAATCTGGGATAGGATATGTTGAAAGCATCTTTGATTCTGCACCCCATTCCACTGTTTTTGTTCCTGCTTCTTCTTCTGTACCTTTTGTGAGTGAGGTTGTCAAACCGGTAGAAGTTTCACCACCTAAGAAGATTAGGGTAGACTTAAGGGAATCCAAACCTAAGGAGCCTACCAAATCCAAGGACAAGATGCACGGTAAACCTGCTTGGGTTTGTCATTATTGTGGTAAGTCTGGACATATCCGTTCTAACTGTTACAAGCTTCAAGCTGATAAAAGAGCTAAGAAACCAAAAGTGCCTGTGCCTCAAGCACAAGATCCTATGGCACTAATTGGTGAATTGGTAAAGGCATTAAATCTTTATTCCAATCCTAGAGTTGGGAATCACTCTAAAGTGAAAAAGAACTCCAATGCTCGAGGTGCATTTAAAAAGTTTTGGATGCAAAAGACTCTAAATAACTGAGTCTTTCTGACATGGTCCTTGTGCTTCATTGCTCTATCCTTTGTGACCATTGTTCTTTTTTTGTGTGTCTTTTTGTTCTAGGACTTACATTGCATTACATTCATGCATTTCATTCTAGGATTTATTTGTTTTCTCTTTTAATAATAATAATAATAATAATAAAAAGGGAGAAAGCAAAAATTATGTTTGACACTATTTTTTTCTTGATTTCTGAAAACAAGGTTGGTTAATCTTTTTACACATGTCATGTCTTGTGTACCTTGTTTAACTTGGATGAGCTTATTTATTGCACTCTACTAGTTGAAACTTTATAGTGCATGTTGTGTGGGAAAGATGTGTGTGGTTTTTAATCACTTTGCCTTAATCATGTAGTCACATGTTCTTTGACTGTCGGACTTGAACCTTTTGAGAAAGGCATAAATAACCATCTCACCACTGTTCACTAGCCAATCATGAACACCTTAGTGCATATCATAAGATTTTGTGCTCGAGAAAGTGTAGCACATGCACAAAAAGAACATAAGGTGTAGCCTCATTTAAAATTAAAACTGGTGTGTACTATTAGGCTTGATGCCAATTCACTTAATTCAAACCGGTGTGTACTATTAGGCTGAATGCCAATTCACATAAATAAGAGGCAGAAATGCAAGAAACTTACATGATTGCAAGCTTTTGTTCTAGGAGATGTGGGAGTTATAGGATGTAACTCTTTAGGTGATAGTCTCTTTTAAATTCTATGTGATGAATTGTGTAGACTTTGTGGTTGATTGCTATTCACATATCACCTCACATGTATCTCAAGTTTTTGCTAGTTTCATACACTTCACAAGTTACTCTTTGTTAAACATTGTACATGCTTGTGTGTGTGTTTTTGGTCTGACCAACCAAGTTTGAAAATATCTTGAGATTTGTGCACAACATAATTTGGCTTGAGAAAATTAAAAGGGAGGATAATTGAATCTTGTTTTTGAACAAATTGGGTTTGAAAATTTGGGTTTTTGAAAAAGCATTCCATTTCATACTCATGCATTTTGTTTTTCACAAAATCAAATGCTTTGAGGAGTTGTTTTTAAAATTGGATTTGCATTTTTCAAAACTGTGTTGTTTCCCAAAATTTCTGTGAGACTCTGCCCATTTCGATCGATCGAATGTATTTTTCGATCAATCGAAAAAGTGGCCTGGATTGTTCTAAAATGACTGGAACATTCGATCGATTGAATGCATTTTTCGATCGATCGAAGATCGTGGAGAAGCTTTTTAAAAAAGGAAGAAATCTGACTTTTTCAAAGTTATTCAAAACTTTTTCAAAGTTCCTTTTCTCTCTCCGACGAGGCAAGCCCAAAAGATCCAATTATTTGTCGTTTTCTCCGAAATTTTTTGCAAAGAATCTCTCTCCTCAAGCCGGTATGTCTATTTTGCCCTTCCATTTCAATTTATTTTCACATTTACATGCATTTTTCATGAATTTTAAGGGAGTTTTTCGGAACTTTCTCCATTTGGGATTTGTGATGTTTCTGACCTAATTGCATGAAATTGATCAATGGGTTTTGGTGGGGACACCCTATAGACATGTTCTTAATAGTTTAATTTGATCAATTTTGGGTTTTGTGAACAATTGAAATTTCTAGGGTTTATGTTTGATCCGAATTGGGGTTTTTTGTGAAATTGAGGTTAATTGATGAAATTGGCTTGTGTAATTGATGCAATTGGTTATTATAAACTGTTTTCAATGGTGTGTAATGATTGATTCTTCAATTTGTTGCAAAATTTTTTCAAGTGGTTTTCAAATTTTTAGGGTTTTTGTCAAGAAACTCTATGTTCAAGCCAATTTTGTGAAATTAAACTTAATTTGATCCTGATTACTGCATTAGTTCATGCATCATAACATTGTTAATGTTCATGCATCATATAGATTTTTATTCTATATTTTGTTTTTGTGCTAACTTGCAGTCTGCCCTTGGTTTTTTCTTTGTTTCTGTTCTCTTGTTTGTGTCTTTGTGTCCTTGTCCTTTCCTTAGCACCATGCCTAGGAAGACTAGAGCTCGTAGGACCATTCCCTCTCGTTCTCCTTCCCCCCTTTCCTTTGACCGTGAGAGGTTTTCGAGCGAGAAAAACCAAGAGACCTATGAGAAGCTCAATCTTCAGAGGAAGATTTAGGCTGAGCGATCTGTCATTCTAGATGAGTTAGATCCTGCCATTAGGGCAAACTTTGAGCGTCGAGGATGGTTGCCTCTGTTAGATGTGTCTGACCCTCCTCCTCCGGCTACCTTGATTAGAGAGTTCTACTCGAACATCTCTATCCGCGTCTATGATTCCAACACTCTTGTTAGGAGTTGGATACGAGGCGTAGAGTACTCCATTACTCCTCAGGTAGTGGCTGATGCTCTAGGGGTACCGTTGGTTCGTGAGCCTGTCTATCCTTATTTTGAGTCTCCCGAGCTGAGCGATGTCTTGTCTTACATCACTGGGACTACTGTCCAGTGGGGTTCTGATCCTAGGATCACTTCTGCTGAGCTCTCCGGGTTACATTATCTTTTCTTTAGGATAGCCTGTTATTCCCTCTGGCCCATCTCTTATGTTCACACCATTCCTCTTGAGAGGTGTATATTTTTGTATGCCTTAGTCACAGATGCTCCTATTAGTTTTCCCCATCTTTTTCTTCGTTCTTTGAACGAAGTTTATAGGAGTTCATCTACTGCTCATGCCCTTGTTCATCCTATTTTCATTCATAGAATTTTGCTGTATCTTGCTCTTAGTGACTTCCCCTCATCTGAGCCTGTTCATGTTATAGGTCCTATAGGTTCATCTCTTCTTAGACAGAGGGCCGCTCATCTTCGAGCTGGTTCTAAACACCCTAGGTCTGAGCCATCTTCTAGCGCTCCTCCTCCTCCTTCGTCTTCTACAGGTCCTGTTGGTGAGGATATTCCTGATCCAGTTGGTGATGATGCTGATGCTGCTGCTGCTGCTGCTGCTGTTCCTCCACCTCCTCCGGCCTACTTCGATGTTCGTCGTACTTTGGAGACTGTCATGACCGTTCAGGTGGCTCATGGTCAGATTTTGATGGACTTGTTCGATGAGATTCGAGCGTTGAGAGCAGATTTGGCGCGTCTACATTCACCTTCACCACCACCTTTTGATGGCGACTCTTGATTGCCCTTTGGCATTCCGTCACAAAAAAGGGGAGTGGATATTTTTGACTTGTAGAGGAGTTTTGACTTTTTATGAGGAGATTTTGTAGTTAGGGGGAGATATTTTTGTAGCATGAGATATTGTTTTGTGGAGTCTATTAGATTGTATCTAGGTGCTTCACTTTGTATATCATTTTTGGGGATATTCATGTTAGGGGGAGTAACATTGATATATTGATATACATGTTTTTCTTTGATTCTTGTTGTCTCATGATTCACTGCTTATTGATTTATATTTATGAGTTGATTCATTGATATATATCTTTATTGTGTGTTGTGTGAATCTTACAAGAATATTATACCTGTTTATATACTATTTTCTGCCACACATGCGTTTATGTGTTTGTTGAGTATTTCAGGAATATACAGGTTGATTCAACAAAGCTGCTGTCTACACTTGCAACCGATGGATAGTAGTTAGGGTTGAATTTGAGTTTATGAGCATTATTTATGTAAAGGGCTTTTCAATTGTAAACTTTGAGCTTTTAATTTGTGTTTTGTCACGGATTGCCAAAGGGGGAGTTTGTTAGGTTCTAAGGTCTTAGGATTTTGTGTATTTAGAACTCTAATTTGTAATGTTGGCAAACCATGATCAAAACAATGTATTTAGTCTAGTTTAGGCTTGCTCAAAGTTGGTTAAATATTGTAAAGTTGGAATCGAGTGACTGCAGAAGCATTAGGGCTTCTCGGCCTGGCTCGATCGATCGAAGGTAATTCTCGATCAATCAAAAATCGGCCCAGATGCGATTCTGCAGAAATTCCAGCTCAGCCCAAACTCTTTAAAACGTTTAGGGTTTTATGTTTTTGCCCTAGGTATATAAGGCAAAACCCTAGCCACGTTTTGAGAGTTGCACAAGTTGTATTGTTGCTCATACATTGCGGTTTAGTGTAAATCTCTTGTGAGATCTAGAGGAGCTTTCCTTTACACAAAGCTTAGGCTTTTCAAGATTGAGATTCTTCTACATCTTAATGATCAACTTGGTTGCTGCCATTGAAGCTTAAAGATAAACAAGCGGGGAGCTTGTAGCTGATTGAAGGAATACAAAGAAAGAAGTAGTCCGTGGACTCGGAGCCTGCGTGTGGTCGTGTCAGGAAGTTTTACTGGTGGGTAGGATTAGGAAGTCAAGCGGGGAGCTTGTAAGTCCTTTTGTAAGAACTTCAATTCTTTCTTAGTGGATTCCGTTTTGCCTTGAGGATCGATGGGTAAAATCCTCCCCAGGTTTTTCCGTGTGGTTTCCTGGGTGATCATATCGTGTGTTCTTTATTATTTCTGCTGCTTTATATGTTTTACATGCATGATATGATTATTTGATTGTTTTAACCTAGAATTGTTAATTTGACTAAGTAACAACTTGGCTAATTAATCTAGGCTACGCAATCTGGTTGTGTTTAAAGGGGTCTAAATTTCCGTCAGTTAGTAATATTGTTTATTAATAAAATTAATATATTTTATAAATTCATAACCAAAAGTATGTCATGTACGAACTTTCGATTACTACATAATAGAATAATAGCGTGTAAACTTATATGGTTACAAAAGTTTATCTTATAAAATATTGTGAAGTCAGCCAAAAATCAAATGTTTTTGGTTCTTTATAAATTAGAGATTGTATCTTATTTTATTTTATTTTTTTAAAGAAATGGTGCTTGCTGTGCTGCTCTAAGTATGGTAGTGATAGAGATTGAATGTAGACGTGTAGTTAGTTTTGGGATGGCTTTCACTCAGATGATTGAGTTTTTTTTTTTTTTTTTTTTTTTTTTTTGAGTAGAAAGACCATAAACTTTCATTGAATCAAATTAGCTGAAATCGGCTTGAAGTACATTGTGTAACTGTGGTGGAACATCCTCCATTGACACTAAATAACCACTAACATGTCTAACATGTCTATTTAGGTTATGTGTTATAATATTGCCTTGTCTATGAGTGGGGGAGAAACTTATGCTACAGAAGGCATCTATAGTCGGTCTTGCTGCAGAAATCATATGACCAAAAGTTGCAAGTGACTCCTCCTCATTCTTCAAGGCTTTAATAACCACTTCTGAATCTCCCTCGATGATGATTGATGAAAAGCTTAGCTCAGCAGCAAAGGATATTGCTCGGACTACTGCTAGTGCTTTAACATAATCGGTGGAAGGAGAAAGCGAGATATTCTCAGACAAAGAGGATAGCACCTAACCTTGGTGATTTTGAATCACCACGCCCAACCCCGCTCTATTATTTTCTCTAAATACTGCCCCGTCAAAGTTTACCTTGTGGTTTGTCTCCGGTGGAGGTTGCCATCTGACTTGCTGACCCCTTGCTCTCAATAACTAAGTGTGCCGCTCTAGAATCATCTACAGAAAATCATGTAGCAATTAGGTGGCGAAAGGGCAAATTTGAGTGTATAGGAAGTCTTTCTGGTTGACCCTGACTTGGTTTCTACGATACCAAATCGTCCAAGCGAGTGTGGCAAATTTCTCCATATCCTTCCTTTCGACAATGATGTATTTAACTAATTTGTGGAGTGTTGGACACTCTCATAGCGCATGAAGAATTGTTTTGGGAGAAGCATGGCAGTGATCACAAGTGCTATCTATCAGAACTTTCTTGTGGACCAGATTTGTCTTTGCTAGGATTGCATTCCTATACGTTCTCCACATGAGAAACCGGGTTGATGAGGTCCACCACTCTAGCTTCTTGAAATCCTTCCACAACTAGTGATTGCACTATAGGATGATCCAGAGAAGGTAACCATGTGTCGTTCCACACGCTAATATTATTACCATAGCCAACTTTCCATCTTGCTCCTCTCTTCAAAAATTCTCTTCCTTCCAGTATGCTTTGCCAAGCATAAAACCCCTTTGATGACTGAGGGGCCTCCATGATTGAACAGTTTGGAAAAAATTTGGCCTTGAAGATTCGATAAAATAGAGATTGTTTGTTTTGTAGGAGACACCATGCTTGTTTTGATAAGAGAGCATTATTAAATAAAGCCAAATTCTTAAAACCGATACCTCCATCTTTCTTTGGTTGACAGGAGGTTTCCTACTTCACCCAATGGATTTTCCTATGGTCTCCTCTTTGTCCCCACCAAAATTTCTTGATAAGACTTTCAATCTCAGAGCATAGACCTATTGAAATTTTGAAACAACTCATGGTATAGGTGAGGATTGCTTGTACCAGCGCTTTAATTAGCACCTCCCTTCCAGCTTGTGAGAGTAGCTTTTCTTCCTAGCCTTGTAATTTTCTCCACACCTTTTCCTGGATGAAGTTAAAACTGGCATTCTTTCTCTTTCCCACAAAAGATGGTAACCCCAAGTACCTCTCATATTGCTTGATTTCAGGAACCCCCAAGGCATGCTTTATGTGGTTTCTCATATCCTCTAAGGTGGACTTGCTGAAGAAGATGGTAGTTTTATTCTTATTAATCTGTTGACCGGAACATCTACCTTAGATCTCTAGTATGTCAAGGACTTTTTGGCACTCCTACACTGTTGCCCTGCAAAACAGAAGACTATCATCTACAAAAAGAAGATGAGTTAGTTTAGGGCTATTTCTACAAAGTCGATAGTCTTGGATCTCTCCCGAGAGTGAGGCTTGACTTATGAGACCATGTAGTCTTTCTGTGCATAGTAAAAATAGAAAAGGCGAGAGTGGATCTTCTTGGCAAATGCCCCTTGTTGGATGGATCATGCCTTTAGGTTCTCCATTCACCAAAATAGAATATGAGATTGTAGTAACACATAACATAAGTAGATTTACCCACTGCTCATTAAACCACAACTTCCTCATTATCATCTCCAAATATGACCACTCCACCCTATTGCATACTTTGCTCATATCCAATTTAATTTCCATATAATTATCTCTCCCATTATATTTTTGCATGCTATGTAGTGACTCAAAAGCTACCAAAATATTATCAGAAATCAATCTACTCTTTGTGAAAGCGCTTTAATGTTTCAAGATAATTTTTGGTAAAACTTTTTTTAGTCTATTTGCTAAAACCTTCGAAAGATTTTGTAGAGGACATTACATAGGCTAATGGGTTTGTATTCTAAAACATTTTATGGACTTTTTGTTTTAGGGATAAGGGTGATGAAAGTGTGATTGAGGTGGGGGAGTGTTGACACCCCATTTTACAACCCGCATTTAACCTCATATGGAGGGTAAAAGGGTAATTTTACCTTGGGATTATGCATCTTGATTCTGGTCACTAGATCCTTAATCTCATTTCATTAAAATAATCTTGATGTTGTAACGATCAAATCGACTGGTCATAAACCTTAATCGGACCATCAGATTGAAAGTTATCATCAAATCAAGTTTTAATGGCCGAAAATGCACTATCATAAATTGAGTCCGACTATATGTGATTATGAACAATTGATTCCAATTGGTTATAATTTTAATAAATTTGAGATCAATGATGTGTCATAATTTAATTGGTTAGGACTACATTTTATGGTGAGGTTGCATAAACCTAATTAATTAGATAGTTAAACATTAATTATTCAATGAGTGATTTGTGCAATTATCTTTTAATTAGGGTAAATTTGGAACCAATTAAGTCTGAAATAGGAGTGATTGGAGCCATTTAATGTTAATTGGGAGCTAATTTGGGACCTATTAATGTTAATTGTGCTGAAATCATTTTCTAACAAATGACCTCTGCTCACCATTTCGTCAATATCTCTTAGAATATTTTAAATATATGAATGAGGTTAATTTTCCCAGAAAACTAGACATCCAGGGTTTCAATTTGAGCACAAGAACGAGGCAATTCTGATCAGAATTGAGTCAAATTTGATTTTTCGAAATTGGCTCTACATGTTGTTACAGCAACTACGAGAAAACTGAATTTTGGCTTGCTCCTCACTCCCACCAATCTTTCCATTTAATGCACTAGATTTTTCCCAAGACTAAAATGAGGTCTAGGTTCATGATTCTTTGTCAACCCTCATTAAATGGTCTTCCATTCATATTTCCTCTACCACTACTATATAAACCCTCCCTCTCATTCATTCCAAAGCACACAAAACCCCCCCTCTCTTCTCCTCTCTTGAGTTCTAGTGAAGTTTAGTTGTCTTGTCATATCTTGGTCTTCCGGAGACTCAAGGTATTGAGTGAGATTCACTCTCCCTCTCCTAACTCTTCTTTTCCTCTACCCTTAGGATCTCCCTCAAAAGTCTCATCCTCCACCATATGGATTTTGCATGAAGGTATAATCCCTTTCCCTAATCGTTTTTTGTGTTGCCATGATGAGAGTTTAAGATTAAATCATGATAGTAATCACTTAAATTCTTTTGAATATGTTTGAATGTTCTTAATTGTTCTTCACATGTTCTTGGTTGTTCATCACATATTCATGCATATCACTAGTTTTAATCTTAAATCTACATCAAAAATATGAAAAACATGTTTGTCTAATAATTCTTTCAAATTCTTGAATCTAGGTTATCACCTTCCACACATATTTACTAGAATTTATATTTCAATCTAAACGTAATGTTCAATAAATTGAATTAGGGGTTATCACATGCACACACATTAAATTCAACATGCAAATTAATTGAAAACATCTTGGATGATATGATATGAATGTTGGCCACCATAGTCTAGAAGACCGGTTTCACCGGGTAAGGTGGGTGCCTAAAACCTTCCCACCTTGTAACATAGCCTCCAAGCTTAGATCAAGGGTTAGTAGATCAAATGCTTATCCATGTAATTTTCTATTTTTAGATTGTAATTAGGAAGCAAAGTCATGTACTTTATCTTAGATTGTATCTAGGACCAAAGCCATGTAATTTTCCTATGATCAATGTAAATTCAATTGAAAATTAATAAAATGAGGAATTTTTCAATTTTGGTTTTCTTATTTATCCCAATAATTAAATAAGTGGCAACTCCATTTTAAAACCCTTAATCTAAAGGAGAAAATATAACTAGTTAAACCTCCATTTTGAGAGACAATAACACGACTCCACCCATTCACGTGAGTTTGGCCCAACATCCTATAAAAAAGGGGGTCAGGGGCGCGGTCTCTCACAGTGGTGACTCCACTGGGGATATTGAGGGCTAAGCTTCAATTAGGTTATGGTGGCCAACCATGTCATTGTTTGTTTATTACTTTTTGTATATAATATGTCTAATATATCATTATATTTGCATGTCATGCATCATTTGATTGAATGAAATTTATTTTATTTGTATGCTAGCCCAGAAGCCCGGTAGTATTAGTCGTGGATTGTGGTCTTCCTGAGACTCACATACCCAGCGGTGAACCTATCACCCACCGCGACAAGGATCATCATGGTTATGCCATGGTGATTCATAGGGATAAACTGTGTCGTTCGGACCAACGCAATGCTCCTGGCATCACAAGTTGGGAGGTACGATGTCTTAGCTTGTGGGGACTTTTAACCTACCTTCTACCCATGTTGTAATGACCTATAGAACCTACCTTTAGGGAGGTCCATGTAAATTGCATTTCATTATGCATTTGTTTGGCTGTTGTTTGAACCATGATGACTTAAGTCCAACGCTTGAGCCCATCATAATTGTTTGAACCTTATATGTTGTGAATTAACTCAAGCCCAAAAGCCTATGATTGAACTCTAATTGGTATGGAAGCCCAAAATTGTTTCTTGAATGAGTCTAAGCCCAACACTTGAGCCTATCAAAGGTGTATAGACATGATCAACATTGAAAGCCAAAAGCTTACAAGATGCATGCCTTTCAAGTGAAGGCCCAAAGCCATTTCAAGCAAATACCAAAAGATCATAATCAAGGTTCAAGTCTTCCAAATGCAAGCCCAAGCCATTTCATCATAATCAAGGTTCAAGCATACCAAGCCTCAAGCATCCTAAATTGACCAAGAAGAAGCAAGTGGCCCAACTTTGCCTCACTCCACATTTGGTTTGCAACA
This sequence comes from Quercus gilva, assembly GCA_023621385.1. Classification (NCBI taxonomy): domain Eukaryota; kingdom Viridiplantae; phylum Streptophyta; class Magnoliopsida; order Fagales; family Fagaceae; genus Quercus; species Quercus gilva. The sequence goes on along the minus strand of CM042473.1, from coordinate 49,804,993 downwards.
TCATGGTTAAGCTTAAAGTTTGTTTGTTTATTCCATGTTTCTATGTTTCTTTGAATTCTAAAAGTCCATGTAGCATTTGATGTACTTTGTTCATGTATATATTTAAAAAAAAAAATCCAAAAAAAAATCAAGATTCCCAAATCTTTCCAAAAAAGAAAAGAAAAAGAAGAAAAAGAAAAAAATTCAAATGAAAAAAGTCTTCGAACTAGGGGCACTAGGCACTTAAGTCATTTAAAAAAAAAAAAATTCTTTGAACTAGGGGCATTGGACTTCCTAGTGACTTTTTCAAAAAAGGCCCATTTTTTTTCTTCTAAAGATTTCAAGATTCTTTAAAGTCTTCTTTTCAAAATGGTACATGAGGATCCATTGGACAAAACTTTTTCTAAATTGTGATTTTTAATGGCTTGAACAATCAACTTGTAATGAGAAAGGATTAATTTCATTTGATCCGTGTAAACACTTTTGCTAAATTACTTTGAATAAAAGAAGAAATGGTCTTACAAGGCAATCAAAGAAAATCTATCCATTGAAAAATTCAAAAATCTCATGCATTCTTTTTTTTGAAAACTTTTGTCTCCAATAGAGCATTCATACTTTTTCTTTTAAGAGGAATTTATTAAAAGAGCTCAAGTCACTGTGCCTACAAGCAAGCATTGCTAGGGATAGGAGGCCATCTTTGGTAAAATAAGATTATTCCTTAATACCTAGAACAATCATCATCCATTGCAAGCCCATTTGAGCCTTTAAACACTTAGCCTCTTTTTCGCATGAACCCACTAAAATCTAAACCTATGGTAGGAAAATTCAAAGTATGCATGCTTAAATCTCATGCTGAGGAGGAGTCGACCTTGTAGCTTTGAAGCTAATTGATAAAGCTCTCCTAGAAGACATGAAAGACAAGTAGAGGATTCATTAAGCTAAAGATAAGAGATCATCAAAGTAAAAGGAGTTTTAACTCAATCGAGGAAAGAGAAATGAAATTCCATAAATGTGAGAGAAAACAAAATGTGTATCAAGTTTGAAGAACCTAAAATTTATCATGCCAAGAAGAGTAGAAGGTTCATCCAAAAGAAAGTTCATCAAAAAAGGAAAAGATTCATCAAGTATAGAAAGGTGCAAGTGCATTGAGGCAAGAAAGAAGTTTAGAGAGTGCATCAAAATGATCAAAAATCATTAAGCTAAGAAATACAAGGAGGGCAATAGTTCATTCAATCAAGAGATGAAAGACAGCCAAAAAAAAAAAGAAAGAAAACCCGCTAGGCTAAAAACCCAAAAGGGTGGTCTAAGCAAAAGTTAGGGCCAAAAAAAAAAAAAAAAAAAGGAAAAAAAATCCTACAAATTGAAGACTTGAAGATGTAACCTAAATAGAAAAGAATTTTACAAGATGAAAGTCTAGAGGTATGATTCAAGGGAATGAGCATAAAAACAAATGTTGATACAGGTAATCAATGAAGACTAGTGAGAAGATGGAAAAGAAGAAATGGGAAAACTCCTCCAATACTTGATTTTTGAGTAATGCATACTTGGGGGAACATCATAGGGAATTTTGAGCCTTTCTATATCATTCATTTCATAACCTAAATCTCGCCTACATTACAACCCATGAATAAGACCTCCTTGAAGTCTTGCTAATTGTAGGCGCATCTTAAACTCTAACAATATTTTTCTCTTGAATTAAAAAAGAAAAAGTGCTTAAAATTGTCAAATCCCACAGGATGATATGTCCGAGGACAAAATTTCTCAAATTCTCAAACCCTCAAAATGATTCAAAAGAACTTCCAAACCTGGAGCACTCTCCTTGTTTGCACCCAACAATGTGATTCATAAATATTATCACATTTCATTTCTTGATTGCCTTTGAAGACATAATCTGACAATGTTCAAAAGAAAAAAGCAAATTTTGATTAATGAGTTTAATGATCTTGATCCTTCATAATCAAAGAGGTTTGTTTGGTTCTTAAACACTATGATTTTCTAAAATGGTTGTTCAAAGGATCACATCTTGTTCCCAAAAAAAAAAAAAAAAAAAAAAAAAATCTTTTTCAAAATCTAATTCTCTTGAACTACGTCTTGACCTGATCTTCTACGAAAAAGGTACGTAGGCAGCCTTTCAAAGGCCCGGTCCCAATCATCTAAACAACCTTGGGGAGTAAAGTCAAAACAATGTGACAAAATTGTTTGCGTGCAAGTTAGGCTAAGCCCATTTGTTTTGCATCAAGCATGCTTGGGGCATTGGCCTAATTATATTGTATGTGGATATGTCCTTCTTGCATGAGAGCATGTTTTCATTTGAGGCATCAATCTAATTTTTTGTAAGCATGTCCACATTAGAGGCATTGGCCAAAATGTTTTCATAATAATTGGTTTCTAACAAGCTAGAGAAAGAAAGCCTTTTTGCAGGAACCAAAGATGGCGGACCATTCATGTTCCCCAATGGTCACATCATTAAATGAACTCAGCTTCAATCTAAGCATGGAATATGCCCCAAACTAGCGGCATTGGGTAAGTACTTCCAATTCATTTCAATGAATAAATCTATTGCTAATTGAAATTATCTTTTTGCAAGAATTAAGCAAAGACTTATTTAGCAATCTGCATCAACTTCCAGCAAAAGTTATTCTCATTCAAAGGATACGTTTTTCAACCAAAAGAAAAAAAAAAAATTATCATGAATAAATCTTCATCACTTTTACTCCATCTTCATCTTCATCCTCTTTACTTTTTGAACAAATCTTCATATTTCAAAAAAAAAAAAAAAATCAATCAAGATTTTCAATTCTTTCAAAAAATTCAAGATTTGCAAATTTTTCAAAAAACGAAATTATAAAAAAAAAAAAAAAAAAAAAAAAAAAAAAAAAAGGGCCTACGGACTAGGGGCATTGGGCTCATACTTCTTAGGTTAAAAAAAAAATTCATTAGTCAAAATTTTCAATTCTTTGAAAAAATTCAAGATTTCCAAATTTTTCAAAAAAAAAAAAAATTCATTAATCAAAATTTTCAATTCTTTGAAAAAATTCAAGATTTCCAAATTTTTCAAAAAAAAGAAAAAAAGAAAAATTCTTCTTCAAATTCTTCTTCCAGAACAGAAAGCTATGATCCTCTTCCATATTCTCCAGTGGTGCAACATCAAGTCAACTATCTACCTTTAGCATTCATCGAAGCATGGAAGATGTCCCAAACTAGGGGCATTCACCAGGTATGCCAAAGTCTTTTCAATGAATAACTTTGTTACTAATTGAAAATATTTATTTTGTAGGTATTAGGGTAAAAGGCCCACAAACATTGGCATGAATAATGCCTTCCAAATCTTTGGACCTCTGGGAAGCACGTCCAAACTTCAATCCTTAGAACTCTGGGAAGCACGTCCAAGTTCAAATCCATTGGACCTCTAGGAAGCACGTCCAAACTTCAATCCATCGGACCTCTGGGAAGCACGTCCAAATTCAAATCTATCGGACCTTTAGGAAGCATGTCCAAACTTCAAATACATCGGACCTTTGGGAAGCACGTCCAAGATTCAATTTCAATGGACCTCCAGGAAGCATGTCCAAATTTCAATCCATCGGACCTCTGGGAAGCACGTCCAAAACTTTAATTCCATCGGACCTTTGGGAAGCACATCCAAACTTCAAATCCATCGGACCTCTGGGAAGCACGTCCAAAACTTTAATTCCATCAGACCTTTGGGAAGCACGTCCAAACTTCAAATCCATCGGACCTCTGGGAAGCACGTCCAAAATTCAATTTCAATGGACCTCTGGGAATCACGTCCAACTTCCAAATCCATTGGACCTCTGGGAAGCATGTCCAAAATCCAATTCTATCGGACCTCTGGAAAGGACGTCCAAATTCAAATCCATTGGACCTCTGGAAGGACGTCCAAACCTTAATCCATCGAACCTCTGGGAAGCATGTCCAAATTCAAATCCATAGGACCTCTGGGAAGCAAGTCCAAATTAAAATCCACGGACGTCTGGGAAGCACGTCCAAAATTCAAATCCTTGGACCTTTGGGAATCACATCCAAACTTCAATCCATCGGGCCTCTGGGAAGCACGTCCAAATTCAAATCCATCAGACCTCTAGGAAGCACGTCCAAACTTTAATCCATCGGACCTCTGAGAAGCACGTCCAAATTCAAATCCACGGACCTCTGGGAAGCACGTCCAAACTTCAACCCATCGGACCTCTGGCAAGCATGTCCAAATTAAAAATCCATTGGACCTCTTAAAAGCATGTCCAAATTCAAATCCACGGACCTCTGGGAAACACGTCCAAAATCCAATTCCATCGGACCTTTGGGAAGAACATCCAAATTTCAAATTCATTGGACCTCTGGGAAGCACGTCCAAACTTCAAATCCATCGGACCTCTAGGAAACACGTCCAAACTTCAATCCATCGAACCTCTGGGAAGCATGTCTAAATTCAAATCCATCGGACCTCTGGGAAGCACGTCAAAATTCATCGGACCTCTAGGAAGCATGTCTAAACTTCAATTCATTGGACCTCTGGGAAGCACTTCCAAACTTCAATCCATCGAACCTATGGGAAGCATATCCAAAATCCAAATCCATTAGACCTCTGGGAAACACGTCCAAACTTTAATCCATCAGACCTCTGGGAAGCACATTCAAACTTCAAATCCATCGGACCTTCGGGAAGCACATCCAAACATCAATTCCATCGGACCTCTGGGAAGCACGGTCAAACTTCAATTCCACTGGACCTTTAGGAAGCACGTCCAAACTTTAATCCATCGGACCTCTAGGAAACACGTTCAAACTTCAATCCATCGGACCTCTAGGAAGCACGTCCAAAATTCAAATCCTTGGACCTCTGGGAAGCACATCCAAATTCAAATCCATCAAACCTCTGGAAAGCACGTCTAAACTTTAAACTATCGAACCTTTGGGAAGCACGTCCAAAATTCAATTCCATCAAACCTCTGGGAAGCATATCTAAAATTCAATTTCAATAGACCTCTGGGAAGCACGTCCAAATTCAATTTCAATGGACCTCTGGGAAGCATGTCTAAACTTCAATCCTTGGACCTCTGGGAAGATAGTCCAAGTTCAAATCCATTGGACCTCTGGGAAGCACGTCCAAATTTCAATCCATTGGACCTTTGGGAAGCATGTCCAAATTCAAATCCATCGGACCTCTAGGAAGCACGTCCAAAATCCAATTTCATCGAACCTCTAGGAAGCACGTCCAAATTCATCGGACCTCTGGGAAGCACGTCCAAAATTCAATCCATCGGACCTTTGGGAAGCACGTCCAAACTTCAATCCATCGGACCTATGGGAAGCACGTCCAAAATCCAAATCCATTAGACCTCTGGGAAACACGTCTAAACTTTAATCCATCGGACCTCTGGAAAGCACATCCAAACTTCAATTCCACTGGACCTCTGGGAAGCACGGTCAAACTTCAATTCCACTAGACCCAGAGTCCAAACTTTAATCCATCGGACCTCTAGGAAACACGTCCAAACTTCAATCCATCGGACCTCTGGGAAGCACGTCCAAAATTCAAATCCTTGGACCTTTGGGAAGCACGTCCAAATTCAAATCCATCGGACCTCTGGAAAGCACGTCTAAACTTCAAACTATCGGACCTTTGGGAAGCACGTCCAAAATTCAATTCCATCGAACCTCTGGGAAGCATATCTAAAATTCAATTTCAATGGACCTCTGGGAAGCATGTCTAAATTCAATTTCAATGGACCTCTGGGAAGTATGTCCAAACTTCAATCCTTGGACCTCTGGGAAGATCGTCTAAGTTCAAATCCATCGGACTTCTGGGAAGCACGTCCAAATTTCAATCCATCGGACCTCTGGAAAAGCATGTCCAAATTCAAATCCATCAGACCTCTAGGAAGCACGTCCAAAATCCAATTTCATCGGACTTTTGGGAATCATGTCCAAACTTCAATCCTTGGACCTCTGGGAAGATTGTCCAAGTTCAAATCCATCGAACCTCTGGGAAGCACGTCCAAAATCAATCCATTGGACCTCTAGGAAGCACGTCCAAACTTCAAATCCATCGGACCTTTGGGAAGCATGTCCAAATTCAAATCTATCGGACCTCTAGGAAGCACGTCCAAACTTCAAACCATCGGACCTCTGGGAATCACATCCAAAATTCAATTTCAATGGACCTCTAGGAAGCATGTCCAAAATTCAAGATCACGACTAAAATCCTCATTTTGTCGTGACCACTGGTAAGCATGTTTTGTACTCATTTCTTTTTCGAAAAAACAAACAAAAAAAAAATCCAAAAAAACAAAAAAGGCTGCATGTATGAACTACGTCTGGACCTGATCCTCTCACCAAGAGGTACGTAGGCAATCTCCCCTAAGATTTGATCCACATTTTGATCCACAACATGACTGTCTGCATGCATCATACATTCACCACGGTTAAATACTGATTGCAAAGTTAGGTGTCTCTTTCATACATTGACATTCGCTTTTCAAGCTCTGCCAATGAGGGGCATTCTGTTGACACCTCATTTTGCGACCTGCATTTAACCTCACATGGAGGGGTAAAAGGGTAATTTCGCCTTGGGATTATGCATCTTGATTCTGGTTACTATATCCTTAATCTCATTTCATCCAAATGATCTTGATGTTGTAACGATCAAATCAACTGGTCATAAGCCTTAATCGGAACATCAGATTGAAAGTTATCATCAAATCAAGTTTTAATGGCTGAGATGCATTATCACAAATTGAGTCCGACTATATGTGATTATGAACAATTAATTCCAATTGGTTATAATTTTAATCAATTTGAGATCAATGATGTGTCATAATTTAATTGGTTAGGACTACATTTTATGGTGAGGTTGCATACACCTAATTAATTAGATAGTTAAACATTAATTATTCAATGAGTAATTTGTGCAATTGTCTTTTAATTAGAGTAAATTTGGAACCAATTAAGTCAGAAATGGGAGTGATTGGAGCCATTTAATGTTAATTGGGAGCTAATTTGGGATCTATTAATGTTAATTGTGCTAAAACCATTTTCTAACAAATGACCTTTGCTCACCATTTCATCAATATCTCTTAGAATATTTTAAATCTGTGAATGAGGTTAATTTTTCCATAAACTAGACATCTAGGATTTCAATTTGAGCACAAGACCGAGGCAATTCTGATAAAAATTGAGTCAGATATGATTTTTCGAAGTTGGCTACGGGAAAACCGAATTTTAGCTTGCTCATCACTCCCACCAATCTTTCCATTTAATGCACCAGATTTTCCCCAAGGCTAAAATAAGGTCTAGGTTCATGATTCTTTGTCAACCCTCATTAAATGACCTTCCATTCATATTTCCTCCACCACTACTATATAAACCCTCCCTCTCATTCATTCTAAAGCACACAAAACCCCCCCTTCTTCTCCTCTCTTGAGTTCTAGTGAAGTTTAGTAGTCTTGTCATATCTTGGTCTTTCTGAGACTCAAGGTATTAAGTGAGATTCACTCTTCCTCTCCTAGCTCTTCTTTTCCTCCACCTTTAGGATCTCCCTCAAAAGTCTCCTCCTTCACCATATGGATCTTGCATGAAGGTATAATCCCTTTCTCTAATCGTTTTTTGTGTTGCCATGATGAGAGTTTAAGATTAAATCATGGTAGTAATCACTTAAATTCTCTGGAATATGTTTGAATGTTCTTAATTGTTTTTCACATATTCTTGGTTGTTCATCACATGTTCATGCATATCATTAGTTTTAATCTTAAATCCACATCAAAAATATGAAAAACATGTTTGTCTAATAATTCTTTCAAATTCTTGAATCTAGGTTATCATCATCTACACACATTCACTAGAATTTATATTTCAATCTAAATGTAATACTCAATAAATTGAATTAGGGGTTATCACATGCACACACATTAAATTCAACATGCAAATTGATTGAAAACATATTGGATGATATGATATGAATGTTGGCCACCATAGTTTAGAAGACCGGTTTCACCGGGCAGCAAAGTGGGTGCCTAAAACCTTTCCACCTTGTAACATAGCCTCCGAGCTTAAATCAAGGGTTAGTAGATCAAATGCTTATCCATGTAATTTTCGATTTTTAGATTGTAACTAGAAAACAAAGCCATATACTTTATCTTAGATTGTATCTAGGACCAAAGCCATGTAATTTTCCTACGATCAATGTAAATTCGATTGAAAATTAATAAAATAAGGAATTTTTCAATTTTAGTTTTCTTATTTATCCCAATAATTATTTAAGTGGTGACTTCATTGTAAAATCCTTAATCTAAAGGGGAAAATATAACTAGTTGAACCTCCATTTTGAGAGGCAATAACACGACTCCACCCATTCACGTGGGTTTGGCCCAACATCCTATAAAAAAAGGGGCCGGGGGCACGGTCTCTCACAAGAGGGGGGGGGGGGGAAGGGTAGCAGTGTTTAGGAAATTGAGAACATCCTGAGTGACATCACCTCCAATTAAATTCCAGTATTTCTGAAAAAATAGAGGGGGCATACCGTCAAGACCTGGGGCTTTTAGCAGGGCTATTTGCTTAATTGCTTCCTTTACTTCCCATTCCATAAATTGAGCTGAAAGCTAAGTGTTCATATCTTCTGTAATTATGCTCTGGATGAAGTTGATAGTCTCATTTTGTTAGGGAGGATGTATGGAAGTGACGAGATCTCTGTAATAACCCACCAATGTAGCCATCACCTCTTCCATATTCGAACACCACTGCCCTTCTGAGTTTTTGATGTTTGCAAAGGAATTTTTTCGATATCTTTGGGTAGCTCTTCTATGAAAGTACTTTTAATTCTGATCTACAGTCTTTTCTCGTAAAACTTTTGATCTTTATAACCACATACGTGACTCCTTATCAAGGAGATCATTTATTTCGGCTTTAAGAGACTTGACATGGGCATTGTCCCAGACTGCATAGCTTCCTTTTCGGCTTCAACAAGTAATCTCTTCTTCAGGTTCAATTCAGATCTAACATTCCCAAAGTGAACTTTACTCCAATGCTTCAATTATTTCCCACATTTCTCTATCTTTTTGAACTACTCTTGTGTTTGGATCTAGGCAATCATGAGATGACCAGATTTTAGACAACCACATCTCTTTGAAACGGAATGGTTTGGCAATTTAGGGGAGTTCCAAACTTTTCGGCATGATCCATAAATGGCTGTGATTAGAAGAGATTGCAGATAAGTGGTGAACTCTCGAATCCGCAAATCTAAACATCCATTCATTGTTGGCTAGAGTTTTATCTAATCTCTCCCAGATCGAATGACCATCAGTGAAGTGTTTTTGCCACGTAAATTGCAAACCCACAAATCCAAGATCGAGAAAACCACATTCATCCACTACTTCTCTGAATAGCTGCATTTGTGCCTGACTTCTATTGCTTCCACCCATTTTTTCTAAACACCTTCCGTAGCTCATTAAAGTCCCCCGCACACACCCATGGAAGATTAAAACGATTATTGAGTTGTCGTAATAAATTCCATGATTCAAATCTTTTGCGTGTGATGGGTTCTCCATAAAATCCTGTTAGTCGTTAAACATCCTCCTTACCCTTGTTGACAATTGCATCAACGTGGTTTTTGAGCTGGTATCAATTTGTAGATCTATAGAATTCCTTCAGTACAACACCAATCCTCCACCTCGATTATTCCTATCAACAAACAACATTTTGGAAAAATCAAAATCTCTTTTTATTTTCTTTAGCCTTACTTCATCTGCCCATGTTTTGGCTAAAAACACAATGGAGGGATCTTTTGCTTGGATCAACTCTCCAAGCTCTTTCTTTGTACATAGGTTCCCAAGCCCACAACAATTCCAAAATAAGCAACTCATTGTGATTGGTGGGGCTATCCAACAGCCTCCACCATTTGATAATTAATCTTGCCATCCTCCAAAACCTGTAACTTCTTACCAGGTAAATCGGGTTGGACATCCTCACTACAAGTCCTAAAGCGTTTGCCATTGCATGATAGGACATGCATGGTATGGTCTTCTAAATTCACTATGGTCTTCTAAATTCACTAGACAACTAATCCTTTTCCACGTTCTCAGGTTTGGTTGTCCACTTGCCTTCTCCCTACTGGTTCCTTTGGATAACTCGTGCATTGGCTCATCCTCAATAGAGAAGTTTGAATGTACTTGTCTATCCTCACCTAAGAAATCTCTGAAAGTTGAGTCTTGATAGTAATCATCAGATGACATGATTTTCTTGCCAGCTAATGCATCCTCATCTTTATCATATCTCTTTATCTCATAATCTATCTCTTGAATTTGAAATTCAAAAGAATCTGCCGTGAAACTTGATTGCTGGATACTCGGGTTTGTAGTTACATCTTCAAAGTTTGGAATAACTTCAAACCGAGTAGATTGCGGGACAACTTCCTTAAGAATCGGAGCTTCCAAATTTGAAAATCCTTGGCAAGAAACCTGGTTGGTAGTTTTTGTAACTTCCAAGGACGGTGGGGTTGCGTCGAAGCTTGGAGATACGTCGTTCATCGGTTTCCCTGCTAGTGTTTCTTCCCCAAACACGTTCCCAAAACCTTCAATCACCATGAAAGTTTTCCTACCCGAGGTGGACGGTGAAGCTCTGAGCCAAGCTCCGTACTCCTGCTGGTCCACTACTAGTGACCCTTTACTTGCCATCCAAATGCTACACTCCTTGTCATCGTGAGTTACCATACCACACCAGTAGCAGAAGTTTGGCATTTTTTCGTATTTGAACAACACCCACCCTTTGCTATCACCGTTAAGCAAAACTTTCCAACCATTACACAGAGGTTTCGAGACATCTATCTTTGCTCTCATTCGTAAGAAGTCACCCCCTATCATGTCCCCCTTATGCTCCGAATAAGAAACACATCCCACTGATTTGCCCACCTCAATAGCTGTTTTCCAATTTAACTTGTTCACTAGGAGACCATGTAATGTATCCAAAACTTGATATTTGAAAATTTCAAATTTCGGACTGGACATGAACCATCATACTTCTGTAAGAGAACTAAGTGCTTGTCAAAAGTCCATGGTTCCATGGCTAAAGCACGTTCGGCATCACTCTTTACTTCCAAAAACAAAAAGGATCGTGTGACTCCCCACAACTTGGATACGGAATCCATTCTGTGCTTTCCATAGAGGTTTGAAGGTTTGACCAATGGCCTCGACATTCAAAACTCTACGGGTTAAAAACCTTGTTGCAAGAATGAACTCAGTAGCTGCCGCATCCAAATTGCTTTCAAGATTGACTCTTGTCCCTGTGTCCTTAGTGAGTGATAGGTGATTCCAGTTTCTTAAAACTTCGTCCATGTTAGAAAAGTCATACAACTAGTTGAGAAGAAGAAGAAAAAACCTATAAACTAGAACTGTTTCCCCACCCCGAATGGAAAAGAGATACCATGAGTCCTATCAGTAACACCATTACGAGAGGGATAAGATATCACTCCTAGACAATGATAGGGGATTCTACTGCCTAGTCTTCATGGGTTACCCATAGCGATGTGAAAAGAGAAACTTAATTGAGACTTTTATCAATTTAGTGTGCATTTAGGTTAGGATTAAAAATTCAAATTATTTCACTATTCAGCTTATTTTTGCTACTATTTATAGACCCCACTGTACTTTTTGACACTATTCATAGGCCCTATTGTAATATTTCAATTAACTTTTACCTTTATTTATAGTAGTTTCAGCAATAATTTTTTAATTTTAGCAAAATAAGTGATATTCGAACACAACCTTAGTGTTAGTAACTTAGGCTGCGTTTGTTTCGGGTGAAAATCACTTCCGAAAATGCTATTTAGTAAATGTGGGTGTTTGGTTACGCATGGAAAATAAATTTTCTGGAAATGCTTTTCAGTTAACCGTGTAAAATAAGCCTTTGACTCGGAAATGGTTTTACATTTTTATTTTACCTTCAAACCATTTCCGGACTCACACGCAAAGAGAGAGAGAGAGAGAGAGAGAGGAGAGCCCAGATCACGCCTTCGACTTCATCGACGAACCCTGAGCTCCAGTTTGACGACCATAGACCAAGCTCCAGTCCGACGATCGCACTAGTTTGACGATCGCACTAGACCGTCGATCGCACAAGTCCAACGATCGTACCAAATCGTCGATCGCACCAGTCCGACAATTGCACCAGTCCAACTCCAACGTCGCTCGATCTCGCCTCCGCCACGCGATCTCGCCTTCGCCTCCGCCGCACGATCTCGTCTCTAGATCAAACCCAGTTGCCTCTCTCTCTTCCTTCTTCTCTCAATTTGACTGGATTTGATGAATTTTTTTTCTGGGTTTTGTTTCTTTTGTGAGTGAGTGTGGAATTGATTCATTTTCCACATGTTTACAATTGAGGAAGTGTATGGAAAATTGGGTGGCTTGGCTATGTAAAGCATTTTCCGTAAAAATGTTTGAACCAACCAAACACCGGTATTGATTTTTCATAAAACGAATTCCGAAGCAGCCAAACAGCCTGAATGCATTTTCCTTTTCCCGAAAATAACATTTCTGGAAAATATTTATTTTTTGGAAAATGTTTTACATGAACCAAACGGAGCCCTAGATGATTGAGGTTTGGTTTAGAGACTTGGTCGGGAATGTATTTGTTTAATCTTTATTTATTTATTGTTTAGAAATAGAAAAGGAAAAGAAAGTTAGCTGGCCCCATGACAATATATTTGACCTCCAACTTTTTTTTTTTTTCTTTCATTAATATTTTCTTTAATTGTTTATTTACGTGGTGCCTTTGCGGCTATTTTGTGCTTTCAAAAAACAAATAGTAAGAATCTACAGAATAAAGTACAAAGAATTCTTATCATGGTATATTAAGAAGCAAAAAGAATCCTACGAAAAAAAATATATATATATGTTAAAAATGGAATTGAACTAATTGCGAATATTCACAAGGAAAAGAAAAAAGAGATTTCTAAATTCATATGGTTAATAATATTATTTTCCTTTTCTATTTTTTTATCGGTACTTGAATTTAATTTAATTTAATTTTTAGAAATAAGCCAAAAAAAAAAATATATGAGCAAAATATTAATTTTAGGGAGCGAGTTATATGTGTGGATACTAGGGGTGTGCACGGTTCGGTAAAGGCGGTTTTTTTTTCAAATTTATTACCGAATCGATACATATCGGTTTTTTCATAATTGGAACCGATGCACACCACCTAGGGTCGGTTTTCTGACCTATAACGGTGCGGTTTAGTCGGTTTGGTCGGTTTGAAACATAAAAAAAAAATATATATATATTTTTTAATAATAAAAAAACTGAGCTTTCAAGCCTAATATCATGTAATTTAGTATACAGTATTATATATGTAAGCAAAGCAGCTACTTGGTGTTGAACTAGACCCCCACAAAATAGAAAGCCACAGCACAGACGCAGTCACACACTCACACTCAGTGACTCGGTGTGTAGAAAGCCACAAAATAGAAAGCCACAGCATAGACGCAGTCACACTCAGTGACTCAGTGTGTAGAAAGCCACATCCAACCATGGTTTTTACATTCTTGATTCTACTTTCTTGGGTTAGAGGGAAGTGTGTAGGAAGGAAGTTTTGGTACAGTGACTCAGTGACTCAGTGAGGCTTAGCTGCTAAACTTAATCAAACATTCAAACTAATCAAACATTCAGCTTTCCCAAACAAATGAAAAGGAAAAAATAGTAAAACACGAAGACAAACAAAGTTACAAAACTGAAAACACGAAGAAGCTTACCTATAGTTGTTCTGCGTCAGGCGAGACTCAAGACTGAGAGTGAGAGAGAGCGTTAAAAGATACTATGAGACAAATATGAACTTATATACCCTGAGAATCTGAAAACCTAGAATAAAACGCACCATTTTGCTTTTATTATAACACCCACACATGATACGACGTCATTTTATTAGCTTCATAAAAAAAAAAAAAAAAAAAAAAAAAAAAAAAAAAAAAAGAACTACAGACTTTGTATCGGTTCGGCTCGGCACAGTCTTGGTTTCGGATTTCTCAATCCGATGATTTCACCGCACTGGCATCGAAACGGAGGGCAAAGTCCAAACGCCGGCCTTGGCTCATTCAGTCGGCGCTACAGTCGGGACGGTGTCGTCGGTGCCGGTCGGTTGGGTCGGCTCCGGTGAAGCTTTGCACACCCCTAGTGGATACCTCCTTTAGTGAGAGGTAAACTTGGGGAGCAAGGCTATTTTTCCTCAGTGGCAGAGGATCGTAAATAACACCAATTTTAGGTCTAAAATTAACGTAAAGAATCGCAATTAACGTCAGAAAGAGCTGCTGAATCGTACTTTGCCGAATCGCGGCGCTGTGTTTCCCAAAAAAGCTCACCACGCTCCTTCAACAGCGCGTGTCAAACCAACGAATGAGTCTATTATACAAACCCAAATAGAATTATAGAATCATAACCACCACCGTTGGATCCGGAAAGCTTGAGGCACGCGCACAAAGAGAACGTTAGTCTAGGATTCCTCCTGATGACTATAACAAACGTCTCTGACCCCTTACCATGTATGTTATGTATGATAAATGATATGATGTGCCAGACGTAACATAGGAAATGGGCCATTTTTTATTTTTTATTTTTTATTATGAACTAGAAAATGGGTCATGTTCCATGAATGTGCATGCATCTTTATAGATAGTCATGCCAGCTCATCAACAATAAATTTAATACCAAAAATAAATAATTTCCTATTAATTTTTTACTTACCTCCTTTAATCTCTCTTTTTAATGCTAAGTTTTGACCGCTTGCAAAAAGGTGAAATAGGTTTAAAGAGTGTGTGAAACAAAACCCAGCAAAGAGAGAGAGAGAAGAGAGATAGCGACGTGCACATAGGCATAAGAGAGAGAGAGAGAAAGCTAATTCAGTGAGAGAAAGAAAGACAAGACCGGCAAAGAAGGTATACATGCTATACTATGAATCAAAATTTTTTTTGTTTTGATTATTGTTGCTGTCTGTGATTTTCGATAAATAATAGTATTTGATTTATTTATTTTCTCTGACGATGTTTCTATAGAGATTTGCGTCTGTGTTGAATTGTAAAATAGTCATAGGTCTTTTATACTCTCTCTCTCTCTCTCTCTCTCTCTGGGTCTAGTCGGTCTATATCACTGTTTCTGCAAAATCCATAATAACTCAAACCGATCTTTTTTGTCAGTATTTAGAGAAAAAAATCGTGACCATAGATTCCTAATCCTCTGAATCTCTTTTTTGGGGTTTCGTTTCTTTGCTGTGATATCTATATCTATTGGAGTCTGATACAATTTTTTCTCTTTTTGGTTCGTTTTTTTGGGCTATTCTCTCTTTGTTAGAACGAAGAGAGGTTGGGTTCGGTGTTGCGAGGAGGAAAAGTGCAAGGCGCGGAGGTTGCGGTAGCGGATTTATGTCGGCTGAGTTTGATTTGGTTTCGATTGGGGCTCTGTTGCAGCTCTGGATTTTCACTATTGCTACCTTCGAATCTGTGTGTTGTTTTACTCTCTGCTGTTTAAGGCAGAGGTTGAATCTTGTGCTCTCGTCTGTTTCGATGCGTTTGAGGCTAAAAAGGTTTGTGGGTTTTAGCTATTTTTTATCAAAGCTTAAATCTTTGTTAAACCCTGGTTTGATTTCTGGGTTTTTGGTTACGAATCTGACATGTGTTTTTCTGTTTATTTTGATTTGGTGTTTGCAGGACTTGTTCTGGAGTAGAGTGTTTTGCGCCTTTTCATATAAAAAGATTTTCTTTTCTTTTCTTGTTCCTGAGAGGGGGTCTCACTTGATACCATCAGTGTGATTCTGAGATTTTTGAGAGAGAAGAGAGCCTTTTATTTATTTTTTTTTTTTTTTGAGTTTTGTCTGCTAATTTTTTTTAAATTTCTTTTTCTTCAAAAACTTTCTGGGTATTTTGAGGGGTTTTGGAGAGATTTTGTTCAGAAAGAAAAATAAAATGCCAGATCCTCGGAAACAACCTGCGAAGTCTAAGAAATCCACAGCAACAATTCCCTCTGGAGAATCATCGATTACGATGATGAGGAAAGTCCGTGTGATCTGTTCAGATCCTTATGCTACTGACTCATCTTCAAGCGAGGATGAGTGTGAGAATAGGAGGGCTAAGAAATGCAAAAAATTCATCCGTGAAATTAATCTCCCCCTTGTTTTGAAACAACAATCGAAGCCTTCTTCTCTTGAGTCAGAGAGCTCTTGTCAGGACAGTAACAACAACAATGGTACCAAAACCCCGAATATTGTTGAAGCCAGACAGAAGAAAAGGGTTTTGGCTAAAACCCCATCTAGAAGACCCTCTTCTTCCAAGTATAGAGGGGTTAGGCAAAGGAAATGGGGGAAATGGGCTGCTGAGATTCGAGACCCATTCAAAGGAGCTAGGATTTGGTTGGGGACTTACAATACTCCAGAGGAGGCTTCTGAAGCTTATGAGCGAAAGAGACTCGAGTTTGAAGCTGCTATGGCCATGTCTAGTGCGACTCCTGCTGTTACGGCTTCTGCTTCCTCTGAAAAGGGCAATAATGCGTCGGCGTCTTCGGCTGTGGTATCTCCATCACAGAATAACCAGCAACCTGTGTCTTCTGAGGATTCTGAGGGTGTGTTGTCAAATACATCTCCAGCTTCTGTCCTCGAATTGGAGACCTCTGCGTCCAACACCAAAGGGAATGCAACTGACTTGATCACTGATGAGTGTGTTGAGGTCACTAATGCTGAGATTAGTTTGGCGGAGCTTCAGATACCTGACGATTTGGCTCTAATGGACGAGACATTTGCTGATGTTCCATTTGAGCAAGAGCTCAATTTTGAGCCTGAGTCTGAGTTTGATCCTCTCTGCTTTGATAATATTGGGCAGTTTTTCGATGGTTACAGCGGCTTGGAGGACATTGAGATTTGTGGGTTTGACAATGATGGCCCTAGCGAGCTTCCTGACTGGGATTTTGCTGATATTGGCAACGACATTGCTTCTTGGATGGATGAACCCCTCAATATACCCTGCCAATAAGTTTTGCAGCTTAGGAGCAATTAGTATTTGTTATTATTATTAGTTTTATTTATAGTATTAAGAAGGTTGAACTTGAAATTCTTAGGAACCACAATATGTTCCTGAGAGAGTGGTTTTGTGAGTTTAATTTATTTATTTAGGAGTAATGTTACAAAGAGATGGAGAGGGATGAGCCATGATGGTAGTGAGAGAATTACCTTGGGTTTTCCTGTGCTATATAAGAGCCGTCCAAGGCCTTCTCGGAGAGTGTTTTTCAAAGTTTTGCTCATTTCCTTGCATCTCTTTTTATTATATTTATCAGGTATGAAATGATATGGATTTTCTGTGATTTGCAACTTGAAATGTGTTTGGTCTTTCGTTTTGCTTGCTAGGCTCTTTATTTTTGGCTTATACTATAATCTTTGGGCAGGTTGAGAATGCATTTTTTATGTTTAATACTTATTGTTATGTTCATGGTGACTGAATCTCGTCAGTTGAATGAGCACGAACATTGTGCTATATTCTCTTTGAGGGTCTTTTTGGTGGGATCCTTTCAGAAAGTGAGTCCATGGAAATTCATTCCCTCCCCCCCCAAATATAGTTGGTTGAGATTGAAAATTACATGGTCCTAAGTCTCGATTCCCAGGGTTAATTTCTCTTCTTTTCTTTAGCCTGCTTATTCTGTGTGTGACTGAAGCAATCACTCTTGTAGGCCTGAGTGAGGCTTTCCAAAGATGTTCACAAGGTTGTACCAGAAAGTGGGGCCAAAGTTGGATTTCTTTTACCAAGCACAGCATATCTTCAACTAGAGGCAGAAAAAGTTGTTATCTCTGGTCTGGACTCCTTTTTCTGCTAGCTGTATCGCAATTGCTCTGAAATCTCTATCCACAGTTTATGCTCTCTTCCGTCTTCACTTCACTCTCCCTCTCGCTTGCCAATTTAATAGAGAGGGAGTTTGGTGAGCACAACTTCAATGCATTTGTTTACCAACAAAAAAAAAAATTTAAATTCAATGCATGTGTGCGTTTCACACGTTTTAAATGGAGCTCCTACAGGGCAATGCATGTGCCACCTTAAAAGGGCAAATAACACTCTCCTCCTTTGAGATTTGAGAAAATGACACTCACTCCCAAACTTAAAGGAAAAAAACATTTTTCCTCCTTTGACAGTTATCTATCTAAACTATGTTAAATTGGCGTTAAAAATGTTGTGCACTAACGTACCCTTTGGTTAATAATGTATTTTCAAAATTAACTCTGAAAGTTTTTTATATTGATAAGTGACTTTGAAAATTTCAAACTCATTTTTAAACAATAAAAGCTTGAAAACTTCAGCAAATTGTTTTATTTCATAAATTTTGATCCAAAGTATTACAGAGAAGAGCGATTAAAAAATCTAAGAAGATCATCAAACTTTAAAAAATCAATTGGAAAGGTGCTATAAGAGATTAAAAAATTAATATAAGCAACATGTTTTATAATATGCTTTATATTCCGTTACAAGTATTAACAGAAGGGGGGAGTGTTATTTTTTTTAAATCTCACGGGGGGAATGTTTTTTCTTTTCAAGTTTGGGGGTGAGTCATTTCTCTAAACCTCAAGGGAGGAGAGTGTTATTTGCTCAAAAATAAAATTGAACCCTAGACTTTCCTTTGGAAACAAATGGCTAATTGAGCTATAAGTACATGTGCATGGCACATGTGTCACTTATAATTTGTGAAGTAAATTTATTTAGGATGGTAATTTATATAAAAAAAAATTACAAAAAATACATCCCTAGGAAAGAAAAAAAAGAAAGATTGGTTTGATTTTGCGTTTGGGTGAAATTTACTTATTAAACCCGATCCGGGCTAAACACCCTCCCCTATTTATTTCTCATTTTCTTCTTCCATTTTTTTTTTTTTTAATTATAAAATTTTCTTGTTTGTTTGTCTACTTGAGCTAGAGCTATCTCCTCCATCGCAAAGATCGTTTGATTTTTTGGAATTGGCTAACCATCTGACGAACGATATTCGATCACTACGTTGGGAGCAAGTATGGACATTTTTGGCTGTTCTATTTGTTGGCATTGGCAACGGGTTCAAACAATTCTCACCCAATGAATTCGGGTTGAGTAATGGGTTAATACCAAATTTATTTAGATTCAACTTGTGAGCAGCCCTAAATGCATTTGTAGGTTTGTATAAAGAAGATAATTGCTCATTAAAAAAAAAAAAAAACTGATTTATTCGGGTTGTTGCTCATTTTGAATCCAGAAGCTCTCCCGAACTAGTTTGAAGGGATTAATGATTCAATATTCAATAGTCAATAGTCAATACCGGCTCATACCGCTTTCCACTCCCAATGTTGTTGCTTTCATTTATGTTTGTTACTCTTGATTTGTTTGGTTTGCTTTTGCTGTTATGGTTTCCATACTAAATGCAAAAATAGTAAAAACAGTAACAAAATTACACTCAATGTGAAAAACACACTTTGCACAATATTTCCATAACAAATTTTAAATGACACGTTATTATTGATTTTAATTTGAACTTATTATTGCAATTACTTTTTACCCTACCAATAACAGTCACTAACAACCTGCTACTTAAAAATTTATTGTGAAAGTGTTGTGAAAATATTATAGACATAATATATATATATATATATTTTTGAGAAAGAAGATTGCCAATATTATTAACTAAAATCCACAAAGAGAATAGAATAAAGATGTGGGGGAGCATCTTCTAATCACACTGACAAACCTCTAACATGTCTAGCATGTTTAGCTAGTTTATGAGCAACCTTATTACCAATTCTACGTGCGTGAGAAAAAGAAATACAACTGTTGGTATCTAAGGTGGATTTAGCCAAAGAAATAATGTGTCCAAAGGAAGAGAGGGATTCTTCATCAGATTTGAGGGTGTTAATCACAACCTTTGCATCTCCCTCGAGGATGTATGGCCTGATTCCGATCTCCTGAGCAAAGCTGATAGCTCTGGTAGTAGCCATTGCTTCCACAATTTCTGGTGCGAATGGGAGTGGGGCCTACTTCGAGAGGGTTGCCATCACCCTACCATTGCAATCTCTGATCACTACACCCATCCCCGCCTTGCCCAAGTCAGAGAAAGAAGCTCCGTCGAAATTAATCTTAAAACAATTCTATGGAGGCGGAGTCCAGTGAGTCCGAGCCTGTGAGTTTCCAGCAACATCTCGTTGAGGAGGTAGTGAAGCATTTAGGTGCCTAAAGTCTATCAGAGCTTGCTTTGCTTGGGAAAGCACTTGTGACACAGGGAAGTCTCGTGAGCGAACTCTGATTTGATTTTGTCGATGCCATACTGTCCACATAACCATTGCCATCAGTTCCAAATTCTTCCCTTCTGCATGAACAAAAGCAATTAAGTCTTTGAGAGATTGGAAGTTGTGTAGCTGTCGAAATTCAAAACCCTGTATCTCCTCCCCAACTTCTGCAATCTTCGAGCATTCCCAAAGAGCATGGCAGACCGTTTCAGAGTTTAAATTACATTTGTTAGAAATTGGGCTGGTTTTGATCCAACCCATAAACCATGGCCCATGGATCGTCCACATGGATTATCTGATAAGTAAGTTTAAATTTAAACTAACTGATATTGGTATGAGTTATCAATATTAGTAGTGGGATAATTTAAACTTAATAGATATTGATATGGGTTATCAATATCAGTGGTAGAGTAATTTGAAACTTAAAAGATGAGATCTTTTAGGGATCACATACATCTGATAGTAAGTGAATCTCTACTAGTATTTAAATACTCCTACATCAGTCAGATATAGGTTAGACACAGTGAGTGAACATACGTATAATTTTGCTCTCTCAAAATAAGCCATCTCTCTGGGACATCATCTACTGTTCCCTAGAATTTAGAGCGTGGAAATTAGGAGAGACTCTAGTAGCCTTTCCTGTGACTTGGAGATGTTCCACAAAGGAGATCGTGAGGAGTTCGTAAAGCAAGCAAAGAACAAGATCCGGCAATTTGGTGATCTATTCCACCAAAGGTATGTGTCTATATGACCTCTAGTAAAGTATACATATTGTTCAACAACATTGTTCACACATATCCTCTGTGATGATCTTCCGCCTCACCAGATTTTGCTTAACCGGGATTGCATTGTGACAAGCACGCCAGAGAAAATTTCTGACTTTATTTGGAATAGAGAGACTCCAAATCCGCTTCCACGTGCCATCATCATGCATTTGGTCAACCCGTGGGGTTAAAATATTATTCTCTTTGGCTAAAAACTTAGTGCCCGATTTCATAGAGTAGGCACCTGAAGAATTATAAGGCCAAATCACCTTATCTTCCGTGGGGTGATGGCTAAGTGGAATGCTGAGTATCAACTCCACTTCTTCTGGAAGAAAAAGTCCATGGATAAGATCAACCTCCCACCTTCTTGAAATCGGGTTTATGAGGTCTGAAACCTTAGCATCTTCAAATCCTAGAATAAACTATGAGAGAATTTTAGGGTGATTAGTGGATGGCAGCCAAGCATCATTCCAATCACTAATAGAATCCCCACTTCCAACTCTCTATCTTGCACCTTGGAGAAGCACATCCCTTCCTTTCAAAATATTTCGCCATGCATGTGATCCCGAAGTAGAATCTGTGGCTTCCAAAATAGAACAATCCGGAAAAAATCTTGGTTTAAAAACCTTATAAAATAGAAAGTTTTTAATATGTAGCAATCTTCATGCTTGCTTTGCCAAGAGTGCATTATTAAAATTTGCTAGGTCTTTGAAGCCCATCCCTCCCTCATCCTTGGTTTTGCAAAGTGTAGTCCACTTGACCCAATGAATCTTCCTTTGATCTCCATTTTGAGCCCACCAAAATCTCCTAATGAGACTTTCAATTTCCACACAAAGACCCAAAGGGAGTTTGAAGTAGCTCATAGTATATGTGGGGATTGCTTGGACGACCGCTTTTATCAAAACTTCTCTACCGGCTTGTGACAAGAGTTTTTCGTTCCATCCTTGTATTTTCTTCCACACTCTCTCCTTAATGAAGTTGAAGCTGGCTCTCTTATTTCTCCCCACAAGGGAGGGGAGACCCAAATACTTCTCGTACTGAACAATTTATGGAATTTCCAAGGCTGTCTTTATATGATTTTTGGTCTCCTCACAGGTAGCTTTGCTAAAAAAGATTGTTGTTTTACTTCGGTTAATCTGTTGACCTGAGCATTTTCCATAAACCTCCAAAATGTCCAGATTTTTTTGGCATTCTTGAATAGTAGCCCTGCAAAACAAAAGGCTATTGTTTGAAAATAGAAGGTGAGTTAATCTTGGGCTATATTTGCAGAGTGAATAACCCTTAATATCACCCTGGTTTGCAGCTTGGCTAATGAGTCCATGAAGACCTTCTGTGCAAAGTAGAAATAGGAGGGGAGATAGAGGGTCTCCTTGGCGAATGCCCCTTGATCATGCCTTTGGGTTCTCCATTTACTAGGATCGAGCAGGACACTGTTTTAACACAAAGCATGAGCAATTTAATCCAGTGCTCTAAGAAACCCATCTTCACCGTAATTGATTCTAAGTAGTGTCATTCCACCCTACCGTATGCCTTGCTCATGTCTAGCTTTATTGCCATAAAATCATCCCTTCCTTTATGATTCTGCATGCTGTGAAGAGACTCAAAAGCTACCAAAATATTGTCAGAAATGAGACGGCTTTTTGTAAAAGCACTCTGCTGTTCAGAAGTAATTTTTGGTAAAATTTTCTTAAGTCTATTTGCTAGAACTTTTGAGAAAATTTTGTACGACACATTACACAAACTTATAGGTTTGAAATCAGAAGCAGATTCTGGGTTTTTCGTTTTTGGAATAAGGGTGATGAAAGTATGATTGAGATTTTCAGGTAAAGAAGCAAAATTTAAAAAATGAAGGATAGAGTTAGAGATGTCATCACCAATTAAATTCCAGTAGTGTTGTAAAAAAATAGGTGACATTCCATCTGGTCTAGGAGCTTTGAGGGGTGCCATCTGATTGATGGCCTGCTTCACTTCCCATTCTGAAAATTCTAAAGAAAGTTGATCATTCATTTCAGCAGTCATGACCCTCTGAATGGAGTTTGTGGCTAAGTCACAATACTGATTGTTGGTTGCCGAAAAAAGCTCCTGATAGTAATGAACTAAACAATCAGCAATTTCGTCCTTATCCATTCTCCATTGACCGTGGCAATCTTCGATTTTTTGGATGAGGTTCTTCCTTTTTCTTTGTGAGGCGTGGCTGTGAAAAAATTTTGAGTTCCTGTCTCCAAATTTTGCCCATAACACCTTTAACCTTTGAAACCAAAGTCTATTCTCCTTGTCAACTAGCTCTAAAATATCTTGCTTTAGACTTTTGACTCTCTGATTGCATCCAGACCGCATGGCCACCTTTTCTGCTTCAAAAAGTTCTTTTCTTTTCCTTGCTAATTTTTGTCTCACATTCCCAAAGTGGGTCCGGTTCCACCTACCAAGCTCCTTACCACATTTTTTAATTTTGTTTGTGACCATCATTTCTACATCATCCCTCTCCTCTGAAGAACACCATACGACTTCTAATATGCCAGAACAGCCACCATCCGAAAGCTACATTTCCTCATATCGGAAGGGCTTGGCAGCTACAGGATGATCTAAACCATCGAGTGTAATCCATAGGGGACTATGGTCTGAGGAATCGGAATGAAGATGGTGCACTTTGAAACCCGAAAACTTCAGAAACCACTCATTATTGGCTAGTCCTCGATCCAATCTTTCCCAAATGAAGTGTCCATCGGCGAAATGCTTCCACCATGTAAATTGAGACCAACAAATCTGAGGTCAATGAAGCCACATTCATCGATGACATCCCTGAAAAGTTGCATTTGTGATTGGCTTCTATTGCTTTCTCCCACCTTTTCTGAGGATCTAATCAATTCATTAAAGTCCCCTGCACATAGCTAAGGGAGATTATTTCTGTTATTGAGTTGCCTTAGTCTATTCCAAGCTTCAGATCATCTATGAGTCATTGGTTCTCCATAAAAACCTGTGAAATGCGAAGCCTCATCACTGCCTTTGTTTATAATGGAATCTATATGATACTGTAAGAAAGAATCAACGTGAAGATCAAAAGAGTTTTTCCAATACAATGCCCGACCACCCCCTCTGCTATGTCTTTCTACAAAAAATAAATTATCAAACTTAATGCTCCACTGAATACCTTTTAGCCTAGCTTCATCCGCCCATGTTTCGGCTAAGAACATGACCGAGGGATTTTTGGCCCGAATCAACACTTTAAGTTCCTTACCTATGCGCAGGTTCCCAAGTCCGTGACAGTTCTATTAGGAAACTCATTGTGATTGGCAGGGCTGTTCATGTACGCAGGTTCCCAAGCCCGCAACAGTTCCATTAGGAAACTCATTGTGATTGGCGGGGCTGCTGAGTAGCCTCCACCATTGACATTTCTTGTACATCCTCGCTTGAAACCTGAAGTTTTTTGGTAGGTAACTCGGGTTGGATATCCTCCTCTGTTTCCCTGCCACGTTTGGTAGCAATGCTGTAGGAAGTTTGGTCAGTCATCATGTGAGTATCACGAGCTAGTTTTTTCCACTTACATAAGCTGTTGGCTTCTGACATGGATTCTTGGTTTGGAATTGCCATGTGGGAGCTATGATTCTGAGCTTCCGTTACGTGTGTTTCCTTCACTAAAACCGGATCATATTCATGAGAGTCCAATATATTCGGACTGCCAGCTGTCTCACATAACGGATCTGAGGTTTGATGATCAAACTTCATAAGTGCCGTATCTATTCCTTGGATTTGCAAGTCAAAATCTTGGGGATTAGTAAGGAAAGAAGATGAATTTGGAGCGGAATTAATTGCCTCAGGATTTGAGCCGTTACTTCCATATGTGACATGTGAGGGGCGTTCACCGTATCACCACCGCTGTGGAACGTATGCCTATCACCGTCAACGACTGGTGTAGCCACCTTGGCAAGTGAAGGTGTTCAAACAAAAGTTTGGCCTGCTGACTCTGTCCCACCAAGTCCATCACCCATGCCTGACACTGTTGTAAAATGTGTTTTCCCCGTGTTGTAGGACAAAGCCCGTAGCCATGCACCATACTCTCTATTTGTCATGGAAATCGTTCCCTTGCTAGACAACCACACCTCACATTCTTTTTCATCGTGAGACACCATGCCGCACCAATAACAGAAATTTGAGAGTTTCTCATATTTGAAAGACACCCAGATTTCACTGTCATTCTCCAGAACTACTGTACGGCCACGGCAAAGAGGTTTCGACACATCAACCTCAACTCGGACCCGTAAGAAATCCCCTCCTATCATTTCCTTCGAGTTCACAGACGGTGAGACTTGCCCGATAGTTTGACCCAATTCTATGGCTGTTTCGGGGTCTAACAAACGCATCGGTAATCCATGGAGTTGCACCCAAAACTTCACCTTCGTAAAGTGCAAGGTTCCCGCTGGGACAGAAGCATCATAGCGTTGAAAGAGGACTAGATGCTTGTCAAAAGACCATGGCTCTGTAGCTAAGACACGTTCCGCGTTGGACTCCAGTTCAAAAACAAAGAGAAGCACGTGGTCACCGGCCTCCCTAATTTTAAATTCCTTACGTGATCTCCAAAGTGGTTTAAACGTCCGCCCTATTGCTTCCATGTTTAGGGCCCTTCCTGTATGCTACTTTTTTGTCTCAACAATAACAATCAGTAACTTGTCTTTTAAGATTTGTTGTGAAAATGTTGTAAAAATATTATAGAAATATTACAACATTGCTCTTCTCAAACATTTTTACCTCACTTCATTTCATCTTGCTGCCAGCATTGTTCAACTTGACTATGGATTGGATGAGGCAGCAAATTTTTTTTTTTCTCTTCTTTAATAGTGGTTACTAAATTCCTCAGCTTATCTATCCATTTATTCACTTAACCCAAAATTTCATTTTATTTTTTTCGTCAAGAATTTAAACAAACAGTTATAAATTGTAAGTTCTTAAAGTGCGTTTTGTAATAACAGTACATTTAGTAAATTAATTAACATGTTAAAGTACTAAAGTCAACCGACCAATTGTTTCTCAAAAAGGGGGAAAAAAAAAAAGTCAACCGACCACTCAATTTTTTAATTACTATAGTGCAGATAATACTGCCCTCCAACCGAAATCTTCTTATTAATTAACTACTCCCTTTGAACAATACAAGCACATCTTTTGTGACCAATCAACAACCATAAATCATGCACACTATAGAGATCTGTCTCTAGGCACGAGTGTCAATTTTACAAATCACAATGTACAATACAAAGTGAAAAACCTCAATTCTATCCCAAACTGGAACTGAACATAAATCGTTGAAATTGCTCAAACCATGGTAGCATTGAGTGATGCAAATTTTCTCATATTTGGTGTAAATTAGATTTTTCAATGTGGATTGTACATTCTTATTTTTAACTTTTCATAAGGAAATTATTATTATCTTCATCCGGAATTGACAGTTTTCGATTCCATTTCATAGTCTTCTCTTTACTTTATTCAAAAAGTTATTATCATTCTTTCATTAAAGTTTGAATTAAGGATGATAGTTTTAGAAATCAGTTCATTTTTAACTAAAGGACAACGGATTAAATGATATTTTTCTTTAAAAAGTTAAGATTTTTTAAATAAGGAACTAGTATAAACTTAGGGTTACCAACTGTCTTCCTAAAATAGGACAAAAGACCAATTTAGAGCATGAACCTTAAAAAGAAACAAAACCCATATTGTCTTCCCTACGCATCCCCTAAAATACTATTTTGTTGCTTCCCCCACCTTTAGAGAACATTATTCATTCCCCAATGTTATTTTATTCTTTTTTTTTTTAAATTTTTTTGAAAATCTAATCGTTGAATTACATGTTCTTTACGTTCTTAATACACATGTCAAATTCAGTTTCAATCGAATATTATTTACTATATAATCTATAAACTTATATTTTATGCATAATTTTAAACTACAAAAACTTGTAATTTAAACAATTTATTGATGACATAGATATTGGTATTTAATTTTCTTGAAATTTTGCAAGCATAGAGAATATAAGAATTAGATGTAATCCAATGGTAGATTTGTCAAAATTAATTCAACTCCAATAGAAAGATATTAAGTAAGGTTGCTGCAGCCAGTTTTGTAGCTTAAGACTATCAATTTTGTAGATAAACTTTATCATTTTTTTTTAGGTTGAAAAATGGGTGTGAGTTTTGAAAAGAGAAGAGAAGGCAAGGTTCCTGTTTCAAAAAAGAAATGTTATGTTCACAATATTTTTACAACAGTTTCACAACAAATCTTAAGTAACAGTTTGTTCTTAAGTGGCAGTTTGTTATTTGTAGTTTTTGGTGGGCAAAAAAAATAATTTCAGTTGTAGGTTCAAATTAGAACCAATAACAACTTAATATCTATGATTTATTGTGAAAGTGTTGTGAAAATATTGTGCACAAATCAATGTGAATGCTTTTATATAATATTATTGTAGTTGAGTGATACATATTGTTTTGAGACAAAATCTAGGACTTAACTATAAAAGAGAAATACTATTATTATTTTCGTGTGTGTTCTAATAAGTATTACTGTTTAGTAAAAAAAAAAAAAAAAAACTATAAAAGAGAAAGGGTTTAATTACTAATGATAATATGACTTGTATTTTTGTTTAATTCACTTGATTAATAAAAAAATAGTCACTTGATTATTTGAAGAAAAAAAATTATATATTTAGGAATCCAAATAAAAATGCAACTTGAAAAAAAATTTCATTTTACATACTTTCTTGGTCCCAAATTGTCATTTATTCAATTTTGAGATTTCTAACAGTGAAGTTTCTTTTAAAAAGTCAACAAATAATTTTACTAAATACCATTTATTTTATTTAAAAAGTCAATACCCCTCTTTTACTTAGATTTAAATTAAGGAGAGTGGTTTTTGGAAACTTATAAGTTTTTATGTAAAATACAGTGCATTAAATAATGTTATTTTAAAAAGTAGAATAAAGTAATTCTTAGGTATTTTGTACTTTTAGAGCATGGAGAATGGTACTCATTTCTTTTACATTTTTGGTCGGGTCCATTCTCGTGTGAGAGAAAAGACTCATATACGATACATGATATACCTCCCTTGTGAGAAGAGAGATCACCATTTATCTATGCTCCAAGAGCACCTAAGAATTTTTCCTCTCTCCATTCCAAATTGTTGGCCTTGCTTAGAAAATCAAATTTTGAAAGAAACATTATTTATTGTCTTGTCTCTTAATTAAATAGATAAAAGTTTTCCAAAATTACCCTTAAACCTTAAACAATCTTCTCAAAACATTTTGTATTTTTTGGATTTTCTAAACAGGCTTAATAATATGAGATGAAGTAAGTAATTTCTTAGGTGTTGCACCTTATATTCTCTAATTAAATTTAAATACATAATTGTTATGACTAATACTATTACAATGCAACACATACATACAAATTATCATTTTCTAAAGATTATTAAATTCCGCTATGTGGTTGATTGTAAATGAAATCACATAGTTAAATTTAATTGAAAAACCTTAAAATAAATATTCTTAAACTTTTGTTTTGTCTTTTTTTTTTTTTTTTTTTTTTTGAGTAAAAAAAAAAAAAAATTAGGCGAGGGGAGGCTACTCCATAATAGAGTCAGGACAAGCTGCAGGCCTCAAAGAGTACTTGTATTGGACTTATAGACCAGCCACCAAAGATGACTGTTAGTAATGAGACTCAAACCTAAGCTTTTTGAGCAAAACGTTTGAGCTTTACCAATTGAATCAACCCCGTCGGCTGGTTTTGTCCTTTCATCTATCATTGAACAGATCGGTGAGAATCAAAAGAATGAGAATAAACCAAAAAGAGGGTGAATTTTAAAACATGGGTGCCGCCGGGCAAATAAGACAATAAATCATGCGCTTATGACGGTGAGAATCTAGATTAGTATCTACAGTAAATCGTTACGCCCAAAAAAGGAAAATGAATGCAGGCGGCCTACATTTTAATTTTCCATCTAAACAATGCGGTATGAATCATTAAGTTAAGTTTTTCTCTTAGGTTTCTCAAAAAAAAAAAAAAAAAAAAGTTTTTCTCTTAGTTTTGAAGACTTTAACCATAATTTAATCGGTTGATTATCACTTTTATTAGTCTGACTTTCTAACTATTGGTTGTATGTCATTGTCACTACCGTAGTGTTATCCACCAAAAAAAACAATACTCTTTCTTTGTACTTTTCAAGGATCGTTTGGCAAATATCAACTTGCATATGTTCTTTATTTCGGTTGTGCCCTTGTGTTAACGAAAAGAGAAAGGAAAATTCGCTCGTGCTTAACGTGCAGCTACGTGATTTGCTACCACGTTATGGTTGTTTTGAGTACAAACAAGCATAGTGTTGGAATGCTCATCATAATGTATTTTGGCGTTGTTTAGGCTAATTTAAACAAAATGAAAAAAGCGAAAAAAAGAAAAGAAAATAATGTATTTTAGCGTTGTTTAGGCTAATTTAAACAAAAGGAAAAAGAACAAAATAAAAGATACCAAGTTTAAATTAGAGTTGTGGGTGGACAAATACTGGTCCCTGTGAACCTCCATGGATCATAGCTAGCAAGTCTCACACAATCTATTTATAATTGAATGACCGGAAATAAATACTCTACAATGAGAAGCTCAAACAATTGGTTTCATTGACTAAGAACATGTTAACATGGTATTACAAGTATTACATCCTGGTTCCTCACTTATCCCCATGGTACTATACATTCTCTCTCTTTCTCCGAGGTTGTCTAACTTCTTTTTTCTCCCCAGCCCCCCAAAAAGAACCTCATCGATTCTGTTTCTTCCTCTTTATTTATAGGCACACTTCTCATTCTTATTCCTACAGCTGTCCAGTTGCTAGCTAAACACTTAGGGATATTTTTTCTTACTTTATCAGTTTCCTCCCCTCCCTTATCCTTGAGCTCTGTCTTTTAGGGGGATATTTTCTCTGTTCAAGCTGTCTCAGATGTAATTAATGCGGTAGAGGTTAGGTGAGAGCTACCAAATTGATGCAGAGGTAAAAATCTTCAACCTTCTTACGTTTTGGAAGTTTCTCGTGATACTAGGCACTGTTTGGGAGCTACATGCGGAACATTTGTGTGCCTTACTTCTAGTAAGATTTTTCCCTCACCTTCACCACTAGAGCCTTTTTCCCGTGTTGTTTTCCTTTCTCGAATATGGGGAATGGTTTAGCTTCCTCTTTCTCACAACTCGTTGCCCTCTGGGATTCCTTCAAGCATATCGGCTTGGGCCAGTTCGTTCCTGTGGCCTAGTCAATTATTGGGCCTAAGGCCTGGATAGGGATTCTTTTGCTCCCCACAATAGCCCCCCATGATCTTCATGTCAATATCATTGAAGTGGGGATCGTGGTTCAAGAAAAAACAATACAATTATTTACTAACATTTATGAAAAGTGGCAGCGTAAGGCAATTAATGCTGCGGACATGCTCGAGTTTCCTGCCCCACGATCATTGGAACACGTTAGCAATGGATGGTTAGATGGGGATTTTGGAAAATGGAAAAATGTGTGGGAAAGGAAAGGTTTCTATCTGTCCCTTCCTCTCTGCTATCTTCCTTTATATAAGGAACTCAGACCTCCAAAGTGGGTTTTTTCTTTACTGGTCTACCACCAGAAATACCAAAGAAGCTAAAATCTCCCTCTACTACCTCTTTCTCTGACAACCTTTAGGTGACCTCCAGTGCATATTTGCTTTCTTGTTCTGCTGTAAGTGCATCTCCTCATTTTTCTTACGAATTTAGCTTTGCCTCATCAACTTCTTTCTGTCTCCTCCTTCTCTTTTCATTTCAACCCATATCGTAGAGCTTTTTTTAGTCTATGTGGAAGTTTAAGCCTATGGTTGATACTCCAAGAGAGTCTAAGAGAGTTTAGAAGGAAGTACAACTTCCCCGAGGATGTTTAAGTGAGGTAATGCCCAGAATCCGAGGCAATATTCTCTAGGGGGAGGGTAGAGTGGTAATCCCACTCGTTGCTATTGTAGAAGGGGGAGTTAGGATTCCTATTAGTGACCTGCTCACCAATGTTCTACACCATTTTAAGGTTTGCCTCGACCAATGCACCCCCAATGTATTTAGGATTGTCATTAGTGTAGATACCCTTAACAAGAAGCTTGGATTGAAGCTTACCGAGCATGATATCAACTATATTTATAGTTTTCAAGATAGTAAGACCTCTAGGTTTTACTTTAAGATTCGGCATGGGGAGGTGAGGCTTATCTCAAGCCTTTCGTATTTCGACAAGGAAATAGGAGGAGACTACTTGGTTGTCTCGAGGAACTGGTACCCTAAAGGAATCCATTGCCCCACTAGTACGGGAAAAGCAGGTGGGTAGACTTAATAGGATTTGCTTTTAACTAACTTACTATGATTATTTCGTCTTTTTTTCCTGAGTTGTCTTTCATATTCTACATGACTAACCTTTGCTTTCTTCTTTTTTAGAGAATTATGCCTTCAAGAAGAAGAGGCAACTAATCAACTCCACAGATTTGAACAAGTTGCTGAGATCTCCAATTTACCCTTACACCGACGGTCAGCTCTGTGTAGATTACTTGATACTCAGCTACTCCCCCGTGTATCGAAGCTTCCAAGCCACGGGAAAGACCATTACGTCAAAGCATCCACTGCTCCCATACATAGATGTTTGCTGCAAGGGATACATCTTGTCCCCTTTTGAATGTACCTGCCAAGAAAAAGGAAGGTACTGAAGCAACTCCCCTCCCCCCCCCCCCTTTCACTCCCGAGGGTTTAGGAGTAACCATTGCTGCTCCTACCCCTGCTGACCGTCCCTGACGTCAGTGAAAGAAGAAGACAGGCAATGTTTCAACCCACAGTCCTTCGTTGCCCCAAGAAGGACTTGATACCCAAGCTACTATCCCCCTAGAAAACTCCCTAACCGAGATGATGTTCCAATGAAGTGGGGTTACTCTTGCACAACTTTTGCCCATTCCAATTGTGCCCAGATCTCAAACTTCCCCTGCTTTAGCTACCAATGCCCCAGTGGCCATTCAAATGGCTTCCATCACTACAACAGCTGCAACTCCTGCTCAGGAGACTAGGGCTAGTAGGAAGCAGGGAAGCAGGCCAATCCTCTACAGCTCTTGATTTCGAAACCCCCCCCCCCAACCTATAAGGAACTCTTAGGCTGATGCCGTGGCGGCTCCTGCCTATGTCCACACCTTCATGGTGGATGGGGTTCCCCTCCCGGCAACGGATAGGGTTAGGCCTTAGAGAGAAGGCTGCGGAGGCAAGGTGGCTGAGAGTGTTGGTGAAGCTCTCTTGCTTCCAGCAGACATGAACCACTGGGCTAAGTGGGAAGATGAATCCCTCTTGCTCAACATGAAGAGGGAAGCCATCATGGTAACAAATTTTTCCTTGCCTCCCTATCTCTTTTTTCACTTCTTTTTTATTATTTCATTCAAAAAAATTTTTTTTTTTTTTTAAACACTACCTTTGTTATATGGTAGGGATATCAATGTTCCGTGGTGATCGAAGAGAGGTACCAAGCTACCAAGGCTAGAGTTGAGGAGTTGAGTCATGACAACGAGGATCTTCTAAGGAAGATCTCGGATGTCATGAACAAAGTTTTCGAGTCTAAAAGGATGCGGTTTGAAGCTAAGGAAAACCCCAAAGCCATTATTGAGAGGGCTGAGGCTTTGGAGAATGAGTTGCAAGAGGGCAGGATTGCTCTCACATGGAAAGATGTTGAGCTGAAAAGCTATGTGCTAGCTGATGATGCCAAAATTCAAGATGCTTACTACCAAGGCCAGTACAACTACATCGCCACTGTAAAGCCTAAGGTGCAGTAGAACCTTCAAGTCTACTTTACCAAAGGGTGGACTGCAATTTTGGACAAGCTAGAAGTGGAGGCTGCATCTCCCTTGAGGTTAGAGCATAACGTTCCTATCCCTGAAGAGCTAGTCATTATTCCCAACCCCAAGATTTAGGCCATCATCAACGACAAATCCCCCATCCACAAGGTTGAAAGAACTAGCCCTATTGCAAACTCGGGAGAGAGATAACTAGCTTCGTGGTAGTGTCCTCCACTGATGAGCCACCACAAGTTTAATTTCCCTCCAACTTATGTTGCTTTACATACAACTTTGTAGTTTGCCTAGTTTAGGGGATCTTATTTTGTACTTAATTACTTTTCATAGTTTATTTATTATTATTATTATTTTTTAATGTTTTAAACCTTTATCTATGAAAGTATTTCTAAGTTTTTGCATTTAATTATGCTTTATATTTGTATCTCTTGAGTTGCTTAGACACATGGTGATTATTTTTCATGGTTTTTCTCATAGAGGAAATGTCGTTAGCTTTCAATTATATTAATAATTTGCTAAGTTTTGATAATATTTGATAGTTGACTATTAGATCAGACTTAAAGCATTAACCTTAGCTAATCCCTTACATGGGATACTTGCTCTGTGGAACTCATCCCTTACGCACTATCAAGTCTCATCCATGCCTTTCACTAGTGTCCATATGTACAAACTAAACAAAGTAACATTTTGAATCCCATTCGTTGCATAGATGAAGTCCATTACCACGGAGCTTGTTTTTCTTCTTATGTAAGGTTTTTACCTAGCTTTCTGTTGGTGACTATGGAGTCATACTAAGGTAGAAAACTTAGTTTGCAACTCATTCGAGGCAAATACAAGGTCTAGTACCTCGGGGTTTACTCTCAATAAAGTTTTAATTTCATTTTTTCTTAGTGACCCTAAAGTCAGGCTAAGGCAGAAACTCAGCTTAAAACCCACCCGAGGCAAAGACAGGGTCTAGTAACATGGGGTTTACTTTCAATAAAGTTTTAATTTTGCTTTATGTTAGTGACCCTGAAGTTAGGCTAAGGTAGAGAACTCAGCTTAAAACCCACCTGAGGTAAAGACAGGGTCTAGTACCACCAGGTTTACTTTCAATAAAGTTTTAATTTCGTTTTTTATTAATGACCTTGAAGTTAGGTTAAGGCAGAGAACTCAGCTTAAAACCCACCTGAGGTAAAGACAGGGTCTAGTACCATGAGGTTTACTTTTTCCATGTAATCTTAGTGTTCTGAGTCATGCCATCACAGAACTCACTACTATTCATTGAACTCAGACAAAATAGTAGCATGATTAATTCACATCTTCTTACATAATAATCAAAAGTAATACTTCTTCAAATTAAAAACATTCCACGGCCTTGCTATAGATCTCTCATCTAAGTCTTTTTGCCGATAGGCTTCAATCCCTGCGATGGACGTGACCTTACAAGGCCATTCCCAAGTTGGACCCAGCTTTCCTATAGTAGGATCTCGAGTATTTCCCAAAACTTTTTTGTGAACCAAGTCTCTTGGAATAAACTCTCTATTCTTGATACCCTTGTTGTACCCTTGGCTAATCCTTTGTTGATAGTTAGCCAACTTTGTTGAAGCAACATTGCGATTCTCTTCTACTGGGTCCAGATGCTTGTAGAGTAGTTGATCATTTTTCTCCACTTCAAACACGTTTGTCCTAGAAGTTGGCAACCCTGTTTCCATGGGGTATTACAGCTTCTACCCTGTAAGTCATTAAGAAGGGAGTTTCTCCTGTGGAGCATTGCGGAGTAGTCTAATATGCCCATAGCATGTTCGGTAGCTCTTCCACCCATCATCCCTTTGAATCGTCAAACCTTTTCTTCAACCCATCCACAATAGACTTATTAGTTGCTTTAGCTTTACCATTGCTTTGAGGATAAGCTAAGCTGGGGTAGAATACATGTTGGCTATTTCTAATTTTACGCAATAGGATCGAAAAGTATTGTCGTCAAACTGTAATCCATTGTCTGATATGAGAACCCTTGGCACACTAAACCGTGTGACAATATTCTTCCACACAAACCTCTTAACATCTATGTCTTAGATGTTGACGAGGGGCTCTGCTTCCATCCATTTGGTGAAATAATTTGTCGCTACTAGGAGTCATCTTCTACTAACTGTTGCTTTTGCAAAAGGTCCCACTATTTCTAGTCCTCATTGGGCAAATGGCCACAAATTGGATATAGGATTAAAAAGTCCTCCTGGCTAATGAATGCCAAGAGCAGACCTTTGGCACTGATCACGTTTCTTAGAGAACTTCATTGCTTGCTTCTGCATGTTTGACCACCAATACCCTTGAGTAAGGGCTCAGTAAGCCAACGACCTTCCTCCTGTAAGACTTCCACATATTCCTTCATATAATTCCTCTAGAAGCACTTCAATTGCCTCGGGGTGCATGCACAACAAATAGGGACCCGAGTATGACCTTTTATATAACTTCCCTTCTTCAGACACCTAATACTGCGGAGATTTATGTCTAATCCACTTAGCCTCTTTCCTATCCTCGGGCAGAGTCCCGTTTCGGAGGTAGGCAATAATTGGATCTATCCAACTTATGGATGGCTGGATACTTAAGATTAAGTCCTTACTTGAAGGAATAACACTTGAGAAGGGTAAAAGCTCTATTGACACGATCCACGAAAGAGGATCTGCCACCGAGGAAGCTAAAGTAGCCAGAGAATCAGCATGATTGTTGTTGCCCCTAGAGATTTGCAAGATCTCCACCTTCTTAAATTGATATTTTAATATCCCAACATATTTTAAGTAATTCAAGATCCTTTGATCCTTAGCTTCAAACTCTCCAAAGATCTGACTAACAACCAGCCGTGAATCACAGTGTACCTGCACTCTTTTTGCCCTTACTTGTCTTAACATCCTAAGCCCTGCAAGGAGAGCTTCATACTCTGCTTTGTTACTTGACATTGGGAAGCCTAGCCTGAATGACTTTTCCACCTTGATTCCTTCCGGAGAGATCAATATGACACCCGCTCCTGCTCTTTAGCAATTTGATGCCCCATCTACATACACTTGCCATATTCTTTCCTGTGGTTCCGATATCTTGTTTCCCTCTGAAAGCTCACTATGTGTGTAAAACACTTGTGAATGTTTTAGACCTCCAAATTCAAAAATATCAACACAAGCTTATATTCAAACAATATATGTGCAGAATGATAAATATAATCTATACCTAAACATGCAAACTACTCTAAGCCATAATTTAATGACAACACAATAGTAATTAAAAGCAAAGAGTAAGGGATAGAGAGAAGCAAACACAAGATAACACCGGCATGTGTTATCGAAGAGGAAACTGAAGAACTCGGCGAAAAACCTCTTCGCCACCCTCCAAGCGGTAAAATGATCCACTAGAAAATCAGTTGGGATACATAAATAGCAATAGACCCTCTAAGCCTAATCTACCCGATGCACCTAAGCCCTCAAAGCTTCTTACTCCAATAGGGTTATGCCTAACCTTGTCTTTTCTAGCTTACCAGATCTCGCAATTAGCCCATTGCATCAACCAAAGTGAACTGGTTCTCTCTTGAACTACTTCCCAAACACTAATAACCTTCTCACTGCTTTGAATGTGGTGAGGTAAGGGTTTGGCTTAAAATCCTCTCAAGGGTATGACAATGGAGAGAGTGAGAGTAGAGGAATTTGGAGAATCAAATGTATAATATTGTGAATAAATCAATCTTGTTGTTCTCTAGGTTTTATCTCTCAAAATTCTCTCTAGAAGCTCCCTACAATTTGTGGGTATAAGGGTATTTATAGTAGGGTGTGAGAAGGAATGTGAAAAGTCATTTTTCTGCAAAAACAGGGTGCACTGGCGAGTAACTCTCGACTGGGATGAGTCGTGAGTTCCAGTCGCCAGATAATAGAATGGACAGACTGTACTTTTTATCCTGTAGTGATCCAGCTGTCCTGATCCTTCAACTTCCTGCATGCTCCACACGTGTGACAAATTTTAGATTGTCACCACTCGCGAGCCAATCGCGAGGTCTAGTCGCGAAATGCTCTTTGATGCACACTCTTGATCAATTCTTCACACTCTCACACACACAACTCTTACATTATTTCCACCTAAATGTGGGGTTTCTAAATGTTGAATTACAAGCAAATTTGGCAGGGAATAAAGCCTACACATAGTTGAATAAATTCAACATTACAATCTCCCCATTTGGCTATTTCGTGACAAAAACCTAAAACAGACTTTAGACTTAAAAATGTGAGTTGGGAATAGTTGCCAAAACTCACTCACATCTAATTCTAGAACTGTGGAACTTTTGAACGATATGAACAAGTTTCCTGAAAATAATATCACAAAATGCACTCATTAAGTTCATTGTAAGTGAAAACCTTAGAAAGCATATGGTGCAAGCACAATACGATCAAGCAAAGTACAAATATGGCAATTAAGAATAACTTGACCATACAAGAACAATCACTATAATTAGTGACTACAATGAACATTCACACAGTGAATGAACATCTAGACAAGTAAGCTAATAAGCTCAATGCAAAGTATCATTTGCATGTCCAATACTTAACCGATGCAAGAACACTAAAGCAATTGCATTAA
Organism: Quercus gilva; assembly: GCA_023621385.1. Taxonomy (NCBI): domain Eukaryota; kingdom Viridiplantae; phylum Streptophyta; class Magnoliopsida; order Fagales; family Fagaceae; genus Quercus; species Quercus gilva. The sequence continues at coordinate 49,767,547 of CM042473.1, read as the reverse complement.
GGATACACCATCCAACAAGGGCACAAGAGTACTAAAGTAAATGAAAAACATTAACTAAAAGTACTAAGCTACATAAGCAAAGGTACAAAATAAAGCATAGTTTAAATAGCTAAAACATCCAAGTATCCATAACATAAAATCTCCAAGCATTTTAAAAACCAAAGTACTAAAACCATAGAGTACTAGAATAAGTGCTATGCAAAACCATAAAAACTATGAAAACCATAAAAGCTATAAAAACTGTAAAATGTCTTCTCCCCCTCAAGAGCTGCCCTAATATCACTCCCTATTTTTGACCGGAATGGTCAAAGGGCTAAGGCTGGTGAGTGAAGCTATCAAATTTGGTTGCCAACAATGTGATTTGGTCTTGGATAGCTGCAAGGCTGTTGGAGTGCTCGGTTTGTACATATCTTAGACCATCAATCCTTTCAAGAATGATCTGAAAAGCATCTGAAGGCACTGATGAAGACAATGATGCTTAGGATTGTTTGAAAGTTAATGGAAGGAGGTGTAGTTATAAGGCTTATGTGTTGTGGAGTCTCCACACCATTTTCATGAAGAATCCTCATTATGAGACTCGGGAGAACAGGCTTGGACCTTGAGGTTGTCTTTGTGGTTTCGGCAATGATGGAGTATAAGTGCGCACCAATGTCAATGTAGATTTGCTCACGAAGCTCCATGAGGAAGATGGCTCTTGCATTGTTGATGGTGGTCAACTTCCTTATTGGATACAAGTTAAACATCATGATGTAGGCGAGGCATCTCAAATCTTGAGGAAAGGAAGTTGTGTTGAGGCTCTTCCTTCCTTATAGCCACCAATACGAAGTTGTACTAATTATAGAGAGACCATTCTGTCTTTGAACGGAATGAACCCTTCATGATCATGTTCTCCAAGTTCGAGTATAGCATCAATGACATCTCAAATCCTGAGGAAATGAGGTTGTGTTGAGGCTCTTCCTTCCCTATAGCCACCAATACGGAGTTGTACTGATTCTAGAGAGACCATTTTGTCTTTGAACGGAATGAACTCTTAATGTTCATGTTCTCCAAGTTTGAGTATAGCATCAATGACATCCATGTCAATAGTGAATGCACGACCTTGAACCTAGCAGTCTATGTGATCTAATCTAAGGGATGCATTTGCATAGAACTCTCATATCAAAGGCTCACAAACACCAGGGAGATCACCAAGAAGTTTCTTCTAGCCTCATCCTTCAAAGCAACTAGGAATAAAGGAGTCCTTGAGATTAGGAAGATTCACAAATCTCTCCAAAATGATTGGAGTTGTTTCGAACTGATGTGAATATCGCTTATAGTGTTGAGGGGAGCGAAATAGGTTGGTGTCAAGGCGCTTTCTCTTGTCACCACGCTGAGCAGTGGTTTTTCGTGGATCCATCTACAAAACACAACAGCAAATACTACAAAAATAGAGCATAATAGCTGGTAACAAACTTGATTAGTAACAAGTTAATACCAAAACCATAAACTTCGAATTAAACACTAAAAACTGGAATTTAAAGAGCAATTAAAAAAAAATTGACATGTGAAGATGCAAATCATCAAAGCATGATACAATCATGGCATTAAACACTTAACATGTCAAAGGTTGTGTGTGTGTGCATCATAGGCAAAAGTGTACAAATAGGGCATGAAAACATGCAAAGGGCAAAGTGTGAAAACACATAATCATTTGATGTTTCAAAACAAGGAAACACGATTATCTCCAAAATCTTTGTACTCAATGGAGTCCAAAAATACATACAAAAATATCTAAAAGACATTTTATCACCAACATGGCATGCATAACACAATACAAAACATAGAATAATGCATGAGCATGTAGTATAAACATGTAAAACTTGTAAAACAAGCATTATACTATCAATCTCAACAAAACCCATATATCAAACTCAAGAAAAACATCAAAAACCCATATTCATCGGCCATATATCAATATCTTAACATATACAGCTGTTGATACCGTATTTTTTCTGCCATTTATTTGCGTGCCGGACCCTGAAAAACCTAAAAATATCATTTTCTCTCCATGAGGTCACGAGAACATATATAATAGCGTGGCGAAACCCATTCGGACACCGGAGCGCTCAAAGTACCTTTTTCAGCCAAAATGACCAAAATGCCCCTGGTCAGCCCTGGGTTGAACAAACATCAAAAAAGGTCAAAATCCCCCACAAAACAACATTTTTTTTTCATGGTTTTATGTTAAACTCGAGCTTCTCGGAGATTTTTAGCTACTTTGACCAAGTCTGACTCGGTGTCGATCTTGAGTGGGTCTAAAATCCCTTATTTTGATTTGGCTACCAAAATGGGTTGAAACCAATTCCATTGTGAATATTATTCAATTCTTGTTCCAACGAATATTCATGGGTCGAGATCGGAGTTAAAACGGTTGAGATATTGAGAAAATCGTGAAAAGCGCATTAGTAGGCTTCCCAAGGTCATAAATTTTGATCCAACCGTTGGATATTTAATTTCTTTAGCTTTATGAAAACTAGACATCCATATATTTCTAGGGACACCAAGATCATCTTAATTTGATTCTAGGAAGACCTCTAAATATGTGTTCGAAGTCAGAACCCAAAAAGTGCATTAAGACGAAATTGCTGACGTCAGTTGGGCCCAACCTGGTGGCCCTTATATGGCCTCCGACCCGACCCGGCGGCCCTTAAAAGGATACCAAGCCTCGGGAAGTGTGCCAAGGTCTATAAATAGCCCCTGGCACCCTAAATTGGATGAGAATCAGAAAAAAGGGGTTTTTAGGAGCTGTTTTGGGTGTTTTTGGGCATTTTCTCTCTCTTTTCTCACCATATTTCTCTCCAAAAAACAAAAAAACACATCAAAGCTTCTTGATTCTTCTCTTTTCTCCAAAAATACAAGGTAGTGTTCATACCCTCCATCCTTCTCTCCTTGGTTCCATACCTTGGATTTAAGGTTTAAGGGGTATGGATGTAGCTTTTTAGCTATTATCCATACTCCTTTTTCTTTAAAGCTTCATCAAGATTTTTATCCTTTCTTTTTGCTTAAATAACACGATTTATTGCTTTCTTTAGCATGTTTCTTGCTTTATTTGTGCTTTTAGCTTAAATCTCCTTGCTATTTATGTTTTATGCCATGTTTTGTGCTTAGATCTACATCATTCATGCTTATATGTTTAGATCTACATACTTTATACTTTATGCCATCTTTTATGTTTAAATCTACTGAAAGTTCAAAATGGGTATGAAACACCCTTAAACGTTTTGACCCTAAATTAGAAATTATCAATTCAAGCTTATTATCAAACAATTAATGTGCGGAATATGAACATAAGCCAATCACAGAATTGATAACTAATCTAAGCCAAATATAAACACATCCATAGCAGTAAATATAAGGCAAAGATAAATGGAAGGAAGATGCAAACACACGGACAACAGACGATGTGTTATCGAAGAGGAAACCGAAGCCCTCGGCGTAAAACCTCTCCGCCGCCCTCCAAGCGGTCAATAATCCACTAGAAAATCTATTTGGGATACATGAATAGCAATAGACCCTCCAAGCCTAATCTACCCGATGTACCTAAGCCCTCCAAGCTTCTTGCTTCAATGAGGTTACGCCGAACCTTTTTCTTTTCTAGCTTACCGAATTCCGCTATAGCCCATAACATCAACCAATATAAATTGGTTCCTTCCTAACTGCTTCTCAACAGCACCAAATAAACCTTCTCACAGATGTGGGTATAGTGAGAAAAGGATTTGGTCAAAAGTCTCTAAAGGATTGAACAATGGAGAGGGAGAGAGTAGAGGAATTTGAAGAGTCTCTAAGGTAAAGATTGTGGATGAATTAATCTTGTTTTTCTCTAGGGTTTCTCTGTAAAATTCTCTTTGGAAAGCTCTCTTCATTTGGTGGATTTAAGGGTCTATATATAGTGTGGTGAGAAAGGAATGCGAAAAGTCTGTTTTTGCCAAACAGGGCAGATTGGCGGCTTGGCCTCGCACCTTGTCTGAGTTGCGAGTTCAAGCCGCGAGCTAACGGACTGGCCAGCCTGGGACTTTTGTCCTGTAGTGCGACAGCTGGCGTGACTCTTTAGCTTTCCTGCGTGCTTCTCACGTGCCAGCATTTGGCGGCTTGCCAGTCACGAGTCAGCCGCGAGTCCTAGCCGTGAAACTCTATCATCTTACACATACTTGAGCTTTTCTTCACATCTTCTCACACACTACCCTTACAATGATCCCACCTAAATACAGGGTTACTAAGTGCTTAAATTACAAACAAATTGGCACGGAATAAAGCCAACAAGATGGTTGATTAAATTCAACCTTACATCTACGTCCTTTTATGTTTAGATCTACGTCCTTTCATGCTTATATGTTTAGATCTACGTGCTTTATGCTTTATGCCATGTTTTGTGCTTAGATCTACATCCTTTATGCACATGCTTAGGGTTTTTATGCCATGTTTCCTTTGTTTTGTTTCTCTCTTTACTTTGTGTTGTTGTTAGGGTTATGTTCTCACATGCTCGATACCATGTCCATGGTTATGCTTTTCTTGGATCTATGTGCTCGTATGCTTTTTGCCATGTTTTATTCTTAGATCCACATCTGTATATGTTTATATGCTTAGACTCACGTTCTTCCACGCGCCACCATGCCTATGCCTAGATCTTTGATTTTACATGCTTGTGTGCCTGGATCTAGGTTTTCACATGCTTATATGTCTAGATCCATGTTCTTTCATGTTTATGTGCTTGGATCCATGTTCTGTGTGCTTTATGCCACCTTCCATGTGCTTTTACGCTCTATGTCGTGATTGTGTGCTTAGACTTAGGCTATGTTTGCCTTGTCATGTGCTATTGTAGCCCTTTTGTCGCCTTACCTTTCTTTTTTGTGTTTTGGCCTATTGGTTTGGACCCGATCTAGACCCTATGGTCCTTGTTATCGTCCATACACCTTGGCCCATATCAAAGGGTCTGGATCACCCTATTTTGCATGTCTATGCTTGCTTGCTCTTATGCTTTATGCTTGTGTTAACCACTCTAGTTCTAGGCTTTGCCATGTTTGATGCCCTTAGCGGGTTTGTGATTGTGTGGTTACATCCGACGCCTATGAGGCCTTGTTTGGATGTAACCATTTGGGGATGCATCGCCATGATACCGATTGCTTCATGCACACCTTTCCCCTTTTCCACTCCATGCGATGATATGCTTACCATGCTAGTTTGCGCCACCTGTTGGCTTTCTTTGCAGCTTTACACGCTTGCTTATATGTCCATGCATGAGTCTTGCATGCTAGTGTGTTGTCCATGCTTCAACACAATGAAGTTATGGACATTTGATCCAAACCTACAATTGTCCCTCGTGGATACCACCTTTTGTTTGCCTTCTTGCTTTGTTTGTTTGTTTGTTTGCTTACATTCTCATTTGTTTGTGCATCTTGCTTGTCTTATCTCTTGCCATTTGCTAGGCTTGCCATGTCTATCATATTTATCTGTTATGCCCTTTTCATATGCTCTCTGCATCTTTTCCTTCCATTGCTTGTTTGCTGGTTTCTTGTCTTTGCCTTTGCATGTATGCACATGGAGCGAGGAGGCATGGAGCTAGGGCACGGTCTCCCAGGCGCAAGTAAAAAGGGCGAGGATGCGAGGATGCTGGTCGGGCCAAGTAGCTGCAGCCAGTAGGTTTAGGGTTTAACTTTTTCCCTTTTGGTTATGTACTCTTTTAAAACCCCCTCCTTCCTTCTCCCTTTCTCCCTTAGATGGTCTGTATTAGGTATATCATGCTTTGTACCATTCATCCTCATTTCTAGAGTATGACGACCCCTGTTTACTTTTCTGCACTTATATTTTGGGCCATGCTCTAGGGATGTAGGCATTTACTTCCCTGCTCTGTTTGCTTGCATTGTGCATGATGTATGTATATATATACCTGCTCGCCTTCCTCTAGTGTGATCGTCACAGTTTGTGTCACCTAAGGCAAGTGATGCCTAGTTTCTGCTGCAAAAGTAAGGTGACATGTCGCTGGATTTTCGCCACGAAAATTTGGTACTCGGCTCGAATGCCATAGGAGAGCATAGATTGTGACCACACCTTTCAAAGCCAAACCTCAAAGCCCCCATGCATGCAAAGCCCCCAAAGGCAATGCCAAAATCATATTTTACTGCCAATCTCCAAAAATTAAGGTTTTATAAAAAAAAAGGACTGTCCTTAAGACAGGCGTTGTGGGGTGCCTAACACCTTTCCCATATGTAACCAAACTTTCGGACCTAAGAATCAAGATTTTTTGCCATCCAAGTTAGATTGGGAAAAATGACCTTATTCTTAACCTAGGATCAGTAATAAAATCAACTAGAAACAGGTGACCATCACACCTTAGAAAAACCCAATGATTGGTGGCGACTCCACTCACCTTTGGTAATCACCTAAAATTTGGCCCAGATTCCTACCATAACGCCAAAGGTAGATCTACCTTCCTCCACCAAGAGAGAGAGAGAGAGAGCACCCGAAAGTCCATGCAAACCTTACACATTCATCGAGACGGGCCTTCAACGGGCCTTGCGCTCACGAACTGTCACCATGGTGGGTGGTCGAATGAAAGCCCACAGTGGCAGCAGTTTTTCTGCTGCCAAGATTGAGGCCAGGCGTCAACAAACTGGCGACTCCACTGAGAATCGATGAGAGTTTAGCCTTTAGAGCTTTTGATAAAACCATAATCTTTGGACATTGGCTTTCAAAAACACAGAAATTGGCATTAGCCTCCGGGGCTTTCCATTTGAAAAAGGCTTCTACTATCCCAGTAGAACCACTTTTAAAAGAGCAAAAAATCTTTTTCCAAAAACCCCTTTCCAAAAGGGAGGCTTTGAGGTATTGTCACATGGGGCTTTATTGCTTTCTTCACATGCTTTATAGCTTTCCCTTACAAGCAAACATAGGGTAGCAAAATTTAATTTCCGCTTCACCTTTTTTCATTTTTCGTATATATATATATATATATATCTGCTATGCTTTGAAAAAGTCATTCCCCTTCATTAAGGATTGCATGACATATACACTTTTTTTTAGTCGAACTCGAGCTCCGCACTGTTGGTGTAGTCATATCTCTTCGGGGATTTCATCACCCCATCTGCAGATGCCCAGACGTAAACATCTGTAGTGTTACCCATAGTTAGTTTGAGGCTGATGTTGTAGGAACTTTTGGGTCCATAGGTGGATAGAAGTCGCTGAAAAGGCCCCCTCGATCCTTCCTACCCCGTAACTTCTATAAAGGGAAGGGTACGACAATTAAGTATTCTAGAACAAGAACCACCTACCAGTTAAGCCTTTGCATATAGTTGGCCTAGTTATGTTAAATGCATGAGGACTAGATCAAGCTAGAGCCCATAAGGACTAGGTGAAACCTAAAGAGTGAACATCCAAAATTAGGAAAGGATACCTTCTAGGACTAGAGGTCAAGGGAAAGTGTCTTGTAACAGGTGCGCCCTTTTTGTTGGCACCAAATAATTGTTCTCTAATTCAGGTTCTCTCTATCCTGTTTGCACAACATCCATGATTAAACCCATAGGAAAAGCAACCCTATTGCTTATACATGTTAGACCATGCCCTATTGGTTCCGCCACCTAATTGTGCAAAGATAAAATTTGTGGCAAGTAATCGAAACTCCATTTAGGAGGAGATGCTGTCAAAAAATTGTCAGGAATCCAAAGCATCAATAGTTCAAGAGTTCTCCTAGAGAAGATCCAAAGAGATTGTCTAGAAGCTTAAGAGATCACAAGATGTCAAAGTGGCCAAAAAGGTCTAAGATCCAAATTACCAAGAGGCTTGTGATGTCCAAATGGTTAAGAGATTTGAATTGCCAAGATGTCAAGATTGTGAAAGGTCCTAGATGTCAAGAATTCGAGGGTTCCCCTAAGAGATCCAAAGGTCCAAAAAATCCATGCTATCTAAGTTATCAAGAGATCCAAGTGTCCAAGAGCTTCCTCGAGAAGTCCTCATTATCAAAAGCCGAGCTTTCCTCGCAGTTGTATTTTTTGTATATGGCCCATTAATGGAGCCGATGAACCCAGCATTGTAAAAGCAAATTTTTTACAAACATGCAATTACAGGAAGGGTCTTTCCCATGTTGTTAAGCATGTCATGAAAGTTTTGGTTACTTGCCAATCTTGTGCATTAATCTTGCATCATAGTAGAAACTCACCATGATAAATACCCGATCAAGGGTGCAAAGCCTTTTTTTTTTTTCCTGAAAATGGTAGGTGCTTGTTGAAAAGCAAGAGCATAAACTAACTTGATTTTGGTGTTGTGTTTCCACTTTGTCAAATGCACCCCGTTTCTGTCATCCCCCACTTTCTCAGGATCAAAAGATTGCTAAAAAGAAACAGGCTAAGCTATTGCCACATCGTGATCCCATCATCACTAGGTCTCGCGCAGGAGAGATGTCTACTAGTGGACCTTCGGCTCCTAAAGTGAGTCTTGCCGAGTTTGCTCAGATGAAAGAGTAAATGTTAGAATTGATGTGCATAGAACAACAGCTTAAAGGAAATGATGCCAAGGTCAAAGAAGGAGATGTCCATCTGATGGCTGAAGAGAGGAGGGGTACAATTGGCTAAGTTGTTACCTGTCCGAAGGGCTAAAGGAAATATGCATCTCATGAGGAATCTAGGGAAGAAGCCGAAGAAGTCCAACCACTTCCCCATGTTGGTTACTGAGTTATACTCCTCTTTGTTAAATGAGGGTTTAATCGCTCCAATTGTCCCTAAGCCAATCACTAATCTTCTAGAAGGTTATGACCCCTTAAAGACTTGTAAGTTTCACTATGGTGCTTTAGGGCATTCGACAGAAGAATGTCGCCTATTAAGGCATAAGATCCAAAGCTTGATTGATAGCGGTGCCATAATATTCGAAGGTGCTATGTAGTCCAAAGTTGCCACTGCCACGACCTTTGATGCTCAGGGTGAAGAAGTGAAGGCAATAATGAGAGAGATGGGTGACCGTCTTGATTTAGAAGATTTTCATGGAAACCCGAATAGCCTTTTTATGGCTCTAGTGGATCTAGGATACATACGCCCAAAGGAATTGAAAGAGCAAGGAAGTATGGGTGAGACTTGTGAATACCATCCAGGATTACGGGGACACTCATTAAAAGATTGTGACGAGTTCAACAAGGAGGTCTAGAGCCTAATTAACTGAGGAATTATTCAATGGGGAAAATCATAAGAAGTTGAGTGTTGTATGGCCTCTAATGAGTAGCTTACACTTACTGGGTTGAATGCAAGGATTGAGCATTTGGAAAATCAATAGGATAGACTTCTTCACCTTGTGCATCGACTGATTGACCTTCACATTGACATCTTAACGAGTGACCTGACCTGTAGAGTCAAAGTTATGGATGCCCTAGCACCTATAGGACATGCCAATGAAAGATCATATGTTGAAAAGAGATCTAAGGGATCTCGAAGGCAAAAGAGACACGTGGCTCCCGCAATCTGAACTCCTCAAGGAAAAAGCCAACCAAGGCAAAGCCAATCCAAGCAAAATTGTAAGGTTGAATTTAATCAACCATCTTATTGGCTTTATTCTGTGACCAATTTGCTTGTAATTTAGCACTTAGTAACCTTGTATTTAGGTGGGAAAATTGTAAGGGTAGTGTGTGAGAAGATGTGAAGAAATGCTCAAGAGTGTGCAAGAAAACAGAGTCTTGCGACTGGATCTCGCGGGTAAGTCGCAGCTTGCAAGTCGCCAATGCCTACACATATGCCAAGCATGCCAGACACTGAAGAGTCGCGCCAGCTGTCACACTACAGGATAAAAGTCCCAGGCTGGCCAGGCCGTTGGCTCGCGGCTTGAACTCGCGACTTGACCTAGTCACGAGGTCAAGTCGCCAAAATGCCCTGTTTGGCAAAAACTGACGTTTTGCATTCCTTTCTCACCCTACTATATATATACCTTTAAACCCACCATATTGAGAGAGCTTCCAGAGAGAATTTTGTGAGAGAAACCCTAGAGAAATACAAGATTGATTCATCCACAATCTTAACCTTAGAGACTCTACAAATTCCTCTTCTCTCTTCCTCTCCATTGTCATACCCTTGAGAGGCCTTTAGCCAAATCCTTATCTCACCACACTCACGTCTGTGAGAAGGTCTATTTGGTACTGTTGGGAAGCAGTTAAGAAGGAACTAATCTACATTGGTTGATGCTATGGTCTAGTAGCGGAATCTGGTAAGCTAGAAAAGAAAAAGGTTCGGCGCAACCTCGTTGGAGCAAGAAACTTGGAAGGCTTAGGTACCTAGGTAGATTAGGCTTGGAGGGTCTATTGCTGTTTATGTATCCCAACTACATTTTCTAGTGGATTATTGACCATTTAGAGGGCGGCGGAGAGGTTTTATGCCGAGGGCTTCGGTTTCCTCTTCGATAACACATTGTGTGTTGTCCGTGTGTTTGCATCTTCCTTCCCTTTATCTTTGCCTTATATTTACTGCTGTGGATGTGTTTATATTTGGCTTAGATTAGTTATCAATTCTGTTATAAGCTTGTTATCATGTTCCACACATTATTTGTTTGATATAAAGCTTGAATTGGTATTTTTGTATTTGGGGTCTAAACGTTCAAAGGTATTGTATACCCTTTTTGAACTTTCAAAAATGATGACGCTCTTGCTTTGTAAATGGTACCCGCCTGACAAGTCCAAGAGGCATTGGAAAAGTTTCCACCCCTTCCTATGCTGATTTCGAAATTATATCATATACTATTGAAAGAACGCCTAGTGGCCCCAATTTTGTGGAGACGTATAATCAATTCCCTTTCGGGTGAGTTTGGCCTGCTCAAGACATGTGAGCACCACTGTGGTAGCTCGAGACATTGCCTAGAAGAGTGCAAGTCCCTTAGGGGGACAATCCAAGGCTTGAACAACAATAACATCATTCAATTTGAAAATTCCTTAATAACCGATTCATCTCCAACGAGCTGTGAGGGTCAGATTAATGTGTTGATCAAGAACAAAGGTCAAGGGGGCTCACTCATTACCGGCCTCCCTACGGCTCCATATCCTCATGAAGTAGCGTACCCTTCTCTATTACTGAACAATGGCAATCCAGGGAGTGACATTTCCTAATCAAGTGGCATAGCTGCCTTGGACCTTTTGTCAGTCTCATTATCTATACTATTACCAATACTATTAAAAGCGAAGTTGGTAGAATTGATGGCATCTAAGATCCAACCCAAACTTGCATCAGAGACTTACAATTCTGAAAGTCATTGCGGCTATCATGGGGCAATGGTTGGCCACTCCACGTGCGAGCTACTCAAGCAAAAGGTTCAAGGTCTTATCAAAGGTGGCTAGTTAGAGCCCGAAGTGCATATGTCCCTATCAACCGGAGAACTGGATATTCAGACGGTTCTTACTAGGAAATCAAGATCCAGAATTGATTCTCGAAAGCTTGAGCTTATACACTTGAGCAGATGGACAGCCAAGCCATGTTTCTTAAGAGTGTACCTGACTTGAAGCAACACCAAGTTGGCTATTTGCTGTGGCAAGAGTCCCCAAAACCAAACATCATCTCACTATCTTTATGTTTTTGTTATTCTCAAATTTCTTGTTTCCTTTATGCTATTATGTTTGAACATGAGACAATTTAAATTCACTTTGAGACTCTTCTTGAGCCTTAAGCACACTACCTAAGCGCAATGCGTGATGATGATCCTTTTCATTAGTATAATGTTTTGTTATGCTAGGGTTTGTTTTTCTTGGATGGTTTTTAACCTCCCCTCTTTGTTTCCATGGTTGACTCAATAAGGTAGAATATGGAAAGTCCCAGCATCTCTACACGAGCATTACCAAAATCTTAAGGACGTGATCCAAATTTAATCCCAAGCAAAAAATAATGAACGGATGACAACTTCAAGATTCCGGTCTTGGTGGGAGACACATGGATTTAGCTGTTCTCATTATGATACTAGATTTTTAGTGGTCTCATTCCTATAAGACCACTAAAAACCCATCTTGTGCGACCTCCACATTATCCATGAAGACTAGCCACCGCAATCCTAGGAGCAAAATTTCGCCAAAAATCGGAGTTGATCTGTACAGTTTGCAAACTCCTTTGTCAAGGCATCTCAAAAGGGTGAAAATAACCTAACATCTCTCGAGCAAGGTCAAATAGCTCAAGCATTAGCTTGCCTCAGTAGGCTTTTTCTTTGAGTCTTCCTCAGAAAAATATTTTTTGGTCTTTGGGTAATCTAGGTGTTTCCATTAGATATTCCCCTAAGAAAAAAAATATTCCTTTTTTGTGGATTAGGGAGTTCCATCAGATTCCCCTCAGAAAAGGATCTTCTTTTACCTCAGGGTAGTCTAGGTGGTTCCTTCGGGTCTTCCTTAAAAAAAAAAAAAAAAAAATCCTCTCTTTGTCTAAGTATTATGGGATGTCTTTAGGTGTCTTGATATGTGAATCCTCACACCCTTTAGTTGAAAATCTCACCAAGTTGCGAAAGTGATCAAGAGACCATGGAAAACGCCATACTGGAGCTGTTTTTTTTCGCATGGTCTCTCCCCTCCGAATGGACTTCTTTTCAATAGCCTCAACAACATCTTGAACCTTAACAAGGACCACAATCGCAATTTCTTTGCAATACCATTAGAATATCTTTTAGCTTGCTCAAAGCATTCCTTGGAAGCCGGACTTCTGCATTGACAATAGAAAAAGGTGAAACAAGCCTATATTCAGGGAGAATCATGAACTATCTCCAGTTTTATCAGTTCTTGCCATGAGCAAAGCATGCATTTAACTTGGACCATGTCCTTTTCAGGAAAATTCAAACAATATTGGGATCGCCTTAGTCGTGGTGATTTAGTTGACAAATCTCAGGTCCATGAGAAATTAGCTTCGGCTACTTCAGCAATACAATGCCAGAACTTGCTCATAATGAGTGCCCACATGTGAACCATGGAAGAAGAGTAAAGGGATTAAATTTGGTCGAATGAGAGCTAAAACGCTTCCAATTTTATTGGGTTTGTCATAGCCTGAACATGTCACTAATTCCCTTCAATCAATTTCCTTTTCAGGGACATGCTGTAATCAAGCTAAAGAGACTTCATTCACATTGCATTCTTCAATGAATAGTGATGACCAAACATTTGAGCATTTGTGATAGAACCATTCACTGGCTTAATATTTGGGCGACAGTGCCCCATCAAAATTTTAGGGAATTGCATTAACATCCCTTCTTGTTGTACTCATATTGCCTTTAATAGGTCTCTAATGTGGTACATTGCCTTGACAAGTCATTTTGACGATTGACATGAAAATGAAGTTTGTTACTTGTGCCTCACAAGAATCTTTACCACAGATTAGAAAATCTTCATCCCAAGAATTATGCCAAGCTTGGAATCAATCAACTAAGGCTTCTTTACAAGGGGAAGACCTCCATGTCCTAAAAGGATCTTTGCGAAAGCTTTTGGATGTTGGGAATGCCATCCATCGGAAACATTGGAACCTAAGTTCGACCTTGTCACTCATTCCAGTATTATCTTAACAAAACCTTCTCCCATCTCGGTTGGCTTGGGTTTGTTGCAATCTTGTACACATTTTTCAAAATGAGATCAAAGCATAAATGTTCAAATCAAAACATCAAATCATGAAAATATGTGTTTTAAAGCAAATGCATCTTCTAAGAGTGGCAAGTCAATGTTAAAAACCATTTTATGGGAAAAGAGTTGTTTGAGTGAAGTGGTTGTCATTTACTAGGGATAAGGGGCATGTGATCCCCAAACAGTCACCTTATGATATCCCATCTCAAAAACTCCACATTGCTGAAAGCTTCACCACTTTTGCAAAGTGCACATTTGATTTTTGACAATCAACCCCCCCTCCCCCCGGGGAGGTCCTACCCAAGATTGGCATGGACTCTGAATCAGTAAATGACCATATGTTCAAGTTTCATTGACCAACTGATTAGATTTGAAATGATGGAGGCATTTGTTTTAGCTATCCAAATAGTTATATCACTTGATAGCCCTTTTGAGCCAGGAAGAAAATATTTGTCAAAAATCACCCAAATTTATGATTTGGCACATAAGCTCCTAAGGCTAAGAAGTAAGCGTTCAAGATGACGGAGAAAGGCATTCATTTCACTACCGTCCACATGTAGAGAAATATCCCTTATTAGCCTAGTTGAACCTGTTGAATTCTTTTCTTGATTTAACCCAGCCAAGGATTAACCCCTACACTGGGGCGGGTTAGATGGTCGTAAGGACCTCATGCTAGGTGACTTCCAATATTTAAGTCCAACAAATGAGTCTTTAATTGAAAGAAAAATGAGAAAAGAGCCCAAATCTAATGACAAAAGTCATAGGCAATCAAGTCAAATAAAGCCCAAAAAATGAAGTGGGCAAAATTCAAGAAATGGACTCAAATTGAGGATAGAGCCTAGCATAAGAGGCAACCGAAATGCTTTTGATGAAGTGTAATCCTTGACTTTGGGAAACCCTTCAAAGAATTTCACAGCCAAAATATCATCCCGTGAGCTTAGGAAACCCATATCCTTACATTACGATCCTGAGAATGTCCTTCCTGATTGAGGGCAACTACTTAGTCTATGGAGCTTATGCCAAATAATCACCCATATTTGAAAGTTTTGAGCCTGATTTCCTTTATTTTAAGCACCTAATTAAGCCCAAGGCCACATTACAACCTAATGAAAGACCTCACTAATCACTGAGGATCGGTTGGTCGTGGCACATTGAACGTTTGGTCAATCATCGATGACAAAATCATCCGCTTATTCCAAGGCGTCATGCCTCAAAAAGGGTAGGGTCCTTTCCCAACCCATCCGAAGAGTTCAAAATGGCCAAACACATCATTCATGTTTTCCCTACATAGCTTAAAAAGGGACACGCATGCATTTGGTAAACACAAGCACTTTGCTCAAGAAATCCTTGCTTGCAAGCATGTTCCCTATCCAGGGTAAATGATAGCCATCAAGCACATACACTCACAAACCACATAGGAAACATGGCCTTAACGAGCCCCTCTTCTGGTACATGCATTTAAATAGATTTTCATGATCATGAATGAATTTCCAAAATTTCTGAACTGGGTTTTGAAAACCAATTGAAATAGAATTGAAAAATAATGATCCTTAAAGATTTCAATCCTCCAAACTTTTTAAGTCCAAAAACAAATCCTTGAGGGTTATTCATTTCTTCCTTTGGAATTTCCAGAAAAATGAGGTTTTAAGATTGCAACAGCTTATGCAAGCCTCCCTTCGTCATTACCAAGCGTCTTCAAAAAGACCTAAACCCCAAAAGATTCAAATGCTTAACCCCAAGTTTTGAAATACTATTTGAGCATTACGCCCCTAAACACTTTTCAAGCCTCTCAAACTCATCCCAACAGAGGATGTCTGAGTCATTGCTTTAGACCTAACCCCCAATGCCCAAGGGTTGGCTTCAGTCTCAATCCTAATACTGGGGAGTTTTATTTTTGACATTTTCAATCTGTAGATGGTATTATCTTTATCTAGTGCAATTCATGATGTCTGCTAGGAGAAGGAGGAATATCTTCCCGTGAGAGTCTGAGTAGCCCGGCATGCACAATTCAGCAAAACCACACAAAACTCAACATTAACGCAATTCTTGTTTAAGCTATGACCAAGAGTGTCAGCATTTCCAAGAGGGGACCTTCCCTAAAATTCAAATCCAGAATTCAGCAAATTAAGGAACCCATTGCGATATAATCATCTAGTATGAGCTCAAACTTATGTCAAGTCAGTCTGTCGATCTAGAACCACGTAAAATCCCATATTGGGGCAGTTTATTTCACGTGGTTTAGCCCATTTTGTGCTAATAAGTATGCAAGAACGGGTCCGTGTATTGACCCTTTATGATTAATTAACCAATTAATTAGCCAAGTGAATTAATTAAGTTAATTAACATGCAATATGCATGGTAGCACAAACAAATCACCAACTAAGTTAATATGCAGCGGAAAATAAATTGACATAATGATTTGTTTAAGAATGGGGAAAACCTACATGGCAAAAACCCCATTGGGTGATTTTAAGGTCACCACTTCCCAGAATCCACTATTATCACAACAAGCGGTTACAAGTAAAAGAATCCCAGTATCTTATACCAACCTACCGTTGAACTCTTACCCCAATACCCAATTGGACTTGTTCTATAGTGACAATCTCTCCTTTCAATGCATGGCTTCGAGTACATGACTAACCAATTTGATACGCAGATCCCAATACGTGGCTTACACACCGACTTGAGAAGGGTGTTGGATGTAAAGTTCTTCAGTTCATCAACATGATGAAGATCATGAAACTCCTTGGTTACAAAACCCTATGGTGTACAAACACAGCAGCTTCTTGAAGAGAAAGATGAACTATGGCATATGTCTCTGGTTCACAATATGCTTGTGAAAAACTTTTGCATCAAGTTGCTCTCACTTGCATCAGCTGTGACGGCCCTTAAAACAATCTTTATATATGTTTAGAGTTGTGAGAAAAGAAAGGCCAAACATCTATACACGGATTGGATGAAAATCAGAATTGAAAATTTGATTTTTCTTAAATCTTGATAGATACCCTATCTATCGAGCAGCTGTTGAGCATTATGCTTAACAGCCTTTTAAACCTCGATAGATACTAGCTATTGAGCTTTAAAAATCCAGCACTTCTTCACTTGATTCTTGGACAGACTTGCATGGCTTTAACACTTGAACTTGAAACCTTGTTCCTTAAAGCATTAAACACATTTTAGATCTACCCAATTACAAGTAAAGTGCATTTTTTCAAAGGATTGGCCAATTCTATATTGACATATGTTCCTAACATGATTCACATATGTCCTAACACTGCCAAGGACTTTTCCTGTCATGTCAAGAATTGCACAAAACCTACATTGGGGCAGCTTTATTTTGTGTAGTCTCTCCCTTTTCCATCTCCCTCAGTAGATTGATCACTATTAGACTGAATCGGTAAACCCATGAGGATATGGTGCGATGTAAGTGCTACCAGTATCACACGTGCAGCAACAGTCCTTTAAAAGGTGATTTTTGGAATTATACATGTAAGTCCTACATTGAGGCATTGTTTTATACACACATCAGTAGCCTACTTAGAGGCATTGTTTCACACGTATAGCAGTGGCCCTTTGAAAGGCGATTTCCCAGAATTATACATGTAAGTCTTACCTAGAGACATTGTTTCTTGCATACATCAATAGCCCTTTTAAAGGCAACATCCAGAATTGTACAAACCTAGAGGCATTGCTCTTTCACTCATCTACAGCCCTTTTAAAGGCAACATCCAAAATTGTACATGTAAGTTCTACCTAGAGGCATTGCTCTTGCACACATTAACTACCTTTTTAAAGGCAACATCCATAATTTTGTACATGTAAGTCCTACCTAGAGGCATTGTTTCTTGCATATATTAGTAGCCCTTTTAAAGGCGATATCTAGAGTTATACATGTAAGCCTACTTAGGGGCATTGTGTCACAAATGCAGCAGCAGTCCTTTTAAAGGCAACATCTAGAGTTGTACATGTAAGTCCTACCTAGAGGCATTGTTCTTGCACACATCAGTAGCCCTTTCAAAGGCGATTTTTTGAATCATACATCAGCCCTCTCAAAGGCAATCTCCAGAATCATACAGTCCTAACGAGAGGCATTATTGCATGCATACACCGTGAAGTTACACACATGTCCAGGTCTATCAAGAGGTAATCCATAATATACATACATAACTAGCCCACCATGGGGCAATGTCCATAAGATACATGAAGAATACATACATGCCCACACGGGGGCTATATCATGCTAAAACAAAAAGCTAACCCTACTGTGAATCATCATCCCTAAAGGAATCAACAGTCTCATCATCGGAAGAAGTGTCCCTCGGGGACATAGCATGGATGGGGGCCTTTCCTCGATCTCCCTTGGAAATAGCTCTCTTATACATGATCTACAAAACAGCAGGAAATTCAGACATCAGTGGTAAGCCTATAAATAAATGGCAATGCAAATGAACTAGCACTTTTCCCAAACATATCATGCAGGTCTATGTCAAGCACATCACAGAGAAAACAGATTCTTATGCATGATCTATAGTGGCTTAACTAGTGTCACGACTGTACGCTCACATCCTACAGCAAGTTAACTAGCGGCTACGACCATACGCTTGCCTATTCTTTGGAGGCTATCTAGCGGCCGCGCCGTAGGTCTCTACAATGGGTTAACTAGTGGCCACAACCATACACTCACATCCTACAACAAGATAACTAGCAGCAATGACTATATGCTCGCCTATTCTTTGGAGGCTATCTAGCAGCCGCGCCATACGTCTCTACAGTGGGTTGACTAGCAGCCATACATCTCTGTAGTGGGCTAACCAATGGCCGTGCCATATGCTCGCATCTTATTTGGAGGCTATCTAGCGATTGTGCCACACGTCTCTACAGTGAGTTAACTAGTGGCCGAGACTGTACGCTCACATCCTATCTTAAGGTTGCCTAGTGGCTGTGCCGTATGCCTCACGATTACACAGTTATTAAATCCTTGAAGTGTTATTGAGTTCCTAATCTACAATGTGTTAACTAGTAGCTGAGATCGTACACTCACTTCCCATCTTAAGGTTAACTAGCGGCCGTGCCGTACACCTCGTCATCACACAATCACCAAGTTCCTAAAGAATCCAAAGTTCCCAATCACCAAGTAAGTCCCTTTACCTAGCATTTCATTGCCTAGCATTTTATTTTCTACATCTATAGCATCCAACATTTGCATGTTTTTCTAGACCAAAAAAAAAAGAAGAAGAAGCATGCTTTCCTAGTTTCATTGCTACTAACATATTCGCAGAAAAAGAATGAAGTTTTTGACCAATATCAAGAAACGGATGCAAAAGAAATTTTATGAAGTACAAGCAGTAGCTCGACCGCACCAGGTAAAACCGGTCTTGATCCATGAGTAGCCTTCACACACAATTTAGGGGCGAGAAAATTCGAAATCACGTTCTTTATCTGACACCTCTCATTGCATTTAAGGTCTCAAATAAAGAAGGGGCAGTTGTTGATAACGTATTTTTGTGCCCTTAATTTGCATGCCAAACCCTGAAAAACCTAAAAATATCATTTTCTCTCTATAGGGTCACGAGAACATATATAATGGCGTGGCGCAACTCGCTCGGACGCCGGAGCGCTTAAAGTAACTTTTTCAACCGAAATGACCAAAATGCCTCTGGCCAACCCTGGGTTGATCAAAAGTCAAACAAGGTCAAAATCCCCCACAAAACAACATTTTTCATGGTTTAATATCAAACCCGAGCTCCTTGGAGATTTTTAGCTAATTTGATCAAGTTTGACTAGTAGTTGATCTTGGGTGGGTCCAAAAACCCTGATTTTGATCTAGTTGTTGGAATGGGTTGAAACCAATGCCATTGTGAAGATTATCCAATTCTTGTTCCAATGACTATTCATGGGTCGAAATCGGAGTTCAAATG
Organism: Quercus gilva; assembly: GCA_023621385.1. Taxonomy (NCBI): domain Eukaryota; kingdom Viridiplantae; phylum Streptophyta; class Magnoliopsida; order Fagales; family Fagaceae; genus Quercus; species Quercus gilva. Next base: position 49,748,053 of record CM042473.1, on the reverse strand, counting down.
GTTGAGATATTGAGAAAACTGTGAAAAGCACATTAGCACGCTTTCCAATGTTAAAACTTTTGATCCGACCGTTAGATTTCTAACTTCTTTAGTTTTATGAAAACAAGACATCCATAGCTTTCCAGGTACACCAAGATTGCCTCAATCCAAGTCAGGGAAGACCTCCAAATGTGCGTCCGAAGTCAGAACCCAAAAGTGCATGAGGATAAAATTGCTGACGTTAGCTAGGCTGACTTGGCTACACTTGAAAGGCCACTGAGCCTCGGGAAGTGTGCCAAGGGCTATAAATAGCCCTTGGCACCCTAGATTGGATGAGAATCGAACTTATTCCCCTGAATATTAAACAATCTTCCAACTCCAAAAGGAAGACCTCAAACTTCTAAGGAACAAATATATCTCAAAAACATTTAAGGACTACCCTACCTAAAAATTAGGCTATGTAATCTATGCAGATCAACCCTAAAGAATAATGAACCAAAAGAAAGTTAGTCCCTAACATTAGAATCCAAGGAAATTCACTGATATCGTAACTAAATTCTTTAAACAACCTCAAAATTTATATTAAAACATATAATATAATGTGAATTACAATAACCACAAATTGATTTTCCTTCACACCACAAATTTTTTGTCAATTCCTTAACTCCATATAAACTAAAATTGAAGAATCATAGCTCTAACATCAATCCCTAACCCCTAAATTGTTCTGAAATTGCCGATTCTCTAATAATGATCAAGCGCACCAAATTTTGAATAGCACATATCCTAACTATGATTCAGTAATTAGACTTGTGAGAATCCTTAAAGATCAAACCTGGCTTTGATACCATAAAATTGTCATGCCCCAAATCCAAACATAAAGATAGGCACGTAACAATGGCCACATGCTTATAAAGTTTTCACCCTACAAGTGAGCTTAACAACTAAAAAAATTATCCTCAAAGAAAATTTCATCAATAAATCCAAATATATTCTCAATAATGCAATTGTCAGAAGATCTCCAAAGTACAAATAGAACAATAATCCAAGCCTCATGACCATTAAACAAAAGATATACTAATTATTACAAGATCATCTTATTTCAAAAATTCCTAATCTCCTTTCATGCGTACAACTTTAGCAAAAGTACCAAAACTTGCTATTCTTTATAATCTAAAACTGGAGGGGAAAAGGGGGGGGGGGGGGGGGGCTGAGTTGACAACTAAATAAGTAACCGAAGTCCTAAAAAGTTGGATCAAGCAAATAGATCAATAAAATAGTGATTGGCCAAGAATGTATTGACCCCTTATGATGAATTAACAAATTAATTAGCTAAGTTAATTAATTAATTCAATTATAATGCAATACGCATGGTAGCACAACCAAATCACCAATTAACAAAATGCACTGAAATTAAATTGACACAGTAATTTTTTTACGAATGGGGAAAACCTACACAGCAAAAATCCCCACCAGGTGATTTTAAGGTCACCATTCCCGAGAATTCACTATTATCACAACAAGCAGTTACAAGTAAAGGAATCCCAGTACTTTACACTAACTTACAGTTGAACTCTTACTCCAATACTTAATTGGACTTGTTTTGTAGTAACTTTCTCTCCTTTTCAATGCATGACTCCCAGTATGTGACTAACCAATTTGATGCGCAGATCGCAGTACGCGGCTTACTCACCAACTTAAGAAAGATGTTTGCTGCAAAGTTCTTCAATTCATCACACGATGAAGATCACGAAGCTCCTTGGTTACAAAATCCTATGGTGTACAAACACAGCAGCTTCTTCAAGAGAAAGATAAACTAGGGCAAATTTTGTCTCCGGTCACAATTTGCATGAACACGACCTTGCTTTACACTTGCACCACCTTTGACAGCCCTTAAAACAATTCTTATATATGTTTAGGGTTGTGAGAATAGAAAGCCCAAAAATATATTAATGGATTGGATTGAAATCAGCTCTAAAAAACTAAACCTCATAAACCTCGATAGATAGCTTATCTATCGAGCTAGCTGTCGAGCATCAGGCTTCAGCAACTTTTTAAACCTCGATAGATACTAGCTGTCGAGTTTTAAAATCCAGCACTTGTTCACTTGTTTTTTGGACAGACTTGCATGGCTTTAACACTTAATCTTGAAACCTTGTTCCTTGAACCATTAAACACATCCTCGATCTACCCAATTATAAGTAAAGTGCATTTTGTCAAAGGATTAGCTAATTCAATATTGACATATGTTCCTAACCTTAAATCACATATGTCCTAACAATCTCCCCCTTTGGCAATCTGTGACAAAAACACAACAAAGAATGAACATATGAGAGAAGTCATAAATCACTCAACTCATACTCACTTGTTAAATATAACAAAATCTATTCTAACACAAACTCTTGAAAATTTTTGCAAGAAGAGAGTTTATGGCAAGAAGACATTGACAACCTGTATTTCTGAAACACTTTAAACAAAACTCATCATGACATCTTTGTGTCAAACAGAAATAATAGATTGCATACGCTATATAAGAATCGTGTGCATAAAGAGAGAAAAGAAACAACACATGTAAAGATAGGTGAATAACTTACATCAGTAGATATAAACCAAAAATAAGTACAATGTATGTCAAATGATCATAAGACCAATATACATGAGGTAAAAGTAAAAGAAAGAATAGAAAGTACATAACAACCTCACTACATTCCTCAAGGTATAAACACTCCCCCTATCACAAAAATCTCCTGTGCTAACCCCTGACTTGTGTAAACTTCAATTCTTTCATAGTAGATTTGTTTTACCTTCAGGATAGCTAGGTTAAATTCTCCACACCTTTTTTACCAGTTTGGTTTTCCTGGGATATCATATTGTTGTGGTCTTTATTTTCTGCACTTTACAATGATAAGATTTATTTGTGTTAACCTAGATTTGTTTAATTTGACTAAGTAATCACTTGGCTAATTAATTAGGTTAATCTGATTGTGATTTAAGGGGTCTAAAAACATACATAATCAAACCAGAACCAAAAAAAAAAAAAAAAAACATGTAGATCGCCGATCTCCAACAATCTCACAGTTTTACACGCACATGGATGCTCGAGATTGATTAGTCTCTTCTCGCCGTCCCTTGCTCAAAGTCTAAAAAAGCTTAAATGACTCTCTCTAAACTGATCTGTGTAGAACGCCGATCTCCAGTTCTCTGCTGATGATCTATGTGTGTATGACAGAGAATTTGTTTGTGTGAGATAAAGGGAGATAGTGTTTTAGAATCAAGTTGAAATAGAAAAAGGAAAAAAAGAGAGAGCTAGAGAGAGAGAGAGAGAGAGAGAGAGAGAGATAGCTGAAGAAATGATCCAAATGAACTAGAAAAAGAAAAAGAAGGTAGATAGAGATAGGAGTGGGATACGTGTGTGGTGGAGAAAAAACCAAGGGGAAAAAAAGAAAAGAAAAAAAAGAAACCTATGGATGAAATTAAGAAAGGAAAAATAATATAAAAAAATAAGAAATGGCAATTAAGAAATGCTACCACAATATTTTCACAATAAATCTTAAGTAATACATTGTTATTAGCTAATATTGGTGAGTAAAAAAATAATTTTAACTGTGGGTTCAAATTAGAACTAGTAACAACTTTCCATATAAGACTTTGATGTGATTCTTGTGAAAGTATTACAAAAAATGTTGTGGATTGAACACTTTTCATTGAAAAATATAATTGTTGGGAATGAATATAGGAAGAATAAATGATGATAAAAAAAGAATAAAAAATGAATGAAGAAATAATATTTAAATGAGATGGAAAAAAGAATAGAGAATCTATTGGAAAGTGTATTTGAAAAAGTAGATAGGTAGGTAAAATCTAAATGTCACTTGTAGGGTCAGAATTTGGAGCCCAAGCCCAACGGAGGATTGGGTCAAGGTCTAAAGAGCCCGATTCAATAAATTTGTAGAGAGTGGATTGAAGAACTAGGTTTAGACAAGATTGTCAGCGGCTAATGTGGCCTTTAACTGATGATCATGCAAAAACAATACACGTGCAAACGGATCGATATCAGATCCGAGGAGATCATTGTTCATTGTTTATCATTATTGTGATTCTACAAATGGAATTCAGAATGATCTAATCTCTCCCTTCCTTCCCCTTTTACAGGAGAGATCTTTTACATTATATATTCACTCACAGATTATCCTCATCGTACACTTGTCAACCATTTGGGTTGCTACTTGAGTACCTGTCCCATCAGCCGCCTTCTTTGGCCTTCTGTGAGTTGCTATTGCCAATGTAACACTATTCAGGGGTCTTCTCCACATAAATGCGGTCAGGAAAGTGGTTGATGGGCATTTATTGTGGTGGCAGCAGCTTTTCTGTTAGATATTTCTGGGCTTTTATCTCTTCTGCACGTGTAAGGATATTCCTTATCATAAAAATCTTCTAGTGGATCACTTGAACTGCTGAAGCACAAGGCCGACCAGTATTTGACAATATCCGAGAGCGAGTTTCTCCTCGGACAAACTTAATTCACTCCATCTTTTACAATTCCGGCCTGGGGTTTCTCCTAGTTGCTCACCCCTCCTCTGATACATCATTCTCAAGATAAGGCCCAAGGCCTAGCGTACGATCATGGGTTTTTACCCCTCACATCACTGTTCATTATCTAAACAGTACAAAAATATAGATAATCTACTGGAGATGCTCTAAGTGTTGGGAATTAGATTCAAACATGCATTGGGAGATTGCTAAAAAAAAAAAAGTTTTGGAAGCATGTTTGGTACATTGTAAAAAGTCTTGAAATGGAATGACTATTCATGTGAGATTAATATTTGATTATTTGACTGCATTTTTAAGATTGAGGAATAAGGATAATGGGCTTTAATTCAGCCAAAATAAGAAAGTTTATCAGGGCGTTAGGGGATAATCTTTAAACTTGGCAGAAGCTTGGGTCATGTTTTGTACATTGCAAAAAGTCTTGAAATAAAATGATTATTCATGTGAGATTGAGCTAGCTAATTGATTATTCGGCTGCATTTTTTAAATTGAGAAATAAGGATAATGGGCTTTAATTCAACCATAAATAAAAGAAAAAGAAAAGAAAGTATATCTGGGTTTTAGGGGATAATCTTTAAACTTGCGAAATGGGTCGGGCTTGGGTTTGACCAATATGTTTTTACAAAATAATAATAATAATAATAATAATAATAATAATAATAATAATAAGTTCACTGTCTTTGTTTTCCTTTCAATACAAATAAGAGAATAAATAACCAAAAAAAATAAAAAATAAAAAAAGTTAAACAATACATAAATTCTGAAGTTTATGCAATCCAAAGTCCACAAATCTTATATCACCACAAAATAACGAAGAAAATACTAGATGTTGTAGATTATATCAAGTTATTAACCTCCAAAGGTGCACTTGTTACATATAAAATAATAACAAAGTTAAATACTTAAAAAGATAACTAAACAAATAAAGCTGTAAGAATAAAGCATAATACATTAGGTAAAGAAAAATAAGTGAACATTCAATATGAATTGCACCTCAATCTACTCAATGTTAATAGTAGATCCAGCAATGAAAATATTCATACTTGACAATTGTATTTGGAGTTCGTGAGTAATTTTGCCAATATTTTCATCTACAATACAAAATTTTAATATAACTTTAGTATATAGTGAAATGAGTTAAAATTTTTATAACTATGAATATTCTATAAATGTATTCAATATTACTTTCAAATCTATATAATCAATTTCGAGTAAAAATGAAAGCTACCACATTTTCAAGCAAAAGTCAAAATCAATATTGAATAAGAATTCTACCTCCAATGCTAAAGATGATTCAAAATGAACCACAATTATAGGAATGCTCAAGAGATTGCATGCCATTAACGAGAACTCTAAAAACAATTGTAATTCTCTTTCCACCAAGAGAAATCATCCAACTTTGCATATTACCGTCAAATAAAAAAAATATTTTTTTAAAAAAAGTTTCCTTCTTTAAAAAAAAAAAAACCAAGTTGGGTATGAGTTGATCCATTTTTCCTAAGAGAAAAAATTTCAAGTTTAGGACCTTTTTTTCTTCAGTTTAGGTCCAATTTTGCCAGATCTAATAATTTCGGAAGGTGATTCCCTTATGGCCTGTTTGAATTGAGGGGTGAAAGGAGGGGGGAGTGGAGGGAAATAGAATAAATTTGACTAAAAATAGGCTAGTTTCCATCGAACTATAGTCTATTCCTCTCTTTTCCTCCTCCCTCTTCCTCAATCAAAACAGACCATTAGTGTTATTAAGGCTCTTTATTATGAGGACCAAGTTGTGCTTACTGTTGGTCATGATGATCAACTCGATTCAATAACTATGTAGTGTCTCATGTTAGACACAAAGAAGATAGTATGATGTGTGGTCTAGTTTACCAAAAAAAACGAAAAAAAAAGATGTGTTGTCTTATTAAAAGAAACCCTAGAGTGGATTCATCAACAAGTGCGAAATAATATATAATAAAAACCCTTTCCAACGAATGAAGTGATACTTTATATTAAAGAAAAAAAAAAGTCTAAAGTCTAGACAAGCCAAACCTAATCAGTTGAGCTCAATCTCTGAGCAAAATGAACCCTTAGGTTAAAGCATTCACATTTGATGCTTTAAATTAGAGTTTTAGCTATTATAGCTAGATGTTACAGTAGTTAAAAAGAGAAGAAAACCATGTTGCATTCAGTTTATCTATTTTGCTAGAAAATTATACAAGAGCTATAGTAGTCCTATAAATATACAAGATCACCATAATCTGTACGTACTCCAAATCTTGCTTTTGTGGTGGTGAGCCATGGCACCGCAGCTCACGGTGGCCTTGCTCAAGGAACAGAGTAGATTTGACATTGTGCAATTTTGACGTGGCATGGAGGTGGTGTTGTGGTGGCAGATTGACTTGACATGAGCGAAGAATGGCATTGAGGCGGTGCTTAGTTCAGTTGTTGTTGTTTTTGTTTTTTTTATTCAGTAAAAAATTTATATAAAGAGAAGTATTTGGATTATTTTAATACTATGTATCTAAAATAAAGAAAAAGATATATGGTGTATTCTAAAAGTGATTATGTGAAGTAGAAAAAAAAAAAAGAATTTTTGATGATATACATAGGCAAATTTTTTTCTTCTAAAAAAGAAAAGACAAATTTTTATGCAAATGGATGTGAATGCAATTAGGATAATACTTTTTTTCGTGATAAGCATTGTATACAAACATTGTTTGCAATATCAAACTCCAATTTGACAATTATATCCAACTAGTAAGTTACCTGTGCGATGCACGGATAATATTGTAATGTTTTATGTAAGATGGTTTTGGAGAATGTTATATAAATGTTATAGCATAATTGTTATAGAACTTTATTTGTAATGAGTTCATTAAAAAAGCAACAATTATAAATTGTATACACATATCTATTATAATTATTCAATTGAAGTGATGAGAAATAAAAAATGAAAATAAAATCTTTGGAGGAACATTATAGAATAAAAAGTTGATATAAAATTTGTTTTGGTCTTTCTCCCTATTTCTAAAACAAAATACACATCCTAAACACTTACAGTCAATCACATCATTTACAAAACCGATAAATCCACAATGTTTGCCTTAACATCAAAATAGTAATTGTCGTTGTCACTTAATATAAAATGCAAGTCCTCCTTCATTGGTTGTAGCCAGCTCATACAGTGTAGGATTAGATAAAACAACAATGTTAAAGCTCGAAAGATTGAAAGTAAATGACATCATTTTTGATTTGTGTGTATTTGACATGAGATGGTATGAAGGGTTATAGGTAGGTATATATAAAATGATAGATATGCAAGATGTGAAAATGGTAAATTAAAATGCAAAGACGTTAGTGGTATGTGTGAGAGATAAAAATCTTGAAACATTGAACTGAAGGATACAAAGAATATTTATTTTTTAATTAGAAAAGTCTTGAAACATTGAACCAAATTAAACAAAAAGTAAAGCCATTTTTGGATATACGCCACTGTCAGTTTCTTTAAGACATTTTCTTCTCTTTCTGTGTGTGTGTTAAAAATACTTTGTATTCCAAAATAAAAAAAAATAAAAAAAAGGTCAATATTTAATTTGTTCTTATCTTGACAATATTTCAATTATCTTTGCATAGAATACTCCATTTGGCAGACCTCATACTTTTCCACATGAGGTCTTTACTTTTATATATCAATTGATTGATTATGATACCTACGTTAATTTTCAATTAAGTCTTTTACCGTCACTTTTGTATAATACAAACGATACCTATCCCATCTTAATTGATAACTGAAGTGAGTCCAAGCTAAACTTCTCCATAAACATGACCAAAAAAATAAAATAAAATAAAAACCTATGGGGAAAAGACCAATAAAAAAAAATAAAAAAAAAATGTAGGGAAGAGCTCTTAAAGATTGACAAATGGGTCGGAGAATGGTTGATCCATTTGAAGAATTGAAATAAGACTTCCAACTTTCTGTTGGGTCAAGAAAATACGAAATTGAAAAATTATAGGGAAGACCAAGACCATCCTCAATAAGTTTTGGTCAATTGAGCACTCGAGCTAACTCATAAGCTTGTAAATGCTAAGGCAGAAAGAGAATGGATTTAATTCCTCCAAACTGATATCCCCTCCCATCATACATGAAAGCTCGAAAATGTGTTGAAAACACACGAGCGGTTTAGACTCCCAAATTAAAATTACGGCTTGGTTGATTTTACACTAACTTAAAGATAAGTGCGGAATAGTGTAAACACAAGCGTATAAATGAAACAACTACTCTAATCCATATTTAAAGCAACACAGCAGTAAAAATGAAATGAACAAGAGTAGGGAAGAAAGATGCAAACACAGATAACACCGAGACGTGTTATCGAAGAGGAAATCGAAGACCTCAGCGTAAAACCTCTCCGCCGCCCTCCAAGCGGAAATCGATCCACTAGACAATCAGTTGGGATACATGGGTTAGCAAAAGACCCTCCAAGCCTAGTCTACCCGCTGTACCTAAGCCCTCCAAGCTCCAACTCCAACAAGGCTTCTCGGAACCGTGTCTTGTCCTAGTTATCCGGATCCCGCAACAAGCTCCATGTTGCATCTGCCATTCAAGGCTTCTTCCAATGCTTCCCAGCAGCACCAAAACGTCACACAGCACTCTCAAGGTGTGGTAAGTGTTTAGGCTATCAACCTCTCAAAGATATGGATAATGGAGAGGGAAGGGTTGAGGAGATACCACAAGCAATTGTATAGAGAAAGATGAGGAAGACAATCTCTAATTACCAATGTGTTTGGCTAGGGTTTTCTCTCTGAAGCATCCCTCAACAATTGTGGGTAATGATGGTATATATAGGATAGGTGCAAAAGGTGTGACTCAAAAAGTACAGGCTGGCAGAACAGATTGCCTCGCGGGTGTCTCGTGGGAAGGCCTTAGCCGCGAGATACTCGTGAGACATAGCTGTCTCCACCTGGCCTGACTCTTCACATTCCAGCATGTGCCTGGCACATGATTCACTTCGCGGGATGCTAGGTCGCGAGACACCCACAAGAATCCTTCATTCTTCAAATGCTTGAGTCTTCAAACACTCTCTCTATCACACAACCCTTACAACAAGTCCCACAACAAATACAGGGTTTAAACGATTGAACATAATTACAATCAAATTTGGCACGGAATAAAAGCCAACAAAAACACAGTTGTAAATTACAACTTTACAATCTCCCCCTTTGGCTATTCCGTGACAAAACCCTAAAACAGACTCTAGACTTAAACGTGAGTTTGGGAACAAAGGCAAAACTCACTCACACCTAATTCTAGATTCTGAAGTGCTCTTGAAACATATGAACAAGTAACTCCTGAAACACAACAACACAATAACATCATTGTATGCAGAAAACTTGAAAAGCATATGGAGCAATAATAGCATGATCGAGCAAAACGAAATAAAGACACTAGATCATGGCACGATCAACCAAGTAATCACTATACAGAAGCAATTACTATGCTCATTCACACATGGAATGAACATCCGGATATGCAAGATGATAAGCTCATTTGAAGAGTATCATTTGCACCTCCAACACTCAACCAATGCAAAATACACAAGGTATTTGCATTTAGGAACAATCCTACTGGGGCACAAGAATGTTCATCACTCAACCAATGCATAGAACGTGTATGCATCTAGGAACAATCCTACATGGGCACAAGAGTGATGTACTTGAAGTAAAATGCATGACATTGAACAACAAGCAAACATGCATGAAGGTTGCATAAGCATGGTATTGCAAATGCATGGCACAAACCACAAAGACCTACAAATCGAATGCATGAAACAAACCCTAAAAGCTTACATAAGCAATCATGGGTACAAAACAAAATGCCACAAAGCATAGGAAATAAACACAAAATTCTGAAAATATACTGAAATTAATATTGAAGTTAAAGCATAAGTGTCAGAACTATAAACCTAAACAGTAAGACATTAACTATAAACCAATTATAAAACTAAAAAAAACTTAGTAAACCCGTCTGTGAAACCAATAACCAATAGTTAATATAACTATGTGTCTAGGCTACGCTCCCCCTAAGGCTGTGCAAGCTCTTCTTCATTAGCTCCCCCTCAAAAATGTTCTCCCCCTTTTTGACCGGAATGGCCAAAGGGCTAGAATTGGTCGGATTCGGAGTCTGATCCATGTGTAGGAGATAAGCTCTGAATCTGAGCTGATAATGTGGTGATCTGCTCCTGGAGGTATGCAAACTGATCCGCTGTGTGCTGTACGTGAGTGTTAAGCACTGTAGACATGTGATCCATCTTAGCTAGGATCTGATCAAGCTTGCTGAGACCTTGTGTTTGTGCTGTAGCAGAAGAAGATGGCTGTGCAGTCTCTGGATGTGCAGTCTCTGGAGCAGAAGTGAACCTGTCAATCTCCTCCTCTGTATCTCCACCTTCATCTGGCACAATTCGAGGCGGTGGAATGAGATGAGGACTAGTCTTGGGGCCTTTAATGCGTGCTGTACTCCGAGTCAAAGTATTTGCACCAATGGGGTAATCCCTCTGAACAATAGTAAGGCCATTAAGGAATTTTAGCTTCGTCTTGGCAATGAACCCCATGATCAGTGAGGAAAAAGGCATTATGGTTCGTGAATTTTGCTTTGTAATGCTCTTTTTCAGGATATGGAAGATGTGGCTGCAGATATCAATTTCCTTGTGAGTGAAGAGGTCGTAGAGAAATCTCGTCCTTGGAGCAGATAAAGTGGTGAGGTTGGTGACCGGATACAGGTTATGGATCATGACATAGCTCAGAGTCCTCATTTCTGGAGAAAACTTGAGAGTATCCATTGATGATTTCTTTGGAACCCCACCAAGAGTTGATATCATCTCCGTGATAGACCCCAATCTCTCATCATATTGAACTGACATTGGTTGTGAGGTAGGACGTATCTCCAGAAGGTCTTGAATACTATCCCTTGTGATCTCAAATTCTTTGTGCCTCACCCAGCAGATTATCTTGTCATCTTCTACAGTAGCATTGGAGAAGAACTCTCTGATTATTTCTGAGTACACCGTCCCAATTGGATTCAACAATTTGGTTCAAGTTCTTTCTTTGAATGCATCTGGAATGCATGTGTGCTCAAGCTCCTCCAATTGAACCACCCTTTCCATGACAATGGTTGCTTTCTTGTAGCAGTCATTGTACTTCATATCTGCTTCTGCGGATTTGAAGTGATCAGATTCAGTACGAGCACGCTTAGGAGCCTTATTCTTTGAGGCAGCATGCTTGGTGGGAGACATCTGCACAAGTGGACACAACACACATAGCACAAGTGCACAAACCATAAGAGCAAAGACTTGATTAGATTCAAGTTAGTTTGCACCTATTGAGATATTCCCAAAACAAAGTAGAGTGCAAAACAGAGCATGACCAATTCATACAAGCATGCTTCAACACATACAGCACTAAACCAAAACAAGAATGCAACAAAAACAAGACATTTTGCATGAAATTAAATAACTGTGCAAGTGTGCGCGTCTGTGTGCATGTGATGATGCATGTGGGATGCCCTAGAGTGCCTAGGTGTGTGCCTAGTAAGAGCATCATGGGCAAAATGTAAGACATACTTGATCAAAGGTCAATCTAGAACAAAACATTGTAAAACATATGGAAACCCTGAAATTGGGACTCACTTGAGACCAATTAAGCACAACAATGTCACTTAGACATTCAATCAAACACCTAATATGCATGAGAACACTCTAAATATGAGCAATGCATGAACATGGAAAAACCTTGCCTAAATACATGATAAAAGGCCACAAGGGGCCAACACAGATGTACATTAAGTAAAAAGAACACAGCCCAATCAAAAGAAATGAAGTATATATCAAAAACTAAGAAGCCTACCCCAAATTTCGAAAATCCCAATTTTTCAAAACCCTAACAAAAATTCTGCATAATCTAAGTAAAAACTTGAAAAAATATGATTAACAAACATACCTTGAAGAAGAAAATGCAGAAAAATTGCTTGGAATGAAGTGATATGAATGGAATAGTGATTTTGGGTTGAGAAAGTTTGAGAGAGGTTGAGCGAGGGAAGTTTGATAGTTTTGAAAAACTGTCACATCAGTTATATAAAAACTGAAAACACGCGTTTTTTGCGGGTTAGGGAGTGGCGAGACAGTCGCGAGACAACCGCGAAAGAGGCTACTGAAGCACAAACTTTTCGCGAGAAGCACTAAGTCACGACCCAGTCGCGAGACAGTCGTGATATTCTCTGTCTGACTTTGAGAAAATTTCAGTTTTTTCCAAACAGCATTTCGCGAGAAGCTGTTGGTCGCAAGACAGTCGCGAGACAGTCGCGAAAGTCTCTGAGTGACAAGAAAGAAAAATATTTCCCTCAAACCTTTTCGCGGGAAGCATCTTAGTCGCGAGCTTCTCGCGAAACAACCCCTGAACTAGTTTTTTGATAACACACAAAAAGCATTTTGACCAAAAAGAAACACAAGAAAGTATAAAATCACTTTCAAAAACTAATAAAACTCACAAAAATCTTTTTGGATTTGATCAACAAGTTCATGGGCATACACATCACATTTGGACATATACAATCACACAAATGAGATAGGCATTGATTGAATCAAAAACTTGTGTGTTGTGTGTGAGTATCAAACGTGAAATAGTCCTTAGACCAGAGCAAAGCTTCAATGATCAATTCAATCAGGTCATACACAACTGATACGAAATCAAGTGGACTATCTCCATTATAGAAATGAGTATATATGACCTCCCACACAATGAAAACATAACTTAGAAGCTTTTCATTTGGCTTCTTCATAAAGTATAACCATTGGTCCATTTTATTTTGTATGGACAAAACATCTCATTTTGAGGAAGGTGCTTGAAATTTATGATATTTCAACATTGATGATAAGCCTTTGGCTTTTTGAGCACCATAACATTTATTTTAAAAGAGTCGCTTTCCCTTTTTCCTAGTCAAATACTAGTATGTGCGACAGGCTTTTGCAGCTCAAAATCTCTTTTCATTTGGAGATTTATAATTGGTGAGCTCTTTTTACAGAAACAAAAAAATAAAGTGGGAAGAGATATAGACACAAGTCTATGCAAGTATCAAGACCAACAAGACTATTGACTAATCATTCATGACAGGCTTGAAGATCTATTTACAACAGTCACACATAGTTTTCAGGGTTTCTTCCACATAAAAAAGAGTGCATACATATCAAGCTAAGATCGTAAATGCACTATGCCATAAGTACGAAAGTACTAGGCCAAACTCACATGAGATATGCACAAAACAAGTGATCAAACTTTTTGAGATTTTTCAATTTTTATGGGTTTTTGAATTTTTTGAAACACACCCAAAACAAAACAAGAAAAGTAAGATCAACAAAAACAGGTTCAAACCAGAAAAAAAAAAAAGAATTAAAATGAAAGCAATGCATGAAATGATGCAACAACAAATGTCCCTACACATGGAAAGAATTGATGCATGGACATATTATAATGCTTATGCATGAGTACCCCTCTTCACCCACACGTCACGTGCGTTTGGGGTGATATCCTTGACGGATTGGGTACGAGAGTTGAGACTTTCAAACCTCCTTGTAAAACTCTCCAAGCAAGTGGTGAAGGCATCGATCATCTTCATCACGTCTGTCACTCCGGGATCACGATTTTGGCTTCTTGAGTTCTCACCGCTCCAAGCTCTATTGTCATTCCTTCTTCCTCGTGACCGCGGTGCGCTTGCATTGTTGTCTGCTCTCAGCTTTTGGCAGTTTGGTCTAGTATGTCCTCGCAGTCCGCAATAGTGACACACATAATCTGTTCTAGGACCCCGTTGAGGTCTTGAAACAAATCTTGCTCTGGTTTCATGTCTTCCTACAGATTGATTTCGGGGCTTATTCACCATCCGTTGCTCAATTACATTCTTCTTCTCAACCTTAACATTCTCAGGGATGGTCTCTTGTACAATTGGCTCTATGGCCTTCACAAATTTTACTTCTTTGGTAGCTTTGACCGATGAGCTACTCCCTCCGGCATATCCCACTCCGGACTTATCTGAGACATGTTTTTGAGAAGAGATAACGTCATCCAACTTTCTGGATGAGACCCTATCTATCTTGGCTTGCATTTGCACCACCTCTTGTTCAAGAAATCTGATCTTTAAGTAAGCTTCTGACAACTCACCATTCATCTTTTCTATCTCGCATTTTGCCTCCCTATGTCTGACCATAAGGCTCCGGTAATCTTCCTCAGCCTTCTTCATTTTTCTGACAGCCGCCTTGGCTACCCTTGCATATTCTCCCGACTTCTCAAGGAGTAATGAGTAGTTTTCTTGAAGATTAGCTGTACTCTCATCCTTTTCCTCATCTGATTCTTCTACAATTCCAATGGACTCTGAATCAGAATGCTCACCCAGTTCCTTCACAAGTGCACTCAAGTCCTCTGAGGAGTCTACATGATCAATGGTCATGAATGCAGAGTAGTTTCCCTCACCGTCACAGCTCTCTTCCGAGTCAGAATCAGAAGAGTCAGAATCACTGAGCGTTGTAGCATATGCTTTCCCTTTTCCCCTCAGAAAATTCGGACACTCCTTCTTTAGATGTCCATGGTCATTGCACTCATAGCACACAATGTCTGGAGAAGGTTGATAATCCTTCCCTTCTTTTCTCTTAAACTCTTTCTTATCACCTCTTGAAGGAGAGAACTTTCCTCTATTGAATGGTTTCCCACTGTTCTTCATTTTCAAAAACTTGCGGAAGTTCTTTGCAAGATATGCTACTTCCTTCTCCATTCCATCTTCTTCAGAGGAATCATTTGTTCTTTCGGTGATGGTTTTAAGAGCAAGCGATTTGCTCGTCTTATGGGAAGGCAGTCCTAGCTCATACGTTTGGAGTGACCCGATCAACTCTTGGATTTTAATCTCATCCAAGTCTTTGCTTTCTTTTATGGCTGTAACCTTTGCTCTAAAACTTTCAGGTAAGGACCTCAAAATTTTTCTCACCACCTTAGTGTCTTCAATCTTCTCCCCAAGATTGAGTTTAGCAATGACAATTTCATTGAGCTTCCCATAGAATAAATCAAATGGTTCATCATCACCCATCTTGAGTTCTTCAAATTTGGTGGTAAGCATCTGAAGATTCGTGTCCTTAACTTTCTTTGTACCCTCATAGGTAGTCTCCAAAATCTCCCAAGCTTCCTTGGCTACTGTCATATGAGAAATCCTGTGCAATTCATCAGGGGACACACCACAAAAAATAGCATTTAAAGCCTTACTGTTAGCGTTGGCTGCTGCTAGAGCTGCCTTATCCCAAGTGGACTTAGGAGCCTCCGGCTTAGTCCAACCTATCTCAACCGCATCCCAAATGGTATCATCGATAGAGCATAAAAATGCTCTCATTCTAACTTTCCAGAATGCATAATTATTTCCATAAAAAAATGGTGGAACATTGAGTGATTGAGACTGGTCCATCTCAACAAGGGTTAAGGAACACACTTAGGTATTTAAACCACAACAAGTGTACCCGCTCTGATACCAATTGAAAGCTCGAAAATGTGTTGAAAACACACGAGCGGTTTAGACCCCCAAATTAAAATTACGGCTTGGTTGATTTTACACTAACTTAAAGATAAGTGCGGAATAGTGTAAACACAAGCGTATAAATGAAACAGCTACTCTAATCCATATTTAAAGCAACACAGCAGTAAAAATGAAATGAACAAGAGTAGGGAAGAAAGATGCAAACACAGATAACACCGAGACATGTTATCGAAGAGGAAACCGAAGACCTCGGCGTAAAACCTCTCCGCCGCCCTCCAAGCGGAAATCGATCCACTAGACAATCAGTTGGGATACATGGGTTAGAAAAAGACCCTCCAAGCCTAGTCTACCCGCTGTACCTAAGCCCTCCAAGCTCCTACTCCAACAAGGCTTCTCGGAACCGTGTCTTGTCCTAGTTATCCGGATCCTGCAACAAGCTCCATGTTGCATCTGCCATTCAAGGCTTCTTCCAATGCTTCCCAGCAGCACCAAAACATCACACAGCACTCTCGGTGTGGTAAGTGTTTGGGCTATCAACCTCTCAAAGATATGGATAATGGAGAGGGAAGGGTTGAGGAGATACCACAAGCAATTGTATAGAGAAAGGTGGGGAAGACAATCTCTAATTACCAATGTGTTTGGCTAGGGTTTTCTCTCTGAAGCATCCCTCAACAATTGTGGGTAATGATGGTATATATAGGATAGGTGCAAAAGGTGTGACTCAAAAAGTACAGGCTGGCAGAACAGATTGCCTCGCGGGTGTCTCGCGGGAAGGCCTTACCCGCGAGATACTCGTGAGACATAACTGTCTCCACCTAGCCTGACTCTTCACATTCCAGCATGTGCCTGGCACATGATTCACTTCGCGGGATGCTAGGTCGCAAGACACCCGCGAGAATCCTTCATTTTTCAAATGCCTGAGTCTTCAAACACTCTCTTTATCACACAACCCTTACAACAAGTCCCACAACAAATACAGGGTTTAAACGATTGAACATAATTATAATCAAATTTGGCACGGAATAAAAGCCAACAAAAACACAGTTGTAAATTACAACTTTACAATACAGTCCCATGAGAATCACGGAAGCCACTACTCAACTGAGTTAAAAGTACTGACAAGTTGAGCTTATGATAGTTCCTTAGAAAGTGGTGCTAAAGGAGTTATTATGAGAGATTATAGGCAATTACTTCAACTCTAAGTCAATTATTAGCTTAGAAGCTCTACCTATCAAAAGACTCAAAACAGATCAACTATTCATTCTTGAAAACGATGATGATTTTTTTTGGGAGAAAAAATCTCCTTATTAATTAAACTGATTGGGGGATCATCTCCTAATCTTATCATTAGGAGATTAGTTATAAAGGATATGTCTAGAGATAAAATTCTTGTTAACAGGCTTACGCGGTGGCAACGACTCTCCTAATTAGCCTGAAAAGCAAAATAAAATTGTAAAAGACTGTCCTTGTCAATTTGGCCTCGACAATGATTATTATTATTATTATTATTATTTTATTTTGATAATTCAATAATGTTAGGTTCTAAAGACTTAAGATTTATGTATTTAGAACTCTAATGTGTAATGTTGGCAAATTATGATCAAAACAGGTTGTTTAGTCTTGTTTAGACTTGCTCAAAGTTGTGTCTTTTATGTAAAGTTGGAATTGAGAGGCTGTAAAAATATTTGTTACTTTCGGACTAGCTCGATCGATCGATCGAAAGTCAGCCAGATTGTTTTTTCTGCAGAATTTCCAACTCTGCCCTAACTCTTAAAACATTTAGGATTTTATGTTTTTGCCCTAAGTAAATAAGGCAGACCCTAGCCACGTTTTAGATGTTGCTCTTGTTGCTCATATTTGCGGTTTTGTGTGAATTTCTTGTGAGATCCTTGAGAAATTTTTCCTTTACACAAAACTTAGGATTTTCAAGAAGAAGATGTTATCTGTACCTTGATGATCAACTCAATTGCTACCATTGGAGCTTAAAGAAAAACAAGCGGGGGTGCTTGTATTTGCTGAAGAATCCAAGAAAGAAGGAGTCTGTGGATTCAGAGCTTGCACGTGGTCGTGTCAGTAAGTTCTACTAGTGGGTAGCAATAAGAAGTCGAGCGTGAGGGCTTGTAAGTCTTATTGTATGAACTTCGATTCTTTCATATAGTGAATTCAAGTTTACCTTGAGGATAGCTGGGTTAAATTCTCCTCAGGTTTTTTACCGGTTTGGTTTTCCTGGTGATCATATTTTTGTGTTCTTTATATTTTCGCTGCTTTATATGCTTGATATAATTATATGATTGTGTTGACCTAGAATTATATAATTTGACTAAGTTAATCACTTGGGTAATTCTCTAAGTTAATCCAATTGTTGTTTTAAGGGGTCTAAAAACCTAACAAGTGGTATCAGAGCAGGTAGCTCTTTTGTTTTAGATCTTTTGATTTAAGAGCTAATCCTTGACCCCTGTTGTCATGGATAATTTGAAGTGTCTTTCTGATCATGTTTCCGCTCATGCTTCTGTTGATTTTATTAATGCCTGTGAAACTCTCCGTAAGGAATTATTGAAATCTTTGAAAATTGCTAAGAAATTTAAAGAAGAGTTAAAATTGGCTAATCTTGAAAAAGAGGAATTGCTTGTTAGATTAGATGAATCTAATAAAAAGAATGAATTTTTGAGAAATCAAATTTTCTCTCAAGATGAGAAGATGAAAAGCTTGGAACAAGAATTAGTTGAATTTAAATCTAAAATTGAAATTTTGACTAGTACCAAGCTTGCTGTTGATAACAGAAGTCTTTTTATTTCTTTTAAGCCTAAAACCGAGAAAGTTTATATCCCTCTTTTCAGGAAGAATAATAAAGAAAAGGCTTATTTTACTAGGTTAGACAAAGGTAAAAGTTCTGATGTAGACGCTGAAGTTTCTAAACCTATGTCTAAACCTATGTTAGAGAGCATAATAAATATGTTTTTGTGCCTACCTGTCACCTTTGTGGTGTTGTCGGTCATATTAGTCCAAATTACTCTTTGTTGAGGCAAAAACCAAAATCTGAGGCTAGATTTGCTGTTAGGAATATTGATGTTCCTAAATTTGTTCATGTTTGTCACTTTTGTGGTGTCTCCGGTCACATTCGTCCTAATTGTCATAAATTGAAATTTAAGCATTTTTTATGTGAATCTAGGATATGTGATGATATTTCTCCTGCCTTAAGTCCAAATAAATTTTTCATATGCTTTTGAAAAATTTAAGCTTGTTGGCTTGTGAAAGGAATTTGCAGGATTTCAGTCTTTCTCAAAAGATTGGTGTAATCTTTCAAATACGCCTCTGCTTCCCATGGATTTTCACCTACAAAGCCGAAGACACGTGTTATATGGGTGAGAAAAGATTCTCTAAGGTGAGTGTTGCTGACTTGTTCCTGTTTTAATTCTGTCAATTGTTTGTGGACATGTTTTGTTTCTGTTTTTGGTTGTTTTGTTTTTTAGGTTGTTTTTTTTTATTTAAAAATTAAAAATCCAAAAACATTGAAAATTTTTTAAAAAGACAAAAATAATTTATTTTGAGTCTTGTTTTATTTTTTTTAAGGATTACATGAATTATGATATTTCTCTCTTGATTTAGAACATGCTTGACAGTGTGGAGAAACTTGAATAACCTGTGTTATATAAGTGCTAAGCTATTTCTGTTTTTGTGTGAGTATGTACTAGTTTGTACATATACTCAAGGGTTAATTAAGAAATTGATATTTCTTATTTGTGTACCCTCTATAGCTAAGTTAAGCACTGTTATGCATTGCTTTTGCATTGTTCATTTAACATAATATGTGCTTTTTGTTTTTTGTCATAAAATTTTTTAAAACCAAAAAGATTTTTGTGTTTTACATTATTTTTCTTGGATTTGAAATCAAAGATTGACCATATTATCTTTACATAACATGTTTATGAACCTTGTTTAGCTTTGATGAGTTTATTTCATGCATTTTACTAGTTTGAGTTTTGTAGTGCATGTTGTGTGGGAAAGATGGTTATAGTTTTTAATCACTTTGTCTTGGTCTTGAAGTCACATGTATTTGACTGACGGACTTGAACCTTTTGAGAAAGGTATAAATAACCATCTCACCACTGTTCACTAGCTAATCATGAACAACTTAGTGCATATCGTAAGATTTTGTGCTCGAGAAAGTGCAGCATATGCATAAAAAGAACATAAAGTGTAGCCTTGGATTAATTGCTTAAAATTAGTGTGTACATTATTGGGCTTAAAGCTAAAGCAAATAAATAAAATTGGTGTGTGCATTATCTCGACTATTTTAATAAGTTTCTGAACAACTAAAATTGGTGTGTATATTATGAGGCAAATCAAGAAACTTACATGATTGTAAGCTTATGATCTAAGAGACGTGAGAGTTATATAATGTAACTCTTTAGGTGATAGTCTCTTTCAAATTTTATGTGATTAATTTTGTAGATTTTGTGTTTGATTTCTATTCACATATCACCTCACATGTATCTCAAGTTTTTGCTAGTTGCACACCATACACAAATTACACTTTGCTAAACTTGGTACATGATATTGTGTGTGAATTTGTTTTGGCCATCCAAGATTAAAAGTTCCTTGATTTTGATGCAAAATATGTTCAGTTTTAAAGTTTTTGACCAAAATTTTTATGCATCATTTGTGTTTAGGATTCACATGCATTGCATTGATTTCTGTATCCATCTTGCAATTTTGCAGTCATAGCTCTCATTGTTTTCACACATAACTTGCATACACTTTGCTAAATTGGGTACTCAACTTGATTTAAAAATTGATTAATTAATTTTTGAGTCCTTTGTATATTTTAGTATATGCTATTTTTCTGTGTAAAAAATATTTTTCTTAAGAGGAATGATAGATAATCAATGTGCAAATATTTTTCTCTACTCGTGCAACTATTTATGGGTCACATAGTGTCAAGTTTGCATTTATTGAAAGAAAGAATAGTTTTTTATGTGTATCCTCACCTTATCAACTTAGTTTTTAAGTTTGGTTTATGTGTTTTTTTTTTTTCCCACCCCCTAATTTTTCCCTTAACTTGTTTTTCCCAAAACTTGTTTTGTTTTTCCTATTTTTATAGGGGAAGAAGCTTGTTTTTAACTTTTGTTGTTCTTAAGGGGAGTTGTCTCTATTGTATATAGAGTTGAATTGCTTTTTGTTCCCTTGGTTCTCTTTTTTCTCTTCTGTTTACTGTCACTCTACTCTTTGTTTGAGCTGTCTTTATCAATCCATCACAAAAAGGGGAAGTAGAGTTTTGTCACTTGTAGAGGAGATTTTGTAGTTAGAGGGAGTTTCCTTTTGTTCTTGAGGAGCTAGTGGTGATATTAGATTGTATCTAGGCGCTTCACTGTGTATACTTTCATTTTATATCATTTTTGGGCTATTCATGTTAGGGAGAGATACATTTATTCTATTATATGATTCTTGATTCTTTGTGTTCACTGTTTATTGATTTATATTTATGAGTTGTTCATTGATATATGTCTTTATTTTGTTTTGTGTGAAAAATACAAGAATGCTTTGTTTAAAGGGGAGTTGTTGTATCTAACTTAGGGGGAGAGTTAGTTTACATACTTGTTGATTTACTGTTTTTTTTGTCACACATGCGTTTATGCGTTTGTTGAGTGTTTCAGGAATATACAGGTTGATTCAATTGAGCTGCTGTCTACACTTGCAACTGATGAATAGTAGTTAGGATTGAATTTGTTGTTATGAGCATTATTTTTGGAAAGGGCTTTTATTTGTAAACTTTGAGCTTTTAATTTGTGTTTTGTCATGGATTGCCAAAGGGGGAGTTTGTTAAGTTCTAAAGACTTAGGATTTATGTATTTAGAACTCTAATGTGTAATGTTGGTAAACCATGATCAAAATAGGTTGTTTAGTCTTGTTTAGGCTTGCTCAAAGTTGTGTCTTTTATGTAAAGTTGGAATTGAGAGGCTGTAGAAGTATTTGTTACTTTCAGCTTGGCTCGATCGATCGAAGTTTAGACTTGATCGATCAAAAGTCGATCAGATTGTTTTTTCTGTAGAATTTCCAACTCAGCCCTAACTCCTAAAACGTTTAGGGCTTTATGTTTTTGCCATAGGTATATAAGACAAACCTTACCCATGTTTTAGAGGTTGCTCTTGTTGCTCATATTTACGGTTTTGTGTGAATCTCTTGTGAGATCCTTGAGGAGTTTTTCCTTTACACAAAGTTTAGGGTTTTCAAGGAGAAGATGTTATCTGCACCTTAATGATCAACTCAGTTACTGCCATTGGAGCTTAAAGAAAAACAAGCGGAGGTGCTTGTATTTGCTAGAAAATCTAAGAAAAAAGGAATTTGTGGATTCAGAGCTTGCATGTGGTCGTGTCAATAAATTCTACTGGTGGGTAGCAATAAGAAGTCGAGTGTGGGGGCTTGTAAGTCTTATTGTATGAACTTCAATTCTTTCATATAGTGGATTCAAATTTACCTTGAGGATAACTAGGTTAAATCCTCCCAAGATTTTTTATTGGTTTGGTTTTCTTGGGTGATCATATCTTTATGTTCTTTATATTTCCGTTGCTTTATATGCTTGATATGATTATATGATTGTGTTGAACTAGAATTGCATAATTTGACTAAGTTAATCACTTGGCTAATTCTCTAGGTTAATCCAATTGTTATTTTAAGGGATCTAAAATCCTAACAAATAGTTACAACATGAGAGCGGGGGCTTTTGAATCATAGATGGTTCTATTAAAAATATTAGAATATACAGAATCAGATGAGTTATAAAGTTCTTCACTCTATAAAATAATTACTTGGGTATCCTTCTTGAGGAAAAAAATTGCAATGAATTACTATATGCCATGTCAAGTTCAAGTAGACTCAAATGATGTGGGAACTTATCTTTATCGCTTTTATTTTACTCATCAGTTGCTTTCGTATTTGGCATTCCACGCGGAACAAAATTAACAAATTAGTAACAAGGAAAAAAATTTTTTTTTTTTGGTTGAGAAAAATTAACAAGGAATTGGTGTGTCATGAATGATGCATGAGTGATATTTCCAAAAGTTTAAATCTGAATACTAACTATCGCTTTTACACCAAAAAAAAAAAATAATAATAATAATAAAATAAAAAAATAATAAAAAATTTAAAAAATATGATAAATGTCTTGAAGCAAATTACCAAACACCATAAGATTAAATTCCATTGTTTGTGGTGAAGGACAAAGAGTATGAATATTTGGTCGTCTGTTTTATTTAATTTTCTTGCCATATCTATAAGCTAAATTGTGCTAAGAAACTTCTTTTCTTGGCATGTGGTATATTTTTAGGTCATGAATTTTTTAGTACTCAGTTGTGGAAAATTGAAATAATAAGTTGAGGCATCATATAATTTTTCATAACTTTTTTGGCAAAAATACACTTTTAGTCCCTACATTTTAGGCCGATTCTTGATTTGGTCTCTAAATTGATTTTGCTCTTAAGTCAATTCCTAATTTTAGAAAGTTGATTCTATTTTGGTTCCTACCGTCAACCTAGTAATAGAAAAATCAGACGTCGCAGGTAGAGTGTATTGTTGGCATGTTAGATGCTGATGTGGTTAATAAAATAATAAAAAAATATTTTATTTGACATTTTTTAAATGCCACATCAGCTCTGAATTTAAAAAAAAAAATCCACGTTAGTATTTTCTCAATTAAAATATTTTTTTTTCAATTTTAAAGATTGAGAAAAACGTTTATAGCAACTTTCTCAAATATTCTTAAACTTTCTTGGCAAACAAACACATCACAAATTTTAAATATATCAATTTTTAGACACAAAATTAAAAAAAAATAAAAATTGAAAACCCCCACAAACCCAAAACAAAATCCAAACTCACAAATGATTCATAACTCTCTTGAGCTCTCTCTCTCTCTTCAAAAGCAAGTTCAGATCTCTCTCTCTAACTCACCATCTCCCTTTTCTTCTTTTACTAGTGGTGGAGGTGGAGTCATCCCACGATGAGGGAGTAGTGACAGACGGTGTCGTAGTCATCCTGCGCCTTTGTTGGGTGGGAGCCGAGTTGTGCTCACTGACATTAAGACTCTCTTTCCTGGGCTCATAAACAACGTTGAAGCTAATAGGCTTGGAGATTGAGTTGAAGTGAGGCAACTCGTTTGGGTATCGGATGAGTCTTCTAGCGAGTTTGATGGGTTCAACTTCAACTTCACGTCAGCATATAACATACCAACAGTGCCCTCTGTCTGCCACGTCTAATTTTTCTATTACTAGGTTGATGGCAGGGACCAAAACAAAACCGATTTTTTTTGAAATTAGTGACTAACATAGGAGCAAAATAAATTTAGGGATCAAATCGAAAATCAGACCAAAATATAGGGACCAAAAGTGTATTTTCACCAACTCTTTTTTACTTGGCAAAGTGATTAAAGTGATACTAGACAATTACTTTTTCTTTTTCTTTTTCTTTTTTTAGAAAAAAGGAAAGCGAAATATTTGTGAGGGGTCTGAGGACTAAGGAGCATTGGATTAGGGAGTAGATTGCTTAGTCTAAATCCAAAGAGATAGATGTGCTCTGAGGGTTTTACCCACCCGGGGATGGAAGTAGAATTAAGACAATTGACGTCTTGTGATGTTCTAGGGTAAGGAGAAGGCGTAGCGACGAAGGCAAGGAAGAAAGGAGGAAGTTTCCCAGAAGGAACACTTTTCTTCTCCACATTGAATGCCCTGCACTAACCTTATCAGCTACATTAATGAGAAAATGACCCCTAAAGAGTAACTTCACAGCTAGCAGCCCTTTCCACCACTTTCAGCAGAGTTTTGATGGGACAAGTATCCAAAATGTCGAAGTTTTCTTTGTCGCTAGTGAAAGTTTGGGTCTCCAAACTTCTCCTAGGCTGAGGAAGAGTCTGTCCCTTCACTTTGAAGGCTAGTTAGTCCCTATTAGCAACCTCTTGGTCGCTACAGGCTACTAGGTTTTTGTCTTTTAGGGGTCCTGGGAAACACTTTCTTCTCTTCTGTAAAAATGGATGAGATTACCATGGGATGGAATAAGTTGTCTTTACAGGGACCGGAGGGTGATAAGTTCAATCTCCGATCTGATATGGGATCAAAGGAACATATTCTGGTTGCAAAATTTCTCACGAAACAGGTTCTTAATGTTGATGCAATAGCTCGAAATTTCTCTCAACTGTGGTGCACCCGGAGTGGTTTCAAGATAAAGGACCAAGGAAACCATTGTGTTCTTTTTATCTTTGAGAACAAGCTGGACTGTGACAGAATCTTTCTTTCTCAACCCTGGAGTTTTGATAAATTCCTGGTGGCTTTTCAAAGGTACGATAATAGCACTCACGTGCGAAACCTGGACTTCGGGAGAGTCCCTTTCTGGGTGCAAATATATGATATCCCGCTCTGCTTTATGAATAAAACGGTGGCTGAAGGATTATGCTCAGGTATAGGTGAAGTCTGTCCTTCTGATTTTACAATAATCGAAGGGGGCGATCATCTGCGTGTCAGAGTTATCCTTGATACATCTAAACCTCTTTGTCGAGGGCACAAAATCACCCTTGAAGATGGAACCACGGGGTGGGTTTCTTTCAAATATGAAAGGCTGCCCAGTATCTGTTACTGGTGTGGATGCTTAACTCATGGGGACAAAGATTGTGAACTATGGATCAACAGCGAAGGCGGGCTCACAGCTAAGGATCAGAATTACGAAGCTTGGTTACGAGCTTCTCTATCGAACCAAATTAGAAAGTCTACCATTGTAGTCCCGGGTTTCTTCCAACAGAAAAAAGTGTCAAAGGTCTCTCAAGTTCCTGAAAGCACAGACCTTGCAAAGCCTATTCAAACTCCCTCACCGGAGAACGGAGCTCTGATGGGATCTCTGGACAAGGTAAATCCGGACTCTCTGCCCCAAGATTTTTCTAATGATGCTCCTTACCAAAATTGCAGGGATTTGGATGATCCTCCGCCAGGATTTGGGGATCATATCAATGCTGAAGTAAACTTTACGCAAACTCTGCAAGAGATCAATTCAGAGCTGAATAAGTTTGACGGGATGGAAGGCGTGGATGAGAACTCAGAATTCTTACTAAATAAGGAGTCTAGTTTCTCAGCAAAGCCTGTTATTGAGGCTACTTACATTAGAAGGACAATTCTGCCCTTAGTCACGGGTGTAGCTCCATCACATGTTGACAGGTCAGAACGGTCCCCTCTTGTGGACCTCTCAAACTCATCATACTCTCCCACGTGTACCCCTCTCCCACCAAAACCCTCTTGGACCATGTTAACCGTATACCTTATGTATTAGAGGAAAAATTAGAGGTTTCCTTGGGGAAAAAAAGGGCTACTCCGTCTAGGAAAAATCAACAAGGAGGAAAAAAAAAACAAAACGGGTTTCTCAGGTTGAAAAAGAAAACGTAGTCATATTGGTGGAGGCTAGTTCCCAGCCCCGCCAAGAACAATGAATCTCATTTGTTGGAACTATGGGGGGCTTGGGAACCGGCAGACAGTTTAGGAGCTTGGAGATTTAGTCCGGGCGCAAGATCCCTCAGTCATGTTCTTAGCCGAACATGGCTAGAAGAAGCTAGGCTAAGCAATATTTATGGTTCTCTTCAGTTTGGCCATTACCATGGAGTGTCAAGAATTACTCGTGGGGGTGGCTTAGCTCTTTTTTGGAAGATTGGATTAACTTTAGATGTGGAATCCTCATCTCCAAACCATATTGATGTGGTGATTAACAAAGGAAAAGACAATGCATGGCGTTTTATAGGAGTTTATGGAGTACCAGAAATGCAACTCAGATCAGTTACTTGGGACTTAATTCGCTCTCTTCACAGACGTGGTACCTTGCCATGGCTATGCGGAGGCGATTTTAATGAAATTTTGAAATCACATGAGAAGAGGGGTGGCAGATTGCGACCCTATGGATAGATGGAGCAGTTTCGTGACGTATTGGATGAATGTAATTTGTTGGACCTCGGATTTTTAGGAAATAAGTTCACTTGGTCAAGGTCTTATCCTAATGGTGGTATGGTTTGGGAGCGGCTGGATCGGGCAGTGTGCATGGCAGAATGGTATGACTTATTTCCATCTTTAAGTGTTCAAACTTTAACTTGTGTGTCCTTGGATCACAACCCAATTTGCATTCGATTGAAGGAGATTGAATTCAAAACTTTGAGACCGTGGCGGTTTGAACAGATGTGGCTTAAGGACTCAGGCTGCAAGGAGACAGTGGAGCGGACCTGGGACAGATCGGTCACGGGTTCTCCTGTGGAAGTAGTAGTTGCAAAATTAGACGCTTGTCAGTAGAGTCTTTCGCAATGGAGTAAGCACTCCTTTTGCCATGTGAGATGTGAAATTTCAGAGAAAATGAAGTTGCTAAAACTGGCTGAACGTGAAGCAACTCAGGGAAAAAACGTGGAGAAGTTCCTTAAGCTTAAATCGAATATAGCAGACCTCCTTCATCTGGATGAAAAAATGTGGCAGCAGCGGAGTAAGGAGCATTGGATGATTTCCGGAGACCGCAACTCAAAATACTTCCATACTAAAGCTTCGCAACGCTTCCGCCGTAACAAAATCGTAGAGCTCTGAAATTCTGATGGGGTGTTGGTTTCAGGTGAAGGTAACCTCTCGGGTATGGTTCATGACTATTACAAAAATCTGTTCCTCTCCTCAATGCCGACGGAAGTAGATGACGTTGTTCAGTCCATTAATTCTGTTGTAACTGAGGATATGAATAACAGCCTGACTAGCCTTTTTTCTCGGGTGGAGATTGAGTCTGCTCTGAATCAAATGGCTCCCCTTAAAGCCCCCGGTCCCAATGGAATGCCTCCCATTTTTTATCAAAAATTTTGGAGTGATATCGGCGACGACGTTGTGGAGGCGGTGCTGTTTTGCCTTAACTCAGGTAGTCTCATCTCAGGTCTGAACCATACTTTTATTTCTCTTATTCCTAAAGTTAAAAATCCTGAGTTTGTCACTGTATTTCAACCCATTGCTCTTTGTAATATCTTATATAAGCTTATATCAAAAGTGTTGGCAAATAGGTTAAAGAAAGTCTTACCGTATATTATCTCAGAATCTCAGAGTGCCTTTCAATCCGATAAGGCTATTTCTGACAACATTTTAGTGGCTTTTGAGTCTCTCCATCATTTGAAGTGGAAGAAAAGGGGTAAAGTGGGGCACCTAGCTCTAAAGTTGGATATGAGTAAAGCGTATGACAGATTGGAGTGGGGGTTTCTCAAAAAGGTGATGGAAAAAATGGGCTTTCATAGTAGGTGGGTTGGTTGGATTATGAACTGCGTTCAATCAGTGACTTACTCAGTCTTGATAAATGAGGCGCCTACCGATACCTTTACCCCAACTAGAGGTATTCGTCAGGGGGACCCTCTCTCCCCCTACCTTTTCCTTCTTTGTTCTGAAGGTTTAAACAGCCTCTTGGAACAAGCGGTGGTGTCTAAGCACCTTGAGGGGTTCTCCCTTTGTAAAAATGGACCAAAAATATCTCACCTTTTGTTCGCCGACGATAGTCTCCTTTTATGCCGTGCCAAAGTGGAAGATGTGTCAAAAATCCTTGAGATCCTTGGGAAGTATGAGAAAGCTTCTGGGCAGAAAATAAATGCAAACAAAACCATGATTTTCTTTGGCAGTAATGTGACTGAGTTGGCCAAACATCAAGTGCAAAATCTATTGGGTGTTTCAGAAATAAAGGAATATAAGAAATACTTGGGTTTGCCTGCGGTTGTAGGGAGAAACAAAAGAGCAAGTCTAAATCATATAAAAGACCGCATGTGGGGTAAGCTTCAAGGTTGGAAAGGAAAACTTCTATCTCAAGTCGGGAAGGAAGTTTTGCTCAAAGCTGTGGTCCAGGCCATTCCAACTTTTGCCATGAGTTGCTTTCATCTTCCGGTTGGCCTTTGTCAAGATATCGAGATGCTTGTTCGTAGATTTTGGTGCGGTCAAAGAGGGGATCATCGCAAAATTCATTGGATGAAATGGGAAGTGTTATGTAAATCCAGAGAAGAGGGCGGTATGGGTTTTAAAGATTTATGCAAGTTCAATGAGGCATTGTTGGCTAAACAAGTGTGGAGGTTGGTTCATGATAGGAACTCACTGTTTTATAAGGTGTTTAAAGCCAAGTATTTTCCTCATGGGTCCATTTTTGAAGCTACTGCATCTTCGGGGTCCTATGCATGGCAAAGCATTATGAAATCAAGACATCTGATTAGAGCTTGAGCAAGATGGAGAATAGGAGATGGGCAGCATATTAGAATTTTCTCTGATAAGTGGTTGCCTTACGGTGATGGAGCTATTTCTTCCTCATCCGGTGTGCTCCATTCAGAAGCTACTGTTTCTGAACTCATTAATCAGTCATCGGGTTGGTGGAATACCCAATTGATTGATCGCTGCTTTCACCCTCCTGATGCAACTCGGATTAAAGCTCTTCCTCTCTGCTCAACTCCACAGCTCGATGTGTTATTTTGACCTCTTGAATAGTCAGGGAAGTATTCAATTAAAACGGGGTACAAAGTGTTGTGTGATTCCCAGGATTTTGCGGAATATTCGTCTCAAGCCAGCACTGATGATAGGAGTTTCTGGAAGAAGCTTTGGAAAATTCAGGTATTGGGTAAAATTAAACACTTCCTTTGGAAGGCTTGTATAAACTCCTTAGCAACAAAAGAGAACTTGCTTAAATGCAAAATTCTCACTGAAACAGCCTGTACCAGGTGCTCAAGTGCCTTTGAAGATGTCCTCCACTCATTATAGAGTTGTATTGGTCTCAAGGAGGTATGGGAGAAGGATTTTGGCTGGATTTTCAGGACTGGGTTGGTCTTTACTTCATTTAGGATGCTGGTTGAACTTGTCTTCACAAAACCGGAGAAAGTAGCTCTGTTTGCTACAATTGCATGGTCTGTTTGGTATCACAGAAACAAGACCAGATTAAATGAAAACACCAGGCTGTTGGATCAAATCGCAGATTTTGCGCGCGAATATCTCCGTGGTTGTAAGTCTCTGTTTTATAAGTCCCCCCCTCTGTTCGTAAAGCTTCCCTTAGGAGATGGAGTCCGCCAGCACGAGAAAGTTGGAAGATTAATTTCGACGGGGCTATGTTTAATGAATCTGATGAAGCTGGGATTAGGGTGATTGCTCGCAATTCTAAAGGCGAGGTGAAGGCCGCTTTGGTGGAAAAGATAGAAAAGCCACCATCAGTGGATGTTTTGGAGTTGCTGGCTGCTCGTAGAGCTTCACTTTTTACTCAAGAACTTAGTCTTGATAGGGTTATTCTCGAAGGGGACTCAGAGCAAGTGATGAGAGCCCTCCAATGGGGCGGTTGGGACTTTGCTTCGGGTGGTCATCTTATCCGAGACATTTTTCGTATTGTAAACTCCTTTGTGAGTACATCTTTCTCTCATGTTTGTAGGCCGGGTAATGCGGTTGCTCATGCCCTAGCCCAGAGAGCGAGACTTAGTTTTCCTATCTCTGTCTGGTGGGAGTCCTATCCAAATGAC
Source organism: Quercus gilva (assembly GCA_023621385.1). NCBI lineage: Eukaryota > Viridiplantae > Streptophyta > Magnoliopsida > Fagales > Fagaceae > Quercus > Quercus gilva. The sequence goes on along the minus strand of CM042473.1, from coordinate 49,717,484 downwards.
ATTGCATCTTTTGTATTTGCTGATTTTCAGTCTTTGATTAATTAAAGTTATTAGTTCTTTCTCAAAAAAAGAAAAGGAATGCCAGGAGGCATACAGATGGCGGGCCAAGATGCAAAGAAGGGAGATATAAAAGGAAGGGAGTCTCCCAAAAATAGGGATGGACATTTTTTTTAATGAAATAGAAAAATGAGAAAGTGAACAGTGCATTATCTGGTATAGAACTTAAACATTATATATAAGAAACTAATCCTTGGACCTGCCCGAAGAGAGCTTTTTTTCTCATTCTCTACTTATGTTATTCCTTTCTATTATCCTAGGCTCTTCGGTCTTAGACTTGAACCTTGTTTAGAATTGCACTTGAAATATTTTCCCACTCTCTAAAGAAATTCTATTATTCGGGCTTGGTTTGAAGGACAAGGTACCATCGTTCTTGGTGGGCTTGGGCCTTTATTTTCTGAGTACTTACAATATTATTAAAATAATTAAGATAATTCAAATTAACCACTTTAATAAATGGATTTTACTAATGTCTGTCCTTATGGTGTATATTAGTAAATTATTTTGGAAATTTTTTACTAGAAAATGAAAAAGTGACTAACTTTTTTGACAATTTTTTCAATTTTCTATAAAAATTTTCCTAAAATGAGTAATTGATGTATGCACTAAGGGGATTTTTATTTTTTTATTATTGGGGGCAGCTTAGTAATTTTGATATTGGGGTTAGCAATATATATATATATATATATACCTTATGGCAAAAACCCTAGCCACCGTAAAAATACATTTGTGGTCTTATAGATTAGAAGTGGAAGTCTTATAGATTAGAAAGGCTAGGGAGAAGGCTGTGTAGGTTTATTTAAAAAAAAAAAAAAAAAAAAAAAAAAAAAAAAAAACCTTGATTTTCTATTCGTTTAAGAAGTAGAAATCGTATTGGTTAAGCTTTACCACATTAGGGTGTCTGTGGAAATATTTTACAATTGGAGATAAAATTTTAGAGGGAAGTTTTTAGTTCATAAGCATGTAATGTAAATAAACTTTCTCCTAATTGGTTTTATTTTGCTTATATTACTGTATTTTAGCTATTGAATATTGTTTTATAATTGTTTTAGCTACATTGATCTAAAGTAAAGAATAAAGAACCATCATAAATGTTTTTTATTAATATATATATGATTTTATATATGTATTTTGAATGGGATAAATATTTATTTGAACTATGATTTTGCATAATCTGACTATGCTTTGACTCTGATACCCAATTAATGAGGGTTATTCATTGGTACCAAAACTATCTTTATCTAGGGCATCACGAGCCTATCTTGTTTCTAGACCTAGATAATGGGGGATATACATTAGTATGAAACTAGTTTTATATGAATCTGATTCCTAGTCACGGGAATATAGCGTAACCATAGTTATATATATATATATATATATTTATACACACACACACACACACACAAATAAAAGATTGTTAAGAATATGAATATGTTTGAACTTATGAATTATTTCAAGTCTATGAAATTTCTTATGTTTTTGGAACCCATTGTAAATTATAGCTTTTGATATATGGAAAATTGATTATCTTCTAATCAATCTATGATATATTTTTAAGAATAAAATATTTGACCAATGTGCAATTTACTATTTGTTAGGACATATGTGATTTAATGTTAGGAACATATGTTAATACAGAATTGGCTAATCCTTTGACGAAACACACTTTACTTGTAATTAGGTAGATCTAGGATGTGTTTAATGTTGCAAGGAACAAGGTTTCAAGAGTTGATTTCCAATCTGTGAATACATATTTGGGCTTTCTTTTCTCATAGCCCTAAACATATATAAGGATTGTTTTAAAGGCTGTCAAAGGTGGCGCAAGTGTGAAGCAAAGTTGTGTTCATGCAAACTGTGATTGGAGACAAAATTTGCCCTAGTTCATCTTTCTCTTCAAGAAGCTACTGTGTTTGTACACCGTAGGGTTTTGTAACTAAAGAGTTTCATGATCTTCATCATGTGATGAACTGAAGAACTTTGCAGCCAACATTTTTCTCAAGTTGGTGAGTAAGTCGCGTACTGGGATTCATGCATCAAATTGGTTAGTTACGTACTGGGAGCCGTGCATTGAAAAAGAGAGATTGTCACTACAAAACAAGTCAAATTGGGTATTGGGGTAAGGATTCAATTGTAGGTTGGTATAAAGTACTGAGATTCCTTTACTTGTAACCGCTTGTTGTGATAATAGTTCTCGGGAGTGGTGATCTTAAAATCATCCGGTGGGGTTTTTGTCGTGTAGGTTTTCCCCATTTGTAAACAAATTACTGTGTCAATTTAATTTCCACGCGTATTACATGAAAATTTAATTTATTAATTAACTTGGCTAATTAATTTGTTAATTCATCATAAGGGGTTAATACATTCTTGGCCGATCAAGTAGTATCAGAGCAGGCACACTCTGATTAGGTTTTAATCTATGTGATCCATTGACCTCTGTTTGTCATGGATAGAGGATAGTCTCTTATTATACCTCATTTATTTGATGGCACTAACTATGCATACTGGAAAGTACGCATGAGAGCTTTCTTGCAGTCATTAGATGAAAAGGTGTGGTAAGTTGTGGAGATAGGCTTGACCAAGCCTACAAAAATGCCGGCCTACTGGGATGATGCTAAGATCAAGGTGGCAAACTTCAACTGCAGGGCATTGAATGCTTTATTTAGTGTAGTCATGAATGAGGAGCTCAAGAAGATATCATCTACTGAAACTGTTAAGGAAGCATTGATTATTCTCCAAACAACCTATGAAGGAACCAAGGTTGTCAAGGATTCAAAGCTTCAAAGGCTTACTACGAGCTTTGAAGAGATTAAGATGGAGGATGATGAGTCATTCGATGAGTTCTATGCCAAACTCAAGGACATAGCAAACTTAGCTTTTAATCTTGAGGAAACCATTTCCAAACCGAAGATTGTTAAAAAGGTGCTTAGATCTCTACTTGAGAGATTTCATGCCAAGATCACCGCAATTGAGGAATTGAAGGATATTGACAAAATTCCTTTGACAGAGCTGGTCGGCAATCTGCAGACCTATAAGTTGGGTTTGACAAGGATAGCGAAATCAAGCAAAAGTAAGAGCAGTGACACTGATGAGTCTTCAGATGATGAAGATTCTAAGATGAAATCCTATATCACCTGGTAATTCAAAAAGTTTATGAAGAATGCCAATGCTAAAGGATTTGACAAAGACCGCAAGCAGTCCAGTTCGTCTCAATTCACGAATCAAGACAAAGGAAAGAAGGATGCTAGGGATGATGGTCAGTACACTGTTCCCTCAGGACTAAAATGCTTTGGATGTCAAGGCTTCGAACACATGAAACAAAAGTGCCCTACATCTTTGGGAAAAGCAAGGCACTTGCTGCTACCTTGAGCGACATTGACCCTGAAGATGACTCTGACAATGAGGATGATGGAATCCTAAATGCCTTTACTGCCACTGTAAATCCTACTAAAGGGATTGTTGAAGATATGAATGAAGAAGAGGAATTGGTCGAGTCTAAGTTTGAAAAGATAGATGAACAAGATGACATCCACACAACCTATGCAAAATTATATAAGGTCTTGGAAAAGCATAAGAAGTTGTATATGTTGGCCACCAAGAAGCTTAGTGAAGTGGAGCTTGAATGAGAAGAAATTTCCACAAAGTTTGATAAAGCCAATCAGACCATTAGAGCACTAAAATTTGAGAGTAATTTCTTGGTTGAGAAGACCAAGAAGCTTGAGACATAACTGTTCTAAGTCAGAGCTCAGTTGGAAAGGACTTCAAGTGCAAAGCCTTATGAGATGCTTAATTTTCAGAAATTTTCTTCTAATCGAACCGGTTTAGGGTATGATTTCTCTTCTCCTAGTTTGCTACTTTTAGTACTACTATTTTTGTTCCTTCTACTAATAATGTTAAAATTGAGAACAATGATGTTAAAAATGAATTAGCTAGTGAGAACATAGATAAGGGTAAATCTATCTTAGGAGTACCCTCTAAGCTTGATAAGAAAGAGATTAAGATCTGCTAATAATGTTGAAACTGAGAACAATCATGTTAAAAATGAATTAGCTAGTGAGAACATAGACAAGGGTAAATCTATCTTAGGAGCACCCCCTGAGCTTGATAAGAAAGAGATTAAGATCCCTAGGGCTAAAAAGGTAAATAGTCAAAAGCCTAAACAAAATAAATAGCATCTCTGTCATCACTGTGGAGTAGCTGGACATACTCGACCCAATTGCTATAAGTGGTTAGCCACTCAATAGAGAAACAATATGATCTCATCAGGAAACCAAAATCAGTTTCCATCCTCCCTTGCAACTCTTGGAGATCTTCTCAAAGGCCTCATGTTCCTTTCGAACTTGAATGGTTTCAATTCTTCCCCCTCACTGCCTGATTAAGGGTGTTCAAAACGGAAAGGTTCTTCCAAGGTGTGGAAGGAAAAATGCTCCAAGTGATTTAGAGGGTGTTTGGATTGGAAGTATCTCAAAACTCTAAACTCTAAACTCAAAACACGTAACTCAGAAACATAACTCAATTCTCATAACTCTATCTCACTCAAAACCCAAATCTGAAAAATATTGTTTGGCTCCAATACTCAAAAATGTAACCCACATCTCAGTACCCTATTTTTTTACTTTTTGGTGGAGCTCATAGCCTGCACAGGTTAGAAGGTTGGTTTTCTCTCACGCGTGTCCTCTTCTCTCTCTTTTCACCTAAAACATTGTTTTGTCTTCCTATTTCCACAGACACTGTCACACCGAAGGTAAGAGAAAGGTTTGTGGTTTTTTCTTTTCCTTTTCTTCTCTATACATCTGCCTTTATATCCTGAAGACCCATCGCCTGGAAACAGGGTGAGTTCTTTTTCTTTCTCTGTTTTATCGGCTATGGTCACCTGGTTTGCTCTTCTTCCTCTATCCCGAAAGAACCCCTAAATCCCAAAATTTAGGTTGAAACCCATTTCCATCAAACCCCTTTCTCCGTGTCCTAAAGGCCAATCGTACCCACTACAGCAATAGCCATGGGTTTGTCCTTTTCTTTTCAACTCTAGGCCTCTGTTGTGTCTGATTTTCCCTTCTTACTCTGTGCCTAAAGAACCCGAAAATCAGCCAATGGGTTATCCATCTTAACAATGTAATATGTATATTCCACTCATCTATCTTCCCTCAATTTATTGATTTCCTACTACTTATTCTGTGTTTTATTTTCGTCTGTGTAGGGTTGAGTTTGCTTTGCTTAGCTTTTTGGGAGTATGAGCTGAGGTGAGCAATTTGGATAATCGGTTTCTTTCTAATTTGGAGTTTTCTTGTGGTTGTGATCTATTTAGTTAGTACAACTTTTTGTTTATGATCAGAGATATTACATCTAAATCCGAGTCTAATACAACTGAAATTGTTATCTTGTTGTTAATTTGAATTGGTTGTGAGAGGGAGAAAATGTGGTCACCTGGGTAGAGGTCGAAGCTAATGAACTGACTGATGTCGCCGCAGGTGAGAGATGAAGGTGTCGATGGTGCTAGGTCTTTGCTTGGATGGGTTCTTCTCTCAATCGTGGCCCACACGTGAGATTATGAGATGGACAACACCATTGGAGTTTGATATAATGGCTGGGTCTCAGAAAAATTCAATGAAGTGATTTTATGTTGGTTTAGAGAGGTGGGTGAGATGAGTGAATGGGGAGGTTGGGTTATGAGTTATGTCATCTGAAGGAAGAGAGCAAAAAATGAGGGAAAAGGTATTGTAAAACTTTTGTTTAAGCCAGAGAGAAGCCAAAAAATGAGAGAGTTCCAACGGTCTGAAATGTTGATGTGACAATACATTGCCACCGGGTCCCACATAGTTGGAAAAATAATCAAAATGCCATCAAACCCTGTTTTTGAAAACTAAAAACACCATGAAACCAGTTCTCAGTTTTCATTTCCATATTTTAAATTTTTGAGAAACAAGTTCTAGAAACCAAAACTGAAAATAATGCCAAAAAAATGCAATCCAATGGGACCCACGAAATTTGAGTTTTGAGTTATCAATTTTGAGTTTTATAACTCAAAACAACCCAATCCAAACACCCTCTTAGTCGCTTTTTCTTTCTCTTCCCTTCTTGTTTTTGTTTTTGCATTACTTGTGTGTTTTGCTTTCATGTTTTGAGTTAGTTTAGTTTTATGCATTGTTTTGTTTAACATGTTTTTGCTTGTTTATTTTTCAGTTTTTATTTTTTATTTTGTTTTTTATTTTGTTTTTCATATAAAAATATATAAAAAAAATTGAAAAATCAGGAAAAAAAAAAAAAAAAAAACAGTGTGTGTTTGTGTACATTGGTACTTGTGTACCTTGGATGGCCATTGAAACAAAGTTTTCTAAACTTTGTATCTTTTGTAGCTTAGATGAGCATCTCTATGCACAACTAAGCAAGTGAGTTTTGTGGCTCGTGTTTGTGATGAGTAAGGTTAAGTAATCTCTTGTGCTTAACACTCGTATCACTCTTTTTGATGGGAAGGACTAGAAAATCCTAAGATAAAGGTATAAATAACTATCTCACCACTGTTGCTCGCCAATCATGAAATGACATTTGTATGCTTTGGCATAACAAAAGTGGAATGTCAAATGCTTAATATCATTGGGTATTTCTTTTCTATCTTTTATATGCCCATGCATGGTTTGCTTGAAAGAAAAATATGCAAAGAAAAATTAAAAGCAAAAAGAATCAAAATGCTTTATATATGATTGCAAGTGTGTATTCTAGGAGATGTGGGAGTTATAGGATGCACCTCGAAGGTGATAGTCTCTATCAAACAGTTATGATTGTGTGTGAGTTAAAGTGATTTTCTCATATCTCAAATCATCATAACATGTAGCCACTTATGCAATCTTGTGATGTTTTTCACACACAACACGCAATATTCTTTGCTACTTTTGATACATGTGTAAGTACAATGTGATTTGTCAATCACAAGGAATACATGCTGTTATGTTCTAAAGACTTAGAGATTTATGTATTTAGAACCCTAATGTGTAATGTTGGCAAACTATGATCAAAACAGGTTGTTTAGTCTTGTTTAGACTTGCTCAAAGTTGTGTCTTTTATGTAAAGTTGGATTTGAGCTGATGCAGAATTAATAGTGTATTTCGGCCTAGCTCGATCGATCGAAGCTTAGGCTCGATCAATCGAATCTCGGGCAAAATGCGTTTTTCTGCAGAATTCCAACTCAGCCCTATCTCATTAAAACGTTTTGGGTTTTATGTTTTTTCCCTGGTATATAAGGTAAACCCTAGCCATGTTTTTATGTTGCTCATATTGCGGTTTGTGTAAGTCTCTTGTGAGATCTGTGAGGAGCTTTCCTTTACACAAGCTTAGGATTATCAAGGAGATTTCTTCAAGAACTTGATGATCATTCAGTTGCTGCCATGAGAGATTAAAGATACACAAGCGGGGGTGCTTGTACTTGTTGGAGAATCCAAGAAAGAAGGAGTCCGTGGTCTTTAAGCTTGCACGTGGTTGTGTTAGTAAGTTTCTATTGGTGGGTAGCAATAAGATGTTAGTAGTCTAAGTCGCTATTGCCAAACTTTGATTTTTTCATAGTGGATTCAGGTTTACCTTGAAGATAGTTAGGTTAAATGCTCCCAAGGTTTTTACCGATGTGGTTTCCAGGGTCATCATATCTTTGTGTTATTTATATTTCCGTTGTTATATACTTGATATGATTGTTTAATTGTGATAACCTAGAATTCTTAATTTGGACTAAGTAATCACTTGGCTAATTTACTAGGTTAATCCAATTGGGTTTTAAAGGGTCTAAAATTCAAACACATGTGTTAATATATGCTCACTAAACTGTCTTAACTTATTTTTGAAATATAAAATTGGTTAGACTTGTTTGTGTGTGTGTGTGTGTGTGTGTGTGTGTGTGTGTGTGTGTGTGTTTTGGATCTATGTGCTTGACATTTTTCTTGTTAAGAGATGATTTTGAGAGCATAGAATGTTGTTTGGATCTTTGGTTATATAGCATGCTTGATTGCATTCATATATGTGTTTTTCTCTTCTTGAAAAACTGTTTTTAAGCAATTTCGATAGCTACTAGACGCCTCTCAATAGGTAGGCTATCTATCTAGCCCCTTCAGCTGCTTTTTATTGCTTTCTCGATAGCTTCTCTATAGCTGCTTGATCCATCGAGAAACTTTCTAGGTGATCAATAGATTCTCGATAACTTCTCGAGCCATTGAGTTCCTTTAGCTATGGACACCTCTCGACAGATCCTGGATAGCTCTTTGACAGATAATTCACGCGTTTTAAGCTTAACACCTCTCAACACCTCTCGATCCATCAAGCTTTGTGACTTTTCTATATATAGGGTCCGTGGGAATTTTCTTCATTTCTCCTCGATCTCTCTTGATAGTTTTCGTCTTCTCATCTTCCCAAACCTCTCTCTCACACTTCAAACCTCAAACCCAAGTGTTCTTTAGTCTTAAAGAGCATTTTTTGCTTCTAGTATGTCTCTTTTTCATTCATTTCACATTTTTTACCTAACTTTTGGGTATTTTTGAAAATTTGGGGTTTTTCAAAATTGTTAGGTTTTTCACAAAATTTTTGGATTGGTTTTTGTGAAAATGTTTTTAAATCATCATGCATTGCATCACATTTGCATTTTAACTATATTTTCATGCATTTTAGATGTGTGATTAATATGTTAATTTGTTGTGTGCTGGTAGGTTTGGATTGGGCTAAGCCCATGATATATTTAAGTTTGCATGTCACATGTTTATGCATTTTTTATGCATACATACCTTTAATTCTTTATATTCTTATATATTAATGTTGTTTGGTGCTTTTCTATCTCTCTCTCTCTCTCTCTCTCTCTCTCTCCCTCTCTCTCTCTCTCTCTCTCTCTCTCTCTCTCTCTTATTTCTTGCATTAGTCTACTCTATGGCACCCAAATGCAAATCCACTCCATCCCAGAACCCTCTTCGTTTTGGGGCATCCACTTCTTCTTCTGACCCTACTTCTTCTCACATACGGTTTCGTGATGATAAAGCCCGGAAGGACTTTTCAGAGAACTTTTCTCGATGAGGCATTTATTCGAAATGCCAAGTCATCTTATCGGATTTTTTCGATACTGACCTTTCCACTGTCATCTACAGTAGGAGTTGAAGGTCACTGTGTGACATACGATCATTTGTCCCTCCGTGATCATACAGGAGTTTTACTCCAATATGCATGAATTCAAAAATACTTTTGTACCATATTTTTTCTCTCGCATTCGAGGTATGCGCATTGTAGTTACTTCGGATATTGTATCCAAGGTACTACACGTTCCTAGGATAGCGCATCTTGACTACCCAAGTTGCAATCGTCTAAGGACTATGTTACAAGATGAACTCTTGTCTCTCTTTAGTCCATCCTATCTCGACAGCTTCCCAAACACTATCATCAATGGAACATAGAAATGCCCTCATACGGACTTTCCAAAATGGATAGTTGCTCCCATCAAAATATGGAGGAGTATTACGCAATTGAGATCTATCCATCTCAAAAAGGGTCTAGGATCGTACTTAGGTAATGAAACCACAGCAAGTGCACCCGCTCTGATACCAATTGAAAGTTCAATTAGTGTGTAAAATACTAATGAATGTTTAGACCCTCAATTTCAACAAATACCAACACAAGCTTATACACAAACAATATATGTGCGGAATGATGAATATAAGCTATAACCAAATTGGTAAAACACTCAAAACCATAATTAATCACAAACATAGCAGCAATTAAAAGGTAAAGAGTAAGGGAAGAGAGATGCAAACACATAGATAACACCGGCACGTGTTATCGAGGAGGAAACCGAAGAACTTGGTGAAAAATCTCTCCGCCGCCCTCCAAGTGGTCAAATGATCCACTAAAGAATAAATTTGGGATACAGAAATAGGAGAAGACCCTCCAAGCCTAATCTATCCAATGCACCTAAGCTCTCCAAGCTTCTTGCTCCAATAAGGTTACGCATAACCATGTCTTCTTTAGCTTCCTGGATCCTGCAATAAGCCCATTGCATCAACCAAGTAAATTGGTCATCTCCGAATTGCTTCCCAAGCACCAAAATACCTAATCACTGATATGGGTATGGTGAAATAAGGCAAATGTACCTCTCAAGGATATGTCAATAGAGAGGGTCAGAATAGAGGAATTTGGATAATTAAATGACAAAGATTTTAGATAAGTCAATCTTGTTTTTCTATAAGGTTTTTCTCTCAAATTCTCTCTAGAAGCTCTTTACATTTCGTGGGTATAAAGGTATTTATAGTGATGTATGTGAGTAATGTGAAAAGTCAATTTTCATCCAAATTAGGCATTTTGGCAACTTAGTCTCTCGAGTGGAACGAGTTGTGAGTTTGAGTCACTAGCTAACTACCTGGCCAGATTGTACATTTTGTCCTGTAGTGCTCCAACTATCGTGACCCTTCAGTTCCCTGTATGCTTCACACGTGTGCCATTTTGGCAACTTGCCAGTCACGAGTCAGTCGCAAGGCTCCTTTGTATGCACATATCTTGAGTTTTCTTCACACCCTTTCACACACAACCCTTACATAATTTCCACCTAAATACAGGGTATCTATTTGCTAAAATATAAGAAAATTTGGCATGGAATAAAGCCAACACATGATTGAAGAAATTCAACTTTACACTTTTAAATTCTAGGATTATCCTTACTAATTTAAGATTTTTGCTACAATAAACACTCTACGATCTATGTTCTACATTGGGGTTAGTTGATAAGAATGTAAAATGTCATATTTTTTCTTCCTTAATGTTTAGTCTTTTATATTTATTTGGTGCCTAAATGTACTCATTATTCTTATATTTTGATTTGGAACGCAAAGGAGGCATTAAGTGCAAAACGTAGTTAATTGGGTGATTTTGGACAACTTTGACATTACTTCATAATTTGGGCATAACTCTCTCATCCAAGCTCCGATTAAGATGATTCAAGATGCTGTGGAACGCCAAGACAAATCTATACAACTTTCATGTTTTTGAGTTTTAAGAGATACGGGAAGCATCAAGGTCGCAATTGGGCTTGAATTTGCTACACCTGCACTGTTGACGTTCTGGAACATTCCTTAGCCTGCAATTCTAATACGCGGATCTTATGCAGTTTATTTTTGGAAGCTTCCAGATCTGATGCATGAAATTTTCAGCTGAAAAACACCACTTTCCAAGTTATATTAGGACTTTGTTTTATTTTTAATATTTTTCCTTAATTAGTCAGATTTGAATATTATTATTTAGAATATTTTTAGGAGATTTTGTAGGCTTGGGAAAGGGGGAATTAACGTGTAAAAGGGGGAGGAGAAATCAAAATTGGACACACAC